>OZ038376.1:11200592-11800592 GCA_964036015.1 Leptarthrus brevirostris | reverse complement strand
CAAACTTTGTGTTTTTCTCAGTTAGTTTGGTAAGTGGTTTAGCTGTTTCTGAAAAATTCTTGATGAAGCGGCGGTAGTAGGCGCAAAGACCTAAGAAGGATTGGACATCTCGTTTCGTGGCAGGAATTGGCCAGTCTTGAACGGCTCTGATCTTTTCGGTATCGGCAGCGACGCCAACAGCAGAAACGATGTGTCCGAGGAACTTCACTTCCTTCTTACAAAGATTACACTTCCCCGGTGAGAGTTTCAGACAAGCAGAAGACAAACGTTGAAAGACTATGTCGAGATTTTGTAGCAATTCGTCGAAGTTTTTTCCGTGCACTATTATGTCATCTAAATAGACGAGACATGACGTATACGGTAGTCCATCCAGGACCAACTCCATCAAGCGCTGGAAGGTTGCTGGAGCATTTGTAAGCCCGAAAGGCATCACCACAAATTCCCATAAGCCATGACCAATAGAAAAGGCTGTTTTTCACGATCTGCAGGCTCCATGGGGACCTGCCAGTAGCCTGACTGCAAGTCTAGAGTGGCAAAGTATTTGGAGTCACCTAAGGCATCGAGGGTGAAATCGATTCTTGGTAACGGGTACGAATCTCGTTTGGTGACCTCGTTCAAACGCCTGTAATCGATGCAAAATCGCAGTGTGCCGTCCTTCTTCCTCACTAGTACCACAGGGGAGCTCCAAGGGCTCTTAGATGGAACTACTACTCCTTGCTCGGTCATCTCTTGTAGCATTTGTTCAGCTTCAGTCCTTTTAGCCAAGGGAAGTCTTCGTGGTGGTTGTTTAATGGGTGAGGAGCCCTGTGTATCGATGCGATGGTGGTTAAACTGGTTCGACCTAAGTCCTTCTTCGACAATGCAAACACATTGAGGTGGCGAAGTAACAAATTTTTTAACTTACTTGTGTCTTCCGGAGGTAAGTCGGCAACGTGTTGGTATAGGATGCCAAGCAGGTCAGGTGGTAGTTGCTCAAGGCCTGCTGCGGCGCATTCGATTTTAACAGGGTCGCTCTCTACCTGACAAAGCGCAGTTAAGGCAGGAAGGTGAATGGGTTCGATGCCGGTGTTGGCGACTCGCGTGAGAACTTGACCCTCGTTACACGTAGACAGCGTGTTGTATATTTCTAGGTTCACAGGTAATCGCTTCAGTGAGGTAAGTAGAACCTCCGACATCCTAGAAAGCATAGTGGCTAGTTTGGCCAGACACTCGCTGTTTGCAGGCAAGTAAATCTCTTCTGTAGTTCGTGCCATGTTGAAAATTTCGCCATCTTCATTTAATTTCAGAACTTGACCGGACAAGGTGATCTCCCCTCTTTTTAAATCTAACTTGCAATCGTGTTTCAGCAGAAAATCGATGCCAAGAATACAGTCATCGAAAATCTCGGCCATAAAGACGTGATGGGGTGCCAAAAAGTCGAGGATTTGAATGTTTACCTTTGCTATATGGTTGGCTGGGATAGTATCGCCGCTTACGCTTTTAATAATGGCCCTGGATGGTAAAAGTTCGGTGTCTTTTTAACTTTGGTGTATAATTCTAGGGTGACATATAGTTTGGGTAGCTCCAGTATCAATGAGTAAGCGACAAGAGACTCCCTCAATTTCTCCGTTTAGCCAAAGGTGGTTGATTTCATTAGTCAAGCTGATGAGGACATGGGCAGTTTGTGGGGCCAAAGTATCCGCTGATTTAGGCCCCTCGAAATCAGCGGTCGTTAATTTAAACAATCTTTAGTGGCGCGACTATGTCTCTCCTCATTAAAGCTAGGAGCCTGCCGCGCAAATTTGGAGTTGGAAGTAGATCTAGCCATTATTGAACTAGCTATCGGTGCATTGGATGTTGTGGGGAGACTGATAGTAGGTCTTGGTAGAATGGAATCGGCGGCGGATACATTGACGGTCCTTCTTACGTTGTCTTCGGCCTGGTTACCTTTCTGCAAACTTCTAGGTTCGTGTTTGGAGGGCTGGCGCATGGAGTAAACATTCAATGCCTTTGGCGTTCGGAAAGTTGGTACAACATCGAAAACTACTTCTTCACCGGGTAATAAATTCTGCTTTCGTTTTTTAATATTGCTTCCGTGGACAAATACCTCACCTCTGTTGTCAATTCGTTGCAAAAATCCATGCCTTTTCTGACGATCGTACCACTTTACTATGCCGCGTACAGCTTTTTCAACAGGTTCGGATGTCGTCGAGATTAATCTTGTGTCGTTATTATTTCTTCTTTTTGTTAGTTGTCTGTTAAACGGGTGATGATTTAGTGGAAATTCTTGGCCTGATTTGTGCCCCATCAAACCAGGTGACGGGCGTTTCCCGGCTGCTCTTCTTGGTGGGATTTCGTATGGGACGGTGTCTCTTCAACATACGCCACATTAATACGGGCATGTCGACGACTTAGACGCACCGCATCACGGCTAGCTTCTATTTTAATCGCTTGGGCAAGAGCAGTTTCTAAAGAATAAGGCTCTGTGTCTCTCACTCGCTGCTGAACGTCGGTATCCCAGAGACCATCCAGAAACTGTCCGAGCGCTATCCTGTTTCTTGCGCTTTCCGGACAGTCGTGGAAAGCGAGATATACTAGTCTCTGCACGTCAGTCGCAAATTCGGAAAGACCTTCATGCTGCTTTTGTGTTCGCCCCCTTAGCTGAGTGTGGGCTACCGACTGTCTATATTCGTCACTAAATCGTTCCGCAAAAGCAAGACTAAGACGCTCGAAATTATTTTGCACTTTTTCTTCCAGCGTATTGAAGAAATTTAGCGCCGTGCCTCTCAAATGTGGGGCTAGATATAAGGCCTTTAGCTGCAGTGACCAAGAGTTGGCTCGAGCCACCGTGTCGAAATGTTTTCTGTAGATAACCCAAGGCTCCTTGCCGTCATACTCCTTGGGGTAAATAAGAATTTTCGTAGGAGGATTAAAGCAATTTGAAAATGGGTCTAACGTATAAGCATCAGCGCGGTACACCGAAGTGAGCGGTTGTGAAACAGCAGCCGTCATCCTTGTAGTCGTATTGATAGCACCTGCCGGGCTCGCAACTACTGGTGTAGCTGGGGCGAACGAAGAAGATGGAACTTCATCAGTAAAGTGTCGTGGTGTTTGTGGGCACGTGGAATGACAGGAGCTTTCATTGGTAGTAGTAGAGTTGCGTGTACTGCTCGCAGGTTGATCTTTAATAAAAGAGTACATGTCAACCTTAGGGGACCCGGTATTGGGAATCTCTTCTCGCCTGTTCGGGTTCAAAACTGGTGTATGCTTTGGGGTTGTGTCAACTGCGTCGAGTAAAAAGACTGATGGGGCTGTCGTAGTCTTAGAATAGTTGTCGTAGGGAACGCAGACTGAAGCTTTTTCCCAATTAGTAGCATTGGTCGTAGATGTGAGAAAATCCTCTAGTTCTGTGGTACGACTAGTAGTAACTTCCTTCTGTAGGTGTTCAATCTTATCTACTCTTACTGAAATTTGGTTCACCTGATCCGACATAATGTCTATTTTCTTGCACAGCTTAGTGAACATGTTTAGTGCATCAGGAGGAACATTTGTTCGCGAAGGGTGGCCTGAATTATCAGCTGTTGATGTCACTTGGTTTGACCATGGCCGGGGTACCGTCTTTTCTGTCATTATAGTACGCACTAGAATTTGCTACAAAGCGAAAGGTATAACAGGTGAAAAATAGGGCCGAGCGAAGCTTTAAGAAAAAATTTATTAAATTTTTTGTTTTTTTA
This sequence comes from Leptarthrus brevirostris, assembly GCA_964036015.1. Lineage (NCBI taxonomy): Eukaryota > Metazoa > Arthropoda > Insecta > Diptera > Asilidae > Leptarthrus > Leptarthrus brevirostris. Next base: position 11,796,879 of record OZ038376.1, on the reverse strand, counting down.
ACGGTGGGGGCTCTCTCTCGAAATGCCTTTTGACCCCACACCTGGCACCAGTGTAACTTAATTATTCTAACTAAATTGTTATCTACTTTGAGGTTAGCCAAGCGGTCCCACAAATTTATTGAAAATGAGTTGTAAATAACGGTCCTTGGCGGCGTTAGCGAATACAATTTAGATTTCGCTTGCTTAGATCACATTCAAACTGGCGAAAATAAAAATGGAAATGCCTTTGACTAACCTGTTTCCTTATCCTCCGGTTATTTAACCTTTCTTTCGAGTTTAACAAATTCTTCTACATCCAGCTGCCTTTCAAGCAAAGGTTTTGGTGAGCATGTCCAACCAATCCTTTTAGGGCCCCCGGCCGATATCTGGCCGCACGTGGTTGGAGACTTAATCCGTAAGAATCAACTGGCAGGAAAAGACGTCTTCGGTCGGTTGGAATTCACTTTTATTGTTTTTTTTATTTTTACTTTTAGCTTAAACAAACTATTTCACTATCCGTTTAAAATCTCCTTTTCCGTTGTTTCCTCCTATATTGGCAAAAACAAGTGTGTTCGGGCAGACAGCAGCAAAATCAATCCCGTTCTTCTGATCATAAATTTTTTCTTGCCAGAGTATGAGTTTGGGTAGTACTGGAGCTGGAGAATATTCTGACAGCTCCGAGTACGCTTAAGTACTAGATTTTTGTAATTAACATAGTAGTTTAATTCTAAGTGCTATTCAAATCCATTATTTAACATAGTAGTTTAATTTTAAGACTATTCAAATCCATTATTTAACAATAAGGCCATTAGACTAAAATTTACAAAAATAGCAATTCAATAAACGGTTTTCTTCTTTCCGTAACAGTATTATTCCCAATAGATTGTCAATATATGTAATTGCAGAACCTGGCTGTTCATAATTATATCATATTAATTAAACACTTGTCAAGAAATAATTCAGAACCTGGCTGTTCGCAATTATTTCAAGATAACTATTTAAATAGATAAGCTAATAAACATTTTAAATTCTTTCAGCAATTAATTATAAGTGTAGAAATAAGTTAGTTAAGTGCTTAATTAAGAATTTGAAGTGAATTTAAAGTGAAATATAGAAAGTGCAAGTGTTAAAGACTGCAATGAATAAAACTTATTTTATCAGCAATAAATCTTTCATTTTGGCGTAACCAGTATCCCTTTTCAGCGGGTAGCCTGAACAGTCACTATTCCTATTCTGGACAATAAAATTTCTTATTCAACACTCGTATTCCACCAACGATCAATTTCAGGACGATTTTTCCTTTTTTTCTTTATGGTTTTCGTGATCGCGTTCCAAACTTCACTCGACGGCATTTTCAAACAGACTTCCTTTTACTACCTCAAACATTATTCACGACCGATCTACATAAAGAAAAAGCTTTCGCGCTTTTTCTTGGTTTTTTGGGCTTTTGCCCTTGATGTAGATGGCTGTGGGCAAAGCCGCTGTAGATCGTTGTTTTTCACGCTGATTAAGCAAATTTCTCTTGCTTATCGTGTATGGATACCGTGTGAAAAGAATGTCGACGGTAACCCGAGCGCGTTGTTTTTCATGAGTTGGATTTGAGTACATTGCAACTTTGTTGCAATGCACTCGGTGTACGAAATCCAACCCATTAAATCTTTGTTTAATTTACGTATTATTCATGAGTTGGATTTGAATATGTTGCAACTTTGTTGCAACAAAATTTGATATTTGAAATCCAACTCATAAGACTTTTTACGATTTATTTTTATAAATGTCAGATTGGATTCGATCACAGCCTACTCTAGATACAAGCCCGGCAGCTGAAACGATCAACTGAACATTGGTCGTGTAAACACGTTTGACAGTTCCATACGAATTCGCGCGCGAAACGTGAGTTATTTCGATCGTTCCAACTAAACGCGTTAAATTATCTGAGATTTTGCCAAAATTTCAACCTAAAAGGTATTTATTTTTAAAGTGTAACCTTTTTTAATTATGTTGTGATAAAGGGTAGACTATTTTCGCTGAAAGTGGCTTCGAAATAATTTTAATAAATCGGAAGAGTCCCCTTTATGTTGTGCTTATTTATGTGTGAGAAAAAGATGAGGCTATGACGTAGCTAGTTTTTTTTGTGTTCAGTTTATTTGTTGGGTTAGGTGGTTAGGTTAATGTAATTTATTGAAATTAAGGAAGTTTTATTCAAAAATTGTACAAAGATGTAATGTGTTATAAGTTATTCATGTGGCATAATTTTGCTGGGAAAGTATGTTTGTCTAGTTTTATTTAATGAAATCGCGTGTCACCGTGTATTCCTCCGTGTCCGTGTCAATTGCACCAGTGTAAAAACAACGCTCCGTGTTATCGACGAAATTATTTATAATGTGCTCCGTGTCCGTGTCATCAACGAAATTGAATCCGTGTGTCCACACTTTTGGGGAATTACTCCGATCAATACGATTGTTTACAATACAAGGTGATATGAGGTTGTGACAAGTAAGTTAACCTGTGTTAATTAATAAACAATCATAAATTTGGAGAATTTACGTTTTCCAAAGTACTTGGTTCTCATACAGCATTTATTAATAAATACAAATTTTCAGTTGACAGTAATTGTCAATTACTTGGAAATAAAATATGACAAAAGGTCTGTTCCCGTACCTGCAGAGATTATAAGCGCTTCGCAGAAAACTGCCGAATACTGCAGAAAAGTGTTCAAGTATTCACTTCTCCAAGAAGATTTTGCTTACGTCACAACTTCCCCTGCTGCAGAAAATTTAAGAATTCTGCAGCAACTTTGACCAGCTGCAATATGCTTAAAAAATCTTCTTTCTGTCAAAGTGACAACTGCCCAAACGTTAATTGAGCGAATTTGAAATTGGTGAATCCTTTTATAGAGATTTATATCCTAAAAGTTAGGCATCGGATTAAGGAAGTGAAATAGCCTATAAGGAAGAACTGTAATTGTTTAGTTTCCATATATAGAAAAAGATTTTTTTCTCCAAAACAAATCTTCTTCTGCTTTTTCAGAAAATTGCATCTGGTTGTTCCCGTACTGAAGTGAATTAACCCCCACCACCGCAGCTGCAGAAGTACGGGAACAGACCTAAAGTCACAACTGTCCTTATGATTGTCCATCAAAGAACATAGGAAGCTCAAAATGCCTGACTCAGATGTATGTCATGTGCGTACTTTGTAAGAAATAACATCCCAATACTGATAATGAAAGAAGTCGGTTAATAATCGTATGTGATATCGAAGGAGAAAACGCACCGAGACGCTCACTGGTTGTGCAAAATGTGCGTAAACAGTCAGCCAAGGAGTCGAGATCCCAACGAACCGAAAAATTCCATGGTCAAGGCAAACAATAGAAAAGCATGCAGTGGCCGGGATCAACAGCAGCCGCCCCCGGATGTCATGACTAAATTGCCATACGACGTGAGCCATACATTTTGTATATATATTTGTTCATTAAGGTTCCAGTAAACTCATGAATGCTTATATTCCTCAAGCCTGCGATGCTGAATTGGGATGCACATCACAAGGCACAGGGTCAACGCAGAACAAATTTATTGTTATTGCGGACTAAATGGCAAATGATGACTCCAATGGTATACAGAAATGTTGCAGCGTTCTTGTTATAAGCAATGGTTGCATGAAAAATGTGTTAGCTGTTTGCAGAATACTTTTTACAGTGGAGACAGGTAAACTTTGTAAGTATATAGTTGTTTTTACTAGATTAACAGCAAATTTAAAATTTTTTGTGCTTGGAGGTAAATCTATTGGCAACTTTAATAATTGAAAAGTTGTCTTAGACTTTCCCCCAGTTTCTAACATAAAACAACTGAAGGCGCAATATTTAATTGTATATATAATTAATTTTATTATTATTTTATTTATTTAATTTTAATCATAGTATTTTGTTATCGCTCTATTTTCGAAGTTCTAGATGCTCATATCTTGTTGGATCAAGTTCACGAGGCTCAGTCTCATTGAGAAATTATTTATGCATATATAAAAGGGGATCAAATTTACTAAAGAATTTGTTATCGAAGCCCGAAATGAATGTGGACACTAAAGATGAAGTGATGACAAATATTAAGGAGGTAATTTTGTGATATTTATCATGTATGATGAAATTCAGCATTCAATGAAATCGGTAACAACTGATGCTGCGGAAGATTCACTGTTGGAGCAGAAACTTAATGAGATGCCTGATTTTAACGAACAGCAGCTGGAAATAGAAGCAATGAATACCCACGTTGGAGCGACAATACAAAATCAACAGAAGTTTCAGAGGATGAATATCTTCTTGAACAAATAGAAAAACTGGAGGTGGAAACAGAGGCGCTACCAACAAAGTCAGATAAGCTGACGGAGCCACTACAAGCATCATAACAATTTCAAATTTATTTTATTTCATACAAATCCGTGGAGATGCAATACTGTTTTGATATTATTTTTAAGAGAAATTTTTACATAGAAGATAAAACATATTGATTTGAAGAAACAATGTTTTTTGCTAGACGAATGTCTTATTTATTGATTTTTTTCTATTACTTTATTTCTTAAATTGCTGAATATCTAAAATTGTAGATTTTGTGAACTTTATATCTCTCTTTTAATTAAAAGCAATCATAAAAATTGATGTTTCCATTAAAAACTTTTCCTTTCGATATGTCTATAATTTATATCCTTATTACAGGTTTCAGGTACAAATCCATAAACTTCTCGGTCGAGAAGTCCTTCCTGAGCTGGCTCCCTCCATGTCGAAATTATGGTCCTTTTTCTCTAGTTTCAGGACCTTATCCTTGTCTAAATTGGGATCTGACTTCAGATCCTGGTAGAAGAAACACCCTAGAATATACTACACAAAAATTCGGTCAAAAAAGTCCTTAAAACAAGAGAAATAGGACCAAAAACTCAAACTCGAAATGCGAACACCTTATTTTCCAAGATTGGCTGCATATTATTCAAATGGCTTGTAGTTTTTCTCCCACCAATGCTTTTAAGATTTTACAAAAGTAATTTCAATATTTTTATTTTAAACTAAGCATATTCTGTTTCTCTCTAGTCCCCCCACCCCCCATGTGGAGCACGGGGCGGGAGAAGAGCTTGACTCAATACGATAACAATAATTAAAACCTACAATTTGGGATTAATTGCGAATCACCGACATTAATCTGTAATCGCCAACGGCCTGTTAGCGTAATCTATTGTCAGCAGAAAACTAATTGTCGCCGCCGGTGGGAGAACCTGGGGATCATAAGAAAACAAGATTAAATACATTTGTTGTAGTTGTTTGGATATTTAAAATGCATGTAAATTAATAGTTCTTAATGAAGGTTCACACACAATCTTCAAGCACAGCACACAACCGACCTCACTATGGTAAAATCCTCTCTAGCTGTTACAGCGGAATGGACAACTTTTCATGATACAATAGGAAGCTCCCACAGGCCTTGTATCACTAAAATCTCCACACGTCTAGATCCCAATTAAGCATTTCAATCAATTTATAGTATCACTAAAACTGTTAACCATTCCGAACTTAATCGTAAGCTAAAATGATTACAACATACACGAAATAGCCTGCCCTAAAAGGTCTTAAAACACTGAAAATAACCAAAAACAGGTTTAAAAAAGGATAATGCTGGCAAAAGTAGATTTCCTCGATTATCTATCTACGTACGGTATATGTGCGTCTCTTTAGTTTCAGGAGTAATTGCTCAATATGTTTATATGTTTTTGCTCCGGTTATTTTAAAAAGACCAACCTTATTTCTTATATTTATCAATGATCTTTTATCTCTCGCTTACAATCCTATTCATAGTTTCACCGACGACAGTACCCCTGACTTCACGTATTTTTTTTTGGTTCTGTAATGAAAATACCTAATACCTAATACACCTTGGGTATTGAGATATCCAGCAACCTTAGTTGGACCGAACATATATTTTCTGTCACCTAAAATGCGATGAAATGCGTGGGTTTTCTACAGAAAAGTAAGAAGTATTTCGCTGATTAACAATTCCCACCTCAGGCCTAGACTCGAATATAACTCACATATTTGCGCAGGGACGAACACACCGTATTTCCCGTTAGATAACATAAGGCTATTAATTATTGTCGACCTCTTAATCTCTGAGAGCATTAACTGGCTGAAGCAGCAACAACAAAATGTCGGTTGTCTCTCACTTTTCTATCGCTAGTTCCACAGCTATTGTTCTGTAACGGAGTTACATATCGACGCAAAACCTTACAACAGCACCGGAGGGAAAAAATGTTTTTTTGTGCTGTTGGACCACCCCGGACGTCAAACTAGGTCAATCGAACCGATTCACCACCCTCCGCAACTGCTGTGACAGTTTAAACGGCCCAAAAATTGTCAACGACAGAAGGCAAAACCTGTCAACAGCACCGGAGGAAATAACGGGTTTTAAGCATCCCCGGATCATCCCCGGCACTGCCCTTACGAAACTACTATTACTAGTAAACATTCCGTACCAGTAGCAGGCCAGATTTCCCCAAAAGAACGGGGGAAATCCAATATCGAATTCACCGCCATAGCCCCCCGGCACTATATAAGCAGAGTCGGTACCACAGAGCAGGGACTCTTCGACCAGCAGTCAACCGGAGCAGACCTACTAGGAGCTGAGTAAAGGTAATTAACTTTCTTATTTTGCAGAATAGCTTGGAGAACCAAGCAGTAGCCGTCATCCGGTGGTCACCCGACCACAGCCGAGGCCAACCGAAGCAGCCGTCATCCGGTGGTCACCCGACCACAACCGAGGCCAACCGAAGTAGCCGTCATCCGGTGGTCACCCGACCACAACCGAGGCCAACCGAAGCAGCCGTCATCCGGTGGTCACCCGACCACAACCGAGGCCAACCGAAGCAGCCGTCATCCGGTGGTCACCCGACCACAACCGACCGACCGAGGCCAACCGAAGAAGCCGTCATCCAGTGGTCACCCGACCACAACCGACCGACCGAGGACCGAAGAATAGTGAACAACACGAGGTAGCCCGAGTGAAGAGCTGCCGTCAGGAGCTATATCTAAGCTAGCCAAACGTCTTGCTGGAGTCAGTTGTCGACCAGCCGTCAACCGGAGCACAGTGACCAGCGCAGGAGCTCTTCAGACCCAGCAAATTGGTAAGAATACTCCAGGTAAACATATTTTGGCAGTCGGCGTGATTCCCGACTACTGCCGAACTATTGTGTGGACCCACTGGTGTTGGGTAGGAAGTAAGTTTGGGTATTTCTTTTAATAGTATTATCTAGCTTTCTCTCGTGTTGGCGTGATTTCCCAGTACGAGACACTCCGACAACTAGCGAGATTCCTAGTTCACTTGCTCTTACACTAGCGTGACTTCCTAGTGTAAGACACTCCTCTAACTAGCGTGATTCCTAGTTACATAGCTTTCTCTCGTGTTGGCGTGATTCCCAGTACGAGACACTCCGACAACTAGCGAGATTCCTAGTTCACTTACTCTTACACTAGCGTGATTTCCTAGTGTAAGACACTCCTCTAACTAGCGCGATTCCTAGTTATCTAACTTTCTCTCGTGTTGGCGTGATTTCCCAGTACGAGACACTCCGATAACTAGCGAGATTCCTAGTTCACTTACTCTTACACTAGCGTGACTTCCTAGTGTAAGACACTCCTCTAACTAGCGTGACTCCTAGTTACATAGCTTTCTCTCGTGTTGGCGTGATTTCCCAGTACGAGACACTCCGATAACTAGCGAGATTCCTAGTTCACTTACTCTTACACTAGCGTGACTTCCTAGTGTAAGACACTCCTCTAACTAGCGTGACTCCTAGTTACATAGCTTTCTCTCGTGTTGGCGTGATTTCCCAGTACGAGACACTCCGACAACTAGCGAGATTCCTAGTTCACTTACTCTTACACTAGCGTGATTTCCTAGTGTAAGACACTCCTCTAACTAGCGCGATTCCTAGTTATCTAGCTTTCTCTCGTGTTGGCGTGATTCCCAGTACGAGACACTCCGACAACTAGCGAGATTCCTAGTTTATTCACTCCTCTAACTAGCGTGATTCCTAGTTATCTAGCTTTCTCTCGTATTGGCGCGATTCCCAGTACGAGACACTCCGACAACTAGCGAGATTCCTAGTTCAAGCACTCTTACACTGGCGTGATTTCCTAGTGTAGGACACCCTTCCAACCAGCGTGACTCCTGGTTTTATCATCTACTCGTGTACTGGCGTGATTCCCAGTAGTATCATTCACTTTTACAATTTGTCTGTCAGTGATTGTCCCGAAGTTAGCCCTAGCACATTTATCTGCCTCCGTCCTTTCCCCGCAGGAACCTACCTATCCCGTTCACCGAGGATTCCCCGAGGAAAGCAGGCGACCAGCGTTCCGTCGACGAGAGTCTGTCAAACGACGCCACGAACCGAACCGAAGGAGGTCATTTCCAGGAAGGAGACACCAGCTATTTATACGCGACCGACAGAGGAAAGAATACCTACGCCGAGACCACGGAGTTAAGAGCGAGTATTAATTTATTTTAAAAAGGGACAGAATTATAGTTTGTAAGAGAAAAAGGAAATAAACAGTGAATTCGAAATCTAGTGTAGAATAAAAGTAAATTGTAGTAAGGAATCGGGGCGTTTTCTTCAGAAGCCTTGACCCTGGAGCCGGCGAGCTCAACCCCGTGGAGAAAACCAGAGACCCGCCTGACTGCAAAGTAAAACACGTTACCAATCGGTGTCCGAACAGCGACACGAAGTTAACGCGTTACAAATTGGCGCCCGAGCAGGGACATAATAATGTCAACCGAAGATTCACAGGAAAAAGTGTCGGAACAACAAACAGTAAAGCCGGACGGAAACGAGATTGAGAGGACTCGTACACCGATTAACTATTTGAAGAAAGACGAACTGCAACGAGAACTGGGGAGCCGAAAACTGGACATTGAAGGAGCCGTCCGAGAGGAGAAAGCAGGAAAGCTTTTCGTCGACATCGGAGAAGCATCAGGTCTAGCAGGAGCATCTCTACCATTGACACCGACGATATACACAGTACAGACAGTAAGCACCGCTCCCCCGACATTCACGAAAATATCACCAACCGAGACGACACCGACAATGCCGGAAATCGGGCCAACAGTGACCCGAATAAGTGACGCCGACATCATGGATAAAGTACGGAAATGGAACGTAAGTTTTGATAAAGGGCAGGACCCCTTAGGCTTCCTAGAAAGAATTGAAGAGCTGGCCGAGTGTTACGAGATCCCCGTAACACGACTCTATAGAGCGCTTCCAGAATTATTGACGAAGGACGCTCTCGCTTGGTATCGCAACAACCGAGCCGACTGGGCCGGATGGACCGATTTCGTCAGCGCATTTAAAGAATTCTATCTGCCACCACGATATCACGTCAAGTTGGCCGAACAAATCCGAACTCGAGTTCAGCGAAATGGGGAAAAGGCCAAGGACTTTGTGACAGCTCTCCAATCTCTAATGCGATGGCACCCCAATATGCGCTCCGAGGAACAGAAGACATCACCCCAGAGAAGTGCACCTCCGCGACGATACGCCCCCGAGCGAAATCGAGCCGTACCGATAAAGGAGGGATACTCGACAAATGACTGCTGCTGGAGATGTGGAAAACGAGGTCATCAACGGCGACATTGCCGAAACGAACCAGTCTTGTTCTGTTCGCGATGCGGAGAACAAGGGATCCTCACCCGCGACTGCCAGTGCAACGGTCGACGAACCGAATCAACCCGTACTCCGAGAGGCCAAATGATCCAAACCGACAATGGATACCGACCGGGAAACGAGAGAAGGGTGGAGGACCGAGGAGGTCGGCCTGTACCCCAACACCCACGGTAAACCGAGAACCCGACGACCGAACCTCCACACCGCAACTAGACTTTGACAACCGACAGTTCCTCCCGATACAAATCGCAGACAGAAGCATTAGTGGACACCGGAGCCGGCCGATCATTTATAGGAGGAGGTCTGCAACGACTCACCAGAGACATCGGAATAAGGGAGCAGCCCAGCAGACTAATAACGTCTCTAGCCGATGGAAGTGAGGTCATCATACAACGAAGATACGATCTAACAGTCGTAATTCAGCATAGGACCGTACGACATAGCTTCTTTCTGATGCCAGGACGAGCCGAAGCAGCGATTTTAGGTATGGATTTTCTCAGTAAATGCAGTTTGAGGATGACACTATGGGGAAAGGAAATGTACCCCAACCAGTTTGGAACCGACCAGGAAGAGAAAGCATATAGTTACCAAGTCGAGATCCCCGGCAATCTCGTCCCCAGAGAGGAAGACTTGATCACGGACTTTCTAGCAAAGCAGATACCCCGTTTCGAGTCTCTCACGGGACTCACGAAACTAACCGAACACCGAATCGTCATGAAAGACGACCAACCCGTAAAACAACGATATTACCCGAGAAACCCCGCCATGCAAGAGATCATCAACACTGAGATCGACGAACTCTTGAGGACCGACAAAATCGAACCGTCTCGTAGCCCGTACAGTTCCCCAATTGTGCTAGTAAGGAAAAAGCAAGGGAACTGGCGGCTGTGCATCGACTACCGCCAGCTGAACGAACACTCAGTGAAGGACGCATATCCGCTGCCACAAATCAACCACATTTTAGACAAGTTGAGAGGAGCACAATACATCTCCACCATCGATCTAAAACAAGGTTATTGGCAAATACCGATGGCTGAAGCCAGCCGACCGTATACCGCATTCGCCGTACCCGGCCGAGGACTCTTTCAATGGAAAGTTATGCCATTCGGGCTACATTCAGCCACAGCCACGTTTCAACGAGCCCTAGATCGAGTCATCGGACCCGAGATGGAACCATACGCATTTTCCTATCTCGACGATATAGTCGTGGTAGGGCGATCTCTCGAGGAACACATTGAGAAACTACGAATAGTATTCGACCGACTCATCGATGCAAACTTAAAAATAAACCCCGAAAAATGTGAGTTCTTTAAGGAGAGTCTGACATACCTCGGACATGTGATCTCGCGAAAAGGCATACAAACCGACCCAGAGAAAGTAAGTGCAATACACGCACTCCCGGCGCCTACCAACGTCAAAGGGATTCGGCAGTTTCTCGGCGTCGCCTCATGGTACAGGCGTTTTGTCCCGGATTTCTCCACGATCAGTGCCCCGCTCACCAAATTACTCCGGAAAAATCAGAAGTGGCACTGGGGAGAAGAGCAGGGGAGGGCGTTCCAAGAACTTAAGCAGCGCCTAACACAGGCTCCTGTATTAGCATGTCCAGACTTTACCAGACCGTTCATACTACAAACCGATGCCAGTAAGGATGGCCTAGGGGCCGTCCTCGCACAGGAGATAAAAGGAGAGGAACGAGTGATCGCTTTTGCAAGCCGAGCAATGACCGATGTGGAGCAGCGATACTCGGTCACCGAAAAGGAATGCTTAGCCATCGTATGGGGGACCCGCAAAATGCGACCATACTTGGAGGGGTATCACTTCATCATCATCACCGACCATCAAGCGCTTAAGTGGCTTAATTCCATCGAAAACCCTTCGGGTCGACTCGCGAGATGGGCTATCGAACTACAACAGTTTGACTACGAGATTCGATACCGGCGAGGGAAATGGAACGTAGTAGCTGACGCTCTCTCTAGACAGCCAGCTATTGACACCACCAAGGCATCGACATTAGCGACCACACTGCCAAGCTGTAATTGGTATTACAGGAGATACCAGGAGGTACAGAAGAAGCCCGCCGAATACCCCGACTATGCAATCCGGAACAACCAACTCTACCGACACATCTACACTCCAATCTCATTTGAGGACGACGATACTAGTGACGCGTGGAAGATGTGTACCGAAATTTGACCGAGCCAGGGTGCTGAAGGAAAACCATGACGCCCCCACCGCAGGACACGGAGGAGTAAACAAGACGATATATCGAATAGCCAAAAATTACTACTGGCCAGGGATGTTTCGCGACATAGCCCAGTATGTAAGACGCTGTGACTCGTGCCTCCGTCATAAACCCCTTCAACAGAAACCCGCTGGAGAAATGCACATGACCAGGACTACCGAACCGTGGGAGACCGTAAGCGTAGATTTCATGGGACCATTCCCCAGGTCGTCAAGAGGAAATACAATGATCGTCATTTTCCAGGACAAGTTCACAAAATGGGTAGAAATAGTAGCACTCCGAGAAGCAACAGCGCCAGCGCTAATCAAAGCATTCCGAGAAAGAATTTACGCCAGATACGGGAGCCCTCGAATACTCATCTCCGATAATGGCCGACAGTTTACGAGCAGACAATTCTCGACCACTTTAAAGGAACTAGGAATTACACACCGATTGACTCCACCGTACACCCCGCAAGCGAACCCCGTGGAACGCACGAACCGAGTGATCAAAACGATGATCACCCAATATATCGACAAGAATCAGAAAAGGTGGGACGAGCTGATAACCGAGTTCATGTTAGCTTACAACACTACTTCACCGGCATATCTGAATTTTGGCAGGGAACCCATTGCCCCGACGTCAAGCACCGCCGAGAGGAACGGTTACCCCAGACACCACTACAACAGCCCGCCGGAAAAACAGGAGAAATTAAAGGAGATTTACCGACTAGTCAACCTGAATTTGGGGAAAGCTTTCGAGAAACAACGCCACTACTACAACCTCAGGCGGAGACCATGGTGCCCAGAAGTAGGAGATCTTGTACTTCGAAAGGAGAGAAATCTCTCCTCCGCATTAAAACACTTCTCGGCGAAACTCCGGCCAAAATACGAAGGGCCATACCAAGTTACAAAAATCCTCTCACCCGTAGTGGTGGAACTGGCTGACACACAAGGAAAAATCCTGCATAGCACTCACGTGAAAGACTTGAAGCCATATACCGCCACTCCCCAGGTGCACACATGTACGGACCCAGAGCAAGAAGGCATCAGTTCAATCGCAACCATGGCTGAGGAAACACCACGGAAAATTATACTCATCGAGTCGACCCCAGACCCAACAGTGATTAAACGTGGGATGCCACAACGAGTCCCGACGAATAAGAAGGCAGCGTGCGCCAAAGTCTCGGCCGCCGGAGCTCGGCAGGAACGCCCGGGGCGACAAGAAGAATCGTCGACACCACGACCGAAAGGGAGCCAAAAGACAAAAGAAAGAACAGGGAGGAACGAGATACAACCAGCGACTTCGCCAACGAAGGAGGATGGAACAGGCCGCTCGGGGAGGCCGAAGTCAACCGCCGAGGGTCAACCACGAGCAACCCACCAAGCAACGCCGAAGCCCACCGACCGACAACCGCCGACAAAAACTACCGCTGGTCCACCGCCGTTGAAGTACACCGGCCGGAAACCGCCGACAGCGACTACCGCCGGCTTACCACCGTTAAAGCTCGCCGACCACCCACCGCCGACAGCGACTACCGCAAACCCGCCGCCACTACAGTTTACCGTCCGTCAACCGCCGAAAACCGACATCGATCAACCATCGCTGCAACCCACCCTCGGTATACGCCGTTCAACAGCAGCAGCAGCAGCACGACCACCCGGCACGCCAGGGACCGCTAGGAACCACCGCCAGACATCACAGGAGGAATCCATTCGTCGAGGCGACCAGCCGTCTACGCGAATGGGTAACGCGTCCACGAGAAGTCAGCATTGCCACGACAATGGGGATGGTTCGAGGCAGACGACTGTTCGATGGAGCTTGGAAGCTGCGCTTCCAAGGGGAGTCAGTCATCGTCCATCTCCACGACACAAACCCAGACCCTAGGACTTAGAGGCCCGAAGAAGTAAGAGCCAGAGGCATCATTAATTCGTACTTTTTATTTTTTTTTATTTTTTTTTTTTGAATTGGTTTGGTTTTTTAAAATTGAATTTTAGCCTTAAGAAATATTAATTAAATTGTTCTGAATTTTAGCTATAAGAAATAATTATAAAAGGGGACCCGAATAAAGCCCCATCTTTTCGTTAACTATGAGTTATATTTTCCAGCTCCTACACCCCCTTAGACAGACCGAAGTACTCGTCACCGTTTCGTTTCCGAAAGAAAGAGGGGGATGTAACGGAGTTACATATCGACGCAAAACCTTACAACAGCACCGGAGGGAAAAAATGTTTTTTTGTGCTGTTGGACCACCCCGGACGTCAAACTAGGTCAATCGAACCAATTCACAACCCTCCGCACCTGCTGTGACAGTTTAAACGGCCCAAAACCTGTCAACGACAGAAGGCAAAACCTGTCAACAGCACCGGGGGAAATAACGGGTTTTAAGCATCCCCGGATCATCCCCGGCACTGCCCTTACGAAACTACTATTACTAGTAAACATTCCGTACCAGTAGCAGGCCAGATTTCCCCAAAAGAACGGGGGAAATCCAATATCGAATTCACCGCCATAGCCCCCCGGCACTATATAAGCAGAGTCGGTACCACAGAGCAGGGACTCTTCGACCAGCAGTCACCCGGAGCAGACCTACTAGGAGCTGAGTAAAGGTAATTAACTTTCTTATTTTGCAGAATAGCTTGGAGAACCAAGCAGTAGCCGTCATCCGGTGGTCACCCGACCACAGCCGAGGCCAACCGAAGCAGCCGTCATCCGGTGGTCACCCGACCACAACCGAGGCCAACCGAAGTAGCCGTCATCCGGTGGTCACCCGACCACAACCGAGGCCAACCGAAGCAGCCGTCATCCGGTGGTCACCCGACCACAACCGAGGCCAACCGAAGCAGCCGTCATCCGGTGGTCACCCGACCACAACCGAGGCCAACCGAAGTAGCCGTCATCCGGTGGTCACCCGACCACAACCGAGGCCAACCGAAGTAGCCGTCATCCGGTGGTCACCCGACCACAACCGAGGCCAACCGAAGCAGCCGTCATCCGGTGGTCAACCGACCACAACCGAGGCCAACCGAAGCAGCCGTCATCCGGTGGTCACCCGACCACAACCGAGGCCAACCGAAGCAGCCGTCATCCGGTGGTCACCCGACCACAGCCGAGGCCAACCGAAGCAGCCGTCATCCGGTGGTCACCCGACCACAACCGAGGCCAACCGAAGCAGCCGTCATCCGGTGGTCACCCGACCACAACCGAGGCCAACCGAAGTAGCCATCATCCGGTGGTCACCCGACCACAACCGACCGACCGAGGCCAACCGAAGAAGCCGTCATCCAGTGGTCACCCGACCACAACCGACCGACCGAGGACCGAAGAATAGTGAACAACACGAGGTAGCCCGAGTGAAAAGCTGCCGTCAGGAGCTATATCTAAGCTAGCCAAACGTCTTGCTGGAGTCAGTTGTCGACCAGCCGTCAACCGGAGCACAGTGACCAGCGCAGGAGCTCTTCAGACCCAGCAAATTGGTAAGAATACTCCAGGTAAACATATTTGGGCAGTCGGCGTGATTCCCGACTACCGCCGAACTATTGTGTGGACCCACTGGTGTTGGGTAGGAAGTAAGTTTGGGTATTTCTTTTAATAGTATTATCTAGCTTTCTCTCGTGTTGGCGTGATTTCCCAGTACGAGACACTCCGACAACTAGCGAGATTCCTAGTTCACTTGCTCTTACACTAGCGTGACTTCCTAGTGTAAGACACTCCTCTAACTAGCGTGATTCCTAGTTACATAGCTTTCTCTCGTGTTGGCGTGATTCCCAGTACGAGACACTCCGACAACTAGCGAGATTCCTAGTTCACTTACTCTTACACTAGCGTGACTTCCTAGTGTAAGACACTCCTCTAACTAGCGTGATTCCTAGTTATCTAACTTTCTCTCGTGTTGGCGTGATTTCCCAGTACGAGACACTCCGATAACTAGCGAGATTCCTAGTTCACTTACTCTTACACTAGCGTGACTTCCTAGTGTAAGACACTCCTCTAACTAGCGTGACTCCTAGTTACATAGCTTTCTCTCGTGTTGGCGTGATTTCCCAGTACGAGACACTCCGACAACTAGCGAGATTCCTAGTTCACTTACTCTTACACTAGCGTGACTTCCTAGTGTAAGACACTCCTCTTACTAGCGTGACTCCTAGTTACATAGCTTTCTCTCGTGTTGGCGTGATTTCCCAGTACGAGACACTCCGACAACTAGCGAGATTCCTAGTTCACTTACTCTTACACTAGCGTGACTTCCTAGTGTAAGACACTCCTCTAACTAGCGTGATTCCTGGTTACATAGCTTTCTCTCGTGTTGGCGTGATTCCCAGTACGAGACACTCCGACAACTAGCGAGATTCCTAGTTCACTTACTCTTACACTAGCGTGACTTCCTAGTGTAAGACACTCCTCTAACTAGCGTGACTCCTAGTTACATAGCTTTCTCTCGTGTTGGCGTGATTTCCCAGTACGAGACACTCCGACAACTAGCGAGATTCCTAGTTCACTTACTCTTACACTAGCGTGACTTCCTAGTGTAAGACACTCCTCTTACTAGCGTGACTCCTAGTTACATAGCTTTCTCTCGTGTTGGCGTGATTTCCCAGTACGAGACACTCCGACAACTAGCGAGATTCCTAGTTCACTTACTCTTACACTAGCGTGACTTCCTAGTGTAAGACACTCCTCTAACTAGCGTGATTCCTGGTTACATAGCTTTCTCTCGTGTTGGCGTGATTCCCAGTACGAGACACTCCGACAACTAGCGAGATTCCTAGTTCACTTACTCTTACACTAGCGTGATTTCCTAGTGTAAGACACTCCTCTAACTAGCGCGATTCCTAGTTATCTAACTTTCTCTCGTGTTGGCGTGATTTCCCAGTACGAGACACTCCGATAACTAGCGAGATTCCTAGTTCACTTACTCTTACACTAGCGTGACTTCCTAGTGTAAGACACTCCTCTAACTAGCGTGACTCCTAGTTACATAGCTTTCTCTCGTGTTGGCGTGATTTCCCAGTACGAGACACTCCGACAACTAGCGAGATTCCTAGTTCACTTACTCTTACACTAGCGTGATTTCCTAGTGTAAGACACTCCTCTAACTAGCGCGATTCCTAGTTATCTAGCTTTCTCTCGTGTTGGCGTGATTCCCAGTACGAGACACTCCGACAACTAGCGAGATTCCTAGTTTATTCACTCCTCTAACTAGCGTGATTCCTAGTTATCTAGCTTTCTCTCGTATTGGCGCGATTCCCAGTACGAGACACTCCGACAACTAGCGAGATTCCTAGTTCAAGCACTCTTACACTGGCGTGATTTCCTAGTGTAGGACACCCTTCCAACCAGCGTGACTCCTGGTTTTATCATCTACTCGTGTACTGGCGTGATTCCCAGTAGTATCATTCAATTTTACAATTTGTCTGTCAGTGATTGTCCCGAAGTTAGCCCTAGCACATTTATCTGCCTCCGTCCTTTCCCCGCAGGAACCTACCTATCCCGTTCACCGAGGATTCCCCGAGGAAAGCAGGCGACCAGCGTTCCGTCGACGAGAGTCTGTCAAACGACGCCACGAACCGAACCGAAGGAGGTCATTTCCAGGAAGGAGACACCAGCTATTTATACGCGACCGACAGAGGAAAGAATACCTACGCCGAGACCACGGAGTTAAGAGCGAGTATTAATTTATTTTAAAAAGGGACAGAATTATAGTTTGTAAGAGAAAAAGGAAATAAACAGTGAATTCGAAATCTAGTGTAGAATAAAAGTAAATTGTAGTAAGGAATCGGGGCGTCTTCTTCAGAAGCCTTGACCCTGGAGCCGGCGAGCTCAACCCCGTGGAGAAAACCAGAGACCCGCCTGACTGCAAAGTAAAACACGTTACCAATCGGTGTCCGAACAGCGACACGAAGATAACGCGTTACAGTTCTAACGAAATTGCTAGACTAATTCCTTGTAAACACATCACAACGCGCAATGCTAGAGCTTGAAACCACTCCCATCCTTATACTCTCCAGGTCAAATTTGCACGTATATCGAGGATCTTTTCTAATCAGAACAACGCGTGGAACACTTTACCACAGTATATATATACAAACAGTAGACTAGCTTCGAACAGTACTGCACACATTTCACAGCACTTAATTCAATTTTCCATTTAAATGGTAATGTCGTTGAGAGGAAATTACCCAAATGAGAAATCTCTTAGCCAGTAAAAAGTTTGGTTATGCATCCAATTTGCAGGCGAAGGTTTTCATTCAATTATTAAGAAAAAGTGAAAAGGATCACAGTAAACCTGTCCCATTCAGATATAAACGAAAAGATTTCGTAGTCAGAACTATTCTTGACTCCACAAAAACAGCATTCCGTTGAACGTTAATAATAAGTACGTAAAGCACAGCACAATACTAAATGATATAAATATTTTATTAACCTTGTAAACCATAAAATCGTTAGGTGTTATGGTCGCTTATACTTTACATCGAAAAATTACATACAGGTGCGACAAATTTTTGTAGTTTTTTTTATTCTGGCAAAAAATTGGGATCTAAATAATCATACTCTTCTTCTTTTAAAAATTTTGAGCGTAAAGAGTCTTTATCATAAATATTAGTTTCCGAATTGGTATTATATTCTTCCTGATCTTCGTCATCAGTATCCGCATCAAATCGTAATCTGCCAGTTTGTTGACTGTGATCAACACGTTATCCGTTAAATTTATGATTCACTGGATGAGGTTTATCTGATAAGAGTTGTGTGATTAAACAATCGGAACAGAAATTGAGCGACTCGTTTGTACAAGTACTGCAGTGCCATCGCATCCCTATAATTGGGTCGTCCCCACACACGTCGCATTCATAACTTATATCCTCGCTAAAAAGGTGGCCATACGCCTCTTTTGCCTTATCTCTGCGAACACGCTGTAAAAGTCTCAAAATACGCTGTTCTTGTGCATCTTGAGCAGAATAATGTCCATCAATGTCATCATCTTCGCTTTCTGGTGCTACTGTTATGATTTCTGCATGATGATTTATCTGATCTTGATCAAAAAGACTTGCGACTTGTTTGGTTGTACGGTTTCCTAATTCTCGGGCAATTTTAGTAAAACGTTTAGTTTCCGGTGGATATTCTATGAGAAACTCTTCTAATCTGCGTTGTTTTTTGCAAGTCCATAGCTGAAATTACAGAAAAATTAAGTTAAACTTGATTTTTATTATTCACAAATTTGTGGCCAAGTCAATCTTGCTTGATTTAAGAGACATGGGCAATTGTGACTCCACTGAACTGACACCACTAAAGCATAGTAAAAAGATTATAAATAAAATCATTGAATAACTGCTTACCTGATTAAATGTTTCGACTGATCAAAAATATAACATTTTCGGAAATAACATTTGAAGCTTTATTGTTATCTTTAGGGGACTCTGGAAGGACAACCTTAAACTTGTCGAAATTTATTTTGGCTACTGTATCAATAAAGCAAAAGTAGGAATTAATTTCTGACATCAAGGTAAACCTACCTCAGCAATTATAATTGACTTAGGAAACCCAAGATCTTCTTTTTGTTAGTATCTTTGGTCGCTTGAATACGTTGGGCCTGGAGTGTTACTATAGTATGCAACACTGCAGTATAACCCTTATTTTCACGAAGTGCCAAGTGATCAGACTAAAAATGAAAAATCTTCAGTATGGTCAATTACTTCCATTTTAATTTGCTGAAGAATCAAACTCCTTTGACCATTAGATAAACACTTAGAACAGAAAACGAAAAGAAGTGCAATACCTTCTGTTTCTGAATCAGCACAAACTTTGACAATTCATTAAAAGTGAAAATTTCTGAGCAAATGTCAGAGCTTCAATCAAAATTACGGAAAACGTCAGAGGATTGATTTGGAAAACGAAACAGTGACGACATCCTTGGTGGTAAAATGGCCAAAATGTCATATCTGCCGGGCTTGTATCTAGAGTAGGCTGTGATTCGATAGAATTTGGCTTATCTTAAAATAAGCGAATCCAATCTGTAACAGAGATAAGTTCAAATATATCAAAAGCCCGTGCTACTTTGCGCTTAATAGATGATATTCCTATGATTCAGTATTCTCTGGTATATGGATGGAGACAGAAGGAACCAGACAAGATGATGGCATGTTGAGGTGTAGTAGCGAATATTGTTGATGACCTATTTTATCCAGTAGAAAAGATATGTTGACTAATAATCAAGCAAGGTGTTCCGCAATAAACAAATTGCAACCTACGATCAAAAAAACTGAGTCGGCTAAGGATATGTATCCCGTTGTAGATTTGCTATCAGCAAAGGAAATTAAATCGAAATGGAAAGATCTAATGCGACAGCATTTTTTGCAAGCCTCGACAAATAAAAAGAAATAGGCGGTATAGGTAAACATTTGTTATTCACAAAAAAATTCATTTTAAAATCTTAGCGCCCATATTTTCGGGGTATTCCGAAGAGGGGGAAAGAGAAGATCCGACAATAAACGTGAGGAGAAAAAGAAGATGATTTTTTTTTGGAGGGAACTTTCGAGAAGAACGGACGTGCAATTGGAGTTTTTTTTAAGTGTCAGATCAAAAATTTCCTTCTTAGTGCAGAGTGCAAAATAAGGAAAATATGTATTTGAGGTGAACAAGTGACGGAAAATAAGAGGAATGAATCCCTTAAGGGTGGTACAATATTTGGCGCTTTGCACAAGGAAAAGGTTAGGTGAAGGCACCTACCAAGCATTTCACGAGGAGTGGCATTAAATGTTGACAAGTATTTACCTAAGGTAATTTAAATTGTAAGTTTTCTCTCGTTTTTTTATGGTTATCAGTGACATTTTCTTAGTCATTGGGACATATTTAGGTGCATTATATATATAAGTAAAAAT
Organism: Leptarthrus brevirostris; assembly: GCA_964036015.1. Taxonomy (NCBI): domain Eukaryota; kingdom Metazoa; phylum Arthropoda; class Insecta; order Diptera; family Asilidae; genus Leptarthrus; species Leptarthrus brevirostris. The sequence goes on along the minus strand of OZ038376.1, from coordinate 11,776,113 downwards.
TCATAAATTTTGATACGGGGTGTCCACAACCTAAAAATAACGAAATTTTATTCGGTTGGAGGCACCATCTTATATCTAAAACGCTGTCGAGCTGTTTTGGGTCATAATAGAATCTGTGTTTCAGAAACCGTAATGTTCAATTGAAGACAATCATTACGGTAATCCCGATATATTAAAACATTAGTGGTCACGAAAAGGCGGGAACCGGTAAGATCTAAAACACCGATTATTGCGCACAAATCGTATATGGTAGGAGGTCTATAAAGGACAATGTTAAAAATGGCCGATTTTTGGCTGCGCGGGAGGAACGGAATGTCAAAAACATGAAATGTGACCCCTGAATACTTCAAATAGCTGGGAAAATGTCAACTTCATCCCTAAAACTGTAAAAACCACTTCAAAACCGCTAAAAATATATAATTTTCGGTTTTGGTCAGATAACTCACATAAACCACAAATTACAGTTGGGGATGGTTTAAAAATAATAACATTAAGTCTTCAAAATATGAAATCGACATTTTCTCATCAAAGCGACATTTTCTCATCGATTTCATATTTTGAAGACTTAATGTTATTATTTTTAAACCACCCCCAACTGTGATTTGTGGTTTATATGAGTTATTCGACCATCTGATCTATGTTTAGCGGTTTTGGGGTGGTTTTTACATTTTTAGGGGTGAAGTTGACATTTTCCTAGCTATTTGAAGTATTCAGGGATCAAATTTCATCACCATTTTTGAAATAAAACCACACTTGTTTTATGTTCTACAAATAACTTTTATTTTTAATATGAGCTGCGACATATGTTTCGCCTTTCTAGGGCATTATCAAGCAACTAAAACATCTAACTTCTATTATGTAAAGCTGCACTCAGATTTTGTTTTTAGGAACGCTAACTTTACAGTTTAATTTTTAACAGAGGGCTATTTGAATTAAAATCTATTTGATCATTTAGCAAAGACGAACCTTTATTTTTTTCCTTTAAAATTTCGGAAATTTTGTATCGACCTAAAATATTTTTCTTTTTTATATTGTGGATAAGTTTTAATGTATCAACTGACTTTCGCACAATGTTCTCGGAATGCACGTGTGCAGATGAATTCCTCAGATTGAATTCAGTTTTCCTAATGAAAAATCGTCGGCTCCTAGACCTATATAGTATTTTTGATCAAGTTAGCAAGGAGACAGATGACTAGAAGTTTTCTTTTTACGATAGTTGTATTAGTTCAACGTAGGTAACAATTTGGTTCTCGACAGTGTGCCCTGTATCTATCAGGTGTTTGCTTGATGCTGAGGTACCTTTATTGTTCTTTGCTTCTGCCACATGCCCTTTAAACCTAATTTCTAACGACCTTGTTATTTTCCCAATATAAGAAGTCCCGCAATCTGCGTAATTTATACTGTACACACCTGACTTCTCACTGTCTGGTATTGCCGGTTTTATTTTATTGTTTATTAATAATCGGCCTAGTGTTTTAGTTGTAAAAAATGCTGGTTCTACTTTATGTGTTTTTAGTATATTTTTGACTTTTTCGGAAGTGTTTAATATATATTGTACTTTTTTCCAATTTTTATTTTTATTGTTTGAATGAGGTGAGGAATTAGGAATCACAATATCAGCATATGTAGGTTTTCTGTGTATGCTAAAACCTAAAGCGTCATTTCGTTTACTTATTTTAATGTCTAAGAAATTTTATGTATCACCCCCACGCTCTACCGTAAATTTAATATTATTATCTAAGTTATTTAAAAACTTAACAAAAACACTCAATTGTCGCGATGTGCCTGTTCATATACAAAAAATATCGTCTACATAACCAACACAGAACCTTATTCACTATATTACAGTTTGAATGAAAAATATATTGTTCTAAACTATTCACGTAGAAGTCCGCAAGAAATGGTGATAAAGGAGACCCTATAGCTAAATCTTCTACCTGATTATAGAACTTGTCGTTGAAATAAAAATAATTTTGTTCATGTGTTTATCAGCTGTGTCAATTGGGGTGATCTATTAACATCAACAATCTTATCCTTAATTTCATTATTTAGCAAGGCTTTTAATTTACCTAAGGGAATAGATGGAAATAAATTAACTATATCGCAAGATACTAATTGAGCATGTGGGGGCAACTTTATACCTTTAATTCTATTCACAAATTCTGTACTATTTTTAATAGTGTACTTACTTTGAAAGTTTAATAAGTTAGGTATTATACAGCATAATTTTTTACCAAATTCTTGGGTTGGCGAATTATAAGAGGTGGTTTAATTTCAAAAATGGTAAAAAAGTTCTTCTATCAAGTGCCTACAAAATATTCAATTGAATTGGTCACATTTCATGTTTTTTGACAGCAATTAATCATTTTTTCTGAGCTACATGCGTTCCCCCCGGGCAACCAAAAATCGGCTATTTTTAACATTGTCCTTTGTTTTTAAATCGCGGAATTTTCTTCCGTTACGATTATAATTATGATTATTCATACATAATTATACATACATAAGTCATAATGAAATGTCGCAATATCATCAACTTTTTTGATGCCAATTAAATTATTAAATCATCATCTAATAACTGCATGAAATTAATATATCGACGCTGAAAAGCAATCTTTTCGTATCTTAAAAATGGAGGTTTACAATGGAGCTCATTACTCTTTAACCAGAGAATATAGAAAGATAATTCTTGGAGTAACAGTTCTGAGATAATGGTAATTAGACAGAAAAGATGAATTTTCTTTTTTCTTCAAGTGATTAAGTTTGTAAACTTAAGTAATTTCGGGGATTTCAATTAATAGCTCTCTGTAATGATGTATACCATGCCATGCATGATTAAACAGGGAACACTTGCCGTAACGATGAATAGTTGCAAAACATGAAAAAGGTAAATCAATCATTATTTGAACTTTATAATTCTATCTGCAAATGAATAAATTTATGAAATAATTAACATAAATAGTTAAATTAATATCCATAATATACCTATTAATATAACTCTAAATCTTCGGCAGAGAATGCAATGTGAAGGCTTACGTGATTACGAAGGACAAGCCGAGATACGTCTTCTGTATTTAGACAAGTTAATGGATTTAAGCGATAAATGAATTTTTTTTTGAAGGACCGTGGATATATCCATCAATTTAATAATCAACTGCTCAGTTGAATTTATTAGAATTTGAATTAAGTATCATGGACGCAGCTTGGATGAAGTGTTGATAGAATTTGGTGAGAGTTCCCAACCCAGCGGCAAACTTAATTAAAGGAATATCGCATTCTCCTTCACAAACAGTGTTAGTATAAGTGAAAAAAAAAAATCATATGAATTTGTTTATGAATGATATATTAAATTTAATATAGCATTGGTTCATTTATATTAGGACTAAACTCTTAGTCTATATATGAAGCTTTAAGGCGGTGTTTAGATGCATGTGAAAAATGGTATTCACAATTATTAAGTTTTCATTTATCATATGAATATGGAATGTGGCTTGATATTTCTTAAGGTTTGAAATGAATTTAAATTATTGCTCGCCTGTTTTCCTTCTCTCTATCTCTGCTTTATAGCTATACTAGGAGAACTCCGACTTACATTGTTGTCAAATTTTATACTGATGCCGGTATCATAATTCCGCCGGCTAAGGCTTAAAACGCAGTAAAATTAATCTCTAGCCTTAGTACAAGGAGTTAGCATACAAATCTATGGCCTTGATTTTTTGAAGTAAAACTTCTTTACGCACGCTTGACTTGGGGAGTAAGCTGGTGAATGCGTGACGAGAGCGTTACGAAAAGTGTGATCGGGCGAGGCGAACGGAAGTTGAGAGGGAGATATACGGTGATTTCTTGATTATTTCGTAATTTCATTTCGATTATCAATGAAAACCGATAATAAATTTAAATATTTGTAGAAAATTAATATACGTATGTGGGGAAATATAAAGATTGTTAATTAAATGATAAGCCAGGAAATATGTTTCCATTAATATTTATTCCATTTAAGTTTTCAAGGTAAGCTATGTATTTTAGTAGAAATTCAATTTTAATTTATAAATGTCAAAATCACTATTCTAAATTTGCCGGCACTACTTTACAGCTTTCCGTTGTTGCTTCGCTCTAACTTGACCGAGTCGATCACCAAAAAAGACTGCCGTTTTTCTCGTGATAATCATCAAAAAGTGTAGCTGTGACAAACATGGAATGTCGTAGCGGTAATTTTTTGTTATTGTTGCTATGGCTCCCACATGTATATGTATATACATGTATATATTATACATATATACATATATAAACATATATATATATACATGCATATAGATGGAGCTAAAGAAGTTTTACTTCAGTCGTGTGGTCTTAAGCACACTCATATTTTATTTTCCTTTGGCAACATATGTATGTTATACAAAATATATCTAAAAAATTTTCTCGATTCCTTTTGTAGGCTGGTAGTATCCACAAGTATAGTTTTATCGGGTATCCACAGAGTCCTCACCTCTGGTGTAGCGGTCAATTGATCTTAGCGATAGCTACAAACGTGCGCCTTCTTTAATTAAGGATTAATTCGATGTATACCAAAATAACTGTTGAAGTCTTCCCTATGATATATTTACGTTGAGTTCTACATCTCATTTAAACTTACGTCTATTCTTTTTATCCTTTTTTTGTTTTCATAATCCCCAATAGTTTGTGCTTCCCTTTTTTTGTATAGTCTTCGGTCCATCAGGATTTTAAGAGTGCCCGGAAAAGTGTTCGGGTGAGTGTATCGAGGAGTATGAGGCAAGATCCCACACCGATCCGGCGAGCTAAGCACGGCTAGCTCAGCGGGCCCTCGCCTTTTCGGTCAGCGGACCAAGCCTGCACGGCTATCACTACGCTCACCCTGGTATCTCCTATAACCTTCCCTATTCCCTTGGTTGTGAGCTACAACTAAGTTGTGACAAACAGCTTAATGGTGCTCACAACCCTAAATACCGCTTGGTGGCAGCATATGTAAATGAATTTAACTCATTAACGGAACCTTCCATCGTTGATTTCAACTCTGGCGTTGATACTCTTAATTCATTTACGCACCCTTCTATTTCTGATTTCTGTTCATCCTTCGATAATTTTAATTCGGCCGTCGACGATTTCTGTTCAGTCATTGATGCTTTTAATTCTTCCTTGGAAGATTTCATCTCATACATCAGAGCATTGGGAATATCTATCATGCTTGGATTATTTTCTTCTTCTTCTTCTTCTTGGTTGTCTTTAAAAACAAAAGCCTCTGGATACTTTTCTTCCTTTTCAATAGCTTTTTGTAGTAACGTTACCAGGGCACATTTATTTCCAATTGTAGGTAGGGAACGTTTACTTAACTTCCCCTTCAAGTCTTGAACACGTAAATCCTTCAATTTGCGCCCAATATTCAGATTGACTGCACTATTTCACTTTAATTTCACAATCACGGAGACGGAGTTGGATCAATGCGTTGAGCCGCACGACAACCATGCCATGGGCACCGGGTTCGAGACCAGATGACCCCGTTAGATTTTATTAAGAAATCAAAATAATCCACTCCGTCTCTGGGCTGTTGTCTAGCTCGCAGCAATGCAAAAACAAGACTCAAGTTTCCTCACTTCCCTTACCCTAATTCCCATCCGGCCAAAACCATGCTCACGCATCAAAGGGTTGTCCCCTAGGATTTGGCCACATCGTATAAAAAAAAATCACACTTTTTTTTAAATGCGGTTTTTAGTCTTTCTTAATTAATTCCACTTCTAACACCAATTTTAACGTAAATGAGGTTCTACGGACTCGACGGATTAATTAAGACACTTATTTACAGTCACAAATGTTCACAATTTTTATTCACTTCACTGATTAATTCGTTGCACAATTTTCTTGAGAATATTTCGCTTTAATGCAATACAACTCAGCCCTATTTATACTACTTACTTAGCTTAATTTTAGAAAGGTCAGCAACCTAGTTCTACAAATATCCGTTTCGTTTCGTGCAACCTGTGGTGATTCTAGTCGGACTTGACATCATGAGGCATCAGACGTTTTTCTGGTTTCCGGAATGCGGGACATGCGCATTACATAGCTTGATTTCGTTTTCATCATGTAGGCTACGCCAGATTACCGTGCATGTTACAGTATGTTAAATGATATTCAGCATATTGTAACGTAGTTGGGGGGCTTTATAGGCTCGACGGATTAATTAAAACAGTTACTTTTAATCACAATTGTTGACAGTCTTTAGTCGTTTAATTTTAAAACTTACCGCGTCACTGGTTAAATCATAATTAACTCTTTACGGTATCAATCGCATGTAAACTATTTGTGGTCTCAATCTGGACTAAACTAACCAGGCTGGTGTGTTGGCTAATTGTAGTCGGGAGGAGAGAAGGAAACCCTCCTAAATAAAATAACCTATAACTAAGACGGAAAAAGTCCTTATAAAGAAATAAATTAGGGCGGGGATATACGCCCAAACGTCGGTAGCGGCTACGACTACCTGCGGGTGTGGTTCCAGCGATACAGCTAGTAGCCGTTAAAACAGTGTTCTAGCATCGCTAATGGTTCCGGTAGATTTTTGGATTTGGTGTACAGCACTGACCTATGCAGCACCTTGGTCAGGCGTTACCCGGTTCCTTTGGTGCCTGAGACGTCTCATCATCCTGCGCTTCAAATTGCTTTGGTCTTTGATCCATTGCCTGCTGCATTTCTGATTCACGACGACTTCTCTTTTAATTTAAAAAAAAAATACGCGTTTTTATGACAATTTATTTACTTGTTTCTTGCATTGTGTTCCTGTTTCTCATTCGTTTTCTTCTTTCTCTAGTCCACCTTGGCTCAATAGTTCGCTGAAGCATCTTAAAGACTTAAAAAATAAAGCATGGAAGCAATTCTGCTCATCAAGGATTTTTATATTGCGCGATGAGTTTAATTCCGAAATTCATGCCTCATATAATAATTACGTTAACAGAATTAGGTACATTATACGTGGTGAGCCTAAGCAGTTTTGGAGATTTGTTAACTCTAAGCGTATCACCGACGGCTACCCTACATTATTATAAAATAGTTTTAAAAAAAAAAGTTGAACCGACTTCACAAAAAGCGCTAAAAAGCATAAAACAATTTTTAATTTTATATCTATTACGACATTTTGAAGTCGGTGCAAATCAAACAAACCAAACAACTACAACAAAAGTATTTAATCGTCCTTTCTTTTGATCCCGTGAGCTGAAACGTTCAGGTAGAATTACGTAAATTTTCAATTGTGGTACTGTAGTTGTTTTATTTGTTTAATTTGCACCGACTTCAAAATGTCGTAATAGATATAAAATTAAAAATTATTTTATGCTTTTTAGCGCTTTTTGTGAAGTCGGTTCAACTTTTTTTTAAAAACTATTTTATTTTTAACTTTTTAGTGTCTTCTACTCTATACAACGAAGAAAGAACCATCCAAATCAGTCCACGCGTTAAAAGTTAGTTTTAACCCCCTACCCCACCCCCATTCCACTAAACTTTTTTTCTCATGGTATAAAGTAAGGAACATACTCTGCCGACCAGAAAAGGAATCAGCGAAATCGGTCCACGGTTTACGAAGTTACTATCCCTCCCCCTCCCCCACCATTACCATAGGACCAAATTATTCTCCTATTAGCAATGGGGGATCACACTCTATACAACAGCAAAAGAACCATACAAATCGGTCCACGCGTTACAAAGTTAGTTTCCACCCCCTTCTCCCACCCCAACCACAACTTCTCGTGGTATCAACCAGGGAGCATACTCTACCCAAAAGAAAAAGAATTATCCAATTCGGTCCACGCGTTACGAAGTTAGACTACTCCTCCCTCCACCCAACCCCCCCACCATGGGCCAAATTATTATTCTATTAGCAATGGGTTATCACACTTTATACAATAGCAAAAGAACCATCCAAATCGGTCCACGTGTTACAAAGTTAGGTTCCACCCACCCCCACCCCCCCACCCCACCAACATTTGTTTTCTCGTAGCATCAAATAAAGATCATATTGAACCCAATAGAAAAAGAATTATCCAAAGCGGTTCACGCGTTACGAAGTTAGACTACCCCTCCCTCCCACCACCACCTTTCACCATAGGACCAAATTATTCTCCTCTTAGCAATAGGGGATTATACTCTATACAACAGAAAAAGAACCATCGAATTCGGACTACGCATTACAAAGTTAGGTTTCACCCCCACCCCCCACTCCCATCCCAACAAAATTTTTTTCTTGTGGTATCAACCACGGAACATACTCTACCCAACAGAAAAAGAATTATCCAAATCGGTCCACGCGTTACAAAGTTAGACTACCCCTCCCCCCCTCCCCCACCCTATTTCAAATGTTTTTCTCCTATTAGCAATGGGGGATCATACTCTGTACAACAAAAAAAGATCCATCCAAATCGGAGTACGCGTTACAAAGTTAGGTTTCACCCCCACCCCCCACCCCCACCCTACCAAAAATTTTTTTGACATGGTACCAATCGGTGACCATACTCTACCCAACAAAAAAAGAATCATCAAAATCGGTTGACGCGTTACGAAGTTATGTCCGGTCAGACTTAAAACAAAAAAAACAATAAACAAAAACAAAATACGCGTCGAACTTAGAACCTCTTTGTTTTTGGGAAGTCGGTTAAAAACTAGGTGACACTGAAAGTAGTGATCCCTTGACGATTGCGAACCTTTTCGGCGACTTTTTTAAGACAGCTTTTCTTTCTGACAACTGTGATACTAGCTCTAAGGATTTAAGCTACTTGACATTATTTCCTCCTTCTTCACTGGAAATAAAAGATCTTACATTTGATGAATTCCATGCCAAATATGTTGCACTTGGCATCTCGGCTGCACGTTCACACATGAATAAAATGTGGAAGGTTACGGAACAACTGAACATGAGAAGATTGCCCAGATCTGTAATGCAGGGGCAATTAAAAGAATATTCGACGAAAAAGATTGTTTGGACTTCTAGACTGGTAACCCCAATATGGAGGTAAACCTCGAAACTTACTACCCGAAGAAATGGGAATTGATCAACAATAGTGTGCTGCAAGATAATATCATAGCAATTTACAAGGATGGTTCAAAAAACGAGAGTGGCGTGGCAGCGACAGAGGGAGGAGCGGAAAGGCTAATGGAACGGAGAATAAGATTTTCCAAAATAGCAATTTGTACGGATAGCCAGGCGTTATTTAAATCACTGACAAATGCCGTAGATTAAATAAGGCCTAACTGAAAACTTATGTAGACCTAGTGACAGGGCATGCACGATGCCAATAGAATAGGAGTAGCGGACTTCAGTCTTAGCAGAGGACGAGATGTTTTACACGTTCTTGGACAATGTTCGGACTTAATGCACAGAAGATATACAATCATGGGTACACACTTCTGCTAAGATTTAGACAGCATTTAAATGCTTTATTAGATTCGTTATGGGTTGTAGCCACTGAGATGTATTAAAATGGAGTGACTTATAAGCTATCTCATATGGGTACAATTTTACTTGCAGTGGAGGAAAACAATTTTTAATTTCCAATGTTTACTGTGAATTTGCAGCTGTTACGAGCAGAATAAAATAACCATATATATCCGAAATGGCATACTTAATTTTAATTTTTTATATTGTTGTAAGGAAAATGTAAAAATCATTGGAATTACTGATATAAAAATTACAAAAAAGGTTGTTCTAATCTGGAAAATGCTTACCCAGAAAGAGATATAAAATGATTGTGAATATTGTCATCTATTTCTAACGCCAGTATTTAATAGGCGACATGAAGTTGGTAATTAAGAAAACCATGTTGAAAAAAAAATTCTTACCCAGAAAGGGACAACTAGGGAAAAGTGATACCATTTTCATGAAGAAATTTCATGGCACCAGTCACTCCAGTATTATATATCTCAGTGGTGTTAGCTGGCTCTGTAGTGGACTTTAGGAAAGGCTGCCGGGTATTGGCTTTACATCGGGTCTTTTAGGCCTAAGTATTTGGGAGACAGGTATCTGCGGTATCTATATCCGGATATGCAGCCCCAAAACCATTACAGAAGTTGGAAATTTGACAGGGTGTTTCAAGCATTCTGTCAGGTATACTTCGGACTTTTTCCGTATAACATGACTACGGTTGTCTTTCTGCTATTGTGCATTATTTTCGTAATTTTTTTGGTTATTTATTTAAATTTTTTGTACCTGCGAAAAGAATTTCGAACAAAACAAACAAAGTAATTATTACCATACATTTTACTTTTATAATTAAACACTTTTTTATATACCCACAAAGTTGAAAATGTAAAAAAAATGCAAGTGTCCCAATACTTTTGTGACTGGGTAAAAACTTTTCTTTCCGTTTACAACACCAGCAAACTACTCTCCGTAAGATATTTATTAGTAAACCAGCAAATTACTTCGATCACTGCGAACACACTTCTGTCAAGAATGAATAAAATAACATACATATGTAAGTTGTGAAAGGCATAACTCTCCTTAATTTATTGGAAGAGAAGTTGTTTAAGATATAAAATAAACAGTTTAATGATACTACATTTTTACCTACATTTTTAATCGAGCAAATATTGAAAGTTAACACCCCACCCAATTCAAGGGGTAAAGTTATACATGTACGCTTCTGAAAGATTCATTAAAACGATTAACATATTGTAGTAAATTAAAAGCGGTTAATATTGGGTATAATTTATGTGAAGGGAGGTAGTAATTCAAAGTAATTGCGTTCAGGACATTCAAACATTTCTGCACCTTGTACTTTATATGGACACACTCAACGAAAATCCCTTTAAATGTACCATACGTTAATTGTTGCCTTGTTACCTGTAGGGAAAATATTACATAAAATTAATTAAATTGGTAAATATATTTAATAGCCGCGCAAGAGTTCACACCCACTTTTTAAAGTACTATACCTAGTGTACGTGTCCACAGAAACTTGCTGGAAATCACATCAGACCACTACAAATATGATTACCGAGGTGCTCATGCATTTTGACGATGTTACTGAGGAGTCACACGTTACACCAAAAATATTTCATGAAAGGAACAACTGAAGCTGTTTAATTGGTGAAATTTAAAGGGGATTTATGTAATCATATAGGGACGAAATTTAACGAAAAATTACCTGGCGGATTTTATCTTTTTTGGAATATTTATAGCGTGACAGTGCGTGGAAGTCTAGAACTCAAGAATTCATGCGATTTTTTGTTCGGAGCGATTCCGGTAGAACGCATCACAATATCATAGATTGGAGCAGCAGCAGAAACTGGTCAGGTTCTTTTGTAACAAAGCAGTTAATAGGGGTAAAAAACAGGTGTGATTCCAAATGAGTGCAACTCGTTCTGTGTCTCCATTTTAAATTACTGACGGCAAAATCAGACTGCAGCGTATTTGTTGTTTTCATGGCTAACCAGCTGATGGCAGTTATAATACACGCCAATTATCTAATGGCGTAGATAGATTTTTGAAATTTGAAAGAGGGCAGGCTATTAAATTCCATAAATTATTTCATTGAAAAATTCTCGCAACAAATAGAAAAGAAAATCGAATTTTCCTGGTCTGTTTTTGATAATTCATTTATTACTTCTTCACTGCCAGAGCCGCCAAAACATTCAAGCAGTCTTACAATAACAAAGCAAAAAAATTAGACAAACATAAGTTTTTAATTTCGCAATGAAATTCACATAATCAGAAGTTATATATGTAACAAACTCGACGGAGTTGGATCAATACGTTGAGCGGCAAGACCAACATGCCATGGGTCCCGGGTTCGAGACCAGATGACCCCGTGAGCTTTTATTAAGATATTAAAATAATCCACTCCATCTCTGGGCTGTTGTCTAGCTCGCAGCAATGCAAAAACAAGACTCAGGTTTCTTCACTTCCCTTACCCTAATTCCCTCCCGGCCAAAACCATGCTAACGCATCAAAGGGTTGTCCCCTAGGATTTGGCCACATCGTATAAAAAAAACTCACTTCTTTTATCGCGTTTCTATGAATCGTTTTTATCCGTTCGAAACCAAAGAATGTTCGTTCTGCAGTAGACGTTGATATCGGAAATGTAGCTAGTATCCTCAACAACAAATTGATATTTGGGAAATTTTATTCTGGACAATCATTTAGTGCCTCCAATGAAATTTTAGGCTTGATATCGCTTCTACGAATAATTTAATTTAGTCAAAACTTTTAACTCGACGAGAACAGCAGTTCGGCAGAAAGAAATTTTTGATAAAACTTGAAAATTTATCAGCTGCTTTATCATTTCCAAATGAAACATGTTTGAAGAGCACCGAAAATCGTTCTTATATATTTTCGTGGTTAGTAAATCTCTCCGATATCCATGATGTAGAATTCCAGAAATGAATTAAACGCAGTCACATAAAAGTAATCTTCTGTACTTTGAACTTCACGATTCGCACGATTCTTCTGTCTGTTCACTATTCTTTTGTGTTTGGTCCCAATGTTAACAGTTTCAGGGATTTTTTCGAAGTTTTGTAAATTCCAGAAAACGCATCTTCTCTTGCTCAACCCTTTTAAGTTCTTCTCGTAAACTTTTGGCTAGATCCTTTGCTTATACCAAATCTGCCGACTTCAGAATATGGTCTCAATTGACCCGGTCTCCCGACTCGGACTGGTTCGGGACAGAACGGGAAAGATGTCAAAGACCTGGGACGAAACAATTGAAATCCTGCTGGAAACTCACTTTCCGGGAAGCTATAAATCGGACATGCCGTGACATATGAGGAAACAGGGTGCGAATGCCACAGATCGCTATGAGGCGGAAAGGATTGGGACGCTTGAGGGTGTAAGACGATCTTTAAGATTGTTTGAACCATTTAAGGCAGCAGGTTTAGATGGTATATTCCCACCCCTGCTTCAGTGGGGCAGTGAGATTGTAACACCAATTCATAGGGGAATATACACAGCATGCCTTGCAATAAGATATGTCCCGTTTTCGTGGCTAAGGTCATGATTCTACCAAAATCGGGAAGAAAAGACTATACTGAACCGAAGTCCTTTAGTCCCGTGAGCCTGATGTCTTTTCTGTTGAAGACAATGGAGAGAATTGTGGTTTACCACATCGAAGGGACTACGCTCGCTAGTTATCCACTTAGTAGGAACCAGCACGCCTATTGCCCTGGGAGATCTACCGAAACAGCACTCCATCAGGTGGTGCGAGTGACAGAAGAGCTTAATGGCAAAGGCATAGCGATGGCCGCAGTAATGGACATTGAAGAAGCCTTTAACAATATAGACTTCGGAAAGCTGAAGGATGCTCTTGTTGAACGTGGAACTAATCCTTCCGTAAGAATATGGATTGGCAATTAAAGAAAAGAACAGTAAACATCCAGAGAGGTGAATCGAGACTGCGAGGGAGAGTAGGCATAGGATGTCCACAGGGAGACGTGCTATCCCCCATTCTGTGGAACTTTACTGTTGACTCATTACTTCGTAGACTTGAGGTAGAAGGCATACATAATGTGGGGTATGCCGATAACATAGCAAGGAGTAAGTTCATACGCGCCGTGTCAGATACCTTAAGGAGAGGTATGAGGGTGGTGGAGTATGGTGTGTAGAAAAGGGGCTCTTCATAAATGTAAAGAAGTCTGATCTAATCGTTTTCACTAGAAGAAGGAAGAATCTAGACTTTGGACCAATAGAACTCTTTGAGGAAGAACCTACGGTCTCAGGCTCGGTCTGGGGGTATTCCTAGATTCAAGACTTACCTGGCAAAGACATGTTGAGGACAAAATCCAAAGAGCGAACAGAGCTCTACATCAATTTGGGAGGGTGTGTGGACGGAGGTGGGGCATCTCGCCAAAGGCTGCATACTGGATCTACACTATGATGGTGAGACCGATTATATCATATGCCTCGGTGGTCTGGTCGCCAAGCGCTTCAAAATCCACCGTAGAAGGGCAATTGAATAAGGTTCAGAGGCAAGTGTGTGTGACGATAACAGGCGCCTTTCCAACCACTCCGACAATGGCATTGGAGACGATACTGGGCTTGCTGTCTTTAGACATATATGTGAAGAGAACTGCTGCATCAGCGGCTCTTTGCATGGATTGGGGCGCAAGCTGGTACAGGTCTCGCGATAACCAAGGGCATAGGAAAATACTGAAACTTGTCACAGATGATATACCGGAATTAGAGATGCCTGTGGACGGTATAAGCAAAGTAAGGGTAATTGACAGACACCACGAAACTCTTATAAGGGATGGGTCCCTCCCTTAAAACCGTCTAACCGACGGGACAATATTCACAGACCAATCCAGAATTGATCGGAGAGCAGGCGCAGGAATCTTCAGTGATGACCTGAATTTGAACATCCATCTTTGCCTGGGGGCATAAAGAAACCAAATCTAAAACAACCTTTTGAAAATTGCGATTCAAAAGCAACGAAAGTTGATAAAACAGATTGATACCCTGTAAACTTATTAGAAATTTAAAATTCGAAGCGTTTTTTAAATTTTTTTCAGAGTTGCGAAGGCAAACGGGAATTATTCATGAAAATCGCCTACAGCTTCATATTTTGACGCCCATCGAGTCAGATGTGTGAAAGTTTTAGTTCTCGGAGTTCTATCAAATTCTTCGATAGTGTTTTCCAGAATCGCCTTATTTATGATTATGGAAGATATTGTAAACGGTTTCTATGGGCATAATTTGTACGTATAATTGCTTGAACACAATTACATGGTTCAGACATATTGCTTTCCCTGTCGTACCGTTGACCGATCAAGAAAGACATGTTGAGGACTTTCTACCATCAGCTTGCCAAGAACATTACCTATGAATATGTTATAATTATATAGTTAGATAACATAAATATAGAAATGATGCCCAAGAAATCATGCCAAGAGCGACAAAATGCAACTGTCGAGATGATTCAAAAAATGATTTAATTTTTACCTGTAATGGAAGCTCTTGGGATAAACCTCAAAAAATCTTCGCGTAGAATATGCTGGCTTAGCTATAATTTTTCGAGTCAATATCTCATAAGAATATTAGTATAAGTTAACAAAATTACCTCACGCGGTACCATAAAATTATGATCCGTAATTATCTTGTGCGCATTTCGGCAAGTATTCCTGCGTTCATCAGCGTTCAGTGCAGACTAAAGTTGAAACCGTTGACTGGATTGCTGTATGTTTGTTTTCTGATCTGAAACAATGTAGAGGTCATTGGTCCTTAAAGCCGAAACACAATGACGGCATCGGCATCAGCACATATGCTAATACCGATGCTTGTCAAAATAAAACTCTAGCATGTCAATACTGATTAACCCAATGATGGCATCGCATATTATGCTGATGCTTATGTTGATGCTTTGATCAATTGATGAATCATCTCGGCAGTTAAAGTTATTTTTAAGTAAAAAATGAATTTTGAAGAAAAATTGATAGAGCTTGTGCGGTAAAATAGGTGTTTATATTTATAAAGTGATCCCAATTATAAAAATAATTTAAAAAGGAATAAGTATGGAAAAAATGAGTGAGGAACTAAAAATCAAAAAAACCTAACTCTCTCCTTTGCAAGAAAATTTCCCTCATCCAAAAATGTCGTTTGCGCATTTTTTAATGCGTTGCAATAAAACAAATCCGTAACTTGCTACGGCAATTATTTCAGCTACACAATAAAACTTTACTTGTACATTAAAACTGTACAGTGTACACAGAATGTAGTTTAGTCAAAGAGACCGAAGCCCATATCTTCATCAGATTCTTCCGGCTCTTCTTCCTTCTTTTCTTCTTTCTTGGCTTCTGCTGGAGCGGCGGCTGCAGGAGCAGCACCAACACCAGAACCGATATTGGTTATCAAATCCTTGACGTTAACGCCTTCTAAAGCCTTGGCAAAAAGTCCTGGCCAGTACGGTTCTACGTCAACATTGGCTGCCTTCAAGATTGTTGAAATCTTTTCACCTGTAACAGCAACATCATCATCAACCAAGATGAGGGCAGAGTAAACGCAAGCTAATTCGGCTTTGATAGACATTTTCTTCTAGTTGTATAAATAATTTTTGGTGCAAGTTATTGCAAAGTTATTAAATAAACGACCTTAGCTCTTTACGAGAACAAGGACACTTGTCAAAAGTTTAAACCGGAAAGGATGAAGACAATGATGCAGTCATTGTGTGATATGTGGCATTAATGCCGCCATCGATCCTGATGCCGATTACAATGTAAATTTCTATGCTGATGCCTTTGCCGTCATTGTGTTTCGGCCTTTAGTCAATATTTATTACATTTGGTTAATTTTTTGCAATGAACTAGCTTTCCCAGACGTCAAGCTCTTTAGCACCTCTCAATTGTTTTTCTACTTTTAAGTTTTCTGTTCCCATATTATAGTGGTTATTTTCTATCATTCTATGTTCATTGAATAATAAGAACAAAAGAACGGTTTCAACTTTAGTCTGCATTGATCGCTGACGAAGGCAGGAATGCTTGCCGAAAAGCGCATTTCATTTTGTACAGAAGGACTTCTATATTTATCATCTTTAAATGCCTACGAAGAAGTTGATCCGCCTTGGCTCTATAGTTCACTAAAGCTCTAAACTTTCCATCGTTTGGAAATTCTGATTGTCACCCCTGCCTTGTGCCATGGTAACGTGACGTCCAGCTTCCCCCTTGTGCAGAAACTTTAGGGCTAGCAAGAGCTCTTGGTGATCCTGGGTGGGAGCTATCGATTCTAATAGAACCAGATCAAATAAATGTTGCCGTTTGAAAATATTTAGTGTCTATCGATGAAAAGTCTTGGTACGAATCTTAAATTCCCGTGAAAACCCATTAAATTAATGAAAGGTTAAGTCTTGGGTTTTGGTGAATCAGCCGAAGAGATCATGTTAGCGAAATATTCAGACTTACATGAAACCAGGCAGCCAAAGAAGGACGTCATAAAGCTAACCAAAATGATCAGCCAAGGGGAATATCGTAAAGCAAAGAAGTTGTTTGAAGAATTTGTCGATATTTATGCCCATTGAAGACTATGGAAAAACTGATGTAGTGCAACATAAAATTGATGCCGTAGACGCCCGCCCTATCAAGCAGCCATTAACAAGTTTACCACTCGCAAAGCGAAAAAAAGCAAAGCACATGGTTGAAACAATGTGTAAGCAAGGTTCCATAGAAGAGTCGTGAGGCCCATGGATGTCACCAGTGCTGCTAGTAAAGGCAAGTCGAAATCGATCCAGATGACAGCGAAAAGACAGCATTCTCAGTGGGAAGTGGATTGTGCCAACTTAAAGTTATGCTCTTTAGACTTTGCAATGCTCCAGAAATTTGGTATATTTGGATGACATCAGTGTAATTGGAAGAAGTTTTGAAGAACATCTAGGTAATTTACGAGAAATGTTCCAGAAACTGAAGTCAGCCAAACTAAACCGAAGTCCTAAAAATTGTACGCTTTTTGAAGACCAGGTCAAATACCTTGGGCAGATGATATAAACAGAAGGAGCTTGCACCGAACCTGTGACAATAACTTCAGCGGAGAACTGGCATCCTCCGAAAGATAAACACGAGCTGTGAAGTTTTCTTGGACTAGTCACTTATTGCAGGCCTGACCAATAATTCAAGACAGATATATTGGTATTTTAGCTGATTAAGAAGTTTCTTTAGACAGGTTATCTTCAACTATATGATTAGGAACTTGTTTTATACATTGATTAAATTATAGATCTTGTTTCAGTAATTTTAATATATATGAATATTTGCTTATGTAAAATACTTTTCTTTTTATTTCAGAAACCGTCAAAAGCTTCTTTTCCTTCTTGCTTCCCTCATCCCCCTTTCCATATCCCTTATTTTTTGAATTTCTTTTCTTTTCAGCATTTAAAGGTCCGGCATGCATCTTAGCGATGCAGTGAAGTTGTGGGTTAGTGATCTGAACCATCCTTAAGGGGTAAATATTACACCGATGATATGTTTTGAATAATTATTTTGCCGCTATCATGATGTCCACGCAAAACCAACTCCTGTCGACCAAGAAGAATAATCGTTTCAATAACAGGAACAAAGTATTGTCTATTTTTCGTGATTTGCTGCATCCGGGACGCGTCAATCAATAGATTCGCTTTGATCTTTTGTAAATTTTCACTTTCTGCAATTGCATGTACATATGAGATAAAATTTTTTCTGGTGTTCTTGAAAAGTCTGTAAAAATCGAAATATTTATATATAGTATAATCAAATGTTTTTTCCATAAAATATTTTTATAAACTTTTGGATTGTTATTTCGTTATATTTCAAACAAGGCAGATACAAATTTTTCCTGCTTATCAAAATGTTTAATAGACATTTAAAAATTACAGATAGCCTTATTGATGATAAATAATCCACAATAATAATAGAATTAATCCTTCTAACTCAGAACACTTATCAGGCAGACGCCTAGAATCAATTGACCTATTCGCCATAATATATCAATATATTGAGGCGAAGTAGGCTCCCACACAAACACAAAAAAAAACATTAGTGAACAAAAAACCAAAACACGCCCACACACAACAATCAGGGATGCACAGACAACACAGATCGTTTCAGGAAATCTTTAGTAAGAGTGAAGTCAAAAACAGGACACATATTCACGGCTCTACACCTGAGATTTATAGGCTCATGTATATCATAGCTAGACCGAGAGTCAACAATATGCAGTAAAGGCAGTATTCTTAAGCTATACGGGGTATGCCCATAAGAAACCATACCTGCGAGAGTGCGAGAATCTATGGTCGAGTTCAAAAGCTGGTGAATAATGACCAGGTCAGCAATTCTACGTCGTTCTTCCAACGAGTGCATATTAAGCAATCGGAGGCGGTCCACATAAGGAGGAAGCCTTAGTGGATCATCCCACGGAAGGCTTCTTAGTGCGAACCTAACAAAGCTCCGCTGCAACGACTCAATGCGTTCAGAATGAATAGCATAGCAGGGAGACCAAACCTGATATGCATACTCGAGAATTGGTCTGACTAAAGAAAAGAATAAGTGAATTAAGGTCTTCCGATCAGAAAACTCCCTTGACCACTACACTTCATAACCCAGAACTGAATTCCTCTGAGAAACAGTGTAGTTAATGTGCAGAATGAAATCAATTTTACGATCAAGCTTCACACCAAGATCAGTAACGAACTGCACGCGACAGATACTAGTTTCGGCAAAGGTATAATCAAAGACGAGCTGATTTTGGTTCCTAAAGAATGACAGAACTTCACATTTACCCAAGTTAAGCTGCAGGCCATTAGATCCACACCAGTTCTTGAAGGTATTTAAATCATCCTGAATGCCGGAAAAATCACAACTGTTTCTAACGCCTGAGAAAATCTTCATATCGTCTGAGAAGATTAAGACTTTGGAGTGCTTGATCAGAGGAAAAATGTCGTCAATGGCAGGAATAATCAACAGCGGCCCCAGATGGCTACCCCGCGGTATACCAGATGAAGCCCTAGCGACTCTGGTTAAAGTACTACGGAAACATACTCGATATATCCTATCTTTTAAGTAAAAGTAGATCCAGTCGAGCAATAAAGGCGGAAAACCCAATTTTTCAAGTTTTAGCATAATCAAAGAGTGAGGGAGCTTATCAAATGTCTTGGTAAAGTCGGTGTAGACGCAGTCAGTCTTGATACCTTGCTAAAAGGCAGAGATAATGTGGGATGTAAATTCAAGCAGGTTATTTGTCGTCTATTTACCAGGCAGAAAGCCATGTTGATTAGATGAGATTAATCCCTTACACTGCCCAACAAGAATATACAGTGTGTTTCAGATCCAAAATGAGTAGGGTGATAGATCTCAACTAGACAAACAAAAAATTGTATGGCAGTATAGCGACATCGAACAAACGCTACTTTCCCAATGACCTTACCAAAATTTTCAACATTGTTGATTTAACTCCTACCATTACAGGTACAGTCACTTTCAAAACTGAAAAAAATGGTTTGCGATTACCTAAAATTCAGCATTTTCCAAAACTGCCCCAGAAATTTATGTAATTAGTATACCCCTTTTTTATCTTTATTAGATTGCCCATCTTATTACCTTTCCCAAAAAGTGCAATATGTCCACGTAGAGAAAATATATAGAAATTTATACTTAGAAATCCTATCGGAGAATATTATAAAAATCAACAAATTAAAGAAATTAAACTCATATTAATTTTAAAATGCTTTTTATTGAATTTAAAAATAATAAAAATTAATCTTGATAAGTAACAAAAGCCGTTCAAAATGTCCAACGCCACTTTGGATGCATTTCAACAATCTGCTTTTAAGTCCTTGTTTAAGGCGTATTGCAGCTAGCCTCTCCCGTATTTTAGTCGCTGCATTCCCAATTCGGCTAACTAAATCCTCCCTATTGTTAACTGGGCTTGAATAAACTTCTTCCTTCATTGTTCCCCATAAGAAAAAGTCCAATTGGGTAAGGTTTGGAGATCTAGCAGGCCAAGGAATCGGTGCACCCCGTCCAATCCAACGGTTAGGAAATTTTTCACTTGGTATTTCCTTCACAATGTTAGCCATATGTACTGGTACTCCATCGTGTTGGTGAAACATTCCCCTGGGATTATACATAGGGTTCTCCTCTATTAGATCTTGCAGTATATTGTCCAAAAAGTCCGCATAAATTTCACTATTAATCACTTGCGGTAAAATGAATGGTCCTACCTAATGGTTGCCGATGATACCAGCCCAAACAATGACACTGAATCTCTGCTGGAATGAGGTCAACTTTGCCCTGTGTGGATTAGTCTTCGACCAGGTATGGAGGTTATGGAAGTTCGTGATTTCATTCCTGGTGAATTGACTTTCATCTATCCACAATAGTTTCTGCGTGTTTACTATTTTCTCAGTTGACCTTTTTCTGCGCGACTCAGTTGTTTATTTACTTATTCGTGAAGTATTTTTTGCTTCGCATTGGAAAGTACTATAATCTGCTGTAAATTCAACTATTTAACTTTTTTATTATTAAAATTTTTTGTGACAATCTCTCCAAACATAATGGCAATCTGCAAAGCGTGCTCTATTGAATTACTTACCAATGGTGTGGCCTGTGATGGCATTTGTGGTGATAGTTTCCACGGATTCTGCTTCTTCAGGAACTACATCACCGAATAGGAACTGCCCCACTCGCCGGGAATCAACATCTGGTCCACCTCAATCAACCGAGAAAGTGGTTTCTGCAGCTCCACCTCAATCAACCGAGAAAGTAGTCCCTGCAGCTCCACCTCAATCAACCGAGAATGTGGTTCCTGCAGCTCCACCTCAATCAACCGAGAAAGTGGTTCCCACAAACTCGATTTCCGCCTTGGCGCAGCCTGCTCCAGATGTTGATGCTACTGTTGGTTCGATCGTGCCCCAGATGGCGACGGGTACTGGTGTCGTCATCAATGTCTCTCCGCTAGTGTCATCCCAATCCACTTCCACCGCACCTACGATTAACAAATTTGGAACCACCTGATCGGTATTGGAATGGGAACAGAGATTAAAGAAACTAGGCAGCAAATACTCATCTTCATCAAACGACCATACTTCATTCCTCCTTAAGGGTGCCCCTCACAACGCCACCGTTTCCTGGGTACATAGCTTTTTTTCCCGGAATTTTGCATTCATTCCAGTTAGCTGCCTGAAGTTACCCTTGGACGCAAGGAGATTCAGCAACTTCAAGATCTCCATCCCGAACAAGTATGTGTGGCTCATCAGTAACCCCACCAGCAAAATCTTCACTCTCGGGACTATCGAAATATCAAAGTGGTCCAGGAAGTATGTTAAGTTTAATCCTAAGCCCTCTGCATCTAACCCTAAATTAAATTCTAATAAACCAAATCCTACTAACTATCCCAAAGGTAATTCCAAACGTCCTTCTCCCATACCTAAATTTAGTATTCAGCCTAATCGTAAGAACATTAGCACTAGTAACAACATAATCTCTCATCACTCTTCCGCACCTAGTGATCCAAACTCCAATTGGCAATTCAAAATGGGTGCATTTCCAGACTTTAAACTAAGTACCCGAATCAATTATCCTAACTTTATTTATTCTCACACCCTTAACCCCTCAGACCCACTTACAGCAAAGCCCTCGAACACATCCATCCCAGCCGACAACCCTATCACCACTGTCTCGAATTCTGTATATCCAGCGCATCCACCCAACCTCGCACTCCCAACTTCTGCCGAGTGTCCACCTAGCCACAAGCCATCATCTTCCGACCACCCCACCACCTCTACTTCGATTTCCGTCTGTCCCACCCCTCCTCTGCATATACCTAACCTCGCACCCCCTACTTCCTCCGCATGCCCCTAATCCCACCTACAGTTAAATTGACTTTGCGCTCTGCGGATTCCAACAATGGACGATACCTCTTGTCCCGTTTTCGGGACCGTCGCATTTACGAAAACGTACGTGTATTTCTTGCCTATCTGCACGACAAACCGAATTCCGTCTGTATTGATGGTAAAACCAGCACCAACGTCATGTTAAGTATACATCAAGAAGGCCTGCCCACAGATACAACAGTCTTACATCAACTTTTCACTAAGTACCAGGAATCATTCAATATCCCTTCCCATAAGGTTTCAGAAGATCTATCCACTTATGCTGCGTACGTCAGTTCTCGCCGCATTTCCCATCTCCAAAAAAGACGCAACGACTCCTTAAACTACTTTCGTTCCTAACCCCCCCGCTTTCTCTATTTCTGACCTCCCCCCTAATGCACCTGCGGTCTCCGATCAAGTACCTCACCACAGCAGCTTGTCAGTCTATTACCAGAACGTCAGAGGACTTCGCACAAAAACATCCAATGTTTTCCTAAACTCCCACGAATTCCCGCACGATATCTTTGCCTTAACTGAAACCAATCTAATACCAGGAATTCTCGACAACGAACTATTCCCACCTAACTATACCATTTTCCGTGCTGACGGTTGTGTAGGCAACAATGACCCACCAGGCCGTGGGGTTCTCATAGCTTCTCACAACCGTTATGATGCCACCCTGTTTAAGACCTCCGACTCTTCAATATCTGAGGACTGTTCACACTTTGTCCCCCTAAACGCCTCTTCCGCCAAAGAAGCCTTTTTTACCGATCAGCTCTCTGTTTCTGGTCTCTTTCAAGTTAGTGGAGTCAGAAACTTTCTGGACAGACAATTAGACTGAATCTTTTCCTCAGACCCAGTTAACTCGGCTGTCGCGGAAAGTGAACATCTCCTCTCCTCCCTCGATCGTCACCATCCTCCCTTGTTCCTCGTTTTCTCCTACGAACACCCTCACGCTCTTTCAAGCTCTGAGTCTTCTCTTTCCTTCAATTTTCGTAAAGGCGACTTTGAAAAATTAAATCACTTGCTCCTCAACTCTAACATTGGCAATGTCCCTCAACATCTTCCAATAGACGTTGCTGTAGAGGCGTTTTATTCGGAAATACACCCTTGCCTTACACAATCTATCCCTCTTCTTCCTCGTAAAAACTGCTCCTCATCCCCCGTTTGGTACGACAAAGAATTACGCTCTCTCCGTAACAGAAGAAATAAACATTGGCAAACTTTTCTTCTGACCCAGACTGAGTCTGACTATTCTTCCTACTTGTCTGCTTACACCTCTTTTTCTGAACGTTGTGATACCCTCTACCATGAGTACCTCCAACGGATGGAAACAAGCCTCATATCCGACCCCAAGTGCTTCTATAGCTTTATTAATTCTAAGAAGAAATCCAATGGTTACCCTTCCACCCTAAAGCTCGAGAATACCTCTTCATCAGATCCTCAGGTTATCGCCAACCTCTCTGCACACTTCTTCAGTAAATCTTTCAGCGACAATTCGCTCCAACCTGACCTTAGCTACTTTTCATTCTTGGACAAATGCACTCAAACGTCGTTTACATCTTTTGACCCTGACCCCGAACAAATCGCCGCCAGTATTAACGGGCTTGCGGATGACTTTCACCCCGGTCCTGACGGCATTCCGGCCATAGTTCTGAAAAAGTGTGCCATGCATCTAGTTCAACCCCTTACTTTGCTTTTCCGCCTCTCGGTCACTCAAGGGGTTTTCCCTCAATTATGGAAAAACTCTTATATTATTCCCCTATTCAAAAAAGGCTGCAATAACGATATATCCAACTACAGACCCATTGCTAAATTATCATCAATACCTAAACTATTCGAAAAATTGGTCTATGATTCCATGTTCTTCCACTGTAAGTCTATTTTCTCCCTCTCATGGAGCATGGAGCATGAGCATGGTTTCCTCAAAGGTAGATCTACAACCACCAACCTTACCGAATTCGTCTCCAAAAGACTATGTGCCCTGGAAAACGGCAAAGATGTTATCGCCACCGATTTTAGTAAAGCCTTTGACAAGATCCCCCATAGCGCTATCCTGTTTAAACTTGATCGCCTAGGCTTCCCCCCCAGATTCATCTCCTGGATTCAATCCTACCTCAACAACCGTCAATACAATGTTCTTTTCAGCGCATCCATTTCTAACCCCATTGTCGCTCGTTCCGGCGTCCCTCAAGGCAGCCACCTCTTTCCATTAATTTTCATCCTTACAATTAATGATGTTGATTGTGTCATAAAATACTCAGAGCTGTCCATTTATGATGATGACATGAAAATATTTAAACATATCTCCTCCACAACCGACTCTCTTCTTCTCCAAAATGACCTCGATTCGTTCACCACATGGTGCCTGAAAAACTTTCTTGAGCTCAATGTCTCCAAATGCCAGTCCATCTCTTATTCCCGCAAGCGTCTTACACCCACCCCGAGAACATACATATTAACCAACGTACCAGTCCCTATCGTTACCTCTTTTTGTGACCTAGGAATAATCTGTGATAGTGAACTAAATTTCCGTTCCCTATTTTCCGTCTACTACACCATAAATGTAAATAATATCCGCGTATTCCTCAAAAGTAAATTTTACGATTTTTTAATAATTTTTTCTTAAAAACAACCGTACTTATTGATTTGTTTTTCAACTATGATAGGTATTCTTGCTGGCTGACCCTATTTTATAGCAAAACTTTCATCAGACATGATTAACAGAGCGCCAGGATACAAGGGTGTGAATTCTGGCTAACACAAGCTAATATCGGCAATAAAACAGAATTACACTAAAAAATTTTATAATAATTAAATAATAATAATTAAAACTAATTACCTGTTAACCCAAAACAAACACTTTCGACAATTTATCTTAAAAGTTTTGTTTATTTAAAAAATGTCCTACCTAAAGTGCAATAAAATAATTAGGTAGTCAGGGATTTCTAAGGACGCGGTTTCTACCTTGCCATGTTGCACCTTTTTAAAAAGGTAATAAGATGGGCAATCCAATTAAAATAGAAGAGAGATATATTTCGGAGAAAATTTGGGAAAATGCTGAAATTTAGGTAATCGCAAACCATTTTTTTTAAATTTTGGAAGTGACTGTACCTGCAATGGCAAGAGTTAGATCAACAATGTTGACAATTTTGTAAAGGTTGTTAGTATAGTTTATTTTAAGCGTTTCTTTGATGTCTGTGTGTTAAGTAGATCAAGAGATAAAAATAAAAGAGTAATGTGCATACCATGAAAAACTAAAATTTATAAATCACCCTGTAACTCCCAAACCGTTGAGATTGCCCAGCCCCCTTTCCATACAAATTTTTCTTTGTCTAGTTGAGATCTTTCACCACACTCATTTTGGCACGTCAGATCTGAAACTCCCTGTATAAAAGATTCGAACAACTTGGGTATGAAGGATAGCTTCCCGATTGGCCTATAATTTGTTCTAAACAGGAATTATCAAAAAGCTCTTCCATAGCGTAGGAAATCTATCACCCTGAAGAAATTTGTTGAAGATGAGTTCCAGTGGAGTGAGTAAGGCTTCAGAACAGGATCTCAATAATGCATATGGAACACCGTCAGGACCAAAAGAAAAGTCCAGTTTAAGTTCCCTTACACCATCCATGATAATATCACGAGATATAATGGGAAAAGCAATGGAGGCAGCGGGACGATCCTTTATATGACCTAGCTCTTCCAGGAAAGGCACAAAATTGCCTGATGAACAGGCGCCCTAAAAAGCAAAGCAAAGTTATCCGCTATATCGGGCGCGCTGCAACTAGAGGATCCATTGAACCGCATTGTAGATGAATAATTAACAGTTTTCTTCTTCATATTTACAAATTTAAAACACACAAGCGCATTGAACAATTTGATTTCGTTTTTATCGCGCAGCCTATGCCAGCCTATAGTGCATGTTACAATACAATATGAATTCGTTAGCTACAAATGAAACGGTCATACATAGATGGGTAGTTGCTTATATCACTTGAACAAATTTGTGCTAGTCATTAGTATTCAACCAAGCAAACATCGTCATTTTCGGTGTTTCCTTAATCTCAAACATGGTAAGCAGGATACTTAATTTTCTTGTAACTAAGGTGGTTTTTATACTGTCACGAAACGGAAACTATGTATCTTTTGCATTTTTTATATGCCAGGACAGTAATCATGCCGATTCCTTCGTAGTGGGTATCTCACCAGCGCCGCCCCTTCGATATGATAAGTCATTTTTTTTCCGGGAGGGGTAAAAATCTTCCAAAAGAAACCAGACAGCCCGTGCCCACCGGTAGTGTGAGATTCTTACTCCCTAAAAACACCTCTCTGGAGATTAACCGAAACAGACCACATAATCGGTTTCCTGGGTCACTGCTAGAATCCTAGCCTATCTGCATAAATCCATGTTTTCCTACCGTCTCCAGTGTTCCTTCTTGGTCCATGCGTTAGTTACAACTTTCACCCTTTCACTGTCTACGACATTGAAGGGTTCCAGGCCGTAAAGCTTAAATCCTGAGCCAGGACAAGGAACCCCCTCCTGATTATCCGCAGCTAACCCTTCGGAAGGCAGATCTGCATCTTCTACTGGTGTGCGTATCGCGGAGATAGCCCACTCGTTAGAGTCTCCCGTCTCTGCACCACCGCAGGTGCCAATGTCACCCTCTTCCAGGACTGCTGCAGCAGTTTAAGCCAGCGGGGGCGAGCCAGCCTCCATAGCCGCCCAGTTCCTTCAAAAGGTAATTCTCCCAAAGCTGCTACTACTGTGTTGTGGGTACCGTGGGTATAGCCAACCTGTTGGAGTCTCCCATACAATCCACCTTCTCTCCCACAGAAGCGCCCGAAGAAAACGCCATTCGCGACCCAATTACCCCTGGGAGAGGGGCCGACGACACTGCAGACTCCCTTGGGGTTAGGGGGATTTTTCAAGAGGTTATCTCCTCCCGCATTAGTTACTTGGCTACATTCTAGGATGCATTGCCCGGTTGCTACCACTTGGAGGTGTAACTAACACTTGTGAATATCCAGATGAGGATCACCTTTCTTGAAGGTTTCAACTCGTCCGTCCATTCTCCAGCAACCATGTGATAAGTCATACTCCTCTCTATTTTTTCAACAGAAAGGACGTCTGGCTTCGGCTCCATGCAGTCTATTATTCCTATTTTCGTTAGGAATATATCCTTAGCCTCTCTCTACGAAAACTGGACGTGCTCCATTGCTCAACACGTAATATGTATTCCCCATCTAATCCCACTGCTTTAAATAGTGAATTCTCAGAGGCCACGCCAATCAGATCTATAGGTTCCCGGAAAATTAGTTTTCAGTAGGACCAAATTTTATTGCGTCCAAGTTCCAAGTTGAGCAACTTAGTTCTCGAGATTTCCGTTATTCATTTTCACCACACCAAGTCACCACAGGTTCGAGTCGGCCTTGACTTCATACGGCATCTGAAATTTTTCTGGTTTCCGAAATTCGGGACAAGCGCATTGAACAACTTGATTTCGTTTTCATCGCGCAGCCTATGCCAGCCTATAGTGCATGTTACAATACAATATGAATTCGTTATGTACAAATGAAACGGTCATACATAGATGGGTAGTTGCTTATATCACTTGAACAAATTTGTGCTTTCCTACTTTGGTGAAGAAGAATCGAAAACACATCGCATGGCATGTCTCGGTTTTTTGTCTACTGATCCCGTCTAAACTAGTCATTAGTATTCAACCAAGTAAACATCGTCATTTTCGGTGTTTCCTTAATCTCAAACATGGTAAGCAGGATACTTAATTTTCTTGTAACTAAGGTGGTTTTTATACTGTCACGAAACGGAAACTATGTATTTTCTGCATTTTTTATATGCCAGGACAGTAATCATGCCGATTCCTACGTAGTGGGTATCTCACCAGCGCCGCCCCTTCGATATAATAAGTCATTTTTTTTGCGGGAGGGGTGAAAATCTTCCAAAAGACACCAGACAGCCCGTGCCCTCCGGTAGTGTGAGATTCTTACTCACTAAAAACACCACTCTGGGGATTAGCCGAAACAGACCACATAACCGTTTTCGTCCCATCCCAGTCTCCCTTAGTGGGGGCAACTGAGTATCCAGTTATCTCACTGTCGCCATTAACCTCGGTTTCCTGGGTCACTGCTAGAATCCTAGCCTATCTGCATAAATCCATGTTTTCCTACCGTCTCCAGTGTTCCTTCGTGGTCCATGCGTTAGTTACAACCTTCACCCTTTCACTGTCTACGACATTGCAGGGTTCCAGGCCGTAAAGCTTAAATCCTGAGCCAGGACAAGGAACTCCTTACGGAATAGCTGCAGCTAACCCTACGGAAGGTAGATCTGCATAAATCCATGTTTTCCCACCGTCTCCAGTATTCCTTCTTGGTCCATGCGTCAATTACAACCTTCATCCCCTCTCTGCCTACAGCAATGAAGGGTTCCAGGCCGTAACGCTTTAGTCCTGAGCCAGGACAAGGAACCCCCTCCGGATTAACCACAGCTAACCCTTCGGAAGGCAGATCTGCATCTTCTACTGGTATGCGTATCGCGGAAATAGCCCACTCGTTAGAGTCTCCCGTCTCTGCACCACCGCAGGTGCCAATGGCACCCTTTCCAGGACTGCTACAGCAGTTTAAGCCAGCGGGGGCGAGCCAGCCTCCATAGCCGCCACAGTTCCTTCAAAAGGTAATTCTCCCAAAGCTGCTACTCTTGTGTTGTGGGTACCGTGGGTATAGCCAACCTGTTGGGGTCTCCCATACAATCCACCTCCTCTCCCACAGAGGCACCCGAAGAAAACGCCATTCGCGACCCAATTACCCCTGGGAGAGGGCCGACGACACTGCAGACTCCCTTGGGGTTAGGGGGATTTTTCAAGAGGTTATCTCTTCCCGCATTAGTTACTTGGCTACATTCTAGGATGCATTGCCCGGTTGCTACCACTTGGAGGTGTAACTAACACTTGTGAATAGCCAGATGAGGATGACCATTCTAGAAGGTTTCAACTCGTCCGTCCATTCTCCAGCAACCATGTGATAAGTCATACTCCTCTCTATTTTTTCAACAGAAAGGACGTCTGGCTTCGCCTCCATGTGGTCTATTATTCCTATTTTCGTTAGGAATATATCCTTAGCCTCTCCCTACGAAAACTGGACGTATTCTATTGCTCAACACGTAATATGTATTCCCCATCTAATCCCAATGCTTTAAATAGTGCATTCTCAGAGGCCACGCCAATCAGATCTATAGCTTCCCGGAAAATTAGTTTTCAGTAGGACCACATTTTATTGCGTCCAAGGTCTCCAACATTCCGGAGATCGGGTCATTTGAAAACCATATTCTGAAGTTGGCAGACATCAGAAATATTTCTCGCACTCGAGCAGAAGTCCTCCCACGACTCTATCTTCTTTCGTCGAGTTTTCTTCATCTCTTTCTTTAAGGCTTTATATCTGCTTCAGTGTTTCGTATCCTGGCTCCTTGTGGTTCAAAGCCTCCCTACTCTCCTTCTTTAGTAATTACAAAAGACTGGGTTCTGTTCCACCGCTACTGTAGAGTACACAACTATTTCCACCATGCAAAGGTTGCAACAGATGTGACAGATGTGCTTAGTAGAAGATTTATTGTGAAGAATTTAATATTTTTGGTCCGCTGCGCCAAATATAACTTTTGGAGGAGCTAAGCTAGCTGCTTAATTTCTGTAAAAGCCAAAATAAGCAGTTTATTATTCGCTGCGACAGGAATAGGCATCACATGTTTTGGAATAGTAGCGACAACATTAAAATATCTTCTAAAAATAACATAAAAATAGGCAACTAATGCTGCAAACCCACGTTCTATAAGATTCTACGAGAAGATGTATTAGACCTAACATTGGCCAGAGCAAACCTAAGAAGCAAAATCCTAAACAGGGATGTAAACAAGTATCGTAATAACAAATCTTCAAAAAACCCGGATGACCTTGAATTACAGTAGCATAACGTAACTAACTACTCAGACGAAACTAGTTGTCCTATAAAACACAGAAATGCAACTAGAAATGTGCCTTGGTGGAATAGGCTCATGCCAGAAATCTGCTAAACAATACCAAACGATAAAGTGCGTGGAACGAGTATCACAAGACCTTGACTCAATATAGCAAAGAGCTAAGGAAATCCAAAAGGAGAACTTGGCCGAGCTTCTTTAAAGGTATTGATGACCTACCTATATAGATTATAGGAAGCCGAGAAGGAACAATAAAATTACTCTTGGGAACTCACTTCCATAGTAATTGATGAAAGGTCTTCCGAGGCGGATTGTCTCAAGCCGGATTAAAATTCTCTCTGACCAGGTCTTCAAAACATTTCTGTAAAAACTATATCATTTCCGCAAGCATGGTTCCTCCAGCTAGAATCACAGTTCGTGCTAGCAAACATTTCATCGGAAGAAACAAAATTTCACCATCTATTAAGTGCGTTAGATGAGAATATTTTTAAAGAAATCAGCGATATCATATCAAATCCTCCAACATGTAATAAATACACAAGATTTACGGAAACGTTAATTGCGCGCCTTTCTACCTCCGAGCACGTTAAACTAAAGCAACTCTTAAATGAGTTAACTTTAGGAGATTCTCGTCCTTCATTTTTATTACGGGAAATGAAGACTTTGAACTCAGGCAAAATCTCGGAGGAAATATTAAAATCTTTATGGCTGCAAAGGTTACCTGGAAACATTCAGGCCATTCTAGCTTGTAGTTCAAGTACATTAGACGAGTTGTCCATTATGGCCGATAAGATTTTGGAAGCGACTAGTCGAACTGAGGTGTATTCGGTTTCAACCGAATCAAAGCCAGAGGTTTCAGCTATAACGTCGTTACAAAACCTGGTCAACGAACTGGCAGAACATGTCAAAAGAATTTCTCGTCCATCATTTCGACCTACTTATAATAATAATATGGAAAGGTCAAAATCTCGGAGCCAATCTCGTAATCGTAGCCGTTCTAAAGGTAAAGAGTGGTGCTGGTACCATTATAAATTTGGTACGAAAGCCAACTAATGCACTCAACCATGCAAATTCACAATCAAACATTCGACAAACTAATTGGTCAGTCCCCATTAGCGACGGGGGAACTGGACGTACTCAAAAGTCGCTTACACATTTTTGATAAATCTACCAACAAACATTTTTTGATTGATACCGGTTCAGATGTTTCCGTAATCCCAAAATTCAAATCACAATTCATTAACCCTGATGGTATGAAACTTTTGGCAGCAAACGGATCAGTTATAAACACATTTGGTAGAAAATTACTAACCATCGATTTAGGCTTGCGTCGAAATTTTCAGTGGGAATTTATAATAGCTGACGTTTCCAAACCCATAAGTATGGATTGTTAGTTGACTTGAAGAACAGGGTACTCATTGATCCCCTAACTTCAATTCAGTCAATCGCTAAAACAATTAGAGGAGTATCAGAATCACTAGCTATTTATTCTGACCCTGCTATTAATCATAAAGTA
This sequence comes from Leptarthrus brevirostris, assembly GCA_964036015.1. Taxonomy (NCBI): domain Eukaryota; kingdom Metazoa; phylum Arthropoda; class Insecta; order Diptera; family Asilidae; genus Leptarthrus; species Leptarthrus brevirostris. The sequence continues at coordinate 11,744,297 of OZ038376.1, read as the reverse complement.
CAGAAACTGCTCAAAAAATTTAATTCCATTTCAACAGAAATCAATTTCACAACACAAACTAAACACGATGTACTACATTATATACCCACTGAAGGACATCCAATAACTTCTAAGGTTCGTCGCTTAACAGGTGAAAAGCTCACCGCAGCCAAGAAGGAATTCCAATTCTTATTGGAGAAAGGAATCTGTCTGCCGTCCGATAGCCCTTGGTCATCTCCACTTCACTTGGTGAGGAAAAAGAATGGTGAATGGAGACCATGTGGAGATTATAGAAGGCTTAACGCCAGAACAACTCCTGACAGATATCCTATTCCTCATATCCAAGACTTCGCAAATCAATTGGAGGGCAGTATGATCTATTCAATAATTGATTTAATCAAAGGGTATCATCAAATTCCTGTCGACATACCCAAAACAGCAATTTGTACCCCTTTCGGCCTCTTGGAATTTACCAGAATGACTTTCGGATTGTGTAATGCCGCACAAACTTTCCAAAGGTTTATCCATTCGGTTTTGCGTAAATTACCATTTTGCTTTGTGTATCTGGATGATGTTCTAGTAGCCTCTAAATCTGAAGTAGAACATTTAGAACACCTTAAACAACTCTTTTCAAAATTCGATGAGTATGGTTTATCCATCAACTTAGAGAAATGTAATTTCATGGAAAAGGAGGTAAAATTTTAAGGACACTCTGTTTCAATTAATGGAATTAAACCACTGCCAGAACGTGTTGAAGCCATAAATTCAATAAAACTCCCAGAATCGGTGAAGACGTTTCCTTGGAATGTTCTCTCCATCAAATATAGAACTAAACCTAGAACTAGATACTGATCCCCAATCGCTAGTAATGACGATCAGAAATTCAATTATACGGGTTTTTCTTTTTTTTTCTTTTTTTGCGGGAGAGGTGAAAATCTTCCAAAACACACCAGACAGCCCGTGCCCTCCGGTAGTGTGAGATTCTTACTCACTAAAACACCTCTCTGGGGATTAGCCGAAACAGACCACATAACCGGATCCCTTTTCGTCCCCTCCCAGTCTCCCTTAGTGGGGGCAACTGAGTATCCAGTTATCCCACTGTCGCCACTAACCTTGGTTTCCTGGGTCACTGCTAGAATCCTAGCCTATCTGCATAAATCCATGTTTTCCTACCGTCTCCAGTATTCCTTCTTGGTCCTTTTGATAGTTACAACCTTCACCCCTTCACTGTCTCCGACATTTTATATTATTATACCAATGGCACCCTCTTCCAGGACTGCTACAGCAGTTTCAGCCGGCGGGAGCGAGCCAACCTCTATAGCCGCCACAATTCCTTTGAAAGGTAATTTTCCCAAAGCTGCTACTAGTGTGTTGTGGATACCGTGGGTATAGCCAACCTGTTGTCGCGATCCAATTACCCCTGGGTCCTGCAGAGGGGACGACGACACTGCAGACTCTGTTGTAGTTAGGGGGATTTTTTCAAGAGGTTATCTCCTCCCGCATTAGTTACTTGGCTACATTCTAGGATGCATTGCCCGGTGCACTTGGAGGTGTAACTAACACTTGAGAATATCCAGATGAGGATGACCGTATCCTAGAAGGCTTCAACTCGTCCGTCCATTCTCCAGCAACCAATTATATTATACGGCTTACTATACCAGCACTTTTTTAATAGATAGCACTTTTCTAATAGATGGAGCCGAAATTTCTGTCCATAAAGCCATTACTGCGCTAGGCAATGCTAAGGTCAATCAGACTAAGAGCATAGGGGGTTCCTCACTAGCAGGAAAACCCATTAAAACGCTTGGAACGTCCAAATGCCAATTCCAAGTTGGAAAAACAACATTTTCTCACGATATCCACATGCTTGAAGGAAATCTTCAACTAAAATATGATGGAATACTAACTATCACATGATTTCGTAGAAGAATTTGTAGGAGCTGTGGTCCGTACTTCAGCTTCTTCCAGGTAGCAGTCTATTTAGGTCTGGTCATCAACTTCTATGGGCCTACAGGATCTGTAATTGCCTTAAGAGTAGTAAGCTCCCAAGGACTTTAAAATTTTGCCTTTTCTCAAAGGACTTTTTAAATTTAAATTAATCGAGATGATTATTTGAAAAAATTACGCTTTAATAAAGGTTGATTTTAATTTGATAATTTCTTAATTCTTTTTTGAAATGGATATATAATACGTTGAAGGTCAGAATTCAACTGACTGGATTTACAAATTTTCTGACTTATATAGTAATGAAATACAAAACAAAATTGTTTAGACTTACTCGGTTAACCAATTCAACAAGTACATCATGAACGTAAATTAACAAACACAACCTAATTTACAAAACGTTATAAATGTTTTCGTTAGTAAAAATTAGAACCGAAATATGAATGATGATGTGTCCCCACATTACTCCCCTGCCAGCGTATCCTTAGGATTAAGCGAAACGTTTTGGAGGTTTATTGGTTCGTCCAGCTCTTGTTTTTCTGTAAGGGAACAATGTGTTTTCGTCTTCTGTAAATGTTATTGTTTTTGTTTTATATCTTTTTGTGTCTGTTTCATTTTTGTTTGAGTTTGCTGAAGATATTGGGTTCTCCAGCACTGGATGGAAAGACACCCTTTTATGGATTCGGACTGGTTGTGTCTGATCACTTTGCACTGGCTCTAACGACCTTGTAGTCTGGTGTGGTCTATCGTTTGCTGGTGATGAATCTTGTGTTAAAATGGAATTCGGCCAATGATTGTGTCTCGAAGTTGGGTTGTTTCCTTGCACTGGCTTCGGACAAATACTCATTCGATTGTCTGGTAAAAGATTATTTTCGCTGGCAAACCTGATCTTTGTGTTATAGTAGGAGAATGTTCATTTAAGTTAGTTGAAATGCTTTGAGATTTATTAAGATACGAGCTAAGAAATGCAGGTTTTAATCTGTTTATAGAAACGTTAATCTCTTTACCTTTTACGAGGAGTTAAAAAAATTTTCCGTTTCTTTCTAACACTTGATATGGGCCCTGGCATGGAGGTTGTAAGCATGGTCGAATACTGTTTACTCGGATAAAAATAGAAGGACAATTTCTTAAATCTTTGAAAATGAAAATTTTTTGTGAGTTATGCCGTGATGCTGGTGATGGCTGAATGTTTTCGAATTGTTGTTCCAGATTTTTTATGAATTCCGATTGATTATTTAAACCATTTGTTTTGTTAAAGAAATCTCCTGGTAAACGCAAATTTTTTCCATATACCAGCTTTGCGCGAGAAAATTGGAATTCGTCACTACTGATTGCTCTGAAACCTAAGAGGACAAGTGGTAAATATTTTGTCCACTGAGAATTTTCATAGCACATTAGGGATGCTTTGAGCGACCTATGCCAACGTTCGATAAAACCATTTGTCTGCGGGTGGTACGCCGTTGAACGACTACGTTGAATACCTAATAATTTTGAAATTTCTTTGAACATTTCTTTGATTCGAATTGTGTGCCTTGGTCTGTAATGATGGTTGATGGCACTCCGAATCTAGCAATCCAATTTTTCAGCAACGCTGATGCTACTGTCTCCGCTCTAATATTTACAATGGGAATAGCTTCCGGCCACCGCGTGTATCTTTCAATTATGGTGAGACAATATTTAAAACCTTCAGAGCTTGGTACAGGGCCGATTAAATCGATGTGGATTGTGTTGAAACGTTCTATTTCATGTTGGAAGTCGGACAATGGAGCATTTACATGCCTTGAGATTTTGGCTCTTTGGCAAGCTGTACAATTTTTGCTCCATTCCTTGGTATCCTTTTTAATCGATGGCCAAATGACTCTTTTGGTTAATAGTTTAACTGATGCTTTACTTTCGGGGTGGCTTAAGTTGTGTATTGCCTCGAAAAAGTTTTTACGAAAATTTTTTGGAATATATGGACGCATTCTGCTGCCAGAGACATCACAGAAAATTTCTTTATCTGAATTAATTAACTTTACTTTAATTATTTTAAGAGAAGAATGTTGAATCAGATATTGAAGTTCCGCATCATTATTTTGTGCGTCAGCTACCGCTTCAAAATCTATAACTCCCATTATACCAATTTCATTGAGCCTGGATAGTGTGTCGGCCACGATATTATCTTTACCTGAAATATGTCTTATATCGGTGGAGAATTGACCTATGAAATCGAGGTGTCTTGTCTGCCTTGGTGAAGCTTTGTCAGGGTTTTGGTCATAAGCAAATACCAATGGTTTATGATCGGTAAATATTGTAAAGGTCCTTCCTTCTAACAAGAATCTAAAATGTTTAATGGTATAGTATATTGCCAGAAGTTCTCGGTCATACGTACTGTATTTTGATTGTGCGGTAGAAAATGTTGAAGAGAAAAAACCTAATGGTTGCCAAATGTTGTTGTACGACAGCACCAATACCTATATCTGAAGCATCAACAACTAAGGCCAATGGAGCGCTACCAGATTGGATTCTTTTGCTGAGACGTATCTGTTTCAATGCGACGTCTTTTGGCAGGTGGGACATCCGTTTGAGGAAGAGACCTTGGTGTGCCGTCAGAGTCACCAATGTGGAGGTGCACTAAGTGTTGACGGATGATGAACGGTGTATCGTCTTCTTGGTGAGGTAGCGATTTGGCGATGGCGAAGTTTTTGGTGTCATTTTGATAGAAAAAAATATTTCTACGATACACGCACGGTTCGAAAAACTGACCTGTGTACATAATATATATAATTCTTCTGTAAACAGCTTGACCGATTTTAATGAAATTTTGTGTGTGTTTGAGTGGGTCCCTGGATGGTTTGGATTCACAATTCGACCCGGTAGGTGGCGCTGCAATCGGGTTCTAGGAAATTTAATTTTTCATTTTTTGACGAAACTTTTTTTTAGATTGTTCGCATATCAGAACATATACCCAAAAAATTTCACACCCAACACCCCCACAATATTTTTTAAAACGAAAAAATCGTAAGTTCATGAATATTTATTTATTTATTTAACTTAGCAGCTAATAACAGTTTAATCTTATTAGCTACCTTAACTAAGGGCTTGGTGGCCTGTGCCCATACGCGCTTCTAATCCTATTTCTACTTCTAATGATTTTATTGTTACAATTCATGTTTGTTGTACCTTCTGCTATTTCTTTGTTTTATTCGTTGTTTTACATTTTTTATTTCATTTGCTAGTTGATTATTTTTTAAAATTAGTTTTTTTTTGTATTTACGTTAATATTTGTGTTTTAGTTTTTATAATTTCTCTTTGTTTTACTTTCTATTTTTTATTATTATTTTTCATTTGAGATTCACAAATTTTTTTTCCATTTTTCATTTTATTTCTTTCCAATTCTGTCTTCTTCTTTTCTTTTTACTTATGTTATAACAGTTCTTTTTTTCCTACTTAATGCTTTAATTGCTGATACTTTCTATATTTTATTCGATATTCTTTTTTGGTTTTATTTTTACAGTTCTTTTCAATTTACTTGGCATTTTATTTATTTTTACATAGTTGAGCTTTCTATTTTTATTATAATTTTTCGGTTTGAAAAACTTATAACTTTCTAGGTAGAGTTTTTACATTTATTAATTCTTTTATAATTCTTTCTTCTTTTTATTTTCTTTTTTAGTAATTCTATTCTTTAGCTTATTTCTTTAATTATTATACTTTCTATATTTTATTCTGTATTCTATTTCCTATATTTCATTTAATTTTTTTTTTGGTATATATTTCGTTTTTATATAATTCATTTGACTTATTTATTGGAATTATGGAGAAGAATAAAAAATTAATTTTTTCATGATAAGGAGAAAACAACTGATAACAATTAAAATAACTCGAATTATTAGGAAAATAAAAACGAAAAAAAGGGGAATTCATTGCAAGGGAAATTTTTTATCTTTTTTTTTTTTTTTAAATTTTTTTTAAAATGTTTAGTCTCTGTAACAAGGATATAATGGGGGAGGGATTTGGTAGGATATGAGTTCAGGTAGGGGTGGGATGGGGTTGTGGTTATTCCTACACCTTGTCTGTTGGCAGTTAGTGAGTATATGTTCAATTGTTAGTCCTGTCTGGCATTCTTTACATCCGGGTTGTGGTCCTCGTGTGTACAGGTGCATATGCGTTAGTAAGGTGTGTCCTGTTCTCAGTCTAAAAAGTTTTATGCCTAGCCAGCGGGGGAGGTTGCTATTGAGGTTTGGAGGGGTCGTTTCTATCCAGTGTTTGGAGAGGAACGTTCTTTCCTCTTCCCAATCTCTTTTCTTCCTTCTCTCAATTTCTTCCCTTGCTGCTCTTCTGACTAAGGATTCGCACGGTGGTGTGTGTCTTCCGTCCATCTAGTCTTCTCTTTGTCTGGCTCGTCTGTCAGCTGCCTCGTTGCCTCTGATGCCCACATGACCTGGTACCCAAGCTAGTTTTATGTCTGATGTAGCCCTTTCGATTGTCTGTTTAGACACTCTGACAAGGTTTTCTTTGATGGTCTTCGCCATTATTGCTTTTATGGCCGACATCGAATCTGTGTATATAACTACATCCAACTCTCTATCGTGGGCCCTGGAAATTTTACTGGAATTCATCGAATTAATTAATTTTTAGCATTCTGAAAATTTACTGGAAAGGAGGCCATTGCAACGGTTTTTCGTCATTTTTTCCTGGAAACTTTACTGGAATTCATCGAATTAATTAATTTTTAGCATTCTGAAAATTTACAACGGTTTTTCGTCATTTTTTCCATGTTTCCAGGCTCCAGGGAACGGGAAAGCCAGCTAGACCACCTTTTTTTGACAAAAAAATTTCACTCAAAATCGAAAAAAATCACTGGCCATGATTTTTTTGGTGAAACAAATTTTTTGTTACGAAATCAAATAAAAGGGGTCTCATTCGAAAGAGGACGCCAAAAACAATTAGTTTGGAAGGTTTCACTGGAAAGTATCTCAATTTGACCGAACTGGAACGATTTTTGTATCTCCTGGAAGCGTTTCGTTGATGAGTCATTTTTCATTCAATACGCAATTTCTAGCCTGGAAAATTACCCAATCCACAGTTTAGAATATCTTCCTTCAAATGCCCCTGAAAATTTTACTGGAATTCATCGAATTAATTAATTTTAAGCATTCTGAAAATTGACTGGAAATGAGGCCATTGCAATGGTTTTTCGTCATTTTTTCCATGTTTCCAGGCTCCAGGCAACGGGAAAGCCAGCTAGACCACCTTTTTTTGACAAAAAAATTTCACTCAAAATCGAAAAAAATCACTGGCCATGATTTTTTTGGTGAAACAAATTTTTTGTTACGAAATCAAATAAAAGGGGTCTCATTCGAAAGAGGACGCCAAAAACAATTAGTTTGGAAGGTTTCACTGGAAAGTATCTCAATTTGACCGAACTGGAACGATTTTTGTATCTCCTAGAAGCGTTTCGTTGATGACTCATTTTTCATTCAATACGCAATTTCTAGCCTGGAAAATTACCCAATCCACAGTTTAGAATATCTTCCTTCAAATGCCCCTGAAAATTTTACTGGAATTCATCGAATTAATTAATTTTAAGCATTCTGAAAATTGACTGGAAATGAGGCCATTGCAACAGTTTTTCGTCATTTTTTTTCCATGTTTCCAGGCTCCAGGGAACGGGAAAGCCAGCTAGACCACGGCACTGGAACGATTTTTGTATCTCCTGGAAGCGTTTCGTTGATGAGTCATTTTTCATTCAATACGCAATTTCTAGCCTGGAAAATTACCCAATCCACAGTTTAGAATATCTTCTTTCAAATGGCCCTGAAAATTTTACTGGAATTCATCGGATTAATTAATTTTGAGCATTCTGAAAATTGACTGGAAATGAGGCCATTGCAACGGTTTTTCGTCATTTTTGCCATGTTTCCAGGATCCAGGGAACAGGAAAACCAGCTAGACAACCATTTTTTGACATCTTTCGAATGGCATCAAAATTTTCGCGAAAAAAATTTCACTCAAAATCGACAAAAATCACTGGCCTATAGCCAATGATTTTTTTGGTGAAAAAAATTGTTTGTTACGAAATCAAATAAAAGGGGTCTCATTCGAAAGAGGACGCCAAGAACAATTAGTTTGGAAGGTTTCACTGGAAAGTATCTCAATTTGACGAAACTGGAACGATTTTTGTATCTCCTGGAAGCGTTTCGTTGATGAGTCATTTTTCATTCAGTACGCAATTTCTAGCCTGGAAAATTACCCAATCCATAGTTTAGAATATCTACTTTCAAATGGCTCTGGAAATTTTACTGGAATTCATCGAATTAATTAATTTTGAGCATTCTGAAAATTGACTGGAAATGAGGGCATTGCAACGGTTTTTCGTCATTTTTTCCATGTTTCCAGGCTCCAGGGAACGGGAAAGCCAGCTAGACCACCATTTTTCTACATGCACTTTCGAATGGCATCAAAATTTTTGCAAAAAAAATTTCACTCAAAATCGACAAAAATCACTGGCCCATGATTTTTTTGGTGAAAAAATTTTTTGTTACAAAATCAAATAAAAGGGGTCTCATTCGAAAGAGGACGCCAAAAACAATTAGTTTGGAAGGTTTCACTGGAAAGTATCTCAATTTGACGGAACTTGAATGACTTTTGTATCTCCTGGAAGCGTTTCGTTGATGAGTCATTTTTCATTCAATACGCAATTTCTAGCCTGGAAAATTACCCAATCCACAGTTTAGAATATCTACTTTCAAATGGCCCTGGAAATTTTACTGGAATTCATCGAATTAATTAATTTTGAGCATTCTGAAAATTGACTGGAAATGAGGCCATTGCAATGGTTTTTCGTCATTTTTGCCATGTTTCCAGGCTCCAGGGAACAGGAAAACCAGCTAGACCACCATTTTTCGACATGCACTTTCGAATGGCATCAACATTTTTGCAAAAAAAATTTCACTCAAAATCGACAAAAATCACTGGCCTATAGCCCATGACTTGTTTGGTGAAAAAAATTTTTTGTTACGAAATCAAATAAAAAGGGTCTCATTCGAAAGAGGACGCCAAAAACTATTAGTTTGGAAGGTTTCACTGGAAAGTATCTCAATTTGACGAAACTTTAACGATTTTTGTATCTCCTGGAAGCGTTTCGTTGATGAGTCATTTTTCATTCAATACGCAATTTCTAGCCTGGAAAATTACCCAATCCACAGTTTAGAATATCTACTTTCAAATGGCCCTGGAAATTTTACTGGAATTCATCGAATTAATTAATTTTGAGCATTCTGAAAATTGACTGGAAATGAGGCCATTGCAATGGTTTTTCGTCATTTTTTCCATGTTTCCAGGATCCAGGGAACAGGAAAACCAGCTAGACCACCATTTTTTGACATGCTCTTTCGAATGGCATCAAAATTTTTGCAAAAAAATTTCACTCAAAATCGACAAAAATCACTGGCCTATAGCCAATGATTTTTTTGGTGAAAAAAATTGTTTGTTACGAAATCAAATAAAAGGGGTCTCATTCGAAAGAGGACGCCAAGAACAATTAGTTTGGAAGGTTTCACTGGAAAGTATCTCAATTTGACGGAACTGGAACGATTTTTGTATCTCCTGGAAGCGTTTCGTTGATGAGTCATTTTTCATTCAACACGCAATTTCAAGCCTGGAAAATTACCCAATCCACAGTTTAGAATATCTACTTTCAAATGGCGCTGGAAATTTTACTGGAATTCATCGAATTAATTAATTTTGAGCATTCTGAAAATTGACTGGAAATGAGGCCATTGCAATGGTTTTTCGTCATTTTTTCCATGTTTCCAGGCTCCAGGGATCGGGAAAACCAGCTAGACCACCATTTTTCTACATGCACTTTCGAATGGCATCAAAATTTTTGCAAAAAAAATTTCACTCAAAATCGACAAAAATCACTGGCCCATGATTTTTTTGGTGAAAAAATTTTTTGTTACAAAATCAAATAAAAGGGGTCTCATTCGAAAGAGGATGCCAAAAACAATTAGTTTGGAAGGTTTCACTGGAAAGTATCTCAATTTGACGGAACTGGAACGATTTTTGTATCTCCTGGAAGCGTTTCGTTGATGAGTCACTTTTCATTCAATACGCAATTTCTAGCCTGGAAAATTACCCAATCCACAGTTTAGAATATCTACTTTCAAATGGCCCTGGAAATTTTACTGGAATTCGTCGAATTAATTAATTTTGAGCATTCTGAAGATTGACTGGAAATGAGGCCATTGCAATGGTTTTTCGTCATTTTTGCCATGTTTCCAGGCTCCAGGGAACAGGAAAACCAGCTAGACCACCATTTTTCTACATGCACTTTCGAATGGCAGCAAAATTTTTGCAAAAAAAATTTCACTCAAAATCGACAAAAATCACTGGCCCATGATTTTTTTGGTGAAAAAATTTTTTGTTACAAAATCAAATAAAAGGGGTCTCATTCGAAAGAGGATGCCAAAAACAATTAGTTTGGAAGGTTTCACTGGAAAGTATCTCAATTTGACGGAACTGGAACGATTTTTGTATCTCCTGGAAGCGTTTCGTTGATGAGTCATTTTTCATTCAATACGCAATTTCAAGCCTGGAAAATTACCCAATCCACAGTTTAGAATATCTACTTTCAAATGGCCCTGGAAATTTTACTGGAATTCATCGAATTACTTAATTTTGAGCATTCTGAAAATTGACTGGAAATGAGGCCATTGCAATGGTTTTTCGTCATTTTTTCCATGTTTCCAGGCTCCAGGGAACAGGAAAACCAGCTAGACCACCATTTTTCGACATGCACTTTCGAATGGCATCAACATTTTTGCAAAAAAAATTTCACTCAAAATCGACAAAAATCACTGGCCTATAGCCCATGACTTGTTTGGTGAAAAAAATTTTTTGTTACGAAATCAAATAAAAGGGTCTCATTCGAAAGAGGGCGCCAAAAACAATTAGTTTGGAAGGTTTCACTGGAAAGTATCTCAATTTGACGGAACTGGAACGATTTTTGTATCTCCTGGAAGCGTTTCGTTGATGAGTCATTTTTCATTCAATACGCAATTTCAAGCCTGGAAAATTACCCAATCCACAGTTTAGAATATCTACTTTCAAATGGCCCTGGAAATTTTACTGGAATTCATCGAATTAATTAATTTTGAGCATTCTGAAAATTGACTGGAAATGAGGCCATTGCAATGGTTTTTCGTCATTTATGCCATGTTTCCAGGCTCCAGGGAACAGGAAAACCAGCTAGACCACCATTTTTCGAAATGCAATTTCGAATGGCATCAACATTTTTGCAAAAAAAATTTCACTCAAAATCGACAAAAATCACTGGCCCATGATTTTTTTGGTGAAAAAATTTTTTGTTACAAAATCAAATAAAAGGGGTCTCATTCGAAAGAGGACGCCAAAAACAATTAGTTTGGAAGGTTTCACTGGAAAGTATCTCAATTTGACCGAACTGGAACGATTTTTGTATCTCCTAGAAGCGTTTCGTTGATGACTCATTTTTCATTCAATACGCAATTTCTAGCCTGGAAAATTACCCAATCCACAGTTTAGAATATCTTCCTTCAAATGCCCCTGAAAATTTTACTGGAATTCATCGAATTAATTAATTTTAAGCATTCTGAAAATTGACTGGAAATGAGGCCATTGCAACAGTTTTTCGTCATTTTTTTTCCATGTTTCCAGGCTCCAGGGAACGGGAAAGCCAGCTAGACCACGGCACTGGAACGATTTTTGTATCTCCTGGAAGCGTTTCGTTGATGAGTCATTTTTCATTCAATACGCAATTTCTAGCCTGGAAAATTACCCAATCCACAGTTTAGAATATCTTCTTTCAAATGGCCCTGAAAATTTTACTGGAATTCATCGGATTAATTAATTTTGAGCATTCTGAAAATTGACTGGAAATGAGGCCATTGCAACGGTTTTTCGTCATTTTTGCCATGTTTCCAGGATCCAGGGAACAGGAAAACCAGCTAGACAACCATTTTTTGACATCTTTCGAATGGCATCAAAATTTTCGCGAAAAAAATTTCACTCAAAATCGACAAAAATCACTGGCCTATAGCCAATGATTTTTTTGGTGAAAAAAATTGTTTGTTACGAAATCAAATAAAAGGGGTCTCATTCGAAAGAGGACGCCAAGAACAATTAGTTTGGAAGGTTTCACTGGAAAGTATCTCAATTTGACGAAACTGGAACGATTTTTGTATCTCCTGGAAGCGTTTCGTTGATGAGTCATTTTTCATTCAGTACGCAATTTCTAGCCTGGAAAATTACCCAATCCATAGTTTAGAATATCTACTTTCAAATGGCTCTGGAAATTTTACTGGAATTCATCGAATTAATTAATTTTGAGCATTCTGAAAATTGACTGGAAATGAGGGCATTGCAACGGTTTTTCGTCATTTTTTCCATGTTTCCAGGCTCCAGGGAACGGGAAAGCCAGCTAGACCACCATTTTTCTACATGCACTTTCGAATGGCATCAAAATTTTTGCAAAAAAAATTTCACTCAAAATCGACAAAAATCACTGGCCCATGATTTTTTTGGTGAAAAAATTTTTTGTTACAAAATCAAATAAAAGGGGTCTCATTCGAAAGAGGACGCCAAAAACAATTAGTTTGGAAGGTTTCACTGGAAAGTATCTCAATTTGACGGAACTTGAATGACTTTTGTATCTCCTGGAAGCGTTTCGTTGATGAGTCATTTTTCATTCAATACGCAATTTCTAGCCTGGAAAATTACCCAATCCACAGTTTAGAATATCTACTTTCAAATGGCCCTGGAAATTTTACTGGAATTCATCGAATTAATTAATTTTGAGCATTCTGAAAATTGACTGGAAATGAGGCCATTGCAATGGTTTTTCGTCATTTTTGCCATGTTTCCAGGCTCCAGGGAACAGGAAAACCAGCTAGACCACCATTTTTCGACATGCACTTTCGAATGGCATCAACATTTTTGCAAAAAAAATTTCACTCAAAATCGACAAAAATCACTGGCCTATAGCCCATGACTTGTTTGGTGAAAAAAATTTTTTGTTACGAAATCAAATAAAAAGGGTCTCATTCGAAAGAGGACGCCAAAAACTATTAGTTTGGAAGGTTTCACTGGAAAGTATCTCAATTTGACGAAACTTTAACGATGTTTGTATCTCCTGGAAGCGTTTCGTTGATGAGTCATTTTTCATTCAATACGCAATTTCTAGCCTGGAAAATTACCCAATCCACAGTTTAGAATATCTACTTTCAAATGGCCCTGGAAATTTTACTGGAATTCATCGAATTAATTAATTTTGAGCATTCTGAAAATTGACTGGAAATGAGGCCATTGCAATGGTTTTTCGTCATTTTTTCCATGTTTCCAGGATCCAGGGAACAGGAAAACCAGCTAGACCACCATTTTTTGACATGCTCTTTCGAATGGCATCAAAATTTTTGCAAAAAAATTTCACTCAAAATCGACAAAAATCACTGGCCTATAGCCAATGATTTTTTTGGTGAAAAAAATTGTTTGTTACGAAATCAAATAAAAGGGGTCTCATTCGAAAGAGGACGCCAAGAACAATTAGTTTGGAAGGTTTCACTGGAAAGTATCTCAATTTGACGGAACTGGAACGATTTTTGTATCTCCTGGAAGCGTTTCGTTGATGAGTAATTTTTCATTCAACACGCAATTTCAAGCCTGGAAAATTACCCAATCCACAGTTTAGAATATCTACTTTCAAATGGCGCTGGAAATTTTACTGGAATTCATCGAATTAATTAATTTTGAGCATTCTGAAAATTGACTGGAAATGAGGCCATTGCAATGGTTTTTCGTCATTTTTTCCATGTTTCCAGGCTCCAGGGATCGGGAAAACCAGCTAGACCACCATTTTTCTACATGCACTTTCGAATGGCATCAAAATTTTTGCAAAAAAAATTTCACTCAAAATCGACAAAAATCACTGGCCCATGATTTTTTTGGTGAAAAAATTTTTTGTTACAAAATCAAATAAAAGGGGTCTCATTCGAAAGAGGATGCCAAAAACAATTAGTTTGGAAGGTTTCACTGGAAAGTATCTCAATTTGACGGAACTGGAACGATTTTTGTATCTCCTGGAAGCGTTTCGTTGATGAGTCATTTTTCATTCAATACGCAATTTCTAGCCTGGAAAATTACCCAATCCACAGTTTAGAATATCTACTTTCAAATGGCCCTGGAAATTTTACTGGAATTCGTCGAATTAATTAATTTTGAGCATTCTGAAGATTGACTGGAAATGAGGCCATTGCAATGGTTTTTCGTCATTTTTGCCATGTTTCCAGGCTCCAGGGAACAGGAAAACCAGCTAAACCACCATTTTTCTACATGCACTTTCGAATGGCAGCAAAATTTTTGCAAAAAAAATTTCACTCAAAATCGACAAAAATCACTGGCCCATGATTTTTTTGGTGAAAAAATTTTTTGTTACAAAATCAAATAAAAGGGGTCTCATTCGAAAGAGGATGCCAAAAACAATTAGTTTGGAAGGTTTCACTGGAAAGTATCTCAATTTGACGGAACTGGAACGATTTTTGTATCTCCTGGAAGCGTTTCGTTGATGAGTCATTTTTCATTAAATACGCAATTTCAAGCCTGGAAAATTACCCAATCCACAGTTTAGAATATCTACTTTCAAATGGCCCTGGAAATTTTACTGGAATTCATCGAATTACTTAATTTTGAGCATTCTGAAAATTGACTGGAAATGAGGCCATTGCAATGGTTTTTCGTCATTTTTTCCATGTTTCCAGGCTCCAGGGAACAGGAAAACCAGCTAGACCACCATTTTTCGACATGCACTTTCGAATGGCATCAACATTTTTGCAAAAAAAATTTCACTCAAAATCGACAAAAATCACTGGCCTATAGCCCATGACTTGTTTGGTGAAAAAAATTTTTTGTTACGAAATCAAATAAAAGGGTCTCATTCGAAAGAGGGCGCCAAAAACAATTAGTTTGGAAGGTTTCACTGGAAAGTATCTCAATTTGACGGAACTGGAACGATTTTTGTATCTCCTGGAAGCGTTTCGTTGATGAGTCATTTTTCATTCAATACGCAATTTCAAGCCTGGAAAATTACCCAATCCACAGTTTAGAATATCTACTTTCAAATGGCCCTGGAAATTTTACTGGAATTCATCGAATTAATTAATTTTGAGCATTCTGAAAATTGACTGGAAATGAGGCCATTGCAATGGTTTTTCGTCATTTATGCCATGTTTCCAGGCTCCAGGGAACAGGAAAACCAGCTAGACCACCATTTTTCGAAATGCAATTTCGAATGGCATCAACATTTTTGCAAAAAAAATTTCACTCAAAATCGACAAAATCACTGGCCTATAAGCCCATGACTTGTTTGGTGAAAAAAATTTTTTGTTACGAAATCAAATAAAAAGGGTCTCATTCGAAAGAGGACGCCAAAAACAATTAGTTTGGAAGGTTTCACTGGAAAGTATCTCAATTTGACGGAACTGGAACGATTTTTGTATCTCCTGGAAGCGTTTCGTTGATGAGTCATTTTTCATTCAATACGCAATTTCAAGCCTGGAAAATTACCCAATCCACAGTTTAGAATATCTACTTTCAAATGGCCCTGGAAATTTTACTGGAATTCATCGAATTAATTAATTTTGAGCATTCTGAAAATTGACTGGAAATGAGGCCATTGCAATGGTTTTTCGTCATTTTTGCCATGTTTCCAGGCTCCAGGGAACAGGAAAACTAGCTAGACCACCATTTTTCGACACGCACTTTCGAATGGCATCAACATTTTTGCAAAAAAAATTTCACTCAAAATCGACAAAAATCACTGGCCTATAAGCCCATGACTTGTTTGGTGAAAAAAATTTTTTGTTACGAAATCAAATAAAAAGGGTCTCATTCGAAAGAGGGCGCCAAAAACAATTAGTTTGGAAGGTTTCACTGGAAAGTATCTCAATTTGACGGAACTGGAACGATTTTTGTATCTCCTGGAAGCGTTTCGTTGATGAGTCATTTTTCATTCAATACGCAATTTCAAGCCTGGAAAATTACCCAATCCACAGTTTAGAATATCTACTTTCAAATGGCCCTGGAAAAGAAGAAAATTTTACTGGAATTCATCGAATTAATTAATTTTGAGCATTCTGAAAATTGACTGGAAATGAGGCCATTGCAATGGTTTTTCGTCATTTTTGCCATGTTTCCAGGCTCCAGGGAACAGGAAAACCAGCTAGACCACCATTTTTCGAAATGCACTTTCGAATGGCATCAAAATTTTTGCAAAAAAAATTTCACTCAAAATCGACAAAAATCACTGGCCCATGAATTTTTTGGTGAAACAATTTTTTGTTACAAAATCAAATAAAAGGGGTCTCATTCGAAAGAGGACGCCAAAAACAATTAGTTTGGAAGGTTTCACTGGAAAGTATCTCAATTTGACGGAACTGGAACGATTTTTGTATCTCCTGGAAGCGTTTCGTTGATGAGTCATTTTTCATTCAATACGCAATTTCAAGCCTGGAAAATTACCCAATCCACAGTTTAGAATATCTACTTTCAAATGGCCCTGGAAATTTTACTGGAATTCATCGAATTAATTAATTTTAAGCATTCTGAAAATTGACTGGAAATGAGGCCATTGCAATGGTTTTTCGTCATTTTTGCCATGTTTCCAGGCTCCAGGGAACAGGAAAACCAGCTAGACCACTATTTTTCTACATGCACTTTCGAATGGCATCAAAATTTTTGCAAAAAAAATTTCACTCAAAATCGACAAAAATCACTGGCCCATGAATTTTTTGGTGAAAAAATTTTTTGTTACAAAATCAAATAAAAGGGGTCTCATTCGAAAGAGGACGCCAAAAACAATTAGTTTGGAAGGTTTCACTGGAAAGTATCTCAATTTGACGGAACTGGAACGATTTTTGTATCTCCTGGAAGCGTTTCGTTGATGAGTCATTTTTCATTCAATACGCAATTTCAAGCCTGGAAAATTACCCAATCCACAGTTTAGAATATCTACTTTCAAATAGCCCTGGAAATTTTACTGGAATTCATCGAATTAATTAATTTTGAGCATTCTGAAAATTGACTGGAAATGAGGCCATTGCAATGGTTTTTCGTCATTTTTGCCATGTTTCCAGGCTCCAGGGAACAGGAAAACTAGGTAGACCACCATTTTTCGACATGCACTTTCGAATGGCATCAACATTTTTGCAAAAAAAATTTCACTCAAAATCGACAAAAATCACTGGCCTATAGCCCATGACTTGTTTGGTGAAAAAAATTTTTTGTTACGAAATCAAATAAAAAGGGTCTCATTCGAAAGAGGACGCCAAAAACAATTAGTTTGGAAGGTTTCACTTTCACTGGAAAGTATCTCAATTTGACGGAACTGGAACGATTTTTGTATCTCCTGGAAGCGTTTCGTTGATGAGTCATTTTTCATTCAATACGCAATTTCAAGCCTGGAAAATTACCCAATCCACAGTTTAGAATATCTACTTTCAAATGGCCCTGGAAATTTTACTGGAATTCATCGAATTAATTAATTTTGAGCATTCTGAAAATTGACTGGAAATGAGGCCATTGCAATGGTTTTTCGTCATTTTTGCCATGTTTCCAGGCTCCAGGGAACAGGAAAACCAGCTAGACCACCATTTTTCGACATGCACTTTCGAATGGCATCAACATTTTTGCAAAAAAAATTTCACTCAAAATCGACAAAAATCACTGGTCTATAGCCCATGACTTGTTTGGTGAAAAAAATTTTTTGTTACGAAATCAAATAAAAAGGGTCTCATTCGAAAGAGGACGCCAAAAACAATTAGTTTGGAAGGTTTCACTGGAAAGTATCTCAATTTGACGGAACTGGAACGATTTTTGTATCTCCTGGAAGCGTTTCGTTGATGAGTCATTTTTCATTCAATACGCAATTTCAAGCCTGGAAAATTACCCAATCCACAGTTTAGAATATCTACTTTCAAATGGCCCTGGAAATTTTACTGGAATTCATCGAATTAATTAATTTTAAGCATTCTGAAAATTGACTGGAAATGAGGCCATTGCAATGGTTTTTCGTCATTTTTTCCATGTTTCCAGGCTCCAGGGAACGGGAAAACCAGCTAGACCACCATTTTTCTACATGCACTTTCGAATGGCATCAAAATTTTTGCAAAAAAAATTTCACTCAAAATCTACAAAAATCACTGGCCCATGATTTTTTTGGTGAAAAAATTTTTAGTTACAAAATCAAATAAAAGGGGTCTCATTCGAAAGAGGACGCCAAAAACAATTAGTTTGGAAGGTTTCACTGGAAAGTATCTCAATTTGACGGAACTGGAACGATTTTTGTATCTCCTGGAAGCGTTTCGTTGATGAGTCATTTTTCATTCAATACGCAATTTCAAGCCTGGAAAATTACCCAATCCACAGTTTAGAATATCTACTTTCAAATGGCCCTGGAAATTTTACTGGAATTCATCGAATTAATTAATTTTGAGCATTCTGAAAATTGACTGGAAATGAGGCCATTGCAATGGTTTTTCGTCATTTTTGCCATGTTTCCAGGCTCCAGGGAACAGGAAAACCAGCTAGACCACCATTTTTCGACATGCACTTTCGAATGGCATCAACATTTTTGCAAAAAAAATTTCACTCAAAATCGACAAAAATCACTGGCCTATAGCCCATGACTTGTTTGGTGAAAAAAATTTTTTGTTACGAAATCAAATAAAAAGGGTCTCATTCGAAAGAGGACGCCAAAAACAATTAGTTTGGAAGGTTTCACTGGAAAGTATCTCAATTTGACGGAACTGGAACGATTTTTGTATCTCCTGGAAGCGTTTCGTTGATGAGTCATTTTTCATTCAATACGCAATTTCAAGCCTGGAAAATTACCCAATCCACAGTTTAGAATATCTACTTTCAAATGGCCCTGGAAATTTTACTGGAATTCATCGAATTAATTAATTTTAAGCATTCTGAAAATTGACTGGAAATGAGGCCATTGCAATGGTTTTTCGTCATTTTTTCCATGTTGCCAGGCTCCAGGGAACGGGAAAACCAGCTAGACCACCATTTTTCTACATGCACTTTCGAATGGCATCAAAATTTTTGCAAAAAAAATTTCACTCAAAATCGACAAATATCACTGGCCCATGATTTTTTTGGTGAAAAAATTTTTTGTTACAAAATCAAATAAAAGGGGTCTCATTCGAAAGAGGACGCCAAAAACAATTAGTTTGGAAGGTTTCACTGGAAAGTATCTCAATTTGACGGAACTGGAACGATTTTTGTATCTCCTGGAAGCGTTTCGTTGATGAGTCATTTTTCATTCAATACGCAATTTCAAGCCTGGAAAATTGCCCAATCCACAGTTTAGAATATCTACTTTCAAATGGCCCTGGAAATTTTACTGGAATTCATCGAATTAATTAATTTTGAGCATTCTGAAAATTGACTGGAAATGAGGCCATTGCAATGGTTTTTCGTCATTTTTTCCATGTTGCCAGGCTCCAGGGAACGGGAAAACCAGCTAGACCACCATTTTTCTACATGCACTTTCGAATGGCATCAACATTTTTGCAAAAAAAATTTCACTCAAAATCGACAAAAATCACTGGCCCATGATTTTTTTGGTGAAAAAATTTTTTGTTACAAAATCAAATAAAAGGGGTCTCATTCGAAAGAGGACGCCAAAACAATTAGTTTGGAAGGTTTCACTGGAAAGTATCTCAATTTGACGGAACTGGAACGATTTTTGTATCTCCTGAAAGCGTTTCGTTGATGAGTCATTTTTCATTCAGTACGCAATTTCTAGCCTGGAAAATTACCCAATCCACAGTTTAGAATATCTACTTTCAAATGGCCCTGGAAATTTTACTGGAATTCATCGAATTAATTAATTTTAAGCATTCTGAAAATTGACTGGAAATGAGGCCATTGCAATGGTTTTTCGTCATTTTTTCCATGTTTCCAGGCTCCAGGAAACGGGAAAACCAGCTAAACAACCATTTTTTGACATCTTTCGGATGGCATCAAATTTTTTGCAAAAAAAATTTCACTCAAAATCGACAAAAATCACTGGCCTATAGATTTTTTTGGTGAAAAACATTTTTTGTTACGAAATCAAATGAAAGGGGTCTCATTCGAAAGAGGACGCCAAAAATAATTAGTTTGGAAGGTTTCACTGGAAAGTATCTCAATTTGACGGAACTGGAACGATTTTTGTATCTCCTGGAAGCGTTTCGTTGATGAGTCATTTTTCATTCAATACGCAATTTCAAGCCTGGAAAATTACCCAATCCACAGTTTAGAATATCTACTTTCAAATGGCCCTGGAAATTTTACTGGAATTCATCGAATTAATTAATTTTGAGCATTCTGAAAATTGACTGGAAATGAGGCCATTGCAATGGTTTTTCGTCATTTTTGCCATGTTTCCAGGCTCCAGGGAACAGGAAAACCAGCTAGACCACCATTTTTCGACATGCACTTTCGAATGGCATCAACATTTTTGCAAAAAAAATTTCACTCAAAATCGACAAAAATCACTGGTCTATAGCCCATGACTTGTTTGGTGAAAAAAATTTTTTGTTACGAAATCAAATAAAAAGGGTCTCATTCGAAAGAGGACGCCAAAAACAATTAGTTTGGAAGGTTTCACTGGAAAGTATCTCAATTTGACGGAACTGGAACGATTTTTGTATCTCCTGGAAGCGTTTCGTTGATGAGTCATTTTTCATTCAATACGCAATTTCAAGCCTGGAAAATTACCCAATCCACAGTTTAGAATATCTACTTTCAAATGGCCCTGGAAATTTCACTGGAATTCATCGAATTAATTAATTTTGAGCATTCTGAAAATTGACTGGAAATGAGGCCATTGCAATGGTTTTTCGTCATTTTTTCCATGTTGCCAGGCTCCAGGGAACGGGAAAACCAGCTAGACCACCATTTTTCTACATGCACTTTCGAATGGCATCAACATTTTTGCAAAAAAAATTTCACTCAAAATCGACAAAAATCACTGGCCCATGATTTTTTTGGTGAAAAAATTTTTTGTTACAAAATCAAATAAAAGGGGTCTCATTCGAAAGAGGACGCCAAAAACAATTAGTTTGGAAGGTTTCACTGGAAAGTATCTCAATTTGACGGAACTGGAACGATTTTTGTATCTCCTGGAAGCGTTTCGTTGATGAGTCATTTTTCATTCAGTACGCAATTTCTAGCCTGGAAAATTACCCAATCCACAGTTTAGAATATCTACTTTCAAATGGCCCTGGAAATTTTACTGGAATTCATCGAATTAATTAATTTTAAGAATTCTGAAAATTGACTGGAAATGAGGCCATTGCAATGGTTTTTCGTCATTTTTTCCATGTTTCCAGGCTCCAGGAAACGGGAAAACCAGCTAGACAACCATTTTTTGACATCTTTCGGATGGCATCAAATTTTTTGCAAAAAAAATTTCACTCAAAATCGACAAAAATCACTGGACTATAGATTTTTTTGGTGAAAAACATTTTTTGTTACGAAATCAAATAAAAAGGGTCTCATTCGAAAGAGGACGCCAAAAACAATTAGTTTGGAAGGTTTCACTGGAAAGTATCTCAATTTGACGGAACTGGAACGATTTTTGTATCTCCTGGAAGCGTTTCGTTGATGAGTCATTTTTCATTCAATACGCAATTTCAAGCCTGGAAAATTACCCAATCCACAGTTTAGAATATCTACTTTCAAATGGCCCTGGAAATTTTACTGGAATTCATCGAATTAATTAATTTTAAGCATTCTGAAAATTGACTGGAAATGAGGCCATTGCAATGGTTTTTCGTCATTTTTTCCATGTTGCCAGGCTCCAGGGAACGGGAAAACCAGCTAGACCACCATTTTTCTACATGCACTTTCGAATGGCATCAAAATTTTTGCAAAAAAAATTTCACTCAAAATCGACAAAAATCACTGGCCCATGATTTTTTTGGTGAAAAAATTTTTTGTTACAAAATCAAATAAAAGGGGTCTCATTCGAAAGAGGACGCCAAAAACAATTAGTTTGGAAGGTTTCACTGGAAAGTATCTCAATTTGACGGAACTGGAACGATTTTTGTATCTCCTGGAAGCGTTTCGTTGATGAGTCATTTTTCATTCAATACGCAATTTCAAACCTGGAAAATTACCCAATCCACAGTTTAGAATATCTACTTTCAAATGGCCCTGGAAATTTTACTGGAATTCATCGAATTAATTAATTTTGAGCATTCTGAAAATTGACTGGAAATGAGGCCATTGCAATGGTTTTTCGTCATTTTTGCCATGTTTCCAGGCTCCAGGGAACAGGAAAACCAGCTAGACCACCATTTTTCGACATGCACTTTCGAATGGCATCAACATGACTTGTTTGGTGAAAAAAATTTTTTGTTACGAAATCAAATAAAAAGGGTCTCATTCGAAAGAGGACGCCAAAAACAATTGGTTTGGAAGGTTTCACTGGAAAGTATCTCAATTTGACGGAACTGGAACGATTTTTGTATCTCCTGGAAGCGTTTCGTTGATGAGTCATTTTTCATTCAATACGCAATTTCAATGGAATTCATCGAATTAATTAATTTTGAGCATTCTGAAAATTGACTGGAAATGAGGCCATTGCAATGGTTTTTCGTCATTTTTTCCATGTTTCCAGGCTCCAGGAAACGGGAAAACCAGCTAGACAACCATTTTTTGACATCTTTCGGATGGCATCAAATTTTTTGCAAAAAAAATTTCACTCAAAATCGACAAAAATCACTGGCCTATAGATTTTTTTGGTGAAAAACATTTTACAACATATACCCATGATTTTTTTGGTGAAAAAAAATTTTTTGTTACGAAATCAAATAAAAAAGGTCTCATTCGAAAGAGGACGCCAAAAACAATTAGTTTGGAAGGTTTCACTGAAAAGTATCTCAATTTGACGAAACTGGAACGATTTTTGTATCTCCTGGAAGCGTTTCTTTGATGAGTCATTTTTCATTCAATACGCAAGTTACAGTCAGCTTGTTTAGACTTGCTACTGTGGACATTGCCTCGAGTTTTAAGGAGCTTTTTTAATTGAAGCGGCTCTTATGTTAGGAATTTGCCTCGGAGGACCTGTGTTTGGAATAGCAGGCCGCTGGTATGGTTGGGTTTTCAACTAAGCCGCTACAAGCCTACCTATTCTATCCCAGAAGGAGGATTGCACCTTGAGGTATCCTGCGAATCACCAATTGTGTATGTGTATAGTGCACAGATTCTCTTTAAGCCGAGGTCTATTTTATTTAGTTTAAGTCAATAATTAGTTAAAATTTTCTTTAGTAATAACTGTTCAGTACCAACTCATTAACTCTGTCATATACATTAAATTCATACTTTCTCCATTTTTGTTCTTAAACACACACTGCTTAACTATATAAGGAACTCAATTTCAACTAAACTATTGTTTTTTTTCAGCTTCCTTTCGTCGCAGCAACTCTGTCCACAAGATCACTCATCATAAAATATTGCCAAGTCCGTCGTATCTTTGGTCATCAATTATACATTCAGTTATATTTGTTCCCAGCTCATTAAGAAACACTAGACGTTTAGCAATTTTTTTTAGAGTTCATTAGTTGCGGTTCCAATGTATTCATCTGTTACTTCTTTGGCTCGAATTTGGACTGAGATCCTCATCACTGATAACATGGTCCAGGTTTTGTCGTGCAGTTTTATTTTTAAGTTTATTTGGGAACAGAACAACAAACAGGTAAGTGTAAAATTGGTTTCCTTTTGTTTATTTCATTATTTCCTTTCAGTTATCAGCACATCCTCAATAGCTGTGATTATGGACGCCACAATGTAGGTTTATAATAACAATTATTATCTAAACATAAATTTTATCCGTGGAAGTTCAGTCGCTAAAATCACAGTACCCGGCCGTTCATGTCCCAAAGCTAGAGTTCTGTTAACCACCCTTAAGGGAGCCGTGAACTAACCCCAGCCTACGTCGTCCAATCACCCATCAACGCATGAGGTTGCACCACAGTAAGGTGTAGATACACGGGAGGTATTGGAGAGATTATATTTACGTATATCAATGTTTTACAAATAGCTACTTTGTAGTGACAAAATAAAAGTAAAACCTGAACTATGATAAAGCTTAATCGAAAATAGCTTACATACACTGTGTGTACTTTCCATACTTTTATCGTAGTGTACAAACAAAATATCCGATTTGCATTCAGTTTCCGTTGTAAAAGATAAATTTTGAGAGAAAAAGAATTATACACATCTCGACCACTCCAGCCCAACATTTGTTTTACCCAATGCCTGCCAACCACACGTAGTTAGCATTCAAGGCTCTCAGCCAAAAGCTCGAGCGAATCCGTAATCCTGTTCCAATCTATACGATGAAGCACAGAATAAGCTAAAGCTACTCAATTATTTATTGGGCTGTAAAACTAAAACTCCTTTCAGATACTCATTGAGGTTGTGCCCCCAATCTACAATTTCTGAAGTAGTTTCAACTGCGGTGTCAGGACTTATTTTGCATAAACCCTCATTTGCAGGGCTGAACTCTTCCGCTGCTACCTCCACCCGCATTTCAGTGCTTCACACTATACTTTTGGAGTGAGTTGTATCATTTTGCCCGGTTAGATATTCCCATCGAGTAGTCATACTGCTCTATCTCTTAATTACACATATGTCAGACTGATAAATAACGGATTGTGAACACAACATGATTACAGAAAATGCTATGCAACTTCACCGCACACGAAGGAACACCAAAATGAAAATTTGCACTGAAATTAAGTTTTGTGTCATTAGGCCCATGCTAAGAGCCTCCTACGATTTCGTGGGCGAGCACGTCTTGTGGCCAGATAAGATAAGTTGACGATAATTCAAATTTCCAGGATTCTGCTCAGCACGCACGTCTGGTGCAAGTTTTATTTAATTCGCATCTAATCGAAACTAATAGAAACTGTATTCACTGTCCGAAATTTTAGCTACACCACTTGCTTTCTCCAGGCAATCAAGAATTACAATACTAAGGGGAAAAACAAATGACTGCTCCGATAAAACCGTTTTTGGCTATTCTCGAAACGACCTTACAGTTCACTTGACTTTGAGTATTATATCCTGAATCACTATCTCGGCGTACTCTTCCCACCAAGTTTGCATAAACATTTAAATAATGAGAGCTTAAGCAAACAAGAAATTTCCATCATCCGCGTGGACCATAAAAAGCCTGAAATGGGAAGAGTTTTCATTCTGTCATTTACAATATTACATCAGAGGTTGAACTGGTGTTGCGGTATCTTGGAAGACATCGTAGCGCGAGATAAGAATTTTTCTTCTAGAGGAAAGCAAACCTTGTGGGAGCACGAAGTGTGCAGAAAATCCTGATGAATATAAAAAAAATAAGTCAGATGGACCCATTTAAATCGTCCATGGTACTTGGAACACCGCAAACGCTTCCGGCATTTCCATTAGAAAATGATGCTAAAATGAGGCCATTTGCATATTTTTTCTCCCTGAAGAATTATCCTGAAGTAATAGATTTTTTCTGCATTTTCGGGGAACCTACCTTTACTATTTTATGGTTCATTAATACTAAAATAGTTTTTTAAACCAATAAACAAACAAAACAACTACAATAAAAGTATTTAATCCTCCTACCTTATGATCCCGTGAGCTGAAATGTTTATGTAGAATTATACATATGCATAGCACCTTCGATTGTGGTTGGGTAATATTTTTTGTTTGCTTACTTTGCACTGACATCAAATTGTCGTAATAGATATAAAAATAATTATATTTGTTTTGCTTTTTAGAGCTTTTTGTGAAGTTTTTTTTCAAAAACTATTTTATTTTTCACTTTTTTGTGTCTTCAGGTACATGACTCAAAAAAATGCTGCTCGTACGAACAAAGAATTTTCAAGAGTTGGAGAGTTAGTGCATGCACTCTATAAAAAAGAAACAGAATTATCCATTTTTACGATTTACCAATAGGAAATGAATTCTGTACAATAGAACCAAAATCATAAAAACTGGTCTGCGCCTTACGAAGCTAGGTACCGTCTCTGCTCCAACTCCTGTCTCCGCTTATCTGTCGAATCTGCCCGACATGTTTTCGTGTGGTCCGGACGGTGTCCCGGCCTCGATTTTGAAAATATGCTGCTCATCGGTCACTCCTGTCCTCTGTCGTCTGTTTAACCTGTCTGTGGTCGTTTCCCGAAGCTCTGGAAAGATTCCGTGATAATCCCTCTTCACAAGAAAGGAGACAAGGCGGACATATCGAACTACAGACCCATCGCCAACTTGTCACACATTGCTAAGGCCTTCGAAACCCTGATTAGTGATGTGCTCCGCTTTCATTGTAAACCCTTCCCGGGTTCTTTTCAGCACGGCCTCATGAAAGGTAAGTCAACCACCACCAATCTGCTCGAATTCGTGCATTACTGTTTGCCCCTGATCGAATCGGGTATGCAGGTCGACTGCATATTCACTGACTTCAGTAAGGCCTTTGATAGGATTAACCATGGCATTCTCGTTCATAAGCTCAGCCTGCTTGGTTTTCCGCCGCTCTTCGTGGAGTGGCTGTCGTCTTACCTGTCCGGCCGTTGCCAACGCGTCCTGTTCCGTGGTGCCCTATCCACTGAAATCTCAGTCACCTCTGGTGTGCCACAGGGTTACATCCTTGGCCCGCGCCTCTTCATTATCTACATCAATGACGTCTCGTTACTTATGCCCAGGTCCAGAATTCTGTGTTATGCTGATGATGCTAAAATCTTCCGCGCGGTCTCCTGAGACGATGACTGTGCACTGCTGAGCTCCGATATGCGCATTTTCGAGACTTGGTGCTCCAATAATCGTCTTCCACTAAATGCCAGCAAATGCACCGTTATGTCTTTTTCACGTAGGATTCGTTCTATTTCCTTCAACTACTCCATGGGTGGTTGCACCTTGAGCAGGATTGACTTGATCAAGGACCTGTGGGTGTTTCTTAACTCCCGTCTCTCCTTCGAGGCCCACGTGGATTTCATGGTTGGCAGAGCTAATTACACGCTTGGCTTTGTAAAAAGATGGTCTAGGGAGCTTGACGATCCCTATTTGACAAGGCTTCTCTACTGCACTTTCGTCAGAAATATCCTGGAGTACGCCAGTCCGGTCTGGGATCCTTACTTCGCAGTGCACATTAACCGAATCGAGTCAGTTCAACGTAGATTTCTAAGGTTTGCCCTTCGCGGCCTCCCCTGGCGCGACCCTACCTACCTCCCTCCTTATCCTGCCAGACTTAGTCTGATTTCCCTTGACACACTTGAAAAGAGATGCAAGGTCTCCAAAATTGATTTTTGATTTGATCTGTTGCAGGGGTCGATCGATTCTGGCGAATTACTCAACGACGTGCGCATTTCCGTCCCAGCCCGGACCTTGCGGAATCGTGACTTCCTCCATGTGCCTCGCCACCGAACCTTATATGGTATGCACGAGCCCATAGCCTCTATGTCCAGGCTATTCAACGAGTTTGCGGCCCACATCGAGTTCGGACGTTCCAGGTTGCAGCTCAAAGCTCAACTTAAGCAAATCGTTGAACTTTGATTATTATTTTTATCTTAGGAAAAGTTGTTATATGTATGTATCACATTTGTAGTAGCCAGCTTTGGCAAATCTTCTTTTATAAAAAAAAAAAAAAAAAAAAAAAAAAAAAAAAAAAAAAAAAAAAAAAAAAAAAAAAACAGAACTATCCGAATCTGCCGAATTAGCCTATCCCTCCCCCATTCTACCTAAAGTGCAAATTTTTTCTAATAGTAGCAATGAGTAACTAATAGTAACATGAAAACATATTCGGAATGATTTTTATCGGTCCACGCGTCAAAAAGTTAGACTTACCTCCCCAACCTACCCAATGTCCAAATTCTTTGTTATAGTGGCAATGGAGGATCCTACTATATACAACTGAAAACGAATTATTTAAACCGGTCCACGCGTTACGAAGTTGGGTTACAATATTAGACTGCCCCTCCTCCTACACTCAATGGGGAGCATTCTATATACACCAAAGGAAGAAACATGCAAATCGGTCCACAGTTACGAAGTAAGCCTACCCCTCCCCACAACCCCACTCTAGGTCACATTTTATCCTCATAGTAGTAGTGAGGGATTATACTCTACATAAAAAAACAATCATTCAAATTGGTCTACGGGTTAAGAAGTTGAGTCTTGCCCTTCCCCCACCCCCACCACAGCATTCAAAATTTTTGTCGGGGTACTCTATACATCAGAAAAAGAATCATTCAAATCTGTCTACTTAGCACGAACTTAGACTACAACGAGGTTTTCACCTCGGAACTCATCTATAAATGAATTTTCATGCGACTTGTTTTATTAAGTTTCTAATCGCTAATAGTTATTTAAACAAAGAATTTATAATTATCAAATCTCCATATTTTCGCAATGAAATTGATTATATTAGCTTTTTTTCTTAATGTGTCATCGGTATTGCCGAGAATGAGTCCATGTTGAAGAAATCAACATTAAAAATGGCGAATACGAAGTTACAAAATATGTATATAATTCGCTTTGTCCAAATAAAACAATACGAAATTTTGATCGTAGTAAAATATCCATTTTGAAAAAATTATAAACAGACAATTTTTATAAATAATATTCTCTATTACATTTATTAATATCACTGGTGTTCTATTAATGCAGCTATTGCAGTTGAATTTTGAGCAAACTGGAGAGCAATGCAAACTACTTTTCCTGCATCCACAAACTGGTCCACATGTGGCCTTCGCTTTATCTCTCACTCCCGTTCCTTTGTTTGGCGCCTGGTCTGCGACAAAGCCTTCAACTATGGTCTTGCACGAACAAGAGATCAATTTCAGCAAATTTTCGAGGGCTGGTGGCTGAGTCATTGTAAGTGGCTTTATCAACCCATTCTTAATTTTCCATCCCCAATTTGTTGGTAAGATACTTTGTCCTAACCATAACTCCACCTGTAAGTAAACGCTTTTTATGTATTCTACGGCCGCATCATGTGTAGGCATCAATGAAGCTAGATTGACACAGTTATGCTTATAACAGGTAGCTTCAATAAACTAGTGAAGTTGATTGAAATTGTTTACAATATTTATAATATTAGTGCTCGAATTTTGAAAGACTTCAGCAGCTTCTTGCAAATCTTTGCGCTTTTAAATCAGCTTGGCAAAATTCTTCTTATCCTTTTTGTAAAACGCAGACGTTGTGTCACATCTTGTAAATGCATTTAAAAATAAGACGTGCTAATTACTGATAGTTAGAGATTCTTCAAAAGTTTTATATGAATAAACTTGTTGCGATGTCTTACCTTTTGGTGGTTTTTTAACGTTCTAAGTTCGGCACGTATTTTTTTAAATTTTTCTTTTTGTATGACCGGGCATCATTTTGTAAGGCGTGGGTGGGTTGTTGTTTGGTGTGTTTGATTTGCACCGACTTCAAAATGTCGTAATAGATATAAAATTAAAAATTATTTTATGCTTTTTAGCGCTTTTTGTGAAGTCGGTTCAACTTTTTTTTTTAAAACTATCTTTTTAAAAACTGTTTTATAGAAAATACATATCGAGTGATAACTTTCCAAGGTCGTTTCTTAAAATGTGTCAGGACCTGCAAAATATTATTAAGTAGATCAATATTTAACAGCAATTTTCCTTACTATATCAAATGTGTAGTGGTTTGCAATAAAAGTAAAGTTTTTTTGTTGATTACTGATATAATTATGCGGTTCCCGGTTGCCAGAATAAAGCGTTTAAACTGAAAACCCGGAAATAACATTAAGTCGAGATGCGACCTTGCGAAAGTTATCAGTCAGTATTTCTAACGAGCAAGCATCACCTTCTGCTTGACAGCTAAAAATATTATTATCAGCAAGGTGTTTTCGCAACATTTGAATGATTTCATTCTTATTTTTACTATTCGCAAGAAAATTTGCTTGAGGAGTTTTAAATTAGAATTAACCCTTCTAACTCAGAAGGCGCACTTCACAAGCAAAAGCCTGGAATCAATTGACCTATTCACTAGAATATAACATATATTGAGGCGAATGAGGCTCCCATAACCCATGCAATAAAATATTAGTAAAAATCCAAAACACTCCCAAACACTACAATCAGGGGTGCAGAGATAACAGAGAACGTTTAAGCACATCCTTAGTAAGAGCCAGGTCAAAAATAGGACACATATTCACGTCCCTACACATGCGGTTAATAATAATAAGTTATCCGCAGTTATTGATCGATCATTAGTAAACAAAGATAAGATCATTAGTAAACAAAAGCCAAAATACACCCAAACACAACAATCAGGGATGCACAGGCAGCTTAAGCCAAGTCAATACAAAACATACAAGGAAGGAAACTTTACGCCAAACAAAAAAACAAAATCAAAAAGAACAAAGACAAGTGAGTACAACAGGATTTTCAGAGACATGATATATTCGAATATCAATCTTTCCGCAGATATAGTACATTCCCCAGTATAGCCACCACAAAAATATTACTACTATAATTATAATTTAAGTATCGTACGTAGTGGTTAAATATCGCCCAAAAGTTTTCTTCCACTTAAGCATTCCTGCAATAAAAAAAAAGTATGGATATCCTTTGCACTTACAGTTAGCATTGTAAACGGTTCGTAAAGTTTTGCTTTACTTGTTTTACGTATAAAACCTTCATCGAAGAAAATGAAAGGATAAGGAACAGCTCATACTTCATATAAATTTAAAATTTTTTATTTGCGTTTTAAAAGTAATAATCGATCCACCGCAATCAGTTCGTTCTGTACTTTTATCCTGGTATTTACAGACAATGAAGGAATGACCTTATTTGTTTTCGTTAATTTTATTTAGTTATAATTTTTACCCTTTATTTTATTTATTAAGAAGGTATTAAGACACCTTATTTAAAAGCATCGTACCAATTAACTTTTTTGCTGCCAGTTATTCCAGTTGCAAAAGAGTTCCGATGAGCAAACATTCTTCTATTTTTCTTACATCAGTGTCGTCTTGCTTTATTCCAGCATCTCTGGAATCTACGTACTGATGACTTCTTTTAAAAGATATTTACAAAAATCTTCAATCGATCACATCTTTCGTAAAAATGACTCCTTTGATCTATTTATAGACGATACTTTCTGTAAAACTACGCTTGAAAGAACCTTTTTCTACACTGAAGGACTTCATCGATATTGTTCGATCTTTTAATACACCCATGGAAATATGTAAGTCTACATAAATTTTTTCGTTATGATTATAAATTTTATTTATTTTAAACTTATAAAAACATAATACATTAATTCAATAAAGTAAAAAAAAATTTCCTTCATCGTAACTAATTTGTACACAAAATGCATGGAAATAGGTATAAATCCATGACACAAAAAATAGTTTTTTAAAAAAAGTTGAACCGACTTCACAAAAAGCGCTAAAAAGCATAAAATAATTTTTAATTTTATATCTATTACGACATTTTGAAGTCGGTGCAAATCAAACAAACCAAACAACTACAACAAAAGTATTTAATCGTCATTTAAAATGATCCCCAGTAAACTGAAACGTTCAGGTAGTATTAGGTATTATTTTCAATTGGGGTACTGTAGTTGTTTTATTTGTTTAATTTGCACCGACTTCAAAATGTCGTAATAGATATAAAATTAAAAATTATTTTATGCTTTTTAGCGCTTTTTGTGAAGTCGGTTCAACTTTTTTTTAAAAACTATTTTATTTTTCACTTTTTAGTGTCTTCTTCTCTATACAACGAAGAAAGAACCATCGAAATCGGTCCACGTGTTAAAAGTTAGTTTTAACCCCCTACCTCACCCCCATTCCACTAAACTTTTTTTCTCATGGTATCAATCAAGGAACATACTCTACCGAACATAAAAGGAATCATCGAAATCGGTCCACGCGTTAAGAAGTTACTACCCCTCCCCCTCCCCCACCTCCACCATAGGACCAAATTATTCTCCTATTAGCAATGGGGGATCACACTCTATACAACTGCAAAAGAACCGTACAAATCAATCCACGTGTTACAAAGTTAGGTTCCACCCCCCTGCTCCCACCTCCACCCCAGCAACATTTGTTTTCTCGTAGTATCAACCAAGGATCATATTTCATCCAATAGAAGAAGAATTATCCAAATCGGTCGACGCGTTACGAAGTTAGACTACCCCTCCCCCCGACCCACACCTTTCACCATAGGACCAAATTATTCTCCTATTAGGAATGGGGGATCATACTCTATACAACAGAAAAAGAACCATCGAAATCGGACCACGCGTTACAAAGTTAGGTTCCACCCCCACCCCCCACCCCCATCCCCCCAAACATTTTTTTCACCTGGTATCAACCACGGAACATACTCTACCCAACAGAAAAAGAATTATCCAAATCGGTCCACACGTTACAAATTTAGACTACCCCTCCCCCCTCCCCCCTCCCTGGGCCAAATTTTTTTCTCCTATTAGTAATGGGGGATCATACTCTGTACAATAAAAAAAGAACCATCCAAATCGGACCACGCGTTACAAAGTTAGGTTTCACCACCACCCCCCACCCCCACCCTACCAAAATTTTTTTGACATGGTACCAATCGGTGAACATACTCTACCCAACACAAAAAGAATCATCAAAATCGGTCGACGCGTTACGAAGTTATGCCCGGTCAGACATAAAAAAAAAAATAATAAAAAAAAATAAAAAAAAAATAAAAAAAAATACGCGTCGAACTTAGAACCTCTTTGTTTTTGGGAAGTCGGTTAAAAAGGTTATAAATCTCATTGTCTATAAAAAATTAATAATAAGTATAGCCTCCTTGCTTCAGAACTGCTTCAAAGATCCTATTAGGCATTGATTTTACTAAATTTTTTAAATGATTTTGGTCGATATTTTGCCACGCTTCCCGATTGCCGCACTTCAATTCACTAACGTTGTGATATTGTTTGCCATTTGTACATACGAGCCGTGTCAAAGTTCCCCAAGGGTTTTCGATAGGGTTTAGATCAGGGCTGCATGCTTTCCAGTCTACTACCTCAACATTTTTTGAATTTAACCAACTTTAAGTTTCACGTGAGGAATGCATGGAAGCATTATCTTGCTGAAATGTCCAAGTTTTACCCAAAAGATCTTCCTCTAACAATTGAAAGTAAGTCTGAATATTTCATCCTTGTTGAAATCCAGCAAATGGGCGACTTACTTTCACTGCAAATGGCTACCCAAACCATAAGAGATCCTTCTCCGAAATTGCGGCTTAAGACGGTTTCCGGTTCCTTCCTGAGGTCATGCCGTCCTTCCTGATTTCCGTCCGGACCATCTGAATTTAATTTTTTTCGTCGCTAAAAATAACTTTGTCCCATTCTGTTGTCCAGGACATGTATTTTTTAGCGAATTCCAAACGTCTTACCTTATGATGCTCTTTCAATTCCGGTTTGGCCAACCTTTTCGTCCATTTTAGTTTACTACTGTTGTGCAAAATTTGACGCACGCGACGGGATGTTACCATTAAGTTCAGTTCAACGCAATTCTAATTATATTCCTTTTCTGTCTTTCAGATATCTTGGGGACTGGCCCGGAACGTTTTATAGAGCCATAGCTTTTACGTAATCTTAAAAAATTTCGCACAACACAATGAGATCTGTTAATTTTTAGCACTATTTCCCTATTCGATAGACCACATTCTTTGTAGGCGCTGATTTTTGCTTGCTCAGAGTCGCTCAGCTTTGTACCTCTCGGCATGTCTAATTAAAAACGAATTAATTAATAAAATTCTACAATTTAACCTGAAGTACCTTCAAATTGCCTCAGTTCACAAAAAATCACAATTTTTTAAACAATAGTCACTATTAATTATCGAAAACTCTTGGATTTATAGCTATTTCCGACCAAAAATGAAACCAGAATGAAATAAATCAGTGAGAGAGATAACAGTTAACTGTACTTGAGTAAAGTTGAAACGATCGTGTCAAAACATGCAAGCTGCATGATTTGTTTGCAATTTTGGACATATTTAGACTTAAAATGCTCTCAAAGCAGAGTATTATGATGGATTTATAGCTATTTCTATGAGTGTAGTTTTTATATACTGTTTTCGTTCTAATTCTCTCATCTATTGTAAAAATGAAAATGAAAATGTTCACTTGAATGAAAGTTTAGAATCATTAATTCAACTGTTTGTAGATATAAATACCAATCGCCCATTCGATCAGCAGCTATGAAACTTTCAATATTGCAACCATTCGGAAGAAACTGGCCCATAGTTTTGAAGTTAAATATTTTTTCTCTAGGTCTAATAAAGTTTTTTAAAAAATTTCAACGATTTTTTTAAATGTATAATTTTTTTAAAATTTAAGTGAAATTGAAGAATTGAAGACATAGAAAATATCGAAGCTTTTCCACAAGCAGCACAACTGGGTTATTACTATGTCTTACAAGTGTAAAAGGGACTGAAAGTCACAACCTGTGAGTCTGGCATCAACTACGAGTAGTTCATCGAATCGCAAAAAGGAAGCTCACACTTAGGCCTACGATCTCCAGAAAGCCAAGTTTCTCAAGGATGAAAGCAAGCGAGTGTGGCAGGCAACTCAACATTTAGGAAAAATCCTCTTGACGGTTAAGAAGATCTTCACTGCGGATACTAGCTCACAACCACCAAAACTACAAGATTGTTGAATATAATCGAAATCTCAAATCATTTCGTGGATCGAAAACAAGGTACTTCCCTGGGCCCAGAAGTACTTCGGCGAAGGAAAATGGATATTAAGACAAGACTCCGCTCGAGCTCACGGGGACAAAATAAATCAGGAGCTATCAAAGCCCATTTTCTGCGTTTCATCACATCTTCCGAGTTAAGATTTAAGTTTACAAAACGTCAAAACTGTCTGGGGTTATTTCGAAAAGCAAATTTCATTCCGTCAAAGTAATTATTATAAGCCACTTTTAAGATTGAGGTGAACTGAAATTACAATTTGTTACATAGTTGTCATCACTCCTTGGGGAACTATACCTTCTCCAAGCGTTATTGGTCAAGTTGTTAATGTGTCTTAAGTTAGAATCGACCCAAGTTGACAAGTCTGAGAGCACTTAGATAAAAGAGGCACACAATGAGTAAAGCATATAAAAACGGCGTCATAAAATAAAATAGTTTTTAAAAAAAAAGCAAATCAAACAAACCAAACAACTACAACAAAAGTATTTAATCGTCATTTCTTATGATCCCGTAAACTGAAACGTTCAGGTAGTATTAGGTATTATTTTCAATTCTGGTACTGTAGTTGTTTTATTTGTTTAATTTGCACCGACTTCAAAATGTCGTAATAGATATAAAATTAAAAATTATTTTATGCTTTTTAGCGCTGTTTGTGAAGTCGGTTCAACTTTTTTTTTAAAAACTATTTTATTTTTCACTTTTTAGTGTCTTCTTCTCTATACAACGAAGAAAGAACCATCGAAATCGGTCCACGCGTTAAAAGTTAGTTTTAACCCCCTACCTCACCCCCATTCCACTAAACTTTTTTTCTCATGGTATCAATCAAGGAACATACTCTACCGAACATAAAAGGAATCATCAAAATCGGTCCACGCGTTACGAAGTTACTACCCCTCCCCCTCCCCCACCACCACCATAGGACCAAATTATTCTCCTATTATCAATGGGGGATCACACTCTATACAACAGCAAAAGAACCGTGCAAATCAATCCACGCGTTACAATGTTAGGTTCCACCCCCCCTTCTCCCACATCCACCCCACCCCCATCCCCCCAAAATTTTTTTCACCTGGTATCAACCACGGAACATACTCTACCCAACAGAAAAAGAATTATCCAAATCGGTTCACGCGTTACAAAGTTAGACTACCCCTCCCCCCCTCCCCCCACCCTAGGCCAAATTTTTTTCTCCTATTAGTAATGGGGGATCATACTCTGTACAACAAAAAAAGAACCATCCAAATCGGACCGCGCGTTACAAAGTTAGGTTTCACCCCCACCCCCCACCCCCACCCTACCAAACATTTTTTGACATGGTACCAATCGGTGAACATACTCTACCCAACAAAAAAAGAATCATCAAAATCGGTCGACACGTGACGAAGTTATGCCCGGTCAGACATAAAAAAAAAAAAAAAAAAAAAAATACGCGTCGAACTTAGAACCTCTTTGTTTTTGGGAAGTCGGTTAAAAACGAAACAGCTTTGTCAATATCTTATTCACTCAAAATAATAGAGTAGTCATAATTAAAATGCCAATTTGATTAGTTATGAAAAATAAGCGCTTTTGAAGCAGATGTAATAGAATCTAAAATAACATGATCAAAAGTGAAGGTGACGATGAAAGAACATTCGCGTCAAAGGATGCAGACATTCCAGGAGCAGCAGAAAACGAAGCCAGCAAACAGCCGTCATCGCAGGAGGGTCACTAACAGAAAAGTTCATCCGATGGCAGCATCTCCTCCGTAAGACTCTCAACACATGTGGCAAAGAATTATAACAATTAGACGACGAACCAAAAAGAATATAAACAACGGCATCATAAATCCGACTCATAGGGGAGCTCAAACCAACACATAGGAACATTTTAAGGTTTACTTAGATATTTTAACTTGGATTACACAGGAATCCGGGGTCAGAATTGGCCCATCACGTCAGGATTTTGATATATTTGAGGTTATGTACCCGAAAAACGGCGTTTTTTCCTACTTTTGAGGTTATGTACAGGGTGCAAACAATTTTTGTGGTCGGTCTCTCTAGTTACATCATTTATTACCACTCTTACCCTTTAATTTAAGAGTTCAAGAGATCAATTACGATTTTTTTTCGCAAAGTTATGGCTATTCGAAGTTACGAAATATATCCCTTCGACGTCATTAGCATTTGCATTAAGCCTTTGAGACAATAATTTTTTACTATGTAATTTCTCTTGAAAATTTTTACTTGGGGGATTTACTATTTTGTTTTGCTTTTCGTTACGAAATCCAGGCAGCCTGCTGTGGGCAGTTGTATCGAGATGGTCGTTGCCCTTACGGTATACGCGCAGTCGCAGGAAATATAACTTTAATTTGCTTTAATTAATGCTCGACTAGCAAGAAGAAGGTTTTAGGCCTTTGGAAAGCATTTCCTTAACGAACTAGAGGAGTTAGCCAGCGTGAAGCTGAAGGACCTAACGAAGTTACTCGGCTGGATCAACTAATCACTGACTGGCAGTACTAGATTGATCCAGGTTAAGGTTTCTTTTGTAGTAGTAACACAACGGACCATATCAAGGTCTATGTGAGGCCGGCTGGTTTACTACCGGTGGCTGCTAATCTTACCTTACCTTCTTCTCGGAACCTCAACAATTTTATATCCCGGGAAATATTTCTTGTAGAGTCTAATTTTATCTTCCGTAACAGTCACCGGTAGAGATACCTAATTCAGCCCCAAGGAGAGGCTAATCAAGGAACTATGGTTCAAATGGGATGCAAACATTTATAACTTATTCCGACTATATTAAACGATAAAACTTGAATCTTCTTAACGGTTTTCTTTACCTTATACATAAAGAAACGATTTCTATAAAGAGTTTCAATTCTTTTACAACAGACGGCGACGAGCTCCTACTCAGTCTCAGTTTTCTAACAAAAAGTTAGGCATCTTGGAGCCTTATTTACCTATAGCATATTGCAAATCGACAATATCTTAAAGCTGAAATGTAGCGTTTGCTGTGTATTTCCAACAAAGCACTCTAGTAGGTGATAACGTGTCGGTCTTCCATTCCAGATGTCCCCGGCTCGAACCCCACCGGCGGCGACCTATGGTTGTTTTCTGCTGACAATAAATTACAATTAAAATATCATTGTGGTTGCAGAGTAATATCGGTGGTTCGGAATCCATCTAAAATTTAAAATCCACTGGCAATCGCGTGCAAGGGGGTGAGTTCTTCTATCGCCCCATGTTCAGAAGTGGTTACGGGAACTAGAGGGAGAGACTCAACAACAACATGCACTCAACAAGAACAAAATTTTATGTTCCGTTCTTAAATTTTATTTTCAATCCGTTGTAATCTGTGCCCGTAAATTAATTCTATAAACTACTTGAATGCGTGCAATACAGTCAATATATAAAATAGCCCCATACAGGGAGTGAACTACAGAATTCAATGGGACTTGGTGGTAGCACCCCGCATCATCCACAATTTTACAAAAAAAAAGTATTCTACGCTTGTGTAAATTCGCTCATTTTTAATCAGCAAAAGCAGCGAGTCGTGCTTTATCAAATAATTTTATTTAAAGGTAGAAAACAACAAAAACCGGCGACGGAAAAAGGATTGTTTAATTGAATGGGGATAGAAACGGAAAGTTCACATTGAGGGAAATGGGTAGATTGGATCTGCTCTGGTATAATTTACTGCACGACGGATTCGATTTTACGGCAGGAATATACCCGTGCCCGGACCAGATTCCGAACTCTTGGCCAGCGTATCTGGCGGAAGCTGGATCACGGGCGTGCAAACAGTAAATTTTTTATGGATAAAAATTTCTGAATGATTGACTCTTAATGGAATCGTTAAATAATGATTTTTCGTGATTGAATTTCATCTGAATTACATGTTAAAGGGAGTTAAAACAAAAGTTAATGAAAAAACATAAAAAAGTTATGGAGATTTCATTACCATGAAAAGGATCGACTCGATTTTATTATGAATAGCGGCAGGTAGACTACTATGTTCTGCTGATGGATAAATGATTGTTTTTTAAATTTTGCCAGACCTGAAATTCTTCGTTTTTCTCGTTCTCCTTCATAATGTAGCCTTAAGTATAAATTTTCATGTAGCTTCTCTTTAATCATCGTGTTGATTGTTTAAAGTTCTCTACCATGTCAATGAGCTTGACCGGCACAAGGAACGTAATGAGTAATACTATTCAAACTTTTCTTTACAGTCATATTTAGGTAACCATGCCATAAGGCTGGTTCGAGTAAAAACTGCAGGGGTCCGGAGGAAATCGAACCACTTTCACAAGTGCTCTGGCCACTGAGATGTATTAAAATGGATTGACTTATAAGCTATCTCATATAGGTACAATTTTACTTTCAGTGGAGGACAATCATATTTAATTTCCAATGTTTACTGTGAATTTGCAGCTGTTGCGAGCAGAATAAAATCACCATAATATATGCGAAATGACATATTTAATTTTAATCTCAATATTTTAATCAATATATGTGAGGAAAATGTAAAAATCGTTAGAATTACTGATATAAAAATTACAAAAAAAGGTTATTCTAATCTGAAAAATACTTACCCAGAAAGAAATTTAAATGATTGTGAATATTTTCATCTATTTCTATCCGTTGTTTCGTATTGTTGTTACATCTGGCTGAAAAGTTCGTAGATTACGTTTTTTTACGATGTAACGGGTGATATCTAATTTCCTAATTTCATAAAAAAAAAATTAAGGAGCTATACAAAGAAAACTAGCATAGCAACAAATGGATCTACATTATGCAATTAAAAAATATGGTCATATGCATTTTAGGTTATGTTATTAGTATTTCAGTAAAATTTTTCCTAATCAAGAAGTTCAAAAAACGTTAAAAACCCTTCCGGAGAGGGTTTGAACCCCCCCCCCCCCCCGAGCGCACGGGCCTGTCGTGCAGTAGCGTCCGCGTTCCTTGCTGCCGCTATTCGGGTCGAACTCGTCGAATTCTGCCTCATCAACGATGCAAGACAAAAAAGTAGTAATCTGCCTGCATTAACAGTTTGATCTTGTAGTATGAATTCCTTATGGGTAATTCCCTTGGATTCAAAGAAAACATTTCGAACTCTCTTCATAATTAAAGCACCATGTTTCGTCGCCTGTTACAATATTACTGGTGGTGGGGGTGAAACCTAACTTTGTAACGCGTGGACCGATTTGGATGGTTCTTTTGCTGTTGTATAGAGTGTGATCCCCCATTGGTAATGGAGAATAATTTGGTGCTATGGTGGGAGGTTGGGGAGGGGGAGGGTAGTCTAACTTCGTAATGTGTGGACCGATTTCGATAATTCTTTTTCTGTTGGGTAGAGTATGTTCCCTGATTGATACCACGAGAAAAAAATTGTTCATGGGATGGAGGTGGGGAAGGGGGTTCAACCTAACTTTAAACGCGTGCACCGATTTGGATGTTTTTTTTTGTTGTACACAGTAGAAGACCCTAAAAAGTGAAAAATAAAATAGTGATTAAAAAAAAGTTAAACCGACTTCAAAAAAGCGCTTAAAAGCATAAAGTAATTATTAATTTTATATTTATCACGACATTTTGAAGTCGGTGCAAATCTAACAAAGCAAACAACTACAACAAAAGTATACATATCTCAGGCATTCACTAACATATGGCGCGCTAGTTAGGATTTCACTTTTTCTACTTAGGCAAAAAAAATAAAAAACACAAGTAATCTTTAATTTTTACCTTTATTAAATAAAAATCGCGACTACACTTTTCGAGTTAACTTAAGCAATTAACTTATTTCTAGACAAAAATAAATCGTGGACCGATTTGGATGATTCTTTTTTGTTGCATAGAATATGAACGTTTTTTGTTAATAATGGAAAAAAAAATCTTCTGCGGTGGCGCGGGAAAGGGGGACATGGTAGTGCAACTTCATAACGCATGCACTGACTTTGATTTTAAACGATGGGGCTTAGGTGGAGGAAGTGGTGGATGTCAACTTCTTAACGCCTAGATCGATTTAAATGATTCTTCTTTTGATGTGTATAATGTGTTGCCTAATTGGTACCATGACACAAATTTATGGGGTGGTGTGGGGTTGGAAAGGGTCGTTACTCAATATCTTCACGCATATACCTATTTGGATGATTCTTTTCTGTGTATACATTAGAACTATAAGAAAAAATGTTGACCAATGATTTTTGTGGGGGTAGTCTAACTTTGTAAGGCGTGGACTGATTCAAAATGCATAGAGTATCTATTTGTGTCATGACAAAAAATGTGGCATATGGTGAGAGTTTAAGGAGGGGCGGTGCCTAGCTTTGTAAGGCGTAGACCGATTTCGATGATTTTGATTCTCGCATGTATACAATGTACGAAATAAACACATAGCCCGAGCAAATTTTCAAAAATGTTTAATAACTGGAAATGCAAATTCCGAACTAAACCGTTCAAACTCGAGCGAAGTAAGAAATATTAAAATATTTCTTCAGGGGGGAAGTACATGAAGACGTTTTCAAAAATCGATTTTTTTTTATTGTCTTAAGTATATGCTCTAAGAATATAATTCCAAAATTCCAAAAGCCTATCTCGAAAATTGTGAAAGATATGCCACTTGAAAGTGGTCGGCGCCGATCCGGCCCAGCGCGCCTGGGATCGAGGATCTCTGCTGCGTGCGTGATTCCGCTTACCGGATTTTTTTTCTGCTCTGGAATTTAGAGTGATGAATGCGACTTTGTTAAAGAGCGTTCTCGACGTTTTCATTCCAAATACCGATTTTTCTGAGAATAACCCTCCCTTCTTACCATCTCCTTATCTGCATCTTTTTCGTCAGTTTTTCGGGACAAACTTTAAACGGCGTTTTCTCAAAACCATGTTTTTCAAATTGGCGTAAAAGATTACAAAAAAAATAGTGAACCGATTTTCTTCAACCAGGACTCATTTTAAAGGGTATAAAAAACTACTCTAGATAGACTACGGACATAGCAAAAAAATCATTTTAAGACCATTTTTGACGCCAAAATAATCAAAATTTTTGCAAAAAAAGCCAACTTTTTTT
Organism: Leptarthrus brevirostris; assembly: GCA_964036015.1. Taxonomy (NCBI): domain Eukaryota; kingdom Metazoa; phylum Arthropoda; class Insecta; order Diptera; family Asilidae; genus Leptarthrus; species Leptarthrus brevirostris. Next base: position 11,702,595 of record OZ038376.1, on the reverse strand, counting down.
TCTCATACCCGATTTTTATAGTTAATGTTCGAATTTCGAAAAGATCGTAGTCTATCTAGAATAAACAACCCCCTCGAGTATAAAAATGTGTGGTTGTTTGATTTCAGATGAAAATTGCGGCCAGGAGAATTTACGCCGATTTCGATGTCAGCCGCGACATGAGTTACGAAACCCACCAAAAGTTGATTAATTTTTTAATTTTCAAAATGTAAAAAATGTTTTTTCTCTTCTTAAAACATTGCCCTAAATACATATAATATCGATTTCATGTGGACCTTTTTCATTTTCCCAAAAATAAATCCCAAAAAAGTCAATTTTTTTCGGCCTCTTCATGTACTTCCCCCCTTAACGCGATCAGCGTTTCTAATAAAGAAAAGCTAAATTCCTTTGGCTCGTTCGTTTCGTACATTGTGTACATGCGATAAATAGTTTACCGAAACATCGGTGTGACAGTGTAGTGATCATAATCTGATACAGCTGTCTAGGTCGGTTATTGTTTTTAATTTGTGTGGATCACCATCTAGTTTTCGGTTTCTTTCGAAGGCGTCCACCAGCTAAAGAAAAGCTAAACCTTTGGTGCTGGTGTTGAAGACGAGCCAAAGGAATTTAGCTTTTCTTTATTAGATCGCGTTAAGAAATATTTTAATATTTCTTACTTCGCTCGAGTTTGAACGGTTTAGTTCGGAATTTGCAATCCCAGTTATTAAAAATTTTTGATTTTGATTCTGTTGTACGGAATACTGATTGTTAAATTATAACAATTTTCTACCTAGAGTGACTACGATGATTCTCTGACTGTGATGATTCTCTTTTGCGGTATAGAGTACGGTGGCACACTAGCTCGATGGTAAAAATGTTGTATCTAAGGAACGGATATGAAAGTTTGACCGTGAGTAATTTCCTAATATGTTGCCGGATTTCGATTTCTGATGCCGGATTTCCTTTCAATAGAGTCCACTTCCTCTGAAATTGTTGAAATTGGTTTGTTCGTATGAGCAGTATTTTTCGAGTCGTATATGCGAAGACACTAAAAAGTGAAAAATAAAATATATATATTTTTTAAAGTTGAACCGACTTCCCAAAAAGCGCTAAAAGGCATAAACTTATTTTCCATTTCATATCTTTTCGATTTTGAAGTCGGTGCAAAGAAAACAAACACAACAATTTCGCAACCACAATCGAAAATACTATATAAAACTACCGAAACATTTCAGGTCACGGGATAATGAGGAAGGACGATTAAATACTTTTGTTGTAGTTGTTTTGTTTATTTAATTGACACCGACCTCTAAGTGTCGTAGTAGATGTAATACTAAAAATTATTTTATGCTTTTTAGCGCTCTTTGTGATTGATTGATTGATTGATTAATTTTGGAGGTGCGAGGTTCTCAAGCGCGGTGGCCACTAGGGCCTATTGCGCTAACCCTCTCAACTCCTTATAGTAAGCCGGTCCCTCCGAAGAAGTTCAACAGCTCCAGCAGTTGACAGTCCTTCAGCCCGCTCGGTACCAGGGTTGGTTTCCCGAATAGGCTAAATCTGCTCCTGGCTACTGCAGGGCATTCACATAGCACATGTAATGGGGTCTCATCCTCCTCCAGACAGAGTCTGCAGGTGGGGTCGATGGCTCTGCCTATCCTCACCAGGTGCTTCCTTAGCTGACAGTGGCCGGTAAGTAGGCCTGCCAGGGTTCTAACAGCCGACCTGCTCAGCTTGAGGAGCTCTCTGGATCTATCCGGCGACGGTGAGGGCATAAGGCTTCTTGAGTGAGCGTGCCCCTCAATACTGTTCCAATACAGCCTATGTCCTTCATTTGCGCGGTTTGCTATTAGCCTTTTAGCCGTGCAGAGAGGTATTCCACAGACCGGCTCCGGCCCTATAAAAGGGGTGTTAGACCCCTTCCTAGCAAGTTCGTCTGCTTTTTTATTTCCTGTGTAGACCTGATGTCCCGGTATCCAGATCAAGCTTACTTGATGCGTCTAGGCTCCTTTGGCATTCCCACACCAGATTTGATCTGGTGGTAGATGAAGCATTTGCTTTGATTGCACCTTGACTATCCGAGAAGATTGAGATCCTTTTGTTCTTATAGGCTCTTCTTAGGTTCTCGTAGGTGCATGTCAGTATGGCGAAGATCTCAGCCTGGAATACCGTGGTATACATTCCCAGGGCCAGTGATAAACTGAATCGAGGAGAGTCGCTCCAGACCCCTGCCCCAACACCTGATTCAGTCTTGGATCCATCCGATTACCATACTAGCTCCCCTGGACGGACAGCTGGAAGCGTCCAGGTCTCACGCTTTTCCACCCGTATTAGGGGTGGTTGAAATGGTGAGAGTCTTACCGGCATCTGATCAGTTAGCATGGCCAACTCAGGTGTGGCTTCAAGAATCTCCCTTATTGTCGTGTGGCCCTTACCTATGTTTTCCCCAAGCAGACCGGCTCCCTCTAGTTTGTAGGCCGCACACATAGCCAGGCTTTCAACCTCTATATGTAGAGGTTTAATGTTTAGCATGGTTTCGAGTGCAGCCGTCGGCGAGGTGCGCATGGCTCCAGTGATGCATAGGCAGGCCATACGTTGCAGTCTGCTAAGCTTAGTCCTTATCACATTAAGTTTTGCTCTGTGCCACCATGTAATTGCTCCATAAGTTATCATGGGCCTTATTACCGATGTGTAGATCCAGAGCATTGTTCTGGGTTTAAGTCCCCAGGTGGTCCCGCAGGCTCTACGGCATGCCCAAAAGGACTTCCGAGCTTTTTTCACAGTTATATCAAGGTGCAGGTTCCAGTATAGCTTGTGCTCTTTGTGAAGTCGGTTCAACTGTTTTTTAAAAAAAACTATTTTTGTTGGTTTGTTAATCTCAGATGTATTATGTTAAAACTGTAATCGCGACTTCTAGAACGTAGGTATTTGATAGCCCTCACTTTGATGGGCATATTTAACTGTATATGTTAATTCGTATTCGTCATTAGCATGTTTTTACATCGACCATGGATGCTAGATGCGTCATTCGTCATTTCCACGATAATCACCATTAAACTCTGCTCAATGTATGCTCCTAGTATGACTGAATTAGTTTTTTTGTGGCTAAAACTTATGAAGTAGAAATTTACTTCTGAAGTACGTTCAGATATATGTGCACACGGAATACCAATGTTTAAGTTCCTATTATTCGTTTTATTTTAGTTATAAGAATTATGTATGAAGGCAAATATCAAGGTAGTTTGCAGTAGGTTAGGCCAGTCAAGAAGATATTTTAAAGTATAGGAGCTGGACTGAGCGTAGGTATAACAAAAATAACGTAAATGGGGCTCTTCGGGCTAGACGGATTAATTAAGACACTTATTTACAGTCAGAAATTTTCACAATTTTATTCACTTCACTTAATTAGTTCACTTCACAATTTGCTTTACACGTTTTCTTCACAAGTATAATTCTAATTAGCAGTTATCACTTCACGGGTTAAAATACAACTAACTATTTGCATTATCACATGTAAACACTTCGCAGCCTAAATCACAACGAAAACTGCTGCTACTTAGCCCTATTTATACTACTTAGCTTAATTCTAGAAACTTCTGCCACTTAGTTCTAGCAGTTTCCGTTAAACATGTTCACCTCACATATACCATAGCTTCGTGGCCTACATCGTGGACGTTACAACAACATATATTAAGGGGGGGGGGGAGTTGATAGTACAACTCTTCAAGAGTATCTAGTTAAAATTTGAGGTCGATTGGAGCAAAACTTCCGGAGATACAGTGCCTCGGGTCTCCCTCCATCCGATACATCCCATATACAAAAGATCAGTGTTAAAACTTTAAACGCCTTTTTCTCACACTTGGCTTTTTCAGAGTCGGTGCCCACTGTAGCTAAAAATCAACTGCACCGATCCTTTTGAAATTTTGCACACTTTTTCTTTACATAAATGACGAGGTAATCGTCGATTTTTTTTTTATTTTTGACGTGTTTTAAAATCAAAAAAAATTTTTTTTTCTTTTTTGATGAAAAATCGGCATTTTGACTTCCAAGTGCTGTGAGAAATTGACAAATATAAAACAAATAAAAAACTCGACGTCATTACCTGCAGAAACTTATGAACTAAAAAAGTCATTTTGGTTTTTTGACTTCAGATGATCCAATGAGGGGCACCGCAATCAAACTTGTTTTTGAGACGTCCGCGGAGATTCTCTGTCAATGGCTCATTTCTTCATAAAAATTAATGAAAATTTCACGAAATGTTCTTCAAATGTTATTTTATTATGTAGTAATTATAGAAATAAATATATATTAACTGTGTTGCAAAAAAAAATTATCGAAAATATGTTTTTTTTGTATCGAATTAACATTACTCCCCCTTAATATATGTTGTTGTAACGTCCACGATGTAGGCCACGAAGCTATTTTATTTTCTTGTGTTGGAAATTATTTGGTATTGGATTATCTGATGACGTTATTTGATGACGTAATCCATAATTTCAGGAAACCCCATAAGCTTCTTCCTCTTCCTGCTTCCCTCGTTCATAGGGACAGTGGAAAGAGACTGCCCCTATGACTTAAAAAACTTTTTGTTGCGTTTTTTTTCTTTTCACTTCAGCATTACTTTATAGGTTTGTCCTGAGTTCTAGCCAAATGCAGGGTGTGGTGTGGCTTAGTTTACTGAACCATCGCATAGGGGTAATTTTTTTCGTGTTTTGTTTCTTGATGGTTCAGCGGCTGGGAGAGTCAGGAATCACCAGACCTGTCCTTCGATATTTTTGTCTTGTGCTTCGCCTCTTTTCATGGCAGAGCTGCAGGAAAGGTTCCAAAACCCTCTTTCACCACAGACATGCGATTTTTAGTTATTTCGTGTGCGTATCGGAGGTCCAAGGATCCAAACCCCAGACCGACACATTATAAACCGAAAAATTTGTTGGTTATGCACATAGTAAATATTAAGAGTCAGTAGATTTTACGGTGCTGCTCTTTAAAAATTACATTACAAATTACTGGAAGGATCGTAAATTTTAAAGTACGGCTTTTTTAAGGCCAAAGCTCAGAGGAGAACGGCATGATGCGTAGATGGCCTAGAGCTAGAGCACAGCCCAGCGACAAAGTTTACTTTTTTTGTAAAAAAAAACTCTTAGGCAGGTCGAGGCTTGAATCTGTATCCGTGGCTAAGTGATCGTTCCACTCAACCATTTATCCAACACGATTACGGTGAGTAAAATCGTAATTTTTCATGCTGTTTTTAATTCGACATCAAAAGTTGTATGAAGGTAGGTTTGACATCTGCGAAAATTTAATGTGCTCGAAAACATTTCAATGCTTAAAATAAAGTTTTCCAGTTTTAATGGCAACCGAACGATACTATGTAAGTGATTCTTTAATAGTTTCTTAACCCTTGTCTACACTGTCGGTAAAAAATGTCTTGCCATATTTTGAAATATATCGTGGAAATAACATTTTAAGGAGATAGATTGCATTAAAGATTTTCGACTTCGCCGAGAAAAAAGAGATGATAAGATTAAGAAAACGTAAATTATGATATTGAAGAATATCTTTTTAATTTAATTATTTTCGAGCAAATTCCGTATGCATCAATTTAATTTCAGCCATTTCGAATGATAAACGTCAAATTTTTCCTGGTAGTTTTCTTAGCAGTATGACTGGCGACATTTTGCATAACATGGATTATTGCTACATCTACACGGTCTAGAAGGGCAATTTTGTAGAAATATATGGTATACGATGATTTACGGACAGTCCAGACAGGGGATATATACAGGGTGTTTCAGATCTGACGTACCAAAGTGAGTAGGGTGATAGATCTCAACTAGACAAACAAGAAATTGCATGGCAGGGGGGGGGAGTCACAGGGTGATTCATAAATTTCAGTTTTTCATGGTATGCACATTACTCTTTTATTTTTATCTTTTGATCTACCCAACATAGCGACATCAAACAAACACTTAAAAACTACTATCCCAATGACCAGGTACAGGTATAGTCACTTAAAAATTGAAAAAAATGGTTTTCGTTTACCTAAAGTTCAGAATTTTTCCAAATTAATTCCGAAATTTCTGTAATTAGTACACCCCTTTTTTATTTCTATTAGATTTCCCATCTTATTACCTTTGTAAAAAGGTGCAGTCTTTCCCGTATTTTCGTCCCAGCATTCCCAATTCGGCTAACTAAATCCTCCCTATTGTTAACTGGGCTTAAAATAACTTCATCCTTCATTGTTCCCATTGCGAATTAATGCTACTGGTCCATCACTTGTGCCAGACAATCTGCCCGCGTTTCGGCATTACTCGAACATCGTTTTTACTGAGGCCAAGTACATGCAGCCAAGTGCATTGTTTAATTAGCTTTGTTCTTACACTAGCTAAATCAACAGTTCATTTGTATTGCATGCGGATCGAGCCTGGGCACCAGGCCACTGACACATAGCTACACACACGTGCACTTAGGAGCCACTTTGTTGACAGATTAAGAATGCGTTTACGTCTCGAATACCTGGTAACGGAGCCAGACACATTCAACTGTACCTGGCAGCCGCTAGCGTCGGTACAGAATGGTAGCCTTCTCTTTTACTGGTGACAATAGGCCGCAGCCTTGTAGCACCTTATTCACGGAGCTTCTCTCCGCTTTGGATCTGCTGCAAGTGCTGCGGGAAAGATGAGTCCTACGTTGTAAGAATTGAACTGAGGCAATGATGGGAGCAGTTTTCGGACGTCCATGACTCTGCAGACTGCTCTCGCGGGACTCTATCGTCAAAATTTTTAGTACGCTCACCTGGGACTCTTGAAGCGGGGTGCTCCAAGGGGACTAGAAAAGTGGCGAAGACTTCTGCGGAGAGCGTCGCTTTTTGCATGCAAGTAGGTATTCTCGATGTAGCGTCTTCGCCCGGTGCTGCATCTACCTCCGGGGATCATTCAAGCTCAGTAACCAGGTGAGTTAAATTCATTTATTTAGGTCTTTTAGTTTTTTAAAACATATTTCGGCAACCTAATTCAAAATTATAAAATACTTTTCGGAATTTCCACTCACCGGGTGGCTCTCAAATTTTGATTTAAATTTTCTTAACATTTCTTTACTTTTCTTTCTTCACATTTTGGCAGGTTTTATCTATAATTTAACAAATTTGAGTCTTTTTTCGTCCTTCTGACATGTTTCAAGTATATTTTACACTTTTTGATATGTTCCTGAGCCTTTTTGCTATTTTTTGAGTCTTTTTACAATGATATTTTGTGATTTTTGTGCCTTGTTTTTATAAAGTTTTTGATATTTTTACATTTTACAGAGTAGTTAGGGAGTTGTTTAGTTTTTATACAATATACGAATTAAACGTTGAGCCAATTAAAGTACCATATATACATAAAAAAAATAAAATTATTGTTTTCTTCCGACATTAACCACTGCTAAGGACTGTTGTGTTTCAAGGGGGGCTTTCGTCCTTCTTTACTTCCCTTGCACTTTGCACTTTGTGGATGCGTTGGGAGTGACTCCTCAGGGCTATTGGCTACCCGGGAGTGCTTAAAGGTACCCCTTTTGTTCGACGTAGGATAGAGGCATTTAAAGCTGTTACGTTTATGTAAAACACGCTTCCCCTATACTACCGGCTGCGCTAATTTTTTGTTATGTGTATGTTTGGGACTTTACATAGGGCATTGGTGATATTACTTGCACTCGGGGCTGGTTGACATAAAAGAACAACTTCATTAATCTCCTGTGTTTAATTAATTTAATGCACAGTATTATTCCTTAATTAAAACACAATATCTTCTTAATTAAACTTCAATACAAACTCTTTGTTTCCTTAACTTAAGTAATTAGATGCACAGTATTTTTTCCTTAATTAAAACACAATATTTCCTTAAAAAAAGTAGTTTTAACGCACAATATATTTTCTTAGTTAAAATTCACTACAAACTCTTGGTTTCCTTAACGACAGTAGTTTTAACGCACAGTATATTTTCTTAGTTAAAATTCCGCGACTCAAATTTTTCGCCACTCAAACCAGACTGTATGAAAGTTTTTACCAGACTCCACTATTCTTCCCAAAGAATCCTTTACACCCGATCTACATGAAGAAAAAGCTTTCGCGCTTTTTCTTCGTTTTTGGCTTTTGCCTTGATGTAGATGGCTGTCATTGGGCAGAGTTGCTGCAGTTTTCTTTCGCGCTGATTAAGCAAATTTCTTTTGCTTATCGTGTATTTGGCTACCGTGTGAAAGGAATGTCGACGGTAACCCGAGCGCGTTGTTTATCATGGGTTAGATTTGAGTACATTGCAACTTTGTTACAATGCACTCGGTATAGGAAATCTAACCCATTAAATATTTATTGGTTTTTTATTTTCTAGGTGCTCCAGAGTTGGTTTTGAATATGTTGCAACTTTGTTGCAGCAAATATGTGATACCCGAAATCCAACTCATGAGACCTTTTACGATTTGTTTTTGTAAATGGCAGATTGGATTCGTTAGAATTTGGCTTATCTTAAAATAAGCGAATCCAATCTGTAACACCCTCTTTGGAGTGCTCGCCGTGTAGAGAATCTCCTTTGATATTCCAATACAGCCGCTCTCTCTTTTCAGTCTACTACACCGTAAATGTAAATAATACCCGCCTATCCCTCAAATGTAAATACTACCATTTTTACCGTACTTATTGATTTGTTTTTCCACTATGATAGGTATTCTTGCTGACTGACCCTTTTTTATAGCAAAATTTTCATCAGGTACGAGTAACAGAACGCCAGGATACAAGGGTATGAATTCTGGCTACCACAAGCTAATATCGGCCTCTTTTTGGGCGAATTCAATTTGAGCCAAAAGCTCCAAAAATTTTTAGGCTGCTGCAGGCAAACGCAGTAATGCCTCGAAGAGGACGAAAAAGCGGCCTTCCTCCAAATCTTGCCAACCAGACTCCGAAGTGAGGCGTACCAAATTTATGCGACCTCCACACCCACTTCCCTAACAGAATAAGAAGAACAGCTGAATCGCGCGTTCCTTCCACGAGAAACATATCAAGAACTCGTGAACAGACTGATTACGGCAAGGCAAAATCCTTGCGAGGCTCTCACTGCCTTCACAACTATGGTGAAGCAGTTGCTGACGCTTTGCAAGGAAGCAGCCACAACAAAGTACGGAGCCACAGCAGCCCCCATGTAAAGACACAATTGGAGGATTTCGGTCGAAACGCACTCCGCAGTGGGGTTACAAATCCCCACCTTTGTCAGTATTTGTTGACGATTACCGAAGGAACGCTCGACGACCTGATTCAAAAGGCCTTGGACATGGAAAGGCTGCAACAAGAGGCAAATTTTGTACAAGCCCCCTTGTCGTATTCTGCACCACCCATGCCATTAATCGACCCCAAATTGCTGGTAAGAGCGACCAGGTGGTCCCCAGTGATATATAGTCAACCGGGCCAGCTAGGAGTCGCAGTTAGGCCAACAAATAATCACAATATTCGTCCTCAACCTCAAAGGATGTCACCTCGCATAAAAACACATATCAGACTCCCCGCCCCCTTAATAATATGTAGTTTCTGCCAGAAGCAGGGTCACTCGGAGTGTTTCAAGCGTAAGAATACGCCCTTCTGCATGTCATGCAAAAACTACGGACATGATATAAGCACATGCAGGGATAACCCTGAACAGACCTCCCCAGTCAAATCAGAAATCGGGTGGAAAACAAATGCACCAGAAATTCGACATAAAATTAAAGTGTAAGTTCTGTAGTCGCAGAGGCCACTCCCTGGAGGAGTGTAGACAAAAACTAAAATGGGAAAACAAACAGTCGGGAAGCGACAAGAAGCTATCGCAATTGCTGCCCGACAAGAAACAAAGTTAAATAAAAAGAGAAAAAAATCCCCTCAACCGCCCGAATCAGGTATTCCTACAGTATATTTGCCGCTAGACATAAGCCTAAACGGCAAAACACGTCTTGCAGTGGATACCGGCGCAGAGGTCAGTATAATAAAAAAGAAAATATTAAAATTCCTTGACATAATAAATTCGAGAAGAAAATAACGGTACAAACGCCATTTGGTACTGGTAAGACATTGGGATCCTGCAAGAGAAAATTTAAATTACAAAACAAAATACCCTGTAAATTCCAGGTCGTAAAAACATCCAAGGTCTTACCAATGACGGCCTCTTGGGAAATGACTTCCTAAAAAGAAACTGTAATGTTGAGGGACCCGCGAAAACACTTAGATTTCCTTGCACGGAAATCAATTCAAAAGAGTTTACTGTAAGCCCAGAATCTACAATCGAAGTAGGACCACCAACAGAGAAGTTAAAGGACAAATTAGTGACAATTTCTACCTGTTTTATCCTCAAAGCGCCTAAGCATAAGAGCGCTGGTTGTCAGAGACAAGGACAAAACTTGGAAAAGTTGGCTGATCATGATCGGACCTGCGAAATGAGGCACCTTCTGGTAACGGAATCCACATACTTGCATACCTGCACGGTCTCGAATCATAGTCAACACTTCGTTAAAAGTGCCAGAAGAAACGCTCTGTTTATCCCAAGAAATTAAGCAATGGAGTCTTCTTGGCCAACAGTTTACTCCCCTCCGGAAACACAGTTTCAATTGGAGTTTCCCAGTGGTCTTGAAAAGTCTTAAACTAAATCTCATCCCAACCAAAGACTACTCCGTCATTCAATAAGCTCAATCGCCTGATAATTGTAAGCTAATATCAAAGGCTAAGGAAATCCCACAACAAAAGGAAGACAAAAATAAAAGGGGTTCGTCAACTCACCGATTAAATATAATAACATTTAATAATAAAGGTAAAGCGGATAAAGCGACGTTTGTTAGGTCAAAAAAACGTCCGGAGTCAATGAAGACATCAAAAGGCAGGAATCAAAAGGTTGCTTTACTCGACAGTTTTCAGCGTCCATCGATATCAGTCATAAGAGCCCCACCGTAAATAAAGAAAATTCAACACGGCAAAAGAGCCGAAAATAAATGGTGAGTAAGTCAAATAAAACTAAACATCTCAAAGGCAGAAGCCAAAGGGCCGAAAATATTGCCGCTCTGCAACATATTAAATATATATTCCCGGACTACGAAGAACCGGATGATAATTGTCTAAACTCGCGTCACGTCAGGTTAGAACAAGAACTCAACCTAGACGAATCACTAAACGCGGACGAACAATATCAGAATCAAAAACTTTGTCATGAATTCGACGATATATTTTTTCTTAAAGGTGATCGGCTAACTTATACAACAGCCGTCACCCACAACATTCCCTAGGTGTAAGATCAAGCACCCATAAATCAAAACATGTCTAGATTACCGGAAACACAGCGGAATGTCATTAATGAAGAGATCCAAGAAATGTTGGACAACGACATAGTCCAACCGAGAAAAAGCACTTGGAATTCACCTCTCCTAGTCGTCCCAAAGAAGGCGGGACCAGACGATGAAAAAAGGGGGCGCCACGTCGTCGATTTTCGGAGATTAAACGAAAAGACGATCGGCGACGCCTTCCCGCTACCCCGGATCGAGGACATTCTTGACCAATTAGGTCATTCACGGTATTTTTCTACCCTGGATCTAACAACAATTAATAAACTACGTACTAACAGGTCTACAAGGACTCGAATGTTTCGTCTACCTATAGAAAGTTCATACCTGACTTCTCCAAAATAGTGCGTCCCATTACGAATTTACTCCGTAAGGATGGTAAATTCAATTGGACCGAGAAGTATCAGGAAGCTTTTGAGGAAATCAAAACTTCATTAGTTTCACTCCCACTCCTAATATATCCCAATTTCTCAAAGCCATTCAATTTAACCACGGACGCCAGCAATGAGGCTTTTAAAGCGGTCCTGTCCAAGTGGGAAGTGACCAGCCTATTGCTTACGCCAGCCGCACACTTAACAAGGCCTAACGCAATTACTCTACAATAGAGAAAGAATTGCTAGCCCTTGTCTGGGCTACAAGGAACTTTAAATGTTATCTTGAAGGCCGTAAATTCACATTCCACACCGATCACAAACCTCTCCAAGGTGTCTTCAATGTAAAAGACCATAAAATCTGGTGAGATTTTACTACAAACTTTCCGAATTCAATTATACTATCGAATATAAACCCGGAAAGTATAACACGAATGCAGACGCGTTAAGTCGCATTCCGCGGGAACGAAAGTACTGTTCAAAGATATAAAGAGATATGTCCAGCGGTGCCCTAAGTGCCAAAGAATGAAAGCTTCGCCCCAATATAAAATGACGATATTTATTACGGACATCGGAGAACAGCCTTTTGATAAGGTCTATTTAGATATAGTCGGTCCACTCGAGGAAACGGAATCCAGAAACAAGTACATCTTGACTTTCCAGGATAACCTCACCAAATTTTTCGATTGGTACGCCATACCTAATTGGGAGGCCAAAACTGTGGCTCAAACCTTCTTGGACGAGATCGTCACGCGCTACCGCATCCACAAACGAATAGTCACCGACCAAGGAAGTCATTTCCTGAGTGATTTGTTCAAAAAGGTATGTAAACTTTTAAGGGTAAAGAAGTTATAAACTCTTTTTTTTGCTTACCACCTTCAGTAAGTATAACAGAGCACTAGAACGTGCCCATAGACCACTTATAGAGTATTTGCGTACAATAGTAGACGACAATCACAAATCCTGGGATCAATTCTTGCGAACCGCTGCATTCGTGTACAATAATAGCGTACACGAAGGGACAAAATTAACCTCAATGGACTGCCTATACGGCTTCACAGCGGATGTCCCCCTCTAATCTAAAAAGAGATTCAAAGCCGGTGTATAACCATGAAAGTTACTACTAGTTCTTCTGAAGTATAAGCTCCAGAAAATGTATGCTACGGCAAGGCGAAATATCTCAATAAGTAAAAACCGCTCAAAACAGTACTTTATTATGATAAAGCTGTTCGCCCCCTCACGGGATAAGGTACTACTCAAGAGAGAAAGTAGAAAACACAAACTCTCTCAAGTCTGGGTAGGACCTTACATGGTAATCAAAATTCCAAGCACTGTCAACACCACTATCCAAATTGGTTGGATTTTATGAATAAACAAAATGGTATTGGAATAGTACATACATATATAAATGAGTTTAAGTACACTCGACTAACACGGGTAAACACAACACTTTGTAACATCCATAAGAATTAAAAGGCAATTTACTAAATAAAACCTTTTTCGTTTCCCCCGACAGGATGCTGTCCGTCGTAATAATTATTCTTGGAACCTTACTGCTTCCACATGGAAAATGTGCCGCAGAACCCTACAGGGTGAAATCATTAAACAACAGCGGAATTGTACTCGAGGACCTTGGAAGTCGCATGGCCTATCATAATTGGACCTAACAGAGTTAGAAAATCAAAATATGTTAGCAGAAGGAGCTGAACATTATGTTCATCCGCTCTGTGGCCAGGCCACACTACGTAATTAATGTGAACTCCAAACCAAACACGTCCACGCCTTAATGGAAAATATTAAGAGAAGAACTAGCGTCATAAATGAAGCAGTGGCAAAATCACGCAAACCTAGACCCACCTTCGATGGAATAGGAAATGCGATGCACTACCTTTTTCGCACTATGAACAGTGAAAACGAGCATGAAGTGTATAGTCGCCTCAAAGAACTGGAAACAAACACTCAAGCTCTGTTGGATTTAGAGAAACAGCAAATTAGCGTGGTAAAAACCACCTTCTCTCAAATCGGAAAACCCCTGACATCCCTGGCTGAACGGCAACGTCTCACTATTGGTCAAATAAATAATTTGCTAAATACAACCGACGAACTATATGAACGTCAACTAAGGCAAGAGATAATTTCGAGATTGTAGCAATAAGACAAATGGTGGAAAGTGAATTCCGACAACAGGCCCTGCTGAACATAATAGTCTTCAGCCGTAATAATCAAATCCACCCGCTCTTAATCTCCGCAAATTCTTTATTAGAGATCTACCACAAGTCACATTCGACTTGCCTTAATCCAAAGATCTGCTTATCAGTTCTCTATCAGACGACAGATCTCCGAACACACTATTACAAGAAAAACTTGTAATTGTATGTAAGTTACAATAAATTCGATACTTCCCAATACACGTGGACTCAAACCATAGTTTGGTCCCGGACATGGAATACTCACATGTTAAAACCCAGGAATTTCTGTTGCTCAAACCGGAGAATATGAAAATGTTCCAAAAACTAACAAAAGAGGTAAAAGAAGATACCTACACCGGCACGTTAAATACTCCAGTAGCCAAAGCAACAATGTCTGAAGAATGTGTCGTTAAAATCCTCTTCAACCCATTAGAAGAAAACCCACGATGCACATTAAAGGTCCAAATTCCACCTAAAGATACTCTAATTAAGCTGAGCAAGCCTAATTCGTGGTTATTTTCAGTAATGAAACCCACAGCGGTACATATAACATGTACACACCAGCTGCTCACTTACCGCCTGTCAGGTCGGGGAATTCTATTAATCAACGAAGCCTGTCAATTTCAAATCGGCAAGGGAATTAGAAAAAATAAAAAACCTAGCTCAAAATAGAGATGATCAATCACACCCAACGTTACTGATAGGTGACAAACCCAATCGACTGATCCACCAGAGTACAAAATCTCTTGAGAAAATTAGAGCGAAAATGCAAAATATTCGCATAAACTCTGGAAATAAAATCCCTCATGTACTCTCGGTAACTTCAATCCTGTAACAGGACTCATTCTGTTGGTCGTGGCAATGCTATAATTTGGTACATGGTTCCAGCGATCCTAAAGAGATTCAATCAACGTAATCACCAACAAACCCCAGCTGCCGAAATCCCTCTGGAACCAATTTATACGGTCCCCAAACGTTGCAAAAGCGACCAACCACTCTTCCACGAACCAAATCAATACAATTGGTCGACCATTAGATCCGAAAGAGAATAGGATGTCCACATAAACTCATATAAACAATATTTTTACAAAGAAAATCTTTTTACATCAAATTTGCCGTGTAGCACTGCCACAATTCGACGACCATATAAGGCCGTCGCGCAAAGCAGTTGCATATGAAAAAAAATATACAAATAAATATTAAATCAAACTCTAAAATGGGTAAAACATTCGATCTCTGTATCCTTAAAATGGACAGAAAAGGGCCAAAAGTAAGTGAATATAATTATTAAGATAAAATATTCTATCATTAGAAAATAATATCAGTTACACCAAACGGACTAAACTAAATTCTAACTAAATTCGCCTATACGGCAAAGATTATCTAAATTCGGTCAAGTTTACCGCTTACTCTATTCCTTCAAGAAGAGATCACTTTTACAAAGAAAATCTTTGTACATCAAATGCGTCGAAAGCAGCCGCCACAACTCTATGATCTTGTGAAGATCATAACACAAAAACATGACCAAAAACAAAAGTGAAGGAGAAGGGGCCCCAAAAAAAAACCAAAATACAAAAAAAAAAGTTTTAACCAAAAACCACAAAAAAGGGAAAAATAGAAGAAAGTCAAAACAAAGAAGTTACACACATTTAAAAAAATTTATTTGATTTAAAAAAAAGAAGACAAAATTATTATTATATATTTTAATTAATAAAAAAGCAAAAACACCAACTGAGGCAGCCGATCCCTATTCCCAGGGGTCTTCTCCTTCCGAAGCTGCTACGGCAGAAGAAGCAACTGTTTCCCCTCGTCCAAGACAAATTCCTGGATAAATAGGTGGCCCGGCATAATAGCTGCGTCAAATCACTAAAATTGTCCCCCCTGGAAAATATGAAGCTAAGGAAAGAGAAAATAAAAAAAAAATAAACAAAACTTACCACAAACCAGGCTACCACATGAGTGGTCTAGGGATGGGGGATCGAACTGAGAAAATCGATTCAGTAAGGATCGATCTGTAATTTATTTCCGATTTCGTAGATCGGTTAATCGCCTTAAAAAGATCGATATCCATAGATCGAACGGATCGATTCTGTTAATTAGAACTGTTTCTCTATATAAAAATATTATTTAATAAATCGGTTTACTTATGACCCTAACTAAAACGATTTATTAAATAATAGAAAACAGCCTTTATAGCTTATAAATCTTGATTAAGCAACAATGGGCATTTCAAAAATATAGCTTATTTAATCGAAAAAGAAATTGCGATGGAACAGAGTCTTTTTTGAAAGTATATACTAATACTGACTAGTCTTAATTAATGGAACACAACTAAAAATGTACACCCCAAAAGTAAAAGAGAAGCACATCTTTTGTGCCGCGCATTTGCAGGCGCAAAATTTATTTTTACTAATAGCAGAAACATTCCAGGAATATTTTCAAAAAACGACCCCAAAGCATTTCTATGTCTGATTTCAGAAGCGATTCCAGAACATTTTATGAGTATGTATGAAGAATATTCCCGTGAATGGGAAGGTTTCTGGTCTCAGCCCTAAAACTTTATATCTTGGGGACGTTTTTTGAATATATACTGGGAGTGTTTTATTCTTTTGTTTTAAATGGAAGTCACCGCCAGTAAAAGTTGAAAGTTCAACTTCATCTTCCTCCCTGTCTTTATCTTGCCAAAGGAAAAAATGGCCAACGCAGCAAGTTGCCAACGTTAAATTCAAACATGTACTATTCAAAAAAGATAATTGTGAAAGATGAGATTTGAGGAGTCTGCTCCTTTGTTTTTAAAATGATTCTTGAAAGTCTGAAAGTGTATCCTCATATCTTCTTTTCGACAATTACATAACTGAAGAGAGAAACATGACTACCTCTCAGTTGAAAATTTCAAAATGGACGCTGTTTTGGTTTACTATTCAAGTGGTAATTGTGATTGAAAAAAACGTAAAGACTTTTCATATAAGACTGTTTTAATGAAAGACTATGTAAGATTTTAAAGCACGCAAAGTAAATTTTTCGTCTTTCTAATTTATTGTAGAAAAGTTTTTTTTATACCCCTCACCATTGCTTTAATATCTAAATTTATATTATTTTAAAAGTGTTAAAGTTGCCAAATTTGAGACTTTAGATTAAAAAAAACTATTAATAAGTGTCAAATCTTTGATAGAGTAAAAATGTGCAGAACTCAAAAAAATATATACGCTTCTTTCAGGAGATTAAGATCTACATACGTCGAATCTACGTGTATTCCACATGAGTTTCTTGCAAGGATTATACGTGACTGCATATAGACTTGTTTATTTCACTAGTTATATTCCACTTGGAGTTGATTTGGCAATTCCGCGAAACTAATATCCATAACGTTTAGGCCGTCGGTATACAAAATTCAACTTACTTTCGAAGGAATTCCATGTCGAATCGTGTATTCTAGGTGATTTTGTGAACTGGATTGACTACGTAGCGAAAAACCATTTGAAAAATTTAAAATCCCACATTCGAATATCACTTATTTTAGATTTTTCTTTAAATAACTTATTTTTTTCTCGTTGGGGAATCACCAAACCAGAAATAAAACATAACAAGCCACCAATGACAAAATTATAAGTACTCACTAAACTGCACAGTTAACACTAAAATATTATAACGATCACAAACGCATTCATCTAACATTTACGATCCTTTCAAACTTTTTTTTTACATTTGTGGGACTATTACACAAATTAAACATACTACTGTGGGCAAAAAATAGTAAGACTTTGTTCATAATTTTAAAATTCTTTATTTATTCTTCCAAATCTATTTCGTCCCACTCAAAGTAATCCCCCCCCCCCCCCCCCGGCAGCAATACACTTATCCCAACGTTTTTTCCAATCCTCGTAACAGTTGTTAAAGTAAATTTCCGGAATAGCCTTCAATGCGCGTAGCGATTCACGTTTAATGTCTTCAATTGACTCAAAACGGTTTCCCCGGAGCGGTCGCTTGAGTTTGCTGAACAGCCAGACGTCACACGGAGCTAAATCAGGCGAATACGGTGGTTGTGGAACGATATTGGTTGAATTTTTGGCGAAAAACTCACGAAGAATCAATGCAGTATGCGACGGTGCATTATCGTGGTGCAAAAACCAAGAGTTGTCGGCCGATAATTCCGGCCTCTTTTTACGAATAGCTTCGCGCAAATGACGCATAACACTCAAATAGTATTCCTTGTTGACAGTTTGGCCGGTCGGAAGGAATTCGGAGTGCACCACACCTCGATGATCGAAGAAAACTGTCAACATGACCTTGATTTTTGACTTGCTTTGACGTGGTTTTTTCGGCTTCGGCTCACCTTTGGCACGATATTCGGCCGATTGATCATCTGTTTCCGGGTCGTAAGCGTAGATCCAAGACTCGTCGCCAGTTATAATACGTTTCATGATATTCTGGTAGTCGGAAAGCATTGTTTGACAGACGTCAACGCGACGCTGTTTTTCAAGAAAATTGAGTGATTTTGGAACCAATCGTGCTTTCACTTTTCTTAGGCCCAAATGATCTTTTAAAATGGTTTTCACTGATCCTTCCGATATTCCAACGATATCAGTAAGGTCTCTGACTGTTAATCGTCGATTCTCGAGCACCAGTTCCTTGATTTTATTGACGTGTTGATCATCAGTTGATGTTGATGGCCGTCCTGGACGTGGTTCGTCGTCAACGCGTTCTCGACCCTCTTTGAATAATTTGTACCAATCAAAAACACTTGCTCGCAACATACAATTATCACCGAAGGCCTTTTGCAACATTCTGAACGTTTCAGCACCAGCAATTTCATTCCGCACACAAAATTTAATGGAACTTCTTTGTTGAATAATTTCACTCATTGTAAAAATCGCCGAATGCACTTTTTGTACTTCAGAAAGACAAGCGTATACTAAACACTAATGATTACTTTGATGTGATATTTGGCACAGATGTCACTGACAGTCATACCAACGTAGAAAAAAAAAATTTCGACGAATGGATTTCCGCGCGAAATTTAAATTAAAAAGTCTTACTATTTTTTGCCCACAGTAGTACAAAAACATGAGTGAGGTTGTTTAATTTTTGGCACGTCTTAAATAGATCGAAATCGGAAATAAATAAATAGATTCGAGTTGAATCGGTCCCACGTAAAATCGATTCGAAAATCGACGGATCGGAGGCTTAAAGATCGATCTCTCGAGATCGAATCGAAGATCGCCCATCCCTAGAGTGGTCATTGCCTTGGCAGGTGCAGTCCGAACCGTTAAGGGATGAGAGTCATCGTGGTGGCAACACACCCGTATCGGCCCTTTCCAGCCCGGCACCTGTTGCAGATTGGATTCGCTTATTTTAAGATAAGCCGAATTCTAACGAATCCAATCTGCCATTTACAAAAACAAATCGTAAAAGGTCTCATGAGTTGGATTTCGGGTATCACATATTTGCTGCAACAAAGTTGCAACATATTCAAAACCAACTCTGGAGCACCTAGAAAATAAAAAACCAATAAATATTTAATGGGTTAGATTTCCTACACCGAGTGCATTGTAACAAAGTGGCAATGTACTCAAATCTAACCCATGATAAACAACGCGCTCGGGTTACCGTCGAAATTCCTTTCACACGGTAGCTCAGTACACGATAAGCAAAAGAAATTTGCTTAATCAGCGCGACAAAACAACGATCTACAGCGGCTTTGCCCAATCACAACTAAGTACATCAAGGGCAAAGCTAAAAAACGAAGAAAAAGCACGAAAGCTTTTCTTCATGTAGATCGCTAGTAAGTTTATCGAAAAGGAACGATTAAAGAGTTCTTCTTCTAATCGCGATCGAGGTAAGTCGAGTCGAGGCGATAATAGCGGGTCTTGAATTAAAATTCGTAGGAGTGGATCGGGATCTACTGCGAATAAAGTGAGTTTTGTTGGGAATTGTCGGGAGTGTTTCATTTGAAAGTGCTAAGTAAAAAGATAAGAAAATTATATTCAGAAACTATTGTATTCGGATCTGGTGGGTAACTTTAAAATTTAGGATTGATAACATTTGAAAGTGTAACTTTAAAATTTAAGATTGATATCATTTGAAAGTGCTAAGTAAAAAAGATAAGAAAATTATATTTAGAAACTATTGCATTCGGATCTTGTGTGTAACTTTAAAATTTAAGATGGATTTCATTTGAAAGTGCTAAGTAAAAAGATAAGAAAATTATATTCAGAAACTATTGTATTCGGATCTGGTGTGTAACTTTAAAATTTAGGATTGATAACATTTGAAAGTGTAACTTTAAAATTTAAGATTGATATCATTTGAAAGTGCTAAGTAAAAAAGATAAGAAAATTATATTTAGAGACTATTGCATTCGGATCTTGTGTGTAACTTTAAAATTTAAGATGGATATCATTTGAAAGTGTTAAGACAGAAGATAAGAAAATTATATTTAGAAACTATTGTATTCGGATCTGGTGTGTAACTTTAAAATTTAGGATTGATAACATTTGAACGTGTAACTTTAAAATTTAAGATTGATATCATTTGAAAGTGCTAAGTAAAAAAGATAAGAAAATTATATTTAGAAACTCTTGTATTCGGATCTGGTGTGTAACTTTAAAAGTTAAGATTGATATCATTTGAAGGTGCTAAGAAAAAAGATAAGAAAACTATATTTAGAAACTATTGTATACGAATTTGTGTGTAACTTTAAAATTTTAGATTGATATCATTTGAAAGTGCTAAGAAAAAAGATAAGAAAATTATATTTAGAAACTATTGTATTCGGATTTTGTGTGTAACTCTAAATGTTTAAAATTGATATCGTTCAAAATTGTTAGGAACGAAATAAGGAAATTTTAGTTTAGTGACTGTTTTATAATTCGGCAATAAATTGTTAATTAGTGAACTTTTGAGATTTGAATTTTACATGATTCTAGTGTTGGTTGTCCTCTGCTTCGGTAAGTGTAACAAAAAATTGGCGCAGCCGGTAGGATCAAGGAAGCGTGGTAAAACAAAATTACCGTAACAGCTTGAAAAGCCTTGATCCAAGACCAAACCAAAAGGGGTATCTCTAAGCACTCCCGGGTAGTCAATCGCCCTGAGGAGTCACCCCTAACGTGTCCGCCAGCACCACCGGTGGAATTGTGTGGGCTCCGTTCCAGCCCGAAGAAGACGACACCAATCAACACCAGCAATCAACACGGCACCAGTATCAGAGTGGAAAAGGGAATCGTTGAAGACGGCACAAGCCCCCCTTTTCCCCAACACAACTCTAGTACTGTTATCAAGGGAACGGAAAGCAGGCCAAAAGCCCCCCTTGCAACGCTGAAGAGCAGGAGTTGATGTCCAAGGACACCCACTCTACTCCCGCTCACTCACCAACAGAGGAGAAGACAGAGGACCTCCTCATAACCTCCCTGGACCTGGAGATCGACGCGGAAGAACCACGCCAGGGTTCCCAGTCACCAGTATTCACCGACCAAACGCAGGTCAGTGAACGCCAGATAACCCCAGCACAACCAGGACCCAGTTCAGAAGGACTCACACTCAGGAGCGGGACCGTCCTGCAACGAATAAATCAAAACCAAGTAAGATTTAAATACAATAATTTTAATAATTTGTACGAGTCCGCGCGAGAATCCGAACGCCTAGCAACTCTGTATTCCAACCTCCTCGAAAATAGAAATACAAAGTCCAGCGAGGAGAGATTGGAAGACTTAGAGCGCTTTCAAAAGGAAGCCGCACTCTTCCAAGCCAAGCTAGACGGATTCTCGCGCATACTCCCTCCTGAAGAAAGTATTGAGAACAATTTACAAGGCACAACTGAAGATAACCTCATTCAATCCCTACAAGACTCCCTGCGAGAAATTAACCTGAAACAGGGTCTAAATCGATTTCTCGCACAAGACTCGCCCGACACCGACTCGAATCAGAACTCCACTATGGCGACCGACTATGGAAAAATTGTTAAATTAACTGCGCAAATGGTGCCCATTTTTTCAGGTGAGCCAGGCCCGCATCTCGGATCAGAGTTGCAAACATTCTTGGGTTGCTGCCGCCAGGCCAAACAGTGTCTCTCCGAAGGGGAGCAAGACGCTTTCCTCAAGATCCTTCCCACAAGACTTCGTGGAGGAGCATATC
The DNA here is from genome assembly GCA_964036015.1 of Leptarthrus brevirostris. Classification (NCBI taxonomy): domain Eukaryota; kingdom Metazoa; phylum Arthropoda; class Insecta; order Diptera; family Asilidae; genus Leptarthrus; species Leptarthrus brevirostris. The sequence continues at coordinate 11,680,607 of OZ038376.1, read as the reverse complement.
AACTGTTGGCCTCGGATGTACCGACAACATTTCAAGAAGTCGAAGCAAGGTTAAACGCGGCATATCTTCCCAGAGAAACTTACCAGGAACTGGTAAATAGGCTCATAACAGCTCACCAAAACCCCTGCGAAACGCTCACTGCCTTCACGGCTAGAGTAAAACAATTGCTGGCCCTCTGCAAAGAGGCCGCACAAACTAAATACGGAGCTGCGGCCACTCCAGCTGTAACAACGCAGCTGGAGGACTTCGCGAAAAACGCAGTCCGCAGCGGGGTTACGAATCCGCACCTTTGCCAATATCTCCTCACCGTCACCGACGGCACGCTCGAGGCGCTGATCAATAAAGCACTCGACATGGAGAAACTACAGCAGGGCGCCCAGTTCACGCAAACCACAACAACCCAAGGCTTCCCTGCTCCGGTTGTTGTAGAACAAGGCTCAACCATGCCGGTTGCTATGGACCCAACTGCCAGAATACGGGCATTCCATAGAACCCCATATACACCTGCTCGCAATTTTCCACAACAAACGTTATACAGACCGCCGCCACCACAAAACTTTCGCCGACAGACTCCACTTTATACGACTCCACCTCAACGCTCGTCTCCCCCTCAAATCGACTACCGCCGCCAGAACCTCGACCAATTAAGGTCAAACATCACATGCAACTTTTGCCAGCGAAGAGGTCACACTTACGCCGACTGCATGAAGCGTAAAAACACACCCTTCTGCTCTTACTGCAAGATTTATGGGCATGATGTTCGCGATTGTAGAAACAATCGCCAGGTTCCGGGCCCGAGTAGCCAGACAAGGCTCCCCGAACGACGGATTCAGGATCAGCAACCTTCCGCTGGTCCTCGAGTTTTTAACATAAAACTCAAATGCAAATTCTGCAACCGTCGCGGCCATTCCATAGAGGAATGCCGCCAAAAACAAAAATGGGACTCTAAGAGCCAGGGAAACGACGAGCAGTCGACCGAAAAGACCCCGGATCGACACTAGGAAGCAAAAATTTTAACAAAGGGTCACCTCAGCCGCCCGAACCCTGTATCTCTACAGTTAGCCTCCCGTTGGATATTAGCCTGAACGGCAGTACCAAACTTGTGGTAGATACTGGCGCTGAGGTTAGTATTATAAAAAAGAAAGCAATTAAAAATCCCGAAGATATAAATACCGGAGAAACATATACTTTACAAACACCATTTGGTACCGGAAAGACGCTGGGAACATGCCAGGGCAATTTTACATTAAAGAATAAAATTCCCTGCAATTTTCAGGTAATAAAAAACCTACCCGGCCTTTCCGACGACGGCTTGCTAGGAAATGATTTCCTAGCAAAGAATTGTAACGTTGAGGGCCCGAATAAGGCATTGCGATTCCCTCGAACGGAAAATAACCCGGAGGAGTTTGCTGTTCCATTAACAGCTGCATTGGATAACCCGTATTCCGAAAAAGTGGTCAAAACGAATGCCCGAACAGATGGAGCAGAGCCCAGAAAGGCCGATCTGACCATCTGTGGTAATCAAAAAGTTTCTCAAGAGGAGAACGATGACCACCGAACACTGGAAAGCGAGAAGGACAAACTGACTGAAAGTGAGTTGACCTGCGAAATGAGGCAGCAACAAATACAGCTGAAAGAGCCTGTACGCATACCTGCTAGGTCACAAATCATAGTCGGGGTTCCCTTGCAGCTGCAGGAAGAGATGCTCTGTCTATCAAGAGAAATAGATCAAGGAGTCTTCCTAGCGAATGGTTTACTCCCCGCTGGGTTAAAAGCAGTGTCTGTTGGAGTTCTCAACACACACAATTCACAAGTAGTTCTGACTACCATTAGTCTGCATCTAGTCCCTGCACACAACTACACCGTCGTCCAACTGAAACAGGATTACCAGGAAAGAAACAATCAGGAAACCCCGAAAAACGGAGAACGCGCTGAGGATGCTCACCTGAAAATCAGGAATTACGGTGACTCGAAACCACCAGCACCCACGCACAAATCAAATATAAAGAAAAAACGGAACCAAAGGAAAGGAAAACCTAACAAAACAAATGTCGACGGAGCTCACCTAAACGGAAGGAATTACGATGGCAAAATCCCATCAGCTCCCACGCCCTCGCAAAATAAAATTTCGAAACACGTCGACATTGGAAGCGAGCTCACCACAGGGACGGTATTTTCAAAAGCTCCAAAATCATCCTCAACAGTAAGTAAACAACGGCGAAAGAGCCTATTAGAAGACGAAAGCGAGTTCGCCTCAAACATGGCAATTTACGGCGGCTCAGAAGCCCCAACTCCATCGTCATTTAGTATTAAGAATGATTTAAATAAAATAAAGTGGGGTGAAAATTTAAATAAAGATAAAAATATTTCAGGTTTCCGTAAAATAAGAAATAGAAAAAATAAAAAGAAAGAAACAAATATTTCAAGCGCCGAAAAAATGGCCACTTTACAACATGTCAAATATTTATTCCAGGGGTATGAAGAACCAGAAAATTCAAATAATAACCCGCGTCTCGTCAGGTTAGACCAAGAGCTCAGCCTAGACGTAAATCTGAGCGCGGAGGAAAAACAAGCGATATCACAACTCTGTTACGAGTACAACGATATATTTTTCCTCAAAGGTGATCGGCTAACTTTCACAAACGCCATCACTCATGATATACCATTGGTGCAGGACCAGGCACCAATCAACCAGAAAATGTATCGCTTGCCAGAGACGCAGCGAAATGTAATAAACGAACAGCTTCGCGAAATGCTAGAGAACGACATAGTCCAGCCAAGTAAAAGCCCTTGGAATTCACCTCTCCTAGTCGTCCCCAAGAAGGCGGGACCAGACGGTGAAAAAAGGTGGCGCGTCGTTGTCGATTTTCGTAAATTAAACGAAAAGACAATTGGAGACGCCTTTCCGCTACCTCGTATCGAGGATATTCTCGACCAATTGGGTCATTCTCGGTATTTTACCACCCTCGATCTCGCCAACGGCTACCACCAGGTGCTCGTCGATCCTCAAGATCGACCAAAAACTGCGTTTAGCACCAATTACGGCCACTATGAATTTAGGCGTAAGCCATTTGGGCTCAAAGGAGCCCCGGCCACATTCCAACGCTTAATGAACTTCGTCCTAACAGGATTACAAGGCTTGGAATGCTTTGTCTACCTAGATGACATAGTCATCTGCGTTAAAAACCTTGCGGACCATAATAGTAAGCTCCGCAAAGTCTTCAATCGTTTGAGAGAGAACAACCTTAAACTGCAGCCGGAAAAGTGCCAGTTTCTGAGAAAAGAGGTTGTTTACCTAGGCCACAAGTGTTCCAGTGAGGGAGCACTTCCAGACCCCAGTAAACGGCTTGCGTCCAAACTTTCCCAGTTCCAAGAACTGTACGACAAGTTCAATCTTTCATTGGACTTGCCAATTATTATCGAAAATTCATCCCCGACTTCTCCAAAATTGTGCGTCCGATAACGAATTTGCTCCGCAAGGATGTCAAATTCACATGGACCGAGAAGTGCCAGGAGGCATTCGAGAAAATCAAAACTTCATTAATCTCTCCTCCCCTACTTATATATCCCGATTTCTCAAAACCATTTAATTTAACCACGGACGCCAGCAGCGAGGCATTAGGAGCCGTCCTCTCGCAAGGAGAAGTAGGACACGATCAGCCCATTGTCTACGCCAGCCGTACACTGAACAAGGCGGAACGCAACTATTCAACTATTGAAAAGGAGTTGCTCGCTATAGTCTGGGCTACGCGTAACTTTAGATGTTACTTGCAAGGCCGAAAATTTACGGTCTACACAGACCATAAGCCTCTCAAAGGCGTCTTTAATGTTAAAGACCCTACTTCCCGTCTGGTGAGATTTCATCACAAACTTTCTGAATTCGATTATCAAATCGAATACAAGCCAGGAAAGTACAATACGAATGCCGACGCGTTAAGCCGCATTCCACGGGAAGTCAGCGAAGACTCAAATGGCCAAAACATAATAGTCAAAGCGCAAGTCCACCATAAAATGGATTCGGACTCGGAGGATGAAATAACATCCATTCGCAAAAATCGCCTAAAATGTAACGCGGTGACCCGGGCTCAAGCGAAAAACGCTCAAACAGAGTCTAAAACCCCCGAAATACGGGATCACACGCATCAGAACAATGAAATAATTTCAAACATAGAAGAGGTCACTACAGAAAACCCGCCAGATACTAATCCGCTAGTTGACAATAAACCTAAGCCCCCTGAGATAATCACAAGCCCCAAGGAGATGCAAACTATCTTACATGATTATCATGACTCTCCTTTTGGCGGCCATCAGGGCGTAATCAAAACATACAAGCGAATTCGAAGGAAGTACTGGTGGAGGCACATGCTTAGCGATATCAAGAAATACGTTAAGCGTTGCTCAAAATGCCAGAAAATGAAGGCATCACCTCAGTTTAAAATGCCGATGGTCATCACGGACATCGCAGAGCAACCCTTCGACAAAGTCTATCTCGACATTGTTGGTCCACTCGAGGAAACTGACTCCGGAAACAAGTACATCTTGACTTTCCAGGATAACCTCACTAAATTTGTCGATTGGTACGCCATACCTAACGGGGAAGCCGTCACTGTAGGTAGCGCAAATCTTCTTCGACGAAATCGTCGCGCGCTACCGCATCCCTAAGCGAATAGTCACTGATCAAGGAAGCAACTTCCTTAGTGACCTGTTCAAAAAGGTATGTAAACTGCTACGGGTGAAGAAGTTACAAACCTCTGCCTACCACCCACAGTCAAACGGCGCACTGGAACGTGCACACAGGCCGCTAATTGAATACTTGCGTACCATAGTGGACGAGAATCCCAAATCATGGGATCAATATCTGCGAACCGCTGCATTCGTGTACAATAACAGTGTACACGAAGGGACAAAATTAACTCCCATGGACTGCCTTTACGGCTTCACAGCGGATGTTCCGTCAAATTTGAAGCGAGACCCTGAACCCGTGTATAATCAAGAGAGCTACTATCAAATCTTAAGATACAAGCTCCAAAGGTCTTATGCCACGGCACGAAAAAATCTGCTCGCTAGCAAGCAACGATCGAAATTATACTACGATAAAGCTGTTCGACCCCTATCGTTTCACATTGGTGACAAAGTCCTACTCAAGAGCGAAAGTCGAAAGCATAAGCTCTCTCAAATCTGGGTAGGACCATATCTGGTAATCGGTATACCATCATCAGTAACTACAACCCTAAAAATGGGCAAACGTACAGTTACGGTTCACAACAACCGTCTTAAGCCATTCTACGAATAAATAGTTTGAATTAAATCATTTTTTTACGCGGCGTGACGTGCTACCACAATCTACGGTCGAGATGAAGATCGTAACGCAAAGCCAGCACAAAATCAAGAGAGGAAAAACGAAAAAGTCCTTTAACAACTCGGTCCAATCGGGTCCAAACACACCGTAATTATAAATTTTTATGTCTTATAACCTTCTTAGTTTATTTCAAATCAATTAACGTAAAACTCCCACTCCACCTATTAAACGTGCTTAAAGCTAAGAAGTACCAATCAACAGGACTTCACTATCTTAAAGAACGACTCCTACTAAAAGTCGAACCTTGAAACGACAAATTCAAACCAACTCTTGCGAAATTTCGTCAGAGAATGAACCACCAAAAATCCCTCTCTTTAATGCTATATCTAGCAGTTCTACCTGACAGTTCCGTGCCCTGAGGTCTCACTCCCACTTAGTCATATTTTCTACAGCACTCTAAACACCTCTTGTGAAAATAAAACGTTGCCGGCTGTCCGATTCGATTCCCAGAATTAATAAATCAAACCAACTTTTGTGCAATTGCAATCCCGTCAGAGACTGCCCGATTTCTACAGCACAAAAACACTAAACTCCTTCCCGGTAGTCCCTTGTCTTGAGGTCCCCCTCAACTACTTTCGAAATACTGTATTCAACAGTAAACATCAAAGCGACTACCCAAAGGTAACCAACTGTTATACTTGTAAGAATGCAAAACAAGCATGACACCACTTTAGGGAAAATCTACGCTTAGTAAATAAGAAAATTAATTTAGAAACCCCCACTAACCATATTCCTCTCCCCAGGTATGATACAAAACGCTATCATCCTCGGACTAATAATGTCCGCTATGGGAAGTAGCACGTCGGAGACGTACTCGGTGAACCCACTCAACAATACAGGAGTGCTATTCGAGGATTTAGGAAGCCTCATGGTTTACCACTCGACGTGGAATATACTCACGGAATTGGACCTGACCGAGTTGGACAATCAAACAACGATTGCGGAACGAGCTGAACACTACGTGCATCAACTATGCGGAAACAACACCGTAGGAGACCTCTGCGAACTCCAGCAAAAACACATGCACGCGTTGATGGAAAATATCAAACAACGCACTAAGGTAATTAAACAAGCTGTTCCCAAATCTCGCAAAACGAGATCTATCTTTGACGGCATCGGAAACGCCATGCACTACCTATTCGGTACCATGGATAGTGCCAATGAACGCGAAGTCTACAGTCGCCTGGATGAGTTGGAAACTAACCATCAGGTACTCGCTGATTTGGAAAAACAACAAATCAGTGTAGTCAAGACTGCGTTTAATACGATTCAAAAGCCTTTAAATTCACTGGTCGAAAGACAACGGCAAATAGCCTACCAGATGAATGATTTATATAATTCTACTGACAAACTCGTAGCAAGACAAAAGAGACAGGAAATAGTCTCGAGTCTGCTGCTACAAATGGTAGAAATTGAGTTCCGACAGCAGGCGCTACTGGATATAATAACCTCTAGCCGAAATAACCAAATTCATCCCCTGCTGATCGCCCCTGATTCACTCCTTGAGATTTATCACAAATCTCACGCCACGTGTTCAAAGGCCCAGAATTGTCTATCAATTCTCTATCAGACGGCTGAATTACGGACCCACCTGTTGCAACAAAAATTGGTAATCAAAATTACATTACCAATTTTCAGTCTTCCAAAAATGAAGTTGCAACGAATCAGGTGCTTCCCAATACACACGGAAGCGAACCACTCATTAGTCCTGGAAATAGAATATTCGCATATAGCGAGTCAACTTTCGACTCAGGAATTTCTATTGCTTAAACCGGAGAATATGAAAGCATATCGGAAAGTCACTCGAGATGTCGAGGAGGATACTTACGCTGGCTTGCTAAATACGCCGATAACAAAGGCAACACAATCGAATGAATGCGTGATCAAGTTGCTCTTCAATCCCCTGAACGAAAACCCTAGGTGTTCGCTAAAAGTGCAGATACCTTTCAGGGACATTTTAATTAAATTAAATAGGCCCAATTCCTGGCTATATGCATTGAAGACAACAACCATTGTGCATATTACATGCACCCAACAATTGCTCACGCATCGCCTCTCTGGACAGGGAATCTTGGTCATTAACCAACCCTGCCACTTACAAATAGGACCGCATACCCTATATTATGAGGCTGAAAATACGCATCCACTACTTTTCACGCAACCAGCATACTTTCCTAAAACAAACGAAACGGCAAAGGAATTAGATTCCTTCATGGCCAAATACAAGCAGCATTCTGTGACGGAGGTAACGTATACAAAGTTACTACTAGGCGACAACACTAACGAAATGTTGCACGAGAGTACGCAATCATTGGACCAAATAGAGGCCAAAATACAGGAGTTAAATCTACACTCCTGGGTGAAAACACCCTACCTACTCTCGACAACTTCGTTGTCACTTACGGGTCTAATGCTGCTGTTCATCGTCATTTACATGACAGCCAAATACGCCATACCGCCATTGAAAGCATGGACCACGCGGCGTAATCAAACGCCCATGCCCGAAATCCCTTTAGAAGAGGCAGTCTCAGCACCAAAAGAGCGGCCTCAACGGCCACAAACACTGCCCACTAAATTTGAAGGAGGTCAAGAGAAAATTTATTATAGACCCCTAGATTAGCAAAGAAACCAAAATAGTGTACACAAATTAAGTAAAAAAAAAAAAAAAAAAATTTTGCGCCGTGGAGTACTACCACAATCTTCGGTCGAAAAAATACCGAAGCGCAAGGCAAGTACTAATCGCATTACTAACCGGGGGTAAAAACATTGAAAAAAGGAGAAAATACTAAAAAATAAAGTAAAAAATTTATGCGCCGTGGAGTACTACCATTCGTCGGTCGAAAAAAAATACTGACGCGCAAGGCAAGTACTAACGAGGGATAAAAATATAATAAAATCAACGAAATCTAAATAAACTAAATAATAACGCATCAAAAAAAAAACGCGCCGTGGAGTACTACCACAATCTTCGGTCGAAAAAATACCGAAGCGCAAGGCAAGTACTAACCACTTTACTAACTAGGAATAAAAATATTATAAAAAATAGAAAATGTCAAGAAATAAAAGTAAAATTTTACGCGCCGTGGAGTACTAGTACTAGGCGCAAGGCAAGTACAAACAATAAAAAATAAAAATAATATCAACTTTTATTATGAAAAGAAGAAAATAACGAAAGGACCCCACTCCCCTAAACGAGACAAGGGAAGTAATTATAAAGAACAACCTTTAAATAGAAATTTAAGATTTATTGAAACAAAAATTTTTTTAATACAATACAAAAATTAATTAACAAAAATATTCAAAATTTTAAAATAAAAATTTACAAGAATAAGAAAAAAAAGAGACAAGAGAATATTTAAAAATTTATTTTACGACGGACGGGACACTGGTTACTCCCAGTCTTCTTCTTCGGCGGAAACGTCCTCGACATCAGTGGCGGCTCCAGCGGGATCAGAGGAGATCCAAAAAGCTGCGGGCAAGGGTGGAGACTCTCCAAGGCAACAGGGGCACCAGCCAGCACTTCCCGAAAGGGTTACCCGTCCTCCTATAGAAAAATAACAATAATTACTAAAACAATAACAAATGGTTTCACAACTTACCCCGAATGCTAAGTCCTTCACCATGGTGAGGTGACAAGGCAAACATGATTTTGAAATAATGGCCTCGTTGAGCGGGCCCCCTCCACACCAAAGTGGGCCGCATGCCATCACGATGCAGGTACAATCGAAGGGGCCCCTGCCAGCCGGCATGTACCCGGTCAATCAAACAACCGAAAACCACCACAGCAAACGGTGGCTGGGGGTAAAAAACCTCGTTACCGATAGAAGTACAAAAAGAGGTCATGACAGTAAATTAACGGACCAGCCACGGAGAAATTACAACTCGAAATGAGAAGTATTCCTCTTCAAAGAATACTCCCCTTATTCGCGGGGGGAAGGAAATGTTGCAGATTGGATTCGCTTATTTTAAGATAAGCCGAATTCTAACGAATCCAATCTGCCATTTACAAAAACAAATCGTAAAAGGTCTCATGAGTTGGATTTCGGGTATCACATATTTGCTGCAACAAAGTTGCAACATATTCAAAACCAACTCTGGAGCACCTAGAAAATAAAAAACCAATAAATATTTAATGGGTTAGATTTCCTACACCGAGTGCATTGTAACAAAGTTGCAATGTACTCAAATCTAACCCATGATAAACAACGCGCTCGGGTTACCGTCGAAATTCCTTTCACACGGTAGCTCAGTACACGATAAGCAAAAGAAATTTGCTTAATCAGCGCGACAAAACAACGATCTACAGCGGCTTTGCCCAATCACAACTAAGTACATCAAGGGCAAAGCTAAAAAACGAAGAAAAAGCACGAAAGCTTTTCTTCATGTAGATCGCTAGTAAGTTTATCGAAAAGGAACGATTAAAGAGTTCTTCTTCTAATCGCGATCGAGGTAAGTCGAGTCGAGGCGATAATAGCGGGTCTTGAATTAAAATTCGTAGGAGTGGATCGGGATCTACTGCGAATAAAGTGAGTTTTGTTGGGAATTGTCGGGAGTGTTTCATTTGAAAGTGCTAAGTAAAAAGATAAGAAAATTATATTCAGAAACTATTGTATTCGGATCTGGTGTGTAACTTTAAAATTTAGGATTGATAACATTTGAAAGTGTAACTTTAAAATTTAAGATTGATATCATTTGAAAGTGCTAAGTAAAAAAGATAAGAAAATTATATTTAGAAACTATTGCATTCGGATCTTGTGTGTAACTTTAAAATTTAAGATTGATATCATTTGAAAGTGCTAAGTAAAAAAGATAAGAAAATTATATTTAGAGACTATTGCATTCGGATCTTGTGTGTAACTTTAAAATTTAAGATGGATATCATTTGAAAGTGTTAAGACAGAAGATAAGAAAATTATATTTAGAAACTATTGTATTCGGATCTGGTGTGTAACTTTAAAATTTAGGATTGATAACATTTGAACGTGTAACTTTAAAATTTAAGATTGATATCATTTGAAAGTGCTAAGTAAAAAAGATAAGAAAATTATATTTAGAAACTATTGTATTCGGATCTGGTGTGTAACTTTAAAATTTAAGATTGATATCATTTGAAAGTGCTAAGTAAAAAGATAAGAAAATTATATTTAGAAACTATTGTATTCGGATCTGGTGTGTAACTTTAAAAGTTAAGATTGATATCATTTGAAGGTGCTAAGAAAAAAGATAAGAAAACTATATTTAGAAACTATTGTATACGAATTTGTGTGTAACTTTAAAATTTTAGATTGATATCATTTGAAAGTGCTAAGAAAAAAGATAAGAAAATTATATTTAGAAACTATTGTATTCGGATTTTGTGTGTAACTCTAAATGTTTAAAATTGATATCGTTCAAAATTGTTAGGAACGAAATAAGGAAATTTTAGTTTAGTGACTGTTTTATAATTCGGCAATAAATTGTTAATTAGTGAACTTTTGAGATTTGAATTTTACATGATTCTAGTGTTGGTTGTCCTCTGCTTCGGTAAGTGTAACACACCACGTGGAGATTAACAATGCTGGTTACTTCCACCGTGGGCTCAGAAAGCACACGGAGGCCAGCGCGGGTGATGGCTTCTTGAAAATTCATATTTGAATAACACTTGACTTTCGGAAGCTGACTGGAACTTTCCTCCTGGACCTTATTAGTCCCGGTGATTATTCCTCTTCCAAGAATAAATAATCACCTTTTTTGTAGGAGAAAGGAATGAATCGGTTTAAATGAACAAGGATATGCCGCATATCGGATTCCGCTTATTCAATAAGATAAGCCATAAATTCGAATCAATATGCATTTGGTTGAGCCAGCCTAAAGTTCAAGTGTAACAAACAAAACCAATTACACTCGCTGACTGAACAACTGCATAACCAGCATACGAACCTTCGTAGCATGTAAAAATGCTACATAATCGTATTTCTGATAAGGCACAAGAAAGAAAATAATGCGTTCACACGAAAAGCGCTGAACAAACATTTTAAGTACTATGTACCGTACCTCGCCCTGATATACTTGGGTAAGGTACAAAGAAAAAGCTCTAACCATGTGCATGGAATACGATCATGATCTCTCTCTACATCGAAAGGAAAGCTTAAAGCTTTTGTGTAGATACGGTTAATGAAATTAACCGAGAGTTCAGAGAGTTTTGACCCAATCCCGTAGGAGATCAATCAAGTAAAGTCGTCGAAAAAGTCTGATCGTAACCGAGTTTTTGGTTCAAATGATAACAGAGTTAACTCGTCAGGGTAACGCCGCGTTTGTTAAAAATTAATAATAAGAGTCGGGAGATTAAAATCAGAGAATGGATTAAAATAAAAACTGTCAACTTTATTAAAATTACTTGTGTATTTGATATCAATTTGTGTAAGATAGTGAAATTACTTGTAATGGTAATAATTTAAGTGAAAAATATCGATTTATAATTAGTCCTAACTTATAAACATTATTAGTATTAGCTTTAACTGTGTAGTTTAATCTAAGGTGATTTAACAGAAATAAAAATAACGTGAACTTAACAAATAATACTCGTCGGTTGTTATTTTACAAGTGTACAACCCCCATAGAAATTATAACGGCACGAAGGCAGCATTTAGTGACCCCGTTATCAAAAATAAACCAGGAAACCAACTTCGGGGTGAGACCGCACGTTCTTTCGAAGAGACGTCGACAAGCCCATAGGGCTCAAGTAGCCTTGCTTAGGGAGAAGTAAAGGTAAGCATTCCAATTGAGTTTTTATGCCTGAGTATTTCACTTCATTGTAATATTCAATGTTCGCGTCTTGTATGCCTTATGGTGAGCGGCTCATGAATGGCCTTAGCAAGATTAATTGTGAGGACTTCCTAAGCGCACCAGTTGGCAACCGTGCGCAGAGCTGATTTCATTAGATTAGTGTCAATCAAGTTGAAACTTCTTTGTAATAATGATTGCAGGGTTACCCGTGTATCTGATCTAGGAGGTCGTCTACTACTGGCGAAGAGAGCAGCGGCAACAGTGCCTTTTGGGCACAAGGTGTCACCAAGGGTGGATGTAATTTCTCGCTCCTTTATAGATAGTATCCACCCGTTTAACAGTAGGAGAATTCAGACCCCTCCTTGCGAGGGTTCTAGATATTAACCCAATCTTAAGTAGGATTGATGTAAGACTGATTGGTCTAAAACATTTAGTCAGCTTCGAAGGTATTTTTCCCTGTTTGGGCATAAGCACCACAACTACTTTCTTCTATAAAAGTGGCACGTAGCCCTTGTTAAAGCTGGCTCTAAACAAATTGACCAAAGGGAGAAGGATGGTATCTAAGCAGGTTTGGAGGGCCTGGACGATACCATCTCCCTCAGGGGATTAAAATGGTTGAAAACAGGTCACAGCCCATCTAACCCTGTCGTTGTCAAAAATGACACCAGACAAGTCTCAGGCCCTACGGCTCAAATGATACCGTTCTCCACGTAGTAAATCGAGTCTAGTCCTTTAGATTATCCAGGGAAGTGAACCTGGAACATGTATACCAGTGTTTCCCTTTGAGTTTTGGTGTAGGTTGGTTGGTTGGTTTAAGTGCTTAGCATAGCCATCATGGTAACACTAAAATTAGCACTATTATAGCGCCATTTTGATGCCACAACTAGTAAGACCCGGTTTTTTGTTGGACACAGTTTACTCCCAACCCTGATTTTTATCTGAAATCATGGTTGAGGTCAGTTGAGCTTATTATGGGAACAAAGAACTAAAGCCAACCGAAGGAATTTAAGAAACTGACTATTTCCTTAATCTTTACCCCCGAGATTGCCTTCAGGTTTTCAAAAAAGTACTCCCCCATAGCCCTATTTCTGAATCTGGTAAAAGCCGGACATTTACTGAGAAGGTGAATAATGGTTTCTTTTTCGTTGACGTCGTCACAACTGCAACAGTGTGCAGCCAGGATAACTGCATGCCCGCCTAAAGGGCAGTGGCCAGTTCAGACCGCAGTGATTGTTGCGATAACAGTTCTCGGACTGTTAAGCAGATCGGATTCTGAAATGCGGAAAGAGTTCCCTCCTAAGGGAACCTGGGGGGATTCAAATATCTTAAACATGGCCACATTATAGAGCTGCGCTCTCTCTGGTTAGTTTGTCGGCTATCTTGTTCCCCGCAATATGTCCGGGAACGCAGTGTAAAGTTACATTAAGCAGACTGCCAGAATTGCCTAATAACTCTCGACTGTCCTGCGCAACCCTCGAAGATATGGTAACTGAGTCAATCGCCCTAATGTCCTCCTGACTCTCTATACAAATGGTGATGTTTTGTTTTTGTGAGTGGATGCACAAAGTAGTGAACACGCCTTCATAGTTGCAAGCACCTCCAATTGAAAGACTCTCTCCGGCAGCCGTTCCATGTCTCAGGGAACACTCCTCCGCTAACACCTGTTTCCATCTTAGAACCATCCGTGAATATTACGGTATTATAGTCGCTAGCCGATTCCGTCATTCTCCATTCCCTTCTACTTGGAATGCTGACTGAATCAACATTTATGACAGACTTAGTGTAGTCAGTTGAGACATCGGCCAGTCCTCTAGGTGCTAAGCTGAGGATATTGCTGTGGCCATAAGACTTAGCAACCGAAAACCCAGATTCTTTGAGTCTTACTGCACTGTATGACGCCTGGAATTAGGTCTGGTGATCAAGGGAAAGTAGATGTAGAAGCACATTGGGTTGGCTGGGTTGGAGCGCAGGACATCGGTAGTGCCGATGCAAGCGGTTCTTTGCACTCTACTTAGGTTGGTTTGGTTATAAGCCTTACTTATTGCAGGCCACCAAACTAGTGAACCGTAGGTGAAAATTGGACGCACTACCGCTGTTTATAACCACATCATCATCTTAGGTTATAGTCCCCATGTCTTACCAAAGGTACGTCTGGAGGCGTATATGGCCATATATGCCTTCTTTATCCGCTCCTCTATGTTTACCTTCCAGTGCAGTTTGGGATCTAGGATTAAACTCGAATACCTGGCACTCGAGGATAGTGAGGGCTGTTGGCCGTTTAAGTTAGGTACTTTCGTTTTTGTGGTGAAGAGCTCAGTTTTCCCTGGATTCACAGCCAGTCCACAGTTCTTAGACCAAATGCTCATACTGATACCAGGATCACCATATCGTCCACGTCCACGTAAGCAACGGTGTTAACATCCCCTTTCTCTGCTCAAGTCTCAGCAGGACTACTTCATGACTATTAGCCATAACACGGCAAAGAGAACCCCACCTTAAAGGGTACCACGGGAAACAGCCCGAATGATTCCGATTTCTGACTGGATTATCCTTGCCTTTAACTTATTAGTTAGCCATTAACCAAGAAATTGCTCTACACCAAGCTCGGCAAGATATTCTTGGATAGCTTCAATGCCTACATTGTTAGAGGCTCCTCCTATATCTAGGTATGCAGGCAGGGTATATTTTTATAATTGATTGAATATTTAACTGTACGTAGTACCTTCTGGAGGGCTGTCTCCACGGATCTTCCCTTACAGAACGCGTATTGGGATTATGACATCATTGCACAAAAAAAAATTACCTCAGATGTACGTCAAGGACCCGCTCTAGTGTTTTTAATGCAAAGGACGTCAGACTAACTGGCCTACAGTACTTTGCTAGTTCGTGGCCTTACTTTCCAGCCTTCGAAATGAAATGCACCACACTTCGTCTCCATGTTAAGGAAACGTGATTATGTGTGATAGAGGCTCTGAATAACGCTAGCAACCATGGCACCACAATGTCTGATGCCTTCTGTAACGTTATCTGGTAGATGCCGTCCAGACCCGGTGACTTGCAAGGAGCAAAACTATTTATCGCTAAGCGATTTTTTTTGCAAAGAAAATAGTTTCGACCTCACTCGACGATGTACTTAAAATTGTTCGGTTACACAGCGGCAACTTATGACTTTTATCATTGCAGCTTGGGAAATTAGTACTCATTAGCAGCTCCGAGGTTTCAACGGAAGAGTGCATCCAAGAGCCGGCTGTCCTGTTTAGAAAAGAGAGTTTACTTTGCTCTTTGAATAGTATTCTGCCGGGTCGGGCTGATTTCCTGGTACTTTCTATTGAGTGACAATACTCTATCCAAGCCTCTCTCTTAGCTGCTTTGATGGATTTTTATACATGTTTAGACAATCCTTATAAGGCTGTCAGTATTTATGTTTATAGCAGATGTTGAAGATGTCCCTAGTGATCTTTCTCAGGTTGGATAGATTTTTATTCCACCAGTTAGGACGGGCTTATTTGCTAAATTTGATTGGACATGATACCTTGTATTATACACCGTGTTCATAGCTTTACTTTTGTTCCAAATCTTACTTACTTACTTACTGTAACTTTTGTTTCCAAATCTTGAATAGTCCCAATATTTAGATTAGGTATGGCTGTTAGTTTTGATTTGATTACACTACTGAACTTCTTGCAGTCAGTCTTTTGAGGGTTCCTGAAGGGCCTAAGAGTCTCAATCTCCAGGTTTAAATTGAAAAGTTACTAAGGTTAGTTTTTGCTGATGACATTGTGATGTCTAGCACCTCCTCCCAACCATCAAAGTATCAAAGCCATCCGTGCTTGGAAACATGAAAGTTAGGTTGCCCTTATTACAAACTAATAGGTTAGTATACATAATGAAATGAAACAGAGACTCACCTCGCTCGGTATTTTCAGCAGACCGATTCCCACCGGGTAAGCGTGTGACAGAAGAATTCATGGACCCACGAATGCAGTCGAAAGCAAAAAGGATCCCGGCGTTACGGCGTCTCTTTTCAAGTGTGTCCAAGTGCAGGAGTTTAAGTCTATCAGCATAAGGAGGTAATATAAGGGAGTTATTCCAAGGAAGGCGTCGAAGGGAAACCTAACGAACCTCCGTTGAACAGCTTCAATGCGATTGATATGTGACACATAGAGCGGTGACCAGACTGGAGAGGCATATTCCAGAATAGGCCGGACAAAAGTGCAATATAAGAGCTTTGTAATGTAAGGGTCATCAAATTCCTTTGACCACCTCTTCACGAAACCAAGAGTCAACAAAATGATCATCAAAATGATCCTGGAAAGAAAATTGAGAGTTGAGCCAAACATCCAGGTCCTTAGCCTTGTTGACTATGGCATCAAAATGATCCTGGAAAGAAAATTGAGAGTTGAGCCAAACATCCAGGTCCTTAGTCTTAGTAACTCTTGTTAAAGGACAACCCTCTATGGTAAAGTTATATCGAAATGGAGACCTTTTTCGTGAGAAAGACATAGATGTACACTTGCTAATATTTAAGGGAAGGTCGTTAATGGAACACCAATTCTGAAAGGCGTCCAAGTCAGAATTTAAGAGTAGGCAATCGGCATTATCAGACACAGTGCGAAATATCTTAGCGTCGTCGGCATAACACAGAATATTTGAGTTAGACAGTATCGCAGATACATCATTGATATAAATTAGAAATAACAATGGACCAAGGTGGGAGCCCTGCGGTACACCGGAAGTGTTGAAAATTGCATCAGATAGAGCTCCACGAAAAGAAACCCTCTGAGTGCGTTCAGACAAGTACGAATGAATCCAATTTACAAATACTCCCGGAAACCCAAGAAAGGAGAGTTTGAGAATAAGAATTCTATGATTTATTCTATCGAAAGCATTGCTGAAATCAGTAAAAATACAGTCAACTTGCTTACCACCTTCAATTGCAGAAATACAGAAGTTTGAAAATTCCAATAAATTGGTGGTAGTTGACTTACCCCTAATGAAGCCATGTTGAAACGGCTGCAAAAACGGCTTGCAGTGGAAGTATAGAACATCGCAAATAAGTGCCTCAAAAATTTTGGATACACAACAAAGATAAGCAGTTGGTCTATAGTTCGAAATTTCGCATTTATCACCTTTTTTGTGAAAGGGAATAATTAATGAGGTTTTCCAAGCTTTCGGTAAAACACCGCAACGAGTTGAGAGATTAAATAAATAACACAGAATAGGAGTGAGAGCGGAACCACACCTTTTCTCGAGTGAGGCGGGGAAACCGTCAGGACCAATTGAAAAACTATCAGCCAAGGTAGAGATTTTCTTCAGAATCGTAGCTTCTTTAAGTAAAATGTCTTTCGATTCGAGAGAAGTCGGTGCAAACCTCGTCAAATGGGTAAAATCCTTAATACTAATATCACAGATATCATCCAAAAACGCAGTTTTAAAGAAATCGGCAAAAAGGTTTGCTATCGTCAAGGGCTCATTGCTTTCGCTGCCTCCGAAAGACAAAGAAGATGGATAGCCATCAGAATTGCGCTTCAAGTTCACGAACCTCCAAAATCTCTTAGGATCTACTCGCAGGGACACTTTCATTCTATTAATATAATTATTATAAGAAGACACTAAGTCAGATAAAAATTGACTGCGTAAATTGGAATAAGTTAAATAGTCAGCGTCGCTCCTAGAAGAACAAAACCTCTTCCAGGCCTTACTTTTAATATTCCTTAAATGTTTTAAGGAACCATCAAACCAAGGCAGACTAGAACGCAAGTTATTCGATTTAGAAATAGGGACACAATAAGTAAAACAGATAGACAGCAAATTATAAAAAGATCTTACGGCCACATTAATGTCTTGTTCATTGAGGACGCTACTCCAATCACAAGCTGAGAGCCAGTTGTTAATCACGGAGAAGTCAGCTTTACTGAAGTTATAACAAGCATCATCTGGTACACAAGAAACCATCATAACTGCATCAAAGAAAAGAGCAATATGAAGCGCAGGGTGATGACTAGACTCTGGAACAATGGGCACTAAGCATCGTCTCACCAGTGTACTAGCAGTGTAGAAGCAAGGCTATCTATAAAAGAAAAAGCAAACTGATTGGCAGACCGAAAAGAAGGAACCAAGCCATCATCCGAGTGTGAGGGCTCCCAGCCAATATCCGGCAGGTTAAAGTCACCCAAAAGCAAAAATTCATCAGAAGGCATCAAGGCGTGTGAGAGGTCATCCAGGCAGGAGGAAAACCTTTCATAAACATAAGACGGAGAACCTGGAGGAATATAAGTGGTCGAAATGAACACAGTTTTGCCGGGCAGTCCAATAGCGATACATAAAATCTCCAAATCATCGGAATTCGGGATGTCAACTAGTCTGCATGGAAAATCGCGACGCACAGCGCAGAGAACACCGCCTCCCACGGGCGCATCAAGCAAATCAGCATAACGATCGCGGCGAAAAACAATGTACTCAGAGCTAAACAGCTCCGCATCTAGAATTTTTTGAAACAGCCACGTTTCAGTCAAACAAATTACGCTGTAAAAAAGATCGCTGGAGCCATTAAAGAGCCTAGCCGTTTTTGAACGAAGACCAGTTACGTTTGCGTAGTAGATCGACAATTCCGCAATCCATTTTTTTGAGCACTCATTGGCCAAGCCAAGTCGATTTCTTGGGACAAATTCTCGCACAATGGAATTGCGAGGCCAAATCTCAGGGGAAAGAACTTCATTGAATAAATCTCCCGGAACCAGCACTCTGAACGACGAAGCAAAAGAACACCCAGAGCGATTGTGTGAGGAACCAATCCGTCTACATGCAACAGTGCCCGGTGCAGCGCAAGTACGAGAAAGAATATGGGCGATGACCTCGTCCTCAGTAGTCTCAGGATGGATTCTAGATATGAAGATATACTTGGGGATCCTGGCTGGCCGTAAAGTGCTGATGTTGTTGCCCACAATCGCATCAGGACTATCCGAGTTAGAGGCAGAAGTCGACTCCGGAGTATTCTGTTCAACACCCTGTCTAGAAGAGCGGGAGCCAACGGCCGGCACTGAAACACCAGAAGAGATGCAGCCAACCACCTGAGGAGTCACAGTAACACGGGACACATCCACCTCACCAACATTCCCCGAACGCAACTCGCTCTCACCCACAACAGCAGACGTACCAGCTTTAGCCAGAAGAGCCTTCACGTCCGATGAAAAGGAGCGAATGAGATCAGTATTACCACTGATAGCCGATGACCATGAGTCCATGTCAACTTTAAATTTTTTAACACTACGGCGTACGTCTTCGCAAATTGGCAGAACCGGGCTGGAACTGGAAATGGACGAAAGCTCAGAGTTTGCAATTATTCCGTACATGTCATCGATGGAGTTGGACATGGTATATATATATACCATCTGTCAGGGTTCTCCAAAGTTCCAGGATGAGGACGAAGTCCATGTCTTCCTCCTTGAGAAAGACCATGAGTTACTTGCAGCACATTTCAAGTGCTGCAGATTAATCTGCATCAACTTCATCTTTGGGTTGTTGTGTGGCTGAGGATTCGGTGTCTCCAATCCTAATTTCATCTAACAATTTGTTGGCCCCATACACTGAGTCAGCATTGTGGGCGATTGGATTGTTGGCACTGAAGACCTTCACCTTGGCCTGCGGAATTCCAAACCGAAGTTTGAAGTCTGTCTTTTCCAGTGCCCTTAGACAATCCCCATTAATAATGAGCAGCTAACAACATGCTGTTTTTCTGCGGTTCCTCCACTTTGATGACCGTCCAGTCATCCATCGGAACTACGGAAGCCCTTGGTCTCCTCGGGATCTCCAAAGCAGGGATTACTCCCTGGAGCCTTCCCACGCTTCGCCAATCTTGGCGACGCAGCTGCTAAGGATCCTTAGAGAACCGGCCACCGGCACTTGATCAGCATAAATCTTAGAGTAATCATAATCGGGAAGCTAACATTCCTGGTTGGATGGTCCATGACCATCTCAGGCAACCTAACCTCAACGAGTCTCCTATTGCGGCCACTTTTGCGAAGAACTTGACCCTACTCGGCCACTATTGCGAAGAACTTGACCCTATCCGCCTGATCGCGCTCGACAACAACCCCATTGGCCTCATTCTGAGCAATCTTGTCCAAAATAAATAACGTTTTTCGGTGTTGCTTCCTTCGCGTTACCTTTGCGTTGATCATCTCTCTTCGGCTTGTCGCTTCGGCTGGCGACTGCCTTGGCTGGCGACTGCCTTGGCTTACTTAGCGGTTGGTTTGTTCCTGTGGTTGGTACCCGGCGGGCTGCTAACTATGGTGATGGTTACCTGACTGGAGATCAAAATTTCGTCCTCAAACGAAAGCGTGATCTCCGAGGAGATCATGTTCTGCATAACGGGTGCACCATAAATAGTACTTTCCGTGTTGCCTTTGTCGGAGATGGTCTCCTGACTGAAGGCCAAAAGTTCGTGCTCGGACGAGCGTATAATCTCCGAGGAGATTGAGAGGTTTTTTTACTTTCTTTTTGTTATTTTAATCTCCATTTTTGGTCCCACGAGTATGTCCGGAAAATACGGTCCACCCCAGCAGAGCCACATACCGGGGTAAGGCACTTAGTACAGCCGACCTTTGCTTAGTCGTCGGGGGGTGGGGGGGGGGGTGCTCGTTAACGACTGGTTTGACCCCCAGCATTTCATTCTTTGGCATGGCTTAGTGTTTTACAAGTACGCTCATACCTCCACTAAAGTTAGGTACCTCTACCGATGGAGAGGAGCATTTGCTCGCAGAGGCTATAGATACAGACAACTGAAAGCAGGGGGCTTCCTAACCTTAGCTGATTCGCGTCTACAGGGAAGCATCTGTTAAATCATTACCGGGTACCCACCTGGAGGGCTAGGTAGAGGATTTCCGCCCACCTTCGGAGTAGGCACCATCCTGCTTCTTGAAAAGACCTACCTCATTTGAGACGTGCTCACCTCTTTTATCGATGTTGCTGCTATCCCAAACTATATGGTGAGCGTTCGCGTCGCATCCTACTATGAACTGTCCGTTCATCCGTTGACAGCAACCGATAAGTTCCTTGACCTCGTCAGGTGGATCACCTGGGCTGTCTCCAGGAAGGCAGGCAGAGGCAAGTGAAATTTCCTGTGTGCCCCCTACTGTGGGGTTTCTGCGGGGATCGCCACAAGATCCCTGGAAACAAAGTTATTAATGGGGCAATGCTTAACACAATTGTCAATTACGATACAAACGCGGTCTATCTTCTCCCTTGTAATAAAGCAACTCACATGATGACTGCCGAATGAGCTTCGCGGCATCTTCTCATGAGATTTGGTGGTAGCTACCTTAGCTGTCCTACCAGCCATGGTTACAGTCAACCCGGTGGTCACTTGGGTAGATATCGCTGCAGTAGCACCACTGCCAGTCCGTTAACCAACGTGGCCGGACGAGGGACCGCCAGGATCCCTGTCTGTCGGACCTTCGGCCAACCCACATCCTACTAGCGACCACCGTTGAAGCAGTTTTGGTAGTTGCCCCTGAAATTATTTATTTGTAAAAGATTTTCCAAGGCTGCCTACTACAAATATGATACATTAATTCAACTTATACCTAAGATAAAAATAATCAAAGATCGACGATTGCTGAGTTGGGCTTTGAGCTGCAATCTGGACCGTCCGGGCCGCAAGCATTTTGAATGGCCAGGACATTGAAGCGATGGCGTCGTGCATGCCATAGAAGGTTCTTTGGGAGGCAAATGGAGGAAGTCATGATTTCTCAAGGCCCGGGTCAAGGCGGAGATGCTCACGTCATTGAGTAATTCGCCAGAGTTGATGGGCCTCTGCAACAGATCATATAAAAACAATTTTGTAGACCTTGCGTCTCTTTTCAAGCCTCTTCAAATGGGGATCGTCAAGTTCCCTAGACCATCTTGTTACAAAGACAAGCGACGATTTGGCTCTGCCAACCAGGAAATTTACGTGGGCTCCAAAGGAGAGACCGGAGTTAAGAAACACCCCCAGGTCCTTCATAAAGTCAATCCTACTGAAGGTGCAACCGCTTATGGAGTAGTTGAAGGAAATAGAACGAATCCTAGGTGAAAATGACATAACGGTGCATTTGTTGCCGTTTAGTGGGAGACGATTATTGGAGCACAATATCTCAAAAGTGTGCATATTGGAGCTCAACAGAGCACAGTTATAGTCGCAGGAGACCGCGCGGAAGATTTTAGCATAACACAGGATTTTAGACCTGGGCAGAAGTAACGAGACGTCATTGATGTAAATTATGCAGGGGAACGGGCCAAGGATGCTATCTTGGGGCATACCAGATATGTCCGAGATTTCGGTGGATACGGCGCCACTGAACAGGACGGCCAGGTAAGTTTACAGCCACTCCACAAAATGCGGCGGAAAACCAAGCAGGCAGAGCTTGCGAACGAGAATGCCAAGGATAATCCTATCAAAAGCCTTGCTGAAGGCGGTGAAGATGCAGTCGACCTGTATACCTGATTCGACCAGTGGTAAACAGTTATGCATGAGTTCGAGTAGATTGGTGGTGGTTGACTTACCCTTCATGAAGCCGTGCTGGAAAGAACCCAGGAAAGGCTTACAATTAAAGCGGAGCACATCACTAATCAGGTATTCAAAGGCCTTCGCAACGTGTGACAAATTGGCGATGGGTCCGTAGTCGGATATGTCTGCCTTGAGAATTATCACATAATCTTTCCAAAGCTTCGGGAAGCGAGCACAGCGCATGGACAGGTTAAACAAATGATAGGGGACAAGAGTGACCGTTGAGCAGCATCTTCTCAAAAACGAGGCTAGGACACCGTCAGGACCACATGAAAACATTGTAACGAAGCATTTTGCTCCGTACATAAATTTACGCCGTAGCCCATGTCATTTTCTCGACATTTCACTTTTTGTACACTCTTCCTTGTACATGTCCATGAAAAACTCCAAAGCTCCATGGCATACCGGTGGGCATGACGTAACCCACAAATATGAAAGCCCGATTATTCCCACTAGCTGCGTTTTCATATTAAATTCTTAGCACATCAACCCATAATCAGTTGGGTGTGTGCGCTCCGTTTCAAATCATTGGTTCAAGCAGTACAAAGGCGCCACTCACAAATGTTCCAGTGAACGGGCATGAAAATGTGCGTGATGTCATCCGTCAGCCGAGTCATAGAGAACTTGTGCACGGTAACCAGATATTCTACTGGCAGCGTGGGTTTGTGAAACTCACACATTGTTCTTCTCTGCATAACAACCCATAATCAATTGAGTGTGTGCATCTCCGTTTTATGAAGTTGATTCATAGTAAAAAGTCAGAAAATAGTGGTGAGGAATAATTCTCAGCCTCGCCAAAAGTACAAAAGCATCACTGTATAGAAATCTAGCAGTAGTATCTCGAAAGGGATCACGTTCAGATCTAAGTGCGCTTAGATCAAGAAGCTACCAACTCAGCACCAAAAAGCACTAGTGGCTTAAATTGGACGATAAAATCCCCGTAGTTAGCAGTAGTTAGTTTTACCTGACCCAACCCGTAGACGTGGCATAGCCTGTCAGTCTAAATCCGTTCCTATAGACCTTCTGTGGCGTAGCCTGTTGGTCATCCCGCTTACACACACCGACTTTCTGTGGCGTAGCCTGTTATTCTTTTCGGCTTACACTGAGCTTCTGTGGCGTAGCCTGTTGGTCATCCCGCTTACACACACCAACTTTCTGTAGCTTGTTAGTCGCTTCCGCTTACACTGACCTTCTGTGGCGTAGACTGTTGGTCATCCCGCTTACACACACCGACTTTCTGTGGCGTAGCCTGTTAGTCGTTTCCGCTTACACTGACCTTCCGTGACGTAGCCGGTTTGTCATCCCGCTTATACACAACGACTTTCTGCGGTGTAGCCTGTTAGTATTTTACGCTTACACTGACCTTCTGTGGCGTAGCCTGTTGGTCAATCAACGTACACATAAATCACCGTCGACGATCCGAACATAAGACTACGTATCAAAGCTAGATAAAGCTAATTAAAGTATCATCTCTCTCTCTCTCTCTTCAACAGTGTCGACTTATCTTTTCCCTCCAGCCATCATCCCAGTATACATAGAAAGTAAAATATAAGAAAGTATTGGAGGAAATTGGATATTTAGACCTAATTAAAACAAATACCTGAATAAAAGAATTTTATATTTATTTAAACAGGTATAAAGATGTAAAAATAATGGACAGCCTGGTTAATATCCGGGTCAGTTAGGACAGCAGCCAAGTCGTTGTCCGAAAGCCAATCATTGACAATAAAGAAATCAACAGACCTGAAGTTGAGGGAACAGCCGTGCAAGATGGAGGAGAAGTTCTTGACAGCATCGAAAGAGAAAAGGACCTGAAGAGCAGGATGGTGACAAGACTCTGGGACCAGAAGGGTTTGGCACCAATGGGCTCATTGGTGCTTCAGGTCGGTCCGGATCGGTGAGAAAAACTAGGTCGAGCAGCCTGCACCGTCATTTACGACAAAATTACACTGGTGAGGCCAGCAGAGGTACAGGTTTCTAGGAAGGACAGTACATGCTGAGGAGCACCAAAATAGGATGGCAATAACCCTTCAGTCTCGGGAGGCCGAACGCAACCAACCTCTGGAATATTGAAATCGCCAAGAACGACTACCTCGTCAGAGGGTGAGAGGACGCTGCTTAAGCCGTCGATGAAAAAGAACAGCTGGGCATACACTCCATAGGGTTAAGCAGGGGAATGTAGGCGGTGAAAACGTACAGAGTTCCGTGAGGGAATTTCACGGCGACGCAAATGAGCTCCAAGGAGTAAGCAAGCTGTACGGTCTAACAAGGGATTGAAGGTAAACTGTTTGCCTTTTATTTTTTTGCATCCTTTTATACCCAATCAAAATGCAACATTGGTTGCTGGGTTTTAAAAAGAGCTACACTTAGGCAGGTGCATTTACTGAAAGGAAATGTGGTTAACTTCGCATGACCACAGCGCACAGCACCCCGTCGCAAACGGGCACACACACATCTTCGTGGCGATCCCACCTAAAGACCTGAAACTCACGCCCGAAGATCTTGGCATCGGAAATACCGCCACAAAGCCAGGTTTCAGAGAGACAGATGACTTCAAAATTAGAGGCGCTAGTAGCGGACAGCAGATGCAAAGTTTTGGAGCGCAAACCGGTTACGTTCGCGTAGAAGAGAAAAACCTCACTGACAAGTTTTGTGAGTGCTGGACCCCGCCTAGGCCTGCCAAGAAAAATTTCTCGGGAACGAAGACCTTAAAGGAGACCGTGAAGGCGCATTCAGCTGTATAGTTAGCAAGAAAACCTGGCGATGCGGATGGAGGCGAGAGTAACAATATTGAAAGCTATGCCATGCTTAGAGGTATCAGGGTGAAATCTGGAAAGGAATAAGCATTTTCGACGTCTGATCAGGGGAGATCTTCTCTGAACGTACCCTTTTTACCTCCGGCTTGTTGGAGGCTTTTATCTTTGCTACATACAGAGCCTTTAACCTGGAGAAGCCAATTGCCATTGCCTTCTTAAACCTTCTCAGCTCCGCAGAGAAGAATTTTACGAAGCCGGAGTCTGTGGTGCACTATTACTTTCCAGATTGATTAAGCTAATTTCCGCAGATGTAAACCAAGTAAAAATCACTACATGGACTGAATCAAAAATTACTCTGGCCTGGATTCGGAAGCACCCTTCTAATTGGAAAAGATTGGTAGGAAATCTTGTTTTCGAAATCCATGAAAATGCTCCACAAGCTGTGTGAAAATAGGTTCCTTCACAACAAAAACCCGCTGATGTAGCTTGACGAGGCATTCTTCCTGAAGCATTACCAAATCTCGACATCTAGTGGACTGGACCTAAATCGACTTACAACATATTTATCTGTTGTTGAACTGTGAAACGCCGAAAAATGAATTATACAAACTCTTCAAAAAACAATTTTTGCTACCGAAATTTCATGCCTACAAAAGAACCTTCCCCTTCCAAAGAAAAGCCGTCTCCTCTCCCTTAATCCTATACTCTACTCTGAGAACATACTCCGAGTAGGAGGTCATCTCACTGAGTCTCATCTCACCTATAATCAAAAACACCCAATTATTCTCCCAAATAATCACCACATTACAAATATATTAATAGATCACATTCACCACTATTCATTATATGGTGGAACTGAAATTATACAAAGCATTCTGCGAAACACTTATTGGTTACTTAACGCTCAAAATGCTATTCGGCATCGAATACACAAAT
This sequence comes from Leptarthrus brevirostris, assembly GCA_964036015.1. Lineage (NCBI taxonomy): Eukaryota > Metazoa > Arthropoda > Insecta > Diptera > Asilidae > Leptarthrus > Leptarthrus brevirostris. Next base: position 11,654,245 of record OZ038376.1, on the reverse strand, counting down.
GTATTAATTGTTTTCGTTTTAACGCTCGACCCAGATCTCAGTTGATGAGCTCTCTTCCATCAGCTAGAGTTAATGTCTCACTACCCTTTCACCACACTGGAGTCAATTATGCAGGGCCAATTGATATGAAGACACCAACATTAAGGGGAGCAAAAATAACAAAGGCTTATATATGTTTATTCGTTTGTTTAGCTACCAAGGCCATACATAATGAACTTGTATCAGACCTATCCACACCAGCCTTTTTAGCCGCTTTAAAACATTTTGTCCGAAGAAGAGGGCTGCAAACAAATCTAGAGTGCACAATTAAGTCAATGGAAAGTCATCTGGCATTTCAATCCTCCAGCTGCCCCACATTTTGGCGGACTGTGGGAATCCGGAGTAAAATCCACAAAACGCCATCTCTTTAAAGCTATTTAAAACACTACACTGACATATGAAGAATTGAGCACTGTACTTATTCAAATAGAGGCATGTTTAAATGCCAGACTTTTAACTCCTCTCTCTAACGATTTAACAGATTATAATATCCTTACTCCCGGCCATTTTCTCACCGGTCGACACAACCTAACAATTACAGAACCCCCATCTTTAGATCCTCTGCAACATCCACGTACGAGATGGAAATACATCTAACTACTCACTCATAATTTTTGAAAAAAATGGTTCAAAGACAATCTCCATACTCTTCAACAGAGACATATATGGCATACCAGAAAGGATAATTTGAAAAATGGAACACTAGTCCATTCTGGGTATAATGATCTAGTAAGAGCTGTCACCATAAAAACCCCTAAAACAACTCTAACTTGTCCTATCAGCAAATGTGAATATTCCCCACAATAAAAAAATATATATATTTTTTGGCAATACTGGCTCTCATTGCCTCTATTTTTTGTATAAAAGGAAGTCACTTTGCGCCAAATAGAGATGGGAACCGAATCGAAAAGTATCGATACTTGGCATTGCAAAATAACCGCATCTTTCGGTACTTAGATACAAATATACCGTTGGAGAAGTATCGATACTCAAAAGTATTGGAACCATATGGATAAAAAATTAAAAAAATTATATATGGTGTAGAAATTACATAGAAATTACAATTATTATCTTATTGGTTTTTTTTTTGTAGCAAAACAATTTGCAACAACTTTGTCGTTGAGAAATATCAAAATATCGATTTGCTCAAAAGGCATATGCATTTGATTGATAATTTTTTTCAAATGAAATCATTTTAGCAAATGAATAATTTTAAATTTCGCAACCACAACAAAAAAAAAACAGATGAAATAAAGAACAATAAATTTTTATTTCAATAGAAATCTATTTTTAGCTTTTGTATACTGCCACACGACTAGAGATTGGACCCATACACCAAATAATGAGACGGTGTGTACTGGGCCGTCAATACTTCGAATATTGAAAGAAAAGTATCGAGGTTCGGAAGTATCGGGGGCTGGTAGTACCAATTACAAAACCTGGAAGTATTGAAAGAAAAGTATCGATACTCTGGTATATCGATACAGTATCGCCCATCTCTAGCGCCAAAATTACCTCAAAGTTGACAGTGAACAAGTGCGCGTCGAGGAGTTTTTATTGTTATTTTAATTTTTTTCTTTTTTTAACTTTTATTTTTTTATTACTTCGTATATTTTACTTTACAATGGAAGAATGATTGGAAATTTTGAACTCGAATTCCTCGGACTCTTTAATTACTCCACCGGGCACACCCCAAAGAAGTTTAATGGATCTTTTATCGGAGATGCAGGACATTTCGACATTAGTAAGTCCTCTAAAACAGACTAAAAAAAAATAGAGCAGCCGTAACCTCAAGGAAGAATAAGAGCCAACAGAATCCGAAGGCTGGAAAGAAAACTCCAAAGATAAACATCGAAACAATTTTGGCAGAGACCACCATGGTGCCTACACCAGTAAGCCCACTAAAGGTTACCCCACCAAAAAGGCAAGGTCTACGTTTAAGATCGGTGATAGATCGACTTCCACCAGCCCACTCGTCTTCAATTAGGACGAAAAGACGACACTTTGAGGTATTAAAAGCATCGCCAACAGTCGACCGAATACGGACAGCCGACACATCTAAAAAGGGCTTTGTTTTTAAACCACGGCCAACTATCTACGCTCCTGGTATAAGAATACCAACACGGCCACGATCGATTCCCACCATAACATCCAAAAAACAAGGCCCAATATCCGAGGTAACTATCAGCAAACCGTCCGAAGAAATTATAAACACACCAACACAGTTTATGGATGCACTAATTGAGCCGCCAATTCACTTCATGGACACTTTTATTTATTTTAAGCTTAATGCAAGCTATTACATAAACAATACAAAATAACAAAATAAATACTACAAACTAAAATAAACAATAAACAATAATTCATAACACGTCATATTACCGTGATATACACGTCTATATTACCATCAGTACAATTCAGGGACAGTCCAACAAGCAACATTAAACCACCTCAACACAATGTAGGCATTCCACGAGATTTGGAGCAAAACATCATTGCTGGTCCCATTGTACTGGAACTATTAAAAACGGCCACCATTCCGTGGGACAATATTCGAAAGGCCAAAGGTTTCTTCAAATGGGACCTGCCAGGAAAGACTACGATGAAAATGAAGAGGAAACAAGGCAAAATACACATTTTCCATCAAGCAAAGGTTAGTTTATTTATAAATTGTTATCTAATAAATTTGGTGGCGGGAGGATGTTCGGCTCACCCAAGAATTCCTGCAAACAAAACAAAAATTAACAAAAGCAAAAATAAAATTGTATCCGATGCAAATACTTATCCTTATCTTCCTGTTCCACATTTCTTAATTAATTAATTAATTCGTAATTAAATTGATCTGAAACAAAAACAAAAACCCAAAAAGAATAAGAATACAAAAAATTACACAAAAATACTTATCTAAATAATGCACGGGAAGTTTATTTTTTGTATCCAAATCCTTTCTATAGCTTCTCCAGCAAATATCCATCACCTAAAATTATTCAAATTTATTACAATAACATAAAATTTGTATTAAAATAACTTACCAAAAACATTTTTGCAGCTTAATTTTCTGTCACTTTCCTGTCACTTAAGGGGACATTTACATCAGTTGGGACCAAAAAATTCATTTTTTTTATTAGCTTAATCGTTGGATATATCGATCAAAAATAATGTGCCGAAATTCCAAATTGATATCTTAGTAGTTTCCGAGTTACAGGTCATTAAAGAGGCGTGCCTCCCGTCGAGCGCTCAACTGCTTTCTAAGCGAAAGCGAAGTCGACTGAAATGTTGCGATTTTTCACAAAAGCGTTCTAGTTATTCATTTCATATGTCATTGTGGTATAGACCTCAATTTTTTATTTTGATTGTTTTTTTCAAAAGTTAATAAAAAAATAGTACCAAAAAAATGACCAAAAAACGAGGTTTTTTTTCAAATGGCCGCCATTTTATTTTTTATTGGAATTTTGGCTTGCCAAACGTCTATACCACGCATTATGGTATAAACTTTAAAAAAATGTTGAATTTTTTGCAGAGTCTAATCTGATATTCCATTATTCCATTAATTATTCAGAGTTTAATCTGAGTTTCTCACCTGACATTTTTTGCATGAAAGTTTAATTATAGTGCAATCTTTTAATTTGCTCTAATTGTTACAACCTGTACCCAGTGAAAATTAGGTGGACTTTTCCTCGTTGGATTGAAATTGGATTTTTTTTATTTATTTTATATTGAATTTGAATTTTATTTATTTTGAACTACTGAACTTCTGTGACTAAATTGTGATATTAGCTGTAAGATTTTTTTTGTTGACATAAACCATTTTTGTTACACAAATTAAGGCTGTTTTAATTCCGGCACCCTTCTCTATTTGTGAGTAAATCACACAGAAGGGCTGTGACATACAAATAGAAAGACAGTCAGACAGGCCAATAGACCGTAGTAGTCCTCGCCATATAAGATAGTCAATACGTGTTTATTGTTCTAGTGGTTTTGAGGAAATGCCCCTCTTTTTGATAAAGTCATCGACATCTTTATTAACATTAGCATTGCATGTGTTATTAAAAAATTGGATGAAATAGTCAATTGTTTTTCTATTTACTCATTTCAGTAAGGCTTTCGGTAGTATCACTAATAGACTTACTGATTTTTCCTCATTGTAACTGAAATTTCTTAACAGGTTGTGTAGTTTTGTTTTGAAAACTGATGAGATTGTGCTACTCTCGTTCCTTAAATACGTTTAATGCATGCTCTGGTAGAAACCATTTGAAATTTCAGAAATCTAGTGTTTGTTAAGTCCTTAACATTTCAATCCAATTTTTAATATTTACAAGTGATAACAGTTCACCTCCCATTGGAAGTTGCTGCTTTACATTGCAGATTAATCACATTTTCAGATCTTCACCATAAAAGGATACGACAAATGTAAAAATGTAAATTTAACGACAGCAGTCGTTTTGTGTTAATCTCTTTCTCATAAAAGAAACGGAACCTTCAAGGTGAGGGTGAATTTTGTTTCGAATGCTAAGAATTTTTTCCTTCCGTTTTTTGATTTTTTTCTTCTATTCCTTTTAATATTTTTACCTTGAAAGCAAAACAAAACTGTGCCAGACATTTTTTATGCCATTCACGTTGCTCGTGGGCGGTAGGATTAAAATCTGAAAATTCAATCTCAATGCAAATATTTGAAAAGAGAAGAAGGCTTACAGAAGAACTGTCGGGGTTTGTCCGAGGGTAGCCACTCGGAGGCGGATGCGAGTGTGCATGGCAATAGGGCTGAAAAGGGCTGACTAACCCCAAGAAAGGGCTTTTTGTTTATATTTCTTGGCTTCAGCCAAGAAATATAAACAAAGGCAAATAGAAATAAGGAAACTATAAGAGCTGACAAAAGAAAAAATTTCCAGTGGTAGAAACAAGTGACGAATTCTTTACAGGAATTTAAAGTAGAGTTTCTTCCTGGCTGGACTTTGTGGGCCATCAAAATTAAAAAGTTAATTGGAGCTATCCTCTAACCTTACTCCATCAGAAACACAATCTTCTTTTTAGTATAACATTTTTTTATCAAGCTCCACACACAATCAAGTAGCTTATGCGATTCACTATGGAGTCCATATGTCATTGCGTTTCATTAATTTCGACACAAAGCAATTATCGTTTGGAGTAATTTAATTTTCCCGCAAAATGATTATTTTCCCAAGCACCATATAAAGTGATGTAACGACCGCCTGCGGTTGTTTCAATTGCATCAAATCGTTAACATCGTCCCCATCGCGTTCATGGCTTCGGAAATATTCGTAGCAATAATAGCGTCAAAACGAACCATTTAGCACACACCTCCTCCTACAAGAGCAATTCTAAAGGCATAAAAAGGCAATTATTGAGGGATTTTTCGTACGAGATTAAAAGCGGCTCACCAGAAAGTGAAATCCTTCTTAGCTTTTTGATGTCAAGTGGCTGCTTTTCTTTTGACTTTCTTCCAATCAGATAAACTTGAGCTTATGGGACTAAAGTCCTAACAAATTGAAGTCATTGTGAGATCTGAACTTCTTTTTGGGTATCCACGGATATAGGGTAAAATTTATTGAATTCATAAAAGCCGTATTTTGTACTGACGGTTTTTTTGGGATTTGGTTTAATTATTAGTCTGGTTTTAATAAAAGAAACGTTTTCAGGTAAAATTGTAAAATTTTGAGCACAAAATATGTATATCTTACTACGTGGTTACTAACGTGCCACCACACAGCCTTGTGTTTGCGATTTCATAAATGGTGTTATTACTACCAAATAAAAATATATAGAAAAGTTCATGGAAGTAATAAAACTGCTTTTATTGATGTAAGATTCAGTATGTTGTTAGTGCGCGTGTTCTTTTTTTTTTGCGGGAGAGGTGAAAATCTTCCAAAGACACTACCCGAATTTACTCACTGAAAACTCCTCTCAAGGGATTAGGCGAATCAGACAACTTTATTTGGGTCCATTTTCGCCCCTACCCCTTGTCATTTCAGCCAGGATTACCTGAACTCATCTTGTTTTCTTCCCTCACCTCGATTCCCCGGCAGACATTTGCTTATGAGGACCTCTTCTATCCTTTCGGCCTCCATTCATTGGTGTCCCATCAGCTTCTTTCTTCTACTTGCTAAGGTGGGGCACTGACACACTATCTGCACTATGTGCAGGTATCCTCCTCAAAGAAGTTCATCTTTTTTCGATGAAACCGGAAGTTTCTATATCCTGTTAATAGTGCCGTCAGCTATCTCAAAGCCTTTCGATCCATGTCTAGGACATTCTTCTGCTCAGCACTTCTGGATGTGTCACCTTGTTCAATGAGGCACACGTGTTGAATTTACCGACAGACTCCAAGGCCAGTGCTGTATTGATCTCTGTGTTGTCTGTACAACTGATCACCGCCTGATTGTCGAGTGCCACCACTGTATTGTTGACAGGCATTTTCATTTCCGGTATCTTATTTTTGATACGATCCACGATTTTTCTATTCGCATATTCATTACTAGATGTGCTTGTTTGCACCTGGATCCATGGAGCAGCTGATGCTGCAGTCTTATTCTTACCGACAGGCGAAATCGGGATTAGCCTATTGATATGAATGTTGTGTATATGCCCCTGAGTGTTAATAAATCAATTTTACTGACAACCTGAAGTAGGGCTGGGAATATATCGTCAAATATTGCTGCCCTGAACGGTTCAAATGACTTAATCCCTTCAGTAATCATTAGAAAATTAAAAAATTAAATAAAACACATTTTTTTTATGAATAAATTTTATTTACTGAACATATACATCCTTCATAAAAGCCATTTCAGGCCCAAAAACACTGCGCGGTACTAAAACTATGCTGTTCACTTGCCATCATTTACACATCATTTCACAGTACTAACATCGCAGAATGTCACCCGATTTGCGGAGATTGGAAGACAAGAGGAGGGGTACCTCGCTTGAATTATCGCAGCTGACTTTTATCTCGCTTCCACATGCCATAAATCGTATTAATTTTCACCCGAGTATATTCGGGACTGGTCTTTTCTGCAGGTAAGATTTGCCTGAGTTATCTCGGGTGTGGGAATTTTCGCACATAATAGCCGCCCGAGTATACTCGGGCGTAGTCCTTAAGCGGTTAATAGATCGTCTGAGCCAGTTAAGAGACACAATCCTTTCGGCCAGAACTCGATCTATGGCATTCGCACCCTGTTTCCTTAGCCGCCACTGGGGTTAGGCCACTCTAGAGGCCGAAAAGATAGGCTTTTCTGGGGATTTTTTTTTCAGAAAAACACCAAAATAATTCGAGATTACAAAAAAAGGTATTTATCATACATATCAGTGACTGTATACAATAATTTTTTTGAAGCGATTAATTTCAAAATGGCAGCTGTGCAGCGTTATTGCGATGACGTTTCCGTTTTTCAAGGGTCCACGGCCGGACAAACAGCTCCTGTAATTTTTGAATTATGATGAGCCAATAAATTCTTTTGCATTATATATAACAACAGCTATAGAAGTATAGTATAAATGGCGCAAAGTAAAAAGTGGAAAATTTGCCTAACAAATCGTCAGAAAATTATTAATAACAAATTAACTATACAATATAAAAAATCCTACGTACTTCTATAGACAATGTTTTTTAAAGATACGTTCAAAATTTCGAGTGAATCGGTTGAAAATTGCATGAGTTATGTTTCCGGCCAACTTGAAAAATACAGTTTTCAGATAAACGTGTTATCATTGTTGAGGTCAATTTAAATAAAAAATTAAAAAATCTATTTTTCACAAATTTTAGAGTGGCCTAACCCCTTAACCCGGAATGTGGGATATTTCTCCTCCTCGAGCAGAAGTGCCCACGACTTCGTAGAGTTTTCTTCATCTCTTTCTTTAAGCTTTACATCTGCCCCAGGATTGCGAATCCTGTCTTATTATGCCTCTGTTAAAAGCCTTTCTGCCCTTCTTTTTTTAGTGCTTCCAACGTCCCACCAAGAGGTTGGGTCTTATTCCACCACTACAGTTGGAGTGCAAGCTTCGCGATACGCCTCTTCGACAGCCTTATATCGTCTGTAGAGTAAGTGATAACGCGTCGGCCTTTCAATCCACAGGTTAATATCATGAATTACTGTCGGCCTACCAATCAGGAGGTCCCAGGTTCGAATCCCAACAACAACAGATCTAAGTAAAAAGGCCATGGGAGTTGCAGAAAAAATGTCACTGGTTCGGAATCCACTTTAAATTGTAGGTCCACTTGCAATCGTTGTCTCGAATCAGGTGAAGTTATTCTGTCTCTCTATGTGCACAGTATTTTTGGGTATTCTAGGGGTCCAACATGTTACCTAACTTTGTAACGCGTGGTCCGATTTGGATGATTCTTTTTTTGTTGTACAGAGTATGATCCCCCATTGCCAATAGGAGAAAAAATGATGAGCCAATAAATTCTTTTGCATTATATATAACAACAGCTATAGAAGTATAGTATAAATGGCGCAAAGTAAAAAGTGGAAAATTTGCCTAACAAATCGTCAGAAAATTATTAATAACAAATTAACTATACAATATAAAAAATCCTACGTACTTCTATAGACAATGTTTTTTAAAGATACGTTCAAAATTTCGAGTGAATCGGTTGAAAATTGCATGAGTTATGTTTCCGGCCAACTTGAAAAATACAGTTTTCAGATAAACGTGTTATCATTGTTGAGGTCCATTTAAATAAAAAATTAAAAAATCTATTTTTCACAAATTTTAGAGTGGCCTAACCCCTTAACCCGGAATGTGGGATATTTCTCCTCCTCGAGCAGAAATGCCCACGACTTCGTAGAGTTTTCTTCATCTCTTTCTTTAAGCTTTACATCTGCCCCAGGCTTGCGAATCCTGTCTTATTATGCCTCTGTTAAAAGCCTTTCTGCCCTTCTTTTTTTAGTGCTTCCAACGTCCCACCAAGAGGTTGGGTCTTATTCCACCACTACAGTTGGAGTGCAAGCTTCGCGATACGCCTCTTCGACAGCCTTATATCGTCTGTAGAGTAAGTGATAACGCGTCGGCCTTTCAATCCACAGGTTAATATCATGAATTACTGTCGGCCTACCAATCAGGAGGTCCCAGGTTCGAATCCCAACAACAACAGATCTAAGTAAAAAGGCCATGGGAGTTGCAGAAAAAATGTCACTGGTTCGGAATCCACTTTAAATTGTAGGTCCACTTGCAATCGTTGTCTCGAATCAGGTGAAGTTATTCTGTCTCTCTATGTGCACAGTATTTTTGGGTATTCTAGGGGTCCAACATGTTACCTAACTTTGTAACGCGTGGTCCGATTTGGATGATTCTTTTTTTGTTGTACAGAGTATGATCCCCCATTGCCAATAGGAGAAAAAAAATTTGGTCAAGGGGGCGTGGACCGATTTGGAGAATTCTTTTTCTGTTGGGTAGAGTATGTTCCGTGGTTGATACCGGTTGAAAAATTTGTTGGGTGGATGGGGGTGGGGGTGGAACCTAACTTTGTAACGCGTGGTCCGATTTCGATGGTTCTTTTTCTGTTGTATAGAGTATGATCCCCCATTGCTAATAGGAGAATAATTTGGTCCTCTGGTAAAAGGTGTGGGTGGGGGGGGAGGGGTAGTCTAACTTCGTAACGCGTGGACCGATTTGCATAATTCTTTTTCTATTGGGTAGAATATGATCCTTGGTTGATACTACGAGAAAACAAATGTTGCTGGGGTGGGGGTGGGAGAAGGGGGGTTGTTCGCCAAGCACACCTGAAAAAGAATCAAATTAGTATTCATTCAAAGAATGGAACGAGACAAAATTACCTACAAGTAAATACTTACCTGAAGTACCTGAATTACTCCCAAAATGAAGACAAATGTACCTGAAATTAAAGAAGAATGAAATATATTAGATTAAGTATACACTACAAACTATTTTTAGTATACATGAAATGACTATTGACATGAAATTTTCAACAAATGAACATAACAAAAACAAATCAAAATCAAAACAATGAACTAAACATGAAATGATAATATGTAAACAAACATAAACGAACCAATATAATTTTACGAAAACTACATGAAATATACAAAGTATATAAAAAATTTGAGTTTTCTTACCTTTTATTGTGAAATCCAGCAGCCAGGCGATGATATTCCTCCGAATTCGCGACTTTTTCCGCGGTTTCCTTAAAGAGAAGAAAGCATTAATTTCATTGAACTAACACTGCACATACACAGAAATACACTTAAATAACAATTTAAGACACAATTAAAGGTACCATAAGTAATACTTACCAAGTATTTATTATAATTTCACTTCACTCGCGAATGACATTTTGCCGAAACTTCACCTTTAAAAATACTGTCAAACTTTATGTGCTGCCAACATGCAGCACATCAAATTGATGTAAAATTTGATGAGGAATCGATTGGTGATAATTAAATTTACCTATTTCGATTCCCCATCGAGATATTTTTAATTATTTATATTCCCTATACTCAAAATGAGTGGGAAAGAGAAAAAATATATAATTTATATTAGAAAGAGATAAATAAAATATTCTTTCAGTGGAGACTTCAAAATGGAGATAAACATTGAGCAGCGCCATCTCTTGCAAACGTTAAAACTACAATTAATCCCAATTTTGTGCAAATTTACCATTTTGACCACCACGTGCAGTTGTGCAATTTTTAAATAATCATTTTCTTTTTCAGCAAGTGCTACAATTTTAGTTTATAATTTTTTTCTTCATTTCGTTTCATTTTATTTATGATTATTTTGTGAACTATAATTTCCTTTGGTTTATTAACTTTGTTTGTTTGAAATAATTGCGAATAACTAGATAAAGATTAAAAGAAGTTAACTTTATATTTTTTTTGTTATTGAATTTCTCTTGTTTTTATAATTTCATTTGAGTTTTTTATGAATAAATTAATTTGAATTAAAGCCGCAAATTTACGACTTATTATTTCGAAAAAAAAACATTTTCAAATTTCAGGAGTGGAACCGAACTTTGTAACGCGTGGATCGATTTGGATGCTTCTTTTGCTGTTGTATAGAGTGTGGTCCCCCATTGCTAATAGGAGAATAATTTGGTCCTATGATGGGGGTGGGGGGGGGGGTAGTAACTTCGTAACGCGTGAACCGATTTCGATGATTCCTTTTCTGTTCGGTAGAGTATGTTCCCTGATTGATACCATGAGAAAAAAAGTTTAGTGGAATGGAGGTGGGGTAGGGGGTTAAACATAACTTTTTAACGCGTGGACCAATTTGGATGGTTCTTTCTTCGTTGTATAGAGTTAAAGACACTCAAAAGTGAGAAATAAAATAGTTTAAAAAAAAAAGTTTAATCGACTTCACAAAAAGCGCTAAAAAGCATAAAATAATTTTTAATTTTATATCTATTACGACATTTTAAAGTCGGTGCAAATTGAACAAATAAAACAACTACAGTACCACAATTGAAAATAATACATAATACTACCTGAACGTTTCAGCTTACGGGATCATAATAAATGACGATTATATATTTTTTTTGTAGCTGTTTGGTTTGTTTGATTTGCACCCACTTCAAAATGTCTTAATAGATATAAAATTAAAAATAATTTTATGCTTTTTAGCGCTTTTTGTGAAGTCGGTTCAACTTTTTTCTTAAAACTATTTTATTTCCATTCCATTCCTTTTTCAGTTTTATCTGAAAAATCCTTCCACCCAGGCGGAGTTTAATCTGCAAGTTTCTTCACCCGATTTATTCAGAGTTTTATTTGAAATTCCTACCATTCCTCGCATAGAGTATAATCTAAACACTCCTCTCCACAGTCAGATTTTTATTTGAGCAACCACTATTCAGAGTTTAATCTGAATATTTCCTATCCACCTAATAAGAGTTTAATCTGAAATTTCATTAATCCAATATTCAGAGTTTAATCTGAATATTTCCACCCGACTTAATCAGAGTTTAATCCGATATCCCTAATTCAGAGTTTAATCTGAACACCTTTTAATTATTGCACGAAAGTTTAATCATAGTACAATCTTTTATTTTTTTCTATTATTTGTTACAGTTGCCACCTGGCGGGAAGTTAGGGAACTTATCTTCATTGAATTTTGTTCTTTTGGATTTTTGTTGAATTTTTCATATTAATTGAATTTATTTTATGAATTTATATTTTGTACATTATTGAATTAGTTTCAAGATTTTGTTGTTGTTGAATAAAATCATTTTTGGTTAAAACTTAAGCCTGTTATCATTCCGGCACCCTTCTCATTTGTGAGTAAATACCACAGTAGTTATTTTTTAGTGACAAAAAGAGGTTTAATCTTGATGCTCCTGATGGCTTCTCCTACTATTGACATGATAAGAGAAAGCCGAAAAAAATTCGTATGAGTAGGAATTTTGGAGGAGGCGGGGTGATGATTTGGGCTGGATTTTCTACAGCAGAAAAAACCCAAATTGCTTACGTACCTAAGAAGATGAACTCAGATTTGTATATTGAACTACTGGATAGCGTCGTGGTAGAGCGAGCTGAAGAGTTGTGTTGAACTGACTTTATTTTCTAGCAGGATAATGCAGCAGTCCATACAGCTAGGAAACCTATGGGGTATACTTCAAGACGCGTCTTCGCTAACGTAATTCAGTTTGACACGGTTGGTAATCGTAAAGAAGCGATTCATAAAGAATGGCAAGGAATTTCAATTGATGTGTTACAAAATTTAATTTCTTCAATGCAAAATAGGGTTTTTGAACTAATTTAGAAGAATGGCGGAAGTACACTTTATTAGTGCAGGTCTTTAGAATTTGTTATAACTTAAATAATGTTTCATAATTTTGTGATTATTTAGTAAATATTTAATTAGTTTTAAAAGCTAGAAGTCGTTTTTGTTCTTGTTGTTGTGGATTTATGTTTTGTAAGTTTTAACTTCCCACATATAGGAAGTTATTGTAATGGGCCCGATTTTCAAAATTTTTAATTAAATTTTTTTTTAACATTTCAAAGTCACCATAGTGTTTTACGTATGTTTTTGAACACATGTATGTGTGTGTGTGTGTGTGTGTGTGTATATGTGTACGTACGTACGTTCGGACCCACTTTTTTCGAAAACGAAATCTCGCGAACAAAAAATGATAACGACTTCGCTATGGTGCCATTCGAAGCGTATTATTGTCAATAAGAGCTGAAAGAAATTTAATCAATTTCGGTTCAGCCGTTTTTTTGTTTAAACAAACAAACTGAAAAAAAAGTTGATTTCAGACTTTCTTGAAAAGCATTTCTTCGACGTAATTTGTTCTGATGACGATCGGGACATCAAAAAGTCGGATAATAACAATTTATTATGAACAGAAATTGTTTATAATGATGAAAAATTGTTTATAACAATAAATGATTGTTTATAACAATAATAAATTTATAATTATAAAAAATGGTTGTACCTGGTTGAAAATTGATTATGAAAATTGGAAATTGAATACAAAATTGCAGATTGTTCATAGCAATTGAAAATTCTTATAAACAATGGAAATTTTTGTTACCACAAAAAATTTCTTTTATGAATAAACTTTGTTTATATCAATTAAAAATAGTCTATAACAATTAAGAATTGTTTATATCAATTATAAATTGTTTATAACCATTCAAAATTATTAATAACAAATGAATTCCAAACAGAGTGCATTTATTTGGTTTTCATTAAAAAATACTGCTATAACGGAATAATTTTTTAAAAATTTTTTTGCATCTAATTACAACGAAATTATCATGATAAATTAAATTCATTAATTTATTTATTTATAAATTTAAAATATCAATTTTCTAAGTATTTTTAAATGAGATACAAGTGGGCGAAAGTTTTTTTTTGAAAAAGATTCTTCTGATCTAATTGGTTCTGATACAACTCGATACTTAAAAAAAAATCCAGAACTTTTATAGCTTTTTGTAACATTAAAAAAATCTAAAAAAACCATAAATAGTTGATATTAATGATAAATAAAACGATAAATCGAATAGTATGAATTTTATTGAGTTTTCACTTACTCGTTTGTACTATGATCATGAAATTTATCGCTATTAACAATTAAATATTGTTAATATTAATTGAATATTGTTAATAACAATTGAAAATTGTTATTAACTGGGAAGTTGTTCGTGTGGACCTCAAGGGTCGCACTAATGATGCGACACCCAGAATCTGGACCTACCCCACTAGTTTTTTGATAGTTTAATAATGAGTAAATATTTTTACTTTAAGATGTCTATTTCTTTTAAGTCAATCTTTAACAATATTAGGTAAAATTTACATTTACTTTTTTAATTTCTTCTTCTTTTTTTGCTGCACACTTTCCAAGAAAATACATAAAAATTTTAAAGACAAATACAACAAAATCGGTTACAGTGCTACAGTGTTATATGTATTATTGAAATACTTGCTAAAGGACATTTTATATTAGAAAATTAAATAAAGAACAAAATGTATTTATATGAATTTATCATTTCGTGTATCCAATTTTGTTGACTTCAACCTTAAATCTTCCTACTATGATTACAAAACACTGCAATGTATAAAGTTATTCAACTATAATATTTCACGGGTTGTGTACCTTTACTTTTTGAAACAAATTAGTTAACTATTCGTTTAGGAGAAAAAAACATCTATATTTATATGAATTTCGCTAAGTGTACTTAGGCATAACAAATAACGTTTGGGCAGAATTAAATATAGGACCAAAAAAGTTGTTTTTGCAAGAAACTAAGAATTATTAAAAAGTGGAGATACAACATTTTTGCACTTAACCATCGCAATTTGCAACAAGTTTTAATTCTTTGTTTTGATTTTTTTTTTATAAGGTGGGAAATTTGTTAGAGGAAACTACAGCAGTCTTTTGAAAAGAAAATAGGAAATTGGGACAGGACTAGGGAAGTTAGAGATGGTATTATTATTAGGTTTATTAATGTTCTTTTTCAACTTTTAATTTTTATTTATTTATTAATTTATTTAAGCTTAATACAAGCTATTACATAATAATACAACAATTACAAGCTATAACATAATACTCATACTACAAGCTATAATAAATGATAAGACATAATAAATTAATAGTAAAAGCTACAATATGAGCTCTAATTATAATAGATACGGGCTGGAAGGAAGAAGAATTAAGAAAGGCGATCAAAATGGGCCGGATCAAGATAAAAGGCTTTGTGAAGAGATGATTTACTCAAATGGAAGTCAAAGAAGGAAAGGTCGTTGACTTTTCGTAGCATCCTGGTAATTGGCTCGCTTTGACCGTAGCTTGTGCGATGGCGGTCGAGTTGAGAAGGGGAGTGGACCTAAGGTTGCGGGGACTGGTATAGATGGGTAGAGATTGCAGGATTGAAGGGCAGTCTCTGGCATATAACAGCTGATGAATGAAGAGAATGTCGGAAACATCACAATGTTTACTTAGGGGTTGTAAGTCGATCACTTTCAGATGTTCTTCATAAGGTGGAAGGTTGAACCTGCCTGTCTACCCACGGAAGATCACGTAGAGCAAAGCGAATGAACCTACGCAGGGACGGATTCAATCCTGTTATTGTGAGTTGTTTGTGTAGGTGACCATACCTGGCTGGCATATTCAAGGAGAGGTCTAACGAAGGAGATATAGAGAGATTTGGAAACATAAGGATTGGCAAACTCTCTAGACCAGCGCTTCAAAAATCCTAGCGCGGAGTTAGCTCTGTTAATTATACTGTCAATATGGGAGTGGAAATTGAGTTCACTATCACAGATTATTCCTAGGTCACACAAAAAGGTAACGATAGGGTCTGGTGCGTCGGTTAGCATGTAGACTCTCGGGGTGGGGGTGGTGGTAAGACGCTTGCGGGAATAAGAGATGGACTGGCATTTGGAGACATTGAGCTCAAGAAGGTTTTTCATGCACCCTGTGGTGAACGAATCGAGATCTTTTTACAGAAGAAAAGAGTCGGTCAAAATTTATTTTTATGTCATCAGCATAAATGGACAGCTCCAAGTGATTGATGACACATTCAACATCATTTATTGTAAGGATACAAATCAATGGACCGAGGTGGCTGCCCTGAGGGTTGGCGGAACGAGCGACAATAGGGTTAGAAATGGATGAGCTGAAAAGAACATTGTGCCGTTGTTAAGGTAGGATTGAATCCAGGAGATGAATCGGGAGGGGAAGCCTAGGCGATCAAGTTTGAACAAGATTGAAAAAGATAACGTTATGGGAGATCTTGTTAAAGACTTTGCTAAAATCGGTGACAATAACATCAACATCTTTATCGTTTTCCACTGCACATAGGTTGGTGGTTGTAGATCTTCCTTTGAGGAAGCCATGCTGGGAGAGGGAGAAGATAGACTTATAGTGGAAGAACATGGAATCATAGACCAATTTTTCGAATAGTTTAGGTACGGATGATAATTTAGACATGGGTCTGTAGTTGGACACATCGTTCTTGCAGCCTTTTTTGAAGATGGGGATAATATAACAGTTTTTCCATAATTGAGGAAAACCCCTTTGAGTGACCGAGAGGCGGAAAAGCAAAGTAAGGGGTTAAACTAGATGCATGGCACACATTTCCAGAACGATTTCCGGAATGCCGTCAGGACCTGGTTGTAAGTCGTCCTTAAACCCGTTACTACTGGCGTGATTAGTTCGGGGTCAGGGTCGAAAGATGTAAAGGACGTTTGAGTGCATTTGGTTGGCGATAACCTTAGGATCAGACGAAGGGGTATTCTCGAGCTTTAGGGTAGAGGGGTAACCATTGTATTTTTTCTTGGAATTAATAAAGGTATAAAAACGCTTGGGGTCGGATATGAGGCTAGTTTCCCTCCGTTGGAGGTACTCACAGTAGAGGGTATCACAACGTTTAGAAAAAGAGGTAGAATAGTCAGACTCGGTCTGGGTTAGAAGAAAAGTTTGCCAACGTTTATTTCTCCTGTTGCGGAGAGAGCGTAATTCTTTGTCGTACCATACGGGGGACGAGGAGTATTTCCGAATAGAACGCTTCAAAAGCAACGTCAACTTTAAGATGTCGAGGGATAGTGCCAATGCTAAAGTTGAGGAGCAAGTGATTTAATTTTTCAAAGTCACCTTTACGCAAATTGAAGGAAAGAGAAGACTCCGAGCTTGAAAGGGCATGAGCGTGCTCATAGGAGAAAACGCGGAACAGGGGAGGATGGTGACGATCAAGGGAGGAGAGGAGATGGTTACTTTCCGCGACAGCCGAGTTAACTGGGTCTGAAGAAAAGATTAAGTCTAATTGTCTGTCCAGGAAGTTCCTGACTCCACTTACTTGAAAGAGACCAACAACAGAGAGCTGATCGGTAAAAAAGGCTTCTTTGGCCGAAGAGGCGTTAAGGGGGACAAAGTGGGAACAATCCTCAGACAATGACCATTGAATACGAGGGAGGTTAAAGTCACCCAATAAAATAAATTCATCGGAGGCATTAGCGTTCTTAAGCAGGGTGTCGATCGCTTCAATTATGGGCTCGTAGGCATCTAGAGGTTGAGAGGGACGAATATAGCAACAAAGAATGTACAGAAGACACTTATTCAGTGCTAATTTAATACATAAAAATTCTGATATTGTAGAGTCGGAGGTCTTTAGCAGGGTGGCGTCATAACGGTTGTGAGCAGCTGTGAGAACCCCGCGACCTGGTGGATCTTTGGTGCTCACACAACCGTCAACACGGAAAATGGTATAGTTTGGAGGGAATAGTTCGTTGTCGAGAGTTCCTGGTCTTAGATTGGTTTCAGTTAAGGCAAAGATATCGTGCGAGAATTTGTATGAGTTAAGCAAAATATTGTTGTTTTTGTGAGAAGTCCTCTTACGTTCTGTAAATAGACTAACAAGCTGCTGGGGAGAAATCAGAAATAGAGAAAGCGGGGGGTAGGAGCGAAAGTAGTCTAAGCAGTCGTTGCGACTTTTTTGGAGATGTGACATGTAACATGACGTTGGTGCTGGTTTCACCGTCAATACAGAGGGAATTCGGTTGGTCGTGCAGAAATGAACGTACGTTTTCATAAATGCGGCGGTCCCATAAACGGAACAAAAGGTATCGTCCATCGTTGGAATCCGCAGAGCGCAAAGTCAAATTAGCTGTAGGTGGGATAAGGGGATCGATATATGAGTTATGTTCGGATGAAGGGGTTTTGGGTAGCGGAAGGGGCGGATTAGCGGAGGAAGAAGAAGTTTGAGATGGGTATATAGTGAAGGCAGATGATGGCTTGCAATTAGGTGGGCATGCGGAGTAAGTAGCGCAAGGTTTGGTATATACAGAGGAGGGGTAGGACAGACGGAAATTGAAGCAGAGGTGTGGGCTGGTCGGGAGATGATGGCTTGTGGTTAGGTGGACACACGAAAGAAGTTGGGAGTGCGCGGTTAGGTGGATGCGCTGGATATACAGAACTCAAAACAGTGGTGGTAGGGTTGTCGGCTGGGATGGACGTGTTTGAGGGCTTCGGTGTAAGTGGAACCGAGGGGTTAAGGGTGTGAGAATATATTAAGTTAGGATACTTGACTGGGGTACTTAGATTAAAGTTTGGAAATACTCCCATTTTGAGCTGCCAATTGGAGTTAGGATCACTAGGTTTAGGGCTAAGGGTGAGAGGTGTGGAAGAGTGATGAGAGATTATTTTATAACTAGTGCTAATGTTCTTACGATTAGGCTGAGTACTAAATTTAGGTATGGGAGAAGGTCGTTTAGAATTACCTATGGGATAATTAGTTGGATTTGGTTTATTAGTATTTAATTTAGGGTTAGATGCAGAGGGCTCAGGGTTAAACTTAACATAATTCCTAGTCCACTTGGAAATTTCGATAGTCCCGAGAGTGAAGATTTTGCTGGAGGGGTTACTGATGAGCCACACATACTTGTTCAGGATGGAGATCTTGAAGTTTCTGAATTTCCTTGCGTCCGAGAGTAACTTCAGGCAGCTAACGGGGATGAATGCAAAATTCCGGGAAAAAAAGGTATGTACTAAGGAAACGTTGGCGTTATGAGGGGCACTCTTAAGAAGGAATGGAGTTTGGTCGCTTGATGAAGATGAATATTTGCTGCCTAGTCTTTTTAGTCGTTGTTTCCACGCCGATACAGTCTAGGTGCTGCCAAATTTGTTAACCGTAGATGCGATGGAAGTGGACTGGGATGACACGGGTGGAGAGACATTGATGACAACATCAGCACCCGACGCCATGTCGGGCTCGACCAAACGAACAGTAGCATCAAAATCTGGAGCAGGCTGCGCCAAGGAGGAATGCGGGTTTGTAGGAACCAATTTCTCGGTTGATCGAGGTGGAACTGCAGATGATGAATCCCGGAGAGTGGGGCAGTTACTATTCGGAGATGTAGTTCCTGAAGAAGCAGCATCTAAACCAAAAGTAGCTGTGGCGTCAGACACATGAAAGGAAGAGTCTTTTGAAGTTAAACTCCTGATATCAGAGGCAACTGAGCCAATGAGTTCAAAGTTCCTCACAATGGCTGTAGAGAATGAATCTAGGTTCTGCTTGACTTGCGGGACACCGCGTCGAATGTCATCTATGACAGGCATTATTGATTCAGCAGATTGACCGATGGAAGGCTATGGTAATCTTCGAAGATAGCTCGTAAGTCTTGTTGGAAAGCAGCGACGAATCACTGCTTAAAACTTCAGCGATATGAAGCAGCTTGTCCAGTTTTGAATTTAAAGTGGTGCAGTCATCGGGCAAAATGTGAAGTCCGGCCAAGTTTGAAGATACCCCGTTGACCTTATCTGCTATAAATGCTTGGTCGGTGGAGAGCGTAGCGACGACTCCGTTTATTAGGCGTAAAACGTGACATGGCCTAATATTGGAACAATCCTTACATATAAATAGACCAGTTTAGGGATCCAGACAAGTGCCATGGAAAGTATCACCATAAATGCCATCACAGGCCACACCATTATTAAACAGCTCATTAGAGCACGCTTTACAAAGTGCCATTACGCATAAAAAGGTAAATAGTTAAATAAGAAGATTTACACCACATTGTAGCAATTCCGCATGCTAAGCAAAAATATTTCACGACAATGTAAATAAACAACTGAGTCACGCAAAAAAAGGTCACTGAGAAATAAGTGAACACGCAGAAACTGTGTCAGGTAGGTTTAATGATTAAATTTAAGGTAAATTAATTATTATTTGCTGAGATATGCACAAAACACACGAACCGAAAGTATTACAGAAAACTTGGACAAGGTGTGGAGCGATCACGCAACGCGTCCGATCGATTAGGCAGTTATTGAGGAACTGTTTTGTTTTTCCTTTGCAGGTGCAGGGAAATTGTAGCCAGAGTTTATAAATCCGGTGTAGTAAACTATTGTAACACACACGTGGTAGGCCACGAAAAGGGAAATAATGAACCGTGTAATGCGCATGCCGCAGATGGTCAGAAATCTAGGCGATTAAATGTCAAACGTGAAAGTCAAGGATGAGTGGAACCTATGGTGAATATGTGAGGTGAAAATGTAAAACGGAAACATCTAGAACTAAGTGGCAGAATTTTCTAGAATTAAGGTAAGTAGTATAAATAGGGCTGAGTAGCAGCCTAGTTAGTTTTGTCGTGATTAAGACTTCGAAGAGTACATGTGATGCTGTAAAGAGTTCAGTTTTATTTTAGCCTGTGAGTGAAGTGATAACTGCTAATTAGAAAAGTGAAACGTTATATTGTGACAAAAACGTGTAAAGGAAAATGTGAATTGAACTAATTAAGTGAAGTGAATAAAATTGTGAATATTTGTGACTGTAAATAATTGTCTTAATTAATCTGTCGAGCCCAAAGAGCCCCATTTACTTAACAATTGGTGTCAGACGTGATTAAGAAAGAAATAAAAGTGAACTTAGAAAAAAAAGTGTGACTGTGAAATTAAAGTGAAATAGTGCAGGGAATAATCTAAATATGGGTCCTAAATTGAAAGACTTGCGTGTGAGAGACTTGAAGGGGGGAATTAAGTAAACGTTTTCTACCTACAAACGGAAATAAGAATGCCCCGGTAGCGTTGCTACAAGAAGCTATGGCATACGGGGGAAAGGATCCAGAGCCTTTTGATTTTGACGACGACATAGACGAAGACATTATTCCTGTTATAATAATATCTTAAGTAGAGATATTGGCAGCACTAAACTATTCTTATACAGTAATACTAAGAAGCCAATAATGTATAACAGAAGAATATTTTTACATTGTATACTCATACAGTAAGTTAGTCTTGTAATGGGCTTCGTCCCGTGAACTAGTTTTATATAGCAATAAATATAGTTATAGTCGTATGGCTTTTATCAATTATTGATCCCGCTAACTCCATCTTCAACATGGTGTCAGGTGTGTATTATTAAAATAAAAATGCTCAAAGACGAAGACAAGGAAGAGCCTATAGTATCCACTCAAAAGTCAGCAAATAATTCTAAGCCGAGTGGGAGTTGTTCGAGCAACAAAATGGCCGTCGCTAATCCAACATTCGCCATGCCGCCATTCGAATGGAATTCAACTAATCTTCCTGTCACGTGGAATAATTGGATAACGCAATTTAAAATGTATGCACGTGCTACAGGTATTGAGGATAGCCCAGACAATAAAAAAGTTGCTATACTTCTACATTGCATGGGCTCCGGATCGCTTCGAGTATTCAACTCTTTTAATTTAAACGTAGACACTGTAAAATATAGCGAACTCATAAAAAAATTCGAAGAATATTTCCTGCCAAAAGTCAATATTGCTATAGAACGTCATATGTTTTTTACAAGAAGCCAAAAATCAGGTGAGTCGATTGATGACTACATAACCGTGCTTAAAAATCTTAGCATGTCATGTGAATTCAACGACCTACGGGAGAAGCTAGTGAGGGACATTTTTATCTGTGGCTTAAACCATCATTATTTCAGCGTTGCCAAGTGGCGTGTAATTACCCCAAACTGGGGTAATTTATCTTGGTGCGGGTAAAGTGGTGGGTAAAAATTATTTGCGTGTAATGGCGTGTAAAACGCAAAAAAAATATTTCCTATATTAATCTGAAAATCAGCGATAAAGAACACTAAGAACAGTGAATGAAAACAAAAGACACACGAAAGTCTACGGGAAATGAGTCGAGAAAAAAGACAAGGGAAAGACAATAGTTTCTTTTTGTAGCCCAAAAGAGAATTGCCTCGCGTCGCCAATAACTTTTTAATGTCTCATGTACCGTCGATCGCCGATCGTCGTACGCCTCTTGTTTCGATTCATCGTTATTGTCTTCCGCCTTTGAGTTCTGTTTCTATTTTTTATACGCTCAAAACAGTATTTAGTCGCCTTAAACTTTGTAAAACTGATGAGAGAAACAAACTAGGTACTGAAACAGTGGTGCCCGACAAAAAATAGAGAGTGAAGGTGGCTGCGTATCATTTGAGTCTAGTCAGAAAATGATTAATGCAAAAGTATTTAGTATGTAATAACAGTTTTGTTTTTGTTACCTATATTGTTTTTATGAACTGTAAAATTTGTATTTATGAAGAATAAATTGTTTCTTTGCGGATTTGAGTTACTTTTTTAGTAGTTAATTCCTTTAATCATGTAAACAAAACAACAAAATCCTTGCGGGTAAAATGCGTGTATTTTGATTTTGGGGGCGGGTTTTTTGGCAAAATGCGGGTAAATTTGTGGGTAAAATATTTTTGTAGCATTGGCAACGCTGCATTATTTACACATCAAAGAGAGACTACTTTCTGAGGGTGATATCGAGCTAGACAAAGCTGTCCAAATTGCAAAAAATTTGGAGCTTACCAAGTCACAAGCTCAACAATTACGTCAGGGCATTACGTCATCAGCTACGTCAGAACATACTGTAATAGGTGCTCTTCAAAATAAAACGAGGCCAACACAACCATGTTTTCAATCAAGCAGCAATTATAAACGTCATAATCATCTTCAGCAAACAAGATCACAGATGCAGAACAACCGATCTGATTATCAGTCAAGACGAACATACGGTGCATCGGGTACTAGCAATTTTAAAACAGGGTCACGGAATCAAGGAAATTGTGGAAACTGTGGTCAAATCATCAGTCATGGTTAAGGGTATTGAGACCCACAACAGCTGTAGTAATCTCGACTCTGAGGAGATTCTTTTTTTGGGATCATTAACTTGTCATAAAATCAACAGCAATACGAGTTCATGGGACATTGAACTCGTTATCAACAATATAAAAATCACTTGCCAGCTCGATACGGGAGCTCAAACAAATGTTATGAGTTTGTCACAGTACAATCAGCTGCAGCTCTGCCAACAATACAACCGTCAGTCGCTACAATTTTAACCTTCAGTGGAGAACGCCTGCCTTTAGTAGGTAAATGTACAATTAAATGTATTTACAATAACAAATTCTATAGATTAGCTTTTCATTTTGTTAACATTAATTGCCAGACAATAATAGGTCTTTCTACATGTATTGAAATGAATTTAATCACCAAAGTAAGTGAAATTAAAACTCTAACCTCTAACAATGTAAATACAGATGTCAGGTGTTTTAATGATGTGTTTGAAGGGATAGGCTGTCTCCAAGAAAACTGTCATTTGGAAGTCCGTGATAATGCGTCACCAGTTATTGTGCCTCCACGAAGAATACCTTATAGTTTAGTCAACCCTTTAAAGGAAGAACTTTCTCGTCTGGAAACATTAAACATAATTTCAAAGGTCAGTGAGCCTACCGAATGGGTAAGTCCAATAGTTATTATCAAAAAGCGTACCGGTAGTCTTCGGTTATGCCTAGATCCACGTAATCTAAATAAGGTTATTAAGCGCTCACACTTTCAATTCCCTAAATTAGAAGACATTAAAGCTCAGTTATGTCACGCTAAGGTTTTCACATGTCTGGATGCAAACTCTGGGTTCTGGGCTGTACCTCTTGATGACTCTTCGTCTAAACTCTGCACGTTCATTACTCCCTTTGGTAGATACAGGTTTCTTCGGTTACCTTTTGGAATAAATGCAGCCCCAGAGATTTTTCACGCGAAAATGATCACATTGTTTTCTGATATTCCTAACCTCTTAATATATATAGATGATTTCTTAATCTTTGGCAGAACACAAGCAGAACATGATTATACATTAAAGCGCGTCCTTGAAAGAGCAAGGGAAGTTGGTATTAAATTTAATAAAATGAAATCCAAATTTAGTCTATCAGAAATCTCATATTTGGGACATATTTTTAGTAAAGATGGAGTTCGACCTGATCCGACCAAAATTGAAGCTATCTGTAAAATGCCTCGTTCGACAACTGTATCGGATCAACAAAGATTTCTCGGGATGGTCAATTACTTAGGTAACTACATTAATAACCTGTCTTCGAAAACTAGTAATTTGCGGGAACTACTAAAAAAAGATACTTTGTGGCATTGGGAAGAGCCACATGAACTGGAATTCACTAATCTCAAACGTGACCTCACAAATAGTCCGACTCTCGCATATTTTGACGCAAATAAGTTATTAACCCTTAGCACAGATGCCTCAAAAGATGCAGTTGGTGCTGTCATATCTCAAGACGGAAAACCTATTGCCTATGGATCTGCAACTTTGACAGAGTCACAAAAAGGTTACGCTCAAATCCAAAAAGAGCTATTCGCAATTTTGTACGGCTGCACCAAATTTCACCAATTCGTCTACGGCCACACGGTAACAGTTGAAACCGATCATAAGCCGTTGGTGTCCTTATTTATAAAACCACTTTATAAAGTTCCACTGCTTTTGCAGAGAATTATGCTCAAGTTAGCGGCTTATGACTTAAAAGTCGTTTACAAACCAGGTAAACATTTATATATCGCTGACACGCTTTCACGCGCCGCATTAACTAAGTTTGCCATACCAGAATTAGATGAAGAAACTACTCTGAATTGCAACATACTAGTTTAGTACAAATTTAGTAACAACACAGTTAAAGTCTATTTTTGCGCGTCATGGCATACCGTCCATTTTGATCTCTGACAACGGCCCTCCATTCAACTCAAATGAGTTTAAGTCTTTTACAATGGAATGGGACATAGAGCACATCAAATCCAGTCCTTATCTTTCTCGATCGAATGGTCTTGCCGAAAGAACTATCGGCTCCATTAAGAACCTGTTTCAAAAATGTCTAGAAACAGGTCAAGACATTTATACGTCATTACTCCAGTTTCGATCAACACCAAATGCAAGTGGTTTTTCTCCCGCAGAACTCTTAATGTCAAGAAAATTGAGGACTAAGTTACCAATGAATCAAAATATCTTAAAACCCAAACTCGTTCAAATAAAAGATTATGCATCGTATATAAAAACAAAACAGTCGAAAATGAAATCTCACTATAACAGACACACAAAACCACTTACGTCTATAGAGAGTGGTAAAAGAATATATTACAAAAAGACTCCCAATTCAGTATGGAGTCCCGGAAAAACAGTAAGGCGTTGCAAGGAACCGAGATCGTACCTAATATCAGACGAAAATGATGGTACTATCTATCGTCGCAATCGTGAACACATCTTAGTAATACCGCAAACTAATTCTAACCAGAATAATCATCATAAGCATAATAATCCGATGTTAGATGGTAACGGCCTTTGTAACTATAATCAAAGCATATCTCCTAATCCTAACGCAAATCCAACGGAACATGACAATACTAAGACTAATCAATCATGTCAAGTCGAATCTAAGAATAGTACTGAATATCGTACTCGCTTTGGGAGAAAAATCATACAACCTAGTAGGCTTACATACTCTCAATAACACAGTCTAAATGACAGTTTTCCACGAGCAAGGCATATTAATAACAGATGGGTTTTAGGTACATACATACATAGTTCTAGTTAGAAGATTATTGATAGTGTTGTGAGGAAGAGATAAAATATTGTATTCTCTAATTTAATAGTGCATACCTATGTTTTAGTCTTGAATTTAATTGATATAATGTACATAGTTGTGAGGATGCTAATATGAAGTTATTGCAGTCTGTAATTTAGGTATATATATAAAAAAAAAAAAAAAAAAAAAAAAACAACTTTTGAATTATTTTTATATCAATTTGAATGACAATATTGTACCACGAAATTTATTGTTCGACTTAAGTTATTATAGAATTTACAAAGATTAAATGATTAGGATTAAGTTGAAAAAAGGTATCCGCCTATGCTCACCTACTATAAGTTAGGTCTATAATAAACCTACTCAAATTCCGTTGAAAAGGGAAGATGTTATAATAATATCTTAAGTAGAGATATTGGCAGCACTAAACTATTCTTATACAGTAATACTAAGAAGCCAATAATGTATAACAGAAGAATATTTTTACATTGTATACTCATACAGTAAGTTAGTCTTGTAATGGGCTTCGTCCCGTGAACTAGTTTTATATAGCAATAAATATAGTTATAGTCGTATGGCTTTTATCAATTATTGATCCCGCTAACTCCATCTTCAACAATTCCAAGCATGACAGATCTTTTCAATGCTCTGTAAAAACTTAACTCATCAATGGAAGAACAGAAGACTTCATTAGCCGAATTGAAATCAACGATGGAAGGGTTCGTTAATGAGTTAAAGGCTTAGACGAACATAAATCTGAATTAAATTCATCGTTGGAAGAACAGAAATCGTCGATGGAAAGCTCGGTAAGCGAATTAAAAGCGGTAATTGTAGAACAGAAATCGTCGAGAGCTGAGTTAAAAACATCCATTGAAGAACAGAAATTATCGACGGCCGAGTTGGAGTCATCAATAGTAGCGGAACTTAGGGTCTATGTTGAAGTGAAAGCTGAGATGGAAATTTCACCGACTCCCAACGCGAAGAAGGTCGTCCTCATCTACAACGGGATTGAATACTAATATTTTTGAATATTTTGGAATTACCTTTCCATTTCGAAGCGCTTGTGATTCATCAGAGTACGTTAATTCTTGAATACGTTTGAACCAGTACATTTCAGCTGATCGTAACTCTTCTGCACGAAGAAATCGTTTATTTGTTCGTTGATGATCAAATTTTGATTCACAAGTTGACTGCCCTCGGGTTTCCTTCATTGTTTGTAGACTGGGTTCGTTCTTCCCTACTAAATCGGACCCAGCGTGTGTCCTTCCGTGGATCACTATCCAATTTTATTTTTAATTCCTCTGGCGTACCTCAGGGAACTCATCTGGGCCCGATTTTATTTATTATCTACATCAATGATGTATCTTTATTCTTTAAATATATTCAAAAATTCTTTTTATGCTGACGACGCCAAAATGTTCCGTGTTGTGTCCTCTATTCGAGACTGTGAACTTTTAAATTCTGACTTAGACGCCTTCTAAAACTGTTGTTCTCTTAACAATCTGCCCCTAAATATTACTTAGTGTACGTCTATGTCTTTTACTCGTAGAAAGGATCCTCTCGACTTCAACTACATCATGTATGGCTGTGTTCTGGAACAAATTATAAAAAGATGGGCAAAGGAATTTGACGACCCTTATATCACCAGGCTTCTCTACTGCACCTTTGTTAGGCCTATTCTGGAGTATGCTAGTTGTGTTTCGTCACCATTTTATCGTGACTCAATTGACCGGGTAGAAGCAGTCCAGCACCGTTTTTTCCGCTTTGCACTTCGTGGGCTTCCTTGGAGTGACCCTCTTATTCTGCCGCCGTACTCAGATAGGCTTAAGCTCATAAAACTAGACTCTCTTGAATTCAGACGTAACATCTCTAAAACTCTTTTCGCTTTTGAATGTCTTTTGAATGCTGACTCTCCAGTCTTATTGTCTTCTTTTAATATATCGATTCCGTGTCGCTCCTTTAGAAATCGAGATTTTCTTAAAATTCCACAGCATCGCACAAATTACGGTTTTCACGAGCCCGTCACGTCAATGTCTCTTTTTTTTAATTCGCATTTTAACAACATTGATTTTAATCTGTCGAAAAATTCTGTGAAGGCCAAACTTTCCTAATTACTCTGTTATTATTTTGTAATTATGTATTATTAATTATTATCTAGTTATTTTTATTAATTATTGTAATTTTATATTTTATTTTATAACTATTTATATTTACATGTTAAGTAATCAGCCCTTTGATGAATCTTGAATAAATAAATAAATAAATAACTGACGAAGTGCATCGACAAATCGCTGAACGTTAGCGGTGATCCTCAGTAGACGGACATGGCTGCTGAACTTTTTAATTTCAACTAGATTTCTTACAATCGGCGTATCAAGTTTTTCCACAGTAGCTTCATCGTTTATTTGCAGGCACATGGATGCACTCGTATCGCTTACGTATTTATTCCATTGAGGCCAAGTATTTTTCAGGCTAGATAACCAAAACGGTCTGTTTAACCATAGCAAAGAGCTCAAAAGATGATTTCCGCTGACTCCTCTGGTCAGTAAGTCTGCAGGGTTTTGCTCCCCAGGACAATATCTCCATTCCGCTAATGGGGTGATTTCCTTAATTTCTGTAGTGCGCTGCGAGACATATGCTTTCCACCTGCGAGGATCTTTGTTTATCTAGTTCAGTGCGATCTTCTAGTCGGACCATATAACTGTCGATGAAAATTGTATTATCATGTTCTTGCTTAAATATTTTGCTAGTCGAGCAGCAATAAGAGCTGCCGTCAGCTGTAACCAAGGTAGCATGAGCTGATTTTTACCACTTTCTCTCATTGGCGCCACCCTGCTTCGTGAACAAATTCTCTGTACATCTATGATATCATTTTCATCAATGCTTCGAAGATAGGCGACAGCTCCGTACGCTCGAAAACTTGCGTCTGCAAATACGTGCAACTGTAAGCTTGCCACCTTTTCCTCAGAATACAGCGCGGTGATGAGGCATTCTTTTGGATCTTCTAGGCAAATGGAGTCCCAAATTGATAATTGTAAACTTGGTAGGTCATCATCCTAATTGAGTTTTAGACGCCAAATATCTTGAAATAATATTTTGAGTTTAATTATAAACGGAGCGAGCATACCAAGCGGATCATAGAACCTCGCAATTAGCTTCAGTACGTTCCTTTTTGTAGCAGTCACAGCGTTCAGTGATATAAATTGACAAGCAGCTTCCAAACTTACAGCGATCTCGTAACTCAAACAAAACCACTATATGCCAAGAAAATTCTGTATACTAGGTGGTGTAATGTCATTGAATTAAGCCTGAATATATGGAACATTTGAGTTCCATTTTCGTATTTTCATTTAAGCCTTCAGCATGCTGTCGAAAGTGTCGTTGTAAATCCGCTCAGCTTTTTTCTGCTCGTCTACACTCTAAGCCAGATTGTCCATGTAAAACGAATACTGAAGAATACCCGACGTTTTGGGATGATTTGCCCTTTCTCTCTGTAAATGTTTCCGTAGTGGGGCATTCAACAAAAAGGGGCTTCACTTAACACCAAATGTGACCCTTGTCATCCGGTACTCTTGCAAGGGTGGGAGCTTAACCAAAGAATCATAAGTAAAACAATTACCAAACCAGAAGAACCTGTGGCAACAGTCAATAAATCACTAATTTTGAGAACCACTGAAACGAAGTTAGCAACATTTCATTACTATAATTTTAACTTGTTAGTTTGTTTTATGTTGACAATCACAGTAAGCCTTTCAGGCGAATTTTTTGTATAAAAGAAGCAGGGAAAGCTAGGTAGAGTTCAGTTCGTCTTTAGCGTCCAACATAAGGACTTGTTAATTTTAAATATAACTTATGTTCAATATTAAAAATAAATTTGAAGAAACTTAATTTTTTTGGAATTGATGTCGGAAACATCAATTTTATTTTTGTATTCTTTTGTAGATTTTTTTGACTATTAGAAGTCTATCGGAATAGCTAACAAGTTTTAGGAGCCACTAGAAGAGGTCCTTACATCACGCACTTAGACATTTCCACTTGCGGAATAATTTTCAAGAAGACGTCTTTTCATCACGCATTTTGGACATTTCCACTTGCGGAATAAGTTTCAAGAAGAGCTCTGTACATCACGCATTTGGACATTTCCACTTGCGGAATAAGTTTCAAGAAGAGGTCTTTACATCACGCATTTGGACATTTCCACTTGCTGAATAATTTTCAAGAAGACGTCTTTTCAGCACGCATTTTTGGACATTTCCACTTGCGGAAGAAGTTTCAAGAAGACGTCTTTTCAGCACGCATTTTTGGACATTTCCACTTGCGGAAGAAGTTTCAAGAAGAGGTCTTTACATGACGCATTTGGACATTTCCACTTGCGGAATAATTTTCAAGCAGACGTCTTTTCATCCGAATTTTTAACCGACTTCCCAAAAACAAAAAGGTTCTTAGTTGGACGCGTATTTTTTTTTTTTTTTTTTTTTTTATGTCTGACCGGGCATAACTTCGTAACGCGTAGACCGATTTTGATGATTCTTTTTTTTGTTGGGTAGAGTATGTTCACCGATTGGTACAATGTCAAAAAAATTTTTGGTAGGGTGGGGGTGGGGGGTGGGGGTGAAACCTAACTTTGTAACGCGTGAACCGATTTGGATAATTCTTTTTCTGTTGGGTAGAGTATGTTCCGTGGTTGATACCAGGTGAAAAAAATTTTGGGGGGGTGGCGGGTAGGGGTGGAACCTAACTTTGTAACGCGTGGTCCGATTTCGATGGTTCTTTTTCTGTTGTATAGAGTATGATCCCCCATTCCTAATAGGAGAATAATTTGGTCCTATAGTGAAAGGTGTGGGTGGGGGGGAGGGGTAGTCTAACTTCGTAACGCGTGGACCGATTTGGATAATTCTTCTTCTAGTGGATAGAATATGATCCTTGGTTGATACTACGAGAAAACAAATGTTGCTGGGGTGTAGGTGGGAGAAGGGGGTGGAACCTAACTTTGT
Source organism: Leptarthrus brevirostris (assembly GCA_964036015.1). NCBI lineage: Eukaryota > Metazoa > Arthropoda > Insecta > Diptera > Asilidae > Leptarthrus > Leptarthrus brevirostris. The sequence continues at coordinate 11,623,407 of OZ038376.1, read as the reverse complement.
AACGCGTGGATTGATTTGTACGGTTCTTTTCTGTTGTATAGAGTGTGGTCCCCCATTGCTAATATGAGAATAATTTGGTCCTACGGTGGAGGTGGGGGAGGGGTAGTAACTTCGTAACGCGTGGACCGATTTCGATGATTCCTTTTGTGTTCGGTAGAGTATGTTCCTTGATCGATACCAGGAGAAAAAAAGTTTAGTGGAATGGTGAGGTAGGGGGTTAAAACTAACTTTAAACGCGTGGACCGATTTGGATGGTTCTTTCTTCGTTGCATAGAGAAGAAGACACTAAAAAGTGAAAAATAAAATAGTTTAAAAAAAAAAGTTGAATCGACTTCACAAAAAGCGCTTAAAAGCATAAAATAATTTTTAATTTTATATCTATTACGACATTTTGAAGTCGGTGCAAATTAAACAAATAAAACAACTACAGTACCACAATTGAAAATAATACCTAATACTACCTGAAAGTTTCAGTTTACGGGATCATAAGAAATGACGATTAAATACTTTTGTTGTAGCTGTTTGGTTTATTTGATTTGCACCGACTTCAAAATGTCGTAATAGATATAAAATTAAAAATTATTTTATGCTTTTTAGCGCTTTTTGTGAAGTCGGTTCAACTTTTTTTTTAAAAACTATTTTATTGGACATTTCCACTTGCGGAATAATTTTCAAGAAGAGGTCTTTTCATCACGCATTTTGGACATTTCCACTTGCGGAATATTTTTTAAGAAGAGGTCTTTACATCACGCATTTTGGACAATTTCCACTTGCGGAATAACTTTCAAGAAGAGGTCTTCACATCACGCATTTTGGACATTTCCACTTGCGGAATAATTTCAAGAAGAAATCTCCACGCAGTTGTGACATTTTCGCCTGCGCAATAATCAAGAAGAAAGTAGACCATCGACTTCTACAAACCTGTGCACATCACGTTCTGCATATGCGAGTTGCACCTGCAAAAATGCCTTTTCTATACCGGCAGTTAAACCAACCAGGTCTCTAGGTGATCGTTCAAGGACAAATGCGTAAGTTAGTCGTAGCCTTATCCTCTCGGTAAATAGGTCGATGTAGCCTGTAATATATCATGGAGTGCATACTGTACTCTGTCACCTTTTCAGCATAACTCAAAGAGAAATAATCATTCATTTCAGGGCTCTCTATATAACCTTTTTACTAAACTCCGTAATCTAACAATCGCAATATCTCGATTATTGTTTAGTGTAGGATTATTTTCGCACTATAGCAGGGAAGCTTCATAACAATTTCCATCCAATCTTTTGGCAATGCTTTGTTTAATGTTATGTGCGCTGACTGCATCCATCTTAGGGATGATCGATGTTCATCGATGTTCACGAAACATCGATGTTGAGCGAATCGAATATCGCACAATCGATGTTAATGACAGAACATCGACCTTCGATGTTGGCGAAAAAGAACCGGATCCAAATTCAAAAATATTTTTTTCCTATATTGAAGACTAAGCATATGTTGCTTTATAAATATAGGAGATTAAAAAATACCTTTATACATATTTATATAGTTCGGCGGAGAAGAAAGTAACTTAGAATGTTGGTTGGTCAGATGCTCCCTTCTACTTATCTCCACATAGTGAGAGAAACTGAATTTCTATTTAGGAACAGCAGTAGAAGCAACCGGCAAAACTTTTAAATTCTGAGTTAAAATAAGGCTGGTTTCCAGCTGATTTGTTATTTGAATCATATTCTAATTTATAGATAATAAAATAACAAAGTTAAGCAATAACGGGCTGATAGTGTTACTCAAAGTTGTCACAGGGTTTTGCTTGCTTTATATACGGAGGCAGCTGAGGGTCAGTTAGATTATGTTTTCCATTTAAGCTGCATAAACAGGTTTACTCATGTTTTAGTAAATATATATATTTTTTTCTGGTAAACTAAACACATAACATTCCAAAAAATACTTATTTACTTCTTATAAATCAAATAAATTCAAAAACAAATCAAATCAGAAACAAAGAGGTGACGTTTAATACGCTGACTGCTCAATTGGCATTTTATTTGAGCTTTAGACGTGTTCAATTAAAGTACATCCCAATGATCATTCTAAAGATAAAGAATTAATACGTTCATTAAAAGCGTAGTTAGGTCGACTGATGTAAAGAAAGTCATAATTCCCGAAAGGGCGACAAGGAACTAAGATATTCAGACAGGTTAGTAGTTTCGGGGTATTAATTGTACCCTGCAAACATTCATAAACGAACAGAATCCCAAAGACTCGCGTCTCTTCTGTAGAGTGCCCACAGAAAGAAGCTTTAGTATATACATGTAGGGAGGCAATATAACAGGATTGTTCTGTGGAAGGCTACAAAGCGCAAATGTAAGAACCTACGTTACATCGCTTCGAAGAAACTAATATGAACCAAATAAAATCGTGACTAGACCGCGGAAGCGTACTCTAAAGTCGGTCTAACTAAAAAGCAATAAAGAGTCTTGGTAACAAAACAATCATCAAACTCACGAGACCATTTCTTTTCGTAGCCCAAAACCAAATATCTACGCCGATAGTTGTTCCCAATCTTGTATTCGATATTGTTCAATCATTGTTCAGTTTTAATTTTAGTTTGTTGTCTTCGACGTTCACGTTAAAATCAGTATAATTGGTTTTTTATCCCAACTTTTGTTCCATAAAGCTGCACCTGTTGCAGATTCTCTGTCCCACCATATTCTTCATGGAAAGGCCTCGACTCCGCATTAATAGATAGTTGTAAACCTAAGAAAAGCCATATTGGAAATGCCCATTAATTGATTAAAGTGAAAAACAGCGAATCAGAAATAAACCATTCAAGCATCTGGTTTTCTCACGCCCTTCTACAAATTCATTGTATTTAACATCGATATTACGGAACATCGATGTTTAGAGTTCGATTATTATCGATCATCGATTTTTAGTCGTCGATGTTGACATCGATGTCAATATCGATGTTATGTCAACATCGCTCATCCCTAATCCATCTAAAACTATTCTAACCAGCAATGCTTGGGATGGTGAATAACTGCATTAAATATAAGCACAAGTGGTTCGCAGAAATACACTCGTTAATTGTTGCGTGTTGGGGGAGTAAAGATTTATAGCAAATTTTGTCTGACTTGGCTTGTTCACATGCGCCTCGGTATTTTTCGATGAAGTTTTCAAATCATTGCGAAATTCTGGGTCACACATTGATGATGCATGTTGACCGTTGCACTTTGAACACTGGTTTGTCTTATTCCTACACTGCCGCGAATTGTGTCCCCGTTTAATGCATTGAAGCACCTTCCATCTCGTATCAGCACCTCTTTGCGCTCCGTTACCGATAACGGTATTGTATGTGATTGCAGTTATCGGCTCTGTGGCTCGTTGACTTACAGAAGAAACACGAATCATTCTCACTGGGAGTGAATAAAGCTACAGCCGTTTTATAATGCCTCAATCCTATTTGAGGGTGTGCGGGAGCATTCTTCGAAGTAGAAGTCTTCTCTAGTGACTCGACATCTCGTTTTGAAATTTTAGTATGCTTTGTACATCTTCAAATAGGATTAAGGCATTATAAAATGGCTGCAGCTTTATTCACTCCTAGTGAAAATGATTCGTGCTTCTTCTGTAAGTCAGCGAGCTTGTGTGTATGAGAATTTTCCTCATATATCGAATGAAATCGTGTAAAAAGGAAGTAGAATTTTTTTCTACCGTGTTAAATCAAAGCAGTGTAAAAAACCGTATAAAACAGAATTAAGTGTATAAAGAATGTTTTAAAACTTCTTCACAGTTTGATGAATAGCTTACTCAGATGAACGATTGTGTCGACCATAAAATTCACCCAGTGAATGTTAAGTTTCGCGAATTGACGACTGATTTTAATGATGATTGGAACGCTCCATGATAAAATGGTAGATTATGCTAAACAAATGTATTGACAGCAGCTGTAAAAATATAAAGAAAATATGGCCACTACCCTCCTCACACTTTATCACAGTTGTTAGATAACCATATTCTTTAGAAGTTGCATATATCCGGAGTTATATAGGTACCTATGCCTAAGTGAACTTATAACATGAGATAGATTTAGAACTTCGGACATTACTTCAAAATCCCAAATGGTTTTTAATATAATCTGCAGGAAAGAACCTTGGGTTGCTGTTCTCATCGACCACTTAAGTTCTAGGTTTCATTCTAATGTTTATCATCGAATTGGGTTAAAGTCGTCAACCGCTTAATACCCCACTAGAGCATATGGGAAATGCAGACTATACAATAAAGTATATCAATAGAATAACCGGGTTAAACTTATGAACACACTATTTCTGTTAAAATTCTTTAAGTTAGTTAACATTTTAGGACACAAAAGTTCAGAGTTTGTTAATCCAATTTGCTAGTAAAAGGGAAATGTCGTGAGGAAACTTTTTGCGGAAACATAAGTAAACGAAAAGTCCCTTATCTAGGTTAATTAGATTCTGAAGAGACTGAATATAATATATATGAACGGTTGTGGACTCTTATGCTCATCACTTCATTTTAATCCTTAAAGAGGCACACCAGTATGATATAAGGATTCTAGAGTTTCGGTTTGCTTTAAAGTTAAAATATAAAAAAAGAAATGAAAACAAAACCCTCTTTCGCTTTCCTTTTTCCCTGCTCATGCTTTGATGAATTCCCTGAGCTCTGTGGTCTAGACGTTATTGTTAATCCCAAAAACCACCCGGATAAATTATCCTTTTGTTGCATTCTGAATGCTTCGCCTTTTCCTACTTCTCTCTTGGACTCTGGACACTTTTATTTGGCCTATGGCTCTTAGGCATGACCTTTAACTCTTGTTGTGGGCACATTCACTGCAGTAGAGTGACAAGATTATATAATAAATTAAATTTATTTTATGAAGAATTATACCCAACCTTCTCGAATCCTTATTAAAAAATATAACTCTATGTTTAATTTAGATAACCGAAGCTACAATATAGCTTTATCTCTTTTAAACTTGGCAACATATCTTGCCATCAGGAAAAACCAAAAAACGTTAATAAATCTCAATATTTTTAGAATAAATATAAGACGAAAGTGAAAGTCGGCTACTTTTTCCATTTTAAGTTTTAGATTTTACTGAAAACACATAAATTTGTCAAATATCTTTCAAAATTTCCTGAAGCTAGATTATGCTTCTGAATTTAATAAACAAGAACATAAAACAATAACAATGACGCAATGCAATAACACAGAACATATGCAGCATATATTGCCATATCTTATAGGTTATAAGAGAGAAGGATACTCTCTTAAATAAAATACCCCAAGTCAAGGTGCAACAGCATACCGTTTATTGCTCGCGCTACTCGTGGGAATATTATGGACAACACAACAGAAAAAGAACAAAAAATAAGAGCACTAAACGAAGACAAAGGGGAATTCCCTTCGGGGACTAGCGTTATCGAGGAAGACCTATTAGATTTGTCTCGACTACTGGAGCTTCATCTGAGGTCTTACTCCGAATCGATTTCGACGGATGCGGAGAAAGATTTGCTCGCCGACACCGAGATTATTTTTGGAGGGGAACAACTGCTTTATGTCGGGGCGATGCCTTGCCCTGGAGTGTGGGACTCGCACCTACTAAAAAACCTCCTCCTATCAGGCATGTCTTCACCCCGGGACTACTTTTCGGATTACTTCAGAATGGTGCCTATGACGCCATCATTGGCTTCTTATGTTCTAATTTTTATTCTACTACAGTCCGTACAGTGTTTCCGCGGTTTCCTTTTTCTTTTGTTGCAGAATCTTCTGGATAAATACTGCAACTGGGTCCCATTGCTCTTTACCTCGGAGCATGCTGTTCACCATGACATCGGGCGTGAATTCCCCGAGGTCTTCTTCTAGCTGCGCTTTCTGTTTTCCCCATTGTAAGCTTTAAAGTACCCTTGTACGGTCAAGCACTGCTTCAGGTAGTAGTTAACTCTCCGTGTTCTCACTTTAGCCACTTCTTCAGATCTGGTATTAGTCTAGCGGGCCATCTCCCTCTGTTCTCTCTATCCCAGCGGTCTTGCCATTTCATAAGGGCGTATTCGCTAGCTTCGACTTTCGCTGCCTCTTTTCCGATTTCGGCATGCCTGTCATGAAGCTGTTTCCGCTCTTGCGCCAATAGATCTATGGGGATAACGGCTGCTCAAACCAGAACCCTGGCTCCGATATCGTTCAGTAGCCGGAAGCAACTCTAAGGGATCCTCTTACCTGGAATGCCGCCATCCGTTTGCTGTAGTTTTCGACCTTCAGCGCATCAGCCCAGATCTCACATCTGTACAGTAAGATTGAGTACGTGATCGACATAAGCAGTCGCCTCTTACTCGCTAATGCACCTCCCACGTTGGCGATGAGCCTGCTCAACTGGGTTGTGGTCTGTGCTGCCCTGTCTGCCGCATGCCTAATGTGCTCCCAAAAGGTGCCTTTGGAGTCCAGCCTTATTCACAGGTATTTATCTGCCTGGTTCGTCAGAATGTCCTCATACCCCACTCCCATTTCCCTAATCGTCGGGATCCGCTTTCTTGTGAGCAAGACGATCTCGGTTTTCTGGTTGGCTAGACTCAAGCCATGTTCCTCCATCCAGGTGGTCACTTTTATTTATTTATTTAAGCTTAATACAAGCTATAACATAATTACGCAATACACACAAAAAAATGTATAATACAACCTATAACATAATACAAATACTACACGCTACAATAAATAATAAGTCATAACAAATAGTGTAAGCTACAATATGAGCTATGATTATGGTAAATACAAACTGGGGGGAAGAAGAATTAAGAAAGGCGATCAAGATGGGCGGGATCAAGATATAAGGCTTTGTGAAGGGATGATTTAGTCAGATGGAAGTCAAAGGAGGAAAGGTCGTTGACATTTCGTAGCATTCTGGTAATTGGTTCGCGTTGACCGTAGTTCGAGTCGGAAAAGGAGAGTGGACCTAAGGTTGCGAGGATTGGTATAGATGGGTTAAGATTGCAGGATTGAAGGGCAGTCTCTGGGCCTAGAATCGACCTTTGCGCTGCTTCTGCTGTGATTTTCTTCCTGCCTGGTCCTTCTGTGGTGTCATAGAATATAACCTGTTGTTGATACTCAGGTATCCTATAAGTGTGCTTCAGAGCGTTCAGCAGGGTAAGGCAGACAGAAGTCCAGTTAGTAAAGTTGCCATAAGGAATATGACGAAAGGCTTATGTCGAAAAAGTATGTTTGGTACGGTAAAGCACAAGCTCGGTATTCCCTACAGCAAGCAGCTCACGGAGAAAAATCGTAACAGTCTGGCATAGGCTAGGGAATTCGTAGCCAAAGGCGCAGCAACTCTACCCGAAAAGAAGGAGGCTACCAAGGATAAGCCTTCGCAAATGGGAATTGCGAAACCTTCTGGCGAGCGGCTGTACTATGAGCAAGCGGAACTCGTGGAACCATAAAAGAGCGGCATATCGGCTGAGTAGGCGGGCAACGAACCTAAAAGATCCAAGTAAACCAGTGGCCTACAAACCTGGTATCAGTATTGCAGGGTTGAGGGATAAGACGGAGAATGGCCTTGGTATCAGTAGGTTCCAGAAGGAAACGGCCAAAACGCCGTCCAATGGTGGCAATGGATAGGCTTAAGCTAGCATTTATTAAAGAAAGACAATCAATACGGGCGCTATTCAGATGTACAGTGGAAAATGTTGGAGAAATTCTTCAGTTATTGCGCCAGCGTTTAACCGATCGAGGTGGAAGCATAATGAGAAATTCCTGGATTGTAAAGATCAGGGCTACACACGACTTCGCCATCAAGGCGATCTCGGGGATAAGGCACCATGAAAAGGAGCTAAATTGACGCTCGTCCCATTACACGAAATTCCGACGAGATCGAAAGGTAAGGTAGTTATCATAGCGGTGGAGGTTGATAAGAGCAATCTTCTGCAAGTACTACAGGCGCAAAACTCGGACATCCCAATCAGGCAGTGGCAGGTTTTGAATGCAGGAGTCGAAGAAGGGAATTAGAGGATTAATGATCCTTGTGAATGAAACCTCAGATAAGGGGAATTAGGACCTCATAAATTCGGCGAGCGAAAGAACCATAGCATGGACAGTAAACTCTTTCGATCCAATAAACTCCCCGGGAGTTAATGGATTAAGGCCAGTTATCCTTCAGAAGGCACTTAGTTATATAGTGACACGGCTGGTGTCGTTATACTGAAGGATACATACCAATAGCTTGGCGAGAAGTGAGAGTAATCTCAAACACATCTTAATGAACGCTTAGCTCTAGCAACATCTAGCATGAATGTTGCATGGAACAATTTCTTATCTAGGAAAGAGGTACCTAAATCCTGCAAGTATGAGGTTTTCACCGCGGTGTCTCGATCAATTATTTGTTATGCGTTGGAAGTGTGGGGCTATCAAAATAATGAACAGCAATGGGGGATTGCTAATAGGAGAAAAAAATTTGGCCTAGGGTGGGGGGAGGGGGGCGGGGTAGTCTAGCTTCGTAACGCGTGGTTTGACTTGAATGGTTCCTTTGCTGTTATATAGAGTATGATCCCCCATTGCTAATAGAAGGATCATTTGGTTCTATGGTGGGGGAGGGTGAGGGGTAGTATAATTTCGTAACGCTTGCATCAATTTCGATGATTCTTTGTCTGTTGGGTAGAGTATGTGCCCCGATTGATACCGAGAGAAAAAAAATGTTGGTAGAAGGGGGGGGGGGGGGGTAGGGGACCGATTTGGATGGTTCTTTTTTTGTTGTACAGAGTAGAAGACACTAAAAAGCGAAAAATAAAATAGTTTAAAAACAATTTAACCGACTTCACAAAAGGCACTAAAAACCATAAAATAATAATGTTTAATTTTATATCTATTATAACATATTGAAGTCGGTGCAAATTAAAGAAACAAACCCAACTACAAAAAAAGTATTTAATCGTCCTTCTTTATGATCCCTTGAGCTGAAACATTTAGGTAAATTTACATAAAATATTCGATTATGGCTGGGTAGTTGTTTTGTTTCTTTAATTTGCAGCAACTTCTATATGTCGTAATAGATATAAATTAAACATTATTTTATGCTTTATAGTGCCTTTCGTGAAGTCGGTTAAATTTTTTTTAAAAAACTATTTTTTATCTTAAATATAATTGTATAAATATGTTCATTTCGACATCACCGAAGCTTCGACAGCAGTTGAAAAGACCCCACAAGATCCTTACGCGCATTAACGATGTGGTCTACAGGATACAGCGGGGACCGAAAGAGAAAAGGAAGATCGTGCATATTGACTGATTAAAGCTATACCAAGGAGATACAACTGTTCGAGACGAACAGTTCTAAGAGCGGGCAGTGTAACATGCACTGTAGTCTGGCAAAGGCTACGTGATGAAAACGAAATCAAGTTACGCAATGCGCATGTCCCGAAGTTCAGAAACCAGGAAAACATCAGATGCCGTATGAAGTCAAGGCCGACTCAAACCTGTGGTGACTTAGTGTAGTGAAAATGAATAACAGAAATCGCTAGAACTAAGTTGCTGAACTTTCTAAAATTAAGCTAAGTAGTATAAATAGGGCTGAGTCGCAGCCTAGTTAGTTAGTTAAATTTTAACCAGTGAAGTGAAAAGTGCAAATACGTAAAGTGAAATAGTGTATTGTTAAGAAAACGTGTAATGGAAGTTGTTCAACGAACTAATTAAGTTAAGTGAATAGAATTGTGAACATTCGTGATTGAAAATAAGTGTCTTAATTAATCCGTCGAGCCCTGAGAGTCCCATTTACTAAATAATTTTACCAGGATCTTGAAATTTTCAGAGATATTAAAATCGTTGTGTTATTTCATTTGGATCAAATTGTCATCGTTTTGTTGATCCCTGTATGCACAAATAAAAACCATTGTCGAAAATCCTAATCGAGTCAATACCTATTGTTCAAAATAAATCTATATGCGCCAAGACTGGGCACTACCGACCTTTTCTCGAAGCGTTTGGTCGTATTTTCGAACCCTCATAGCTTCGGTCTGGATAATACCGAGAGCCCAAATTAGAATAAGATATACATAGATACCAGACTAATGAAACACACGTTTCATTTGTTCAGCTTTTATACTTTAGATTCTATTTGTACCTGGAATACGTCGATTTAGATACTCATGATCATCAAAACCTGCGTCATCAAAAGCTCTGGGGTACTTTCTGAAGTCCTACAAAGCTAAAATTTGGTATGACGGGAAATACCAATGAAAATATAAGTAATTCTGTAACTTTTACCCTCCACCCGCAGCTCTGTATATAAAATTTCTTATTGGTAGGTACTTCCAAAAGTCCTAGAAGGCTTAAATTTGATATGCAGGCTAGGATAAGCACACAAACAACGAAAAAATTAAGAAACTTTCACCCTCAAACCAGTCGAAAAAGGGGGGGGGGGTCTGGTTCTGTATTACATAACATAATTTCCATATAAGATAACTTCCAAACTTCCAAAAGCCCTAGTATGCTGAAATTTGGCATACAGACTAAGTTCTGCATGCAAATAACGAGAAAATTAAGAAATCTGTAACTTTTTCCCTCCAACCCCCCATAAAGAGGGTCCAGGTCTGTATATAAAATTTCTTCTAAGGAGGTACTTCCAAAAGTTCTAGAATACTGAAATTTGATATTAAAGCTAGATGTTATTAGTACATAAGCAACTAAAAAGAGAGTGTGCAATGAAGAAAGGAACTGCTGCCGTGCAAGAAATGCCTTCTTTACTCGACTACATCAGAACGAAGGGCCACCGGGGGGTGATTTTTCTTCTTCCCTATTTCTTAATCTATTGCTTCTATGGAAAGATTGTTTTGTTTTACTTGAAGTTAAGATACTAACAAGCAGTGTTAAGCCTAAAAGTGCGGAATTGTACGGAAGGAGAAATTTAAAAAAATACAAGTGAAAAGGACTCACCTTAATTCCTTTTTTATCGTTTCCAAAATATTCCATATAGAGGTTTCAAAAAAATTCCGGACCTATGGATTGATACTCACGCTTCTGTCCACTACTCCAATTTTACTTTGGATAATTGTACTTTTGTTATCAAGAAAAACCAATTTCTTTAATTTTAAACACTCAATTTAATGTTTTCGAATTGATCACAGTTTTTAATTTTTACAATTTTTAGTTCACAAATTTTTAGTTAATAATTCATTTCATTTTATTAGTTCAGTTTTCGTTTGAATTAATTCACTTCACTCGATAATGATTTTTTAAAAGATTCCGAAAGAAAACAATTAATGATTTCAACTTTTTTTTTAATAGCTTTCCATTTTGGTTTCTCTATACGTTTCGACTAGTTCAGCGGATTTTTTCGACTCTTCACTCACCTTTTTCTTGGATCATTCGTTATTGATTTTGAATTTAAATTTTACCATATACGGATACAGGGGTTAACCGGTATAGAAATGTTTTCCTTTTTTGGTAATGTTTCAGGAATATTTTCCCCTTTAAATATGTCTTTCTCATTTAAGAAATATTCTTACTCCTAATCAATATCTGGACGAAAGTTGTTTTGGTCTAAATTTTGCAAGGTTAACGAAGAAGGTTACAAAGCAAAATTGATGACAAATTCTTGTAATCTGAACTTACTACTCCAGTGCTTATTGGCTTTTTTAAGGGCTGTCTTGCCTTAGTCCACATCCCATGATTTGCCCCGACTTCAAAATGTCGTAATAAATATAAAATTAAAAATTATTTTATGGTTTTTAGCGCTTTTTGAGAAGTCGGTTCAACTTTTTTTTTAACTATTTTTTAAGTGACTATTTCTTGGACAGTCTCTGCGATCTCAAGACGACCGGTGTAAGAGATTTCCGGCATTTCATCGATATGCTCGAGATGGTTTCTGGGGTATGCATTACTCCCGTGGCATAACAATAGACCTATTCGAGGTCTAAGTGTGTCCATTGCTGGACTGCCACCCATACCTACCTACCTATCTAAGTAGGGAGGTAAAATAAGAGGGTGACTTCAGAAGACCGCAATAAACGGCATACCCCATAATTGGCCTAACGAATGTACAATAAAGAAGGCGGGTGATATAAGGGGGGGGCCAAAAATAAAAATAAAATCCCTAATGACAAAATATCTAAAAAAAAACCCATAAAATTCATAATTCAAAAAATCCCTAATCGAATGATAGCCCTAACTGTGAATTTTATAATGATATAACGATTATTAGTTATTACATATAACCCTCGAAAATGTGTGTACGTTTTGGATCATATTCATCTACAACTCGTACAAGTCAAAAATGTTGTTGCGTTTATTATGTTAGAACGAAACATAAAAATTTTAAAGTAAAATTTAAAACGTGAAACGTAACGAAAAAGAAAACATAGCAATTGATTTTTTTATCTTTTTTGATTAAGAATATGTCCAGTGGCTATCTAGAGTTAAATAACCTGGACTTAGGTCAAGATAGTCTTTATACCTATAGGTGGTAGGGCTTTACACAGTAAACCTAATGACGTTAGGCCAATAAGTCCCACATCCTTCCTCCTCAAAACCCTGGAGAGACTTATTGATGTCTACTTTGAAGATATAGTTGCGCTATCTAAGCTGTCTCTTTCCCAGGAGCTGTCTCTTTGAAGAGGTTGGATTTAGACCAGTGCGGTCTAAAACCTCTTCTTTTTCTTCTACCAGTGCGTCAAACTATCATTTTATTTGTCTCATTGAGACCTGACTGTGTGCTAGGATTTCTGTCTCCAAGCTCTTTAGTCCTTAACGTTGTACGTTGTGCCGAGGTTCCTTAGTAAAAGATTGTTCAACGTGACTATATATGTTCCCCCTTGTTCATCTCATATAATGTATGAACTAGTCGCTATGTCCATTGAAAATGTGTGTCATGATCTGTTGATGGCTTGACGCCCTGATTTGTGTCTGCGATTCATCACGTTTTGTCCTTTCTGGACCATGTTGCTTCGTTTGGTTTGATTTAGTGTTTTGATGTTGCCGAAGGAGTAGGCTAATTTTTGGATTTTATATTCTCATTCGACCACAATGGTACGCTAGTTAGGGGATGTCTTGCCACCTTCGTTGCGGAATCTTCTTATCATATCGCGCTATTAGTTGTTCTGTGCTTCGATGCTATCGTCACATCTTCCATTATCCACCAACTTTTCACTAAGTACCATGAATCATTCAATATCCCTTCCCATAAGGTTTCAGAAGATCTATCCACCTATGCTGCGTACGTCAGTTCTCGCCGCATTTCCCATCTCCAAAAAAGTCGCAACGACTCCTTAAACTACTTTCACTCCTAACTCCCCCCCCCCCACCCGCTTTCTCTATTTCTGACCTCCCCCTAATGCACCTGTGGTCTCCGATCAAGTACCTCTTCCCAGCAGCTTGTCAGTCTATTACCAGAACGTAAGAGGACTTCGCACAAAAACATCCAATATTTTCATTAACTCCCTCAAAATCCCGCACGATATCTTTGCCTTAACTGAAACCAATCTAATACCAGGAATTCTCGACAACGAACTATTTGCTCTAAACCATACCATTTTCGGCGTTGATGGTTGTGTAGGCACCAATGATCCACCAGGTCGTGGGGTCCCCATAGCAGCTCACAACAGCTTAAGACCTCCGACTCTTCAATATCAGAATTTGTATGTATCAAATTAACACTGAATAAGTGTGTTTTGTATATTCTTTGTTGTTATATTCGTCCCTCTCAACCTGTAAAAGCCTACGAGCCCATAATTGAAACGATAGACACCATACTTGAGAATGCTAACGCCTCCGATGAATTCCTTGTACTGGGTGGCTTTAACCTCCCTCGTATTCAATGGTCATTGTCTGAGGACTGTTCACACTTTGTCCCCCTGAACGCCACGTCGGCCAAAGAAGCCTTCTTTACCGATCAGCTTTCTGTTTCTGGTCTCTTTCAAGTTAGGGGGGTCAGGAACTTTCTGGAGAGACAATTAGACTTAATCTTTTCCTCAGACCCAGTTAACACGGCTTTCGTGGAAAGCAACCATCTCCTCTCCTCCCTCGATCGCCAACATCCTCCCCTGTTCCTCGTTTTCTCCTACGAACACCCTCACGTCCTTTAAAGCTCCGAGTCTTCTCTTTCCTTCAATTTTCGTAAATGCGACTTTGCAAAATTAAATCACTTGCTCCTCAACTCCAACATTGGCACTATCCCTCAACATCTTCCAATTGACGTTGCTGTAGAGACGTTTTATTCGGAAATACACGCTTGTCTTACACAACCTATCCCTCTTCTTCCTCGTAAAAACTGCTTCTCTTCCCCCGTTTGGTTACGACAAAGAATTACGCTCTCTCCGCAACAGGAGAAATAAACGTTGGCAAACTTTCCTTCTAACCCAGACTGAGTCTGACTATTCTTCCTATTTGTCTGCTTACAACTATTTTTCTGAACGTTGTGATACCCTCTACTTTGAGTACCTCCAACGGATGGAAACCATCCTCATATCCAACCCCAAGCGTTTTTCTAACTTTATTAATTCCAAGAAGAAATACAATAGTTACCGCCTCTACCCTAAAACTTAAAATACCTCTTCGTGTGATCCTAAGGTTATCGCCAACCTCTTTGTACACTTCTTCAGTAAATCTTTCAGCGACAATTCCCTACAACCTGACCTTAACTACTTTTCATTCTTGGACAAATGCTCTCAAACGTCGTTTACCTCTTTCGACCCTTACCCCGAACAAATCGCCGTCAGTATTAAGGGATTTGAGGACGACTTTCACACAGGTCCCGACGGCATTCCGGCCATCGTGCTGACAAAGTGTGCCATGCATCTAGTTCAACCCCTTACTTTGCTTTTCTTCAAAAAAGGCTGCAAGAACGATGTGTCCAACTACAGACCCATTGCTAAATTATCATCCATACCTAAACTATTCGAAAAATTGGTCTATGATTCCATGTTCTTCTACTGTAAGTCTATGTGCTTGCGGTAAACATGTTGATATTATCGCCATCGATTTTAGTAAAGCCTTTGACAAGATCTCTCATAACATTATCCTGTTCAAACTTGATCGCCTAGGCTTCCCCCCTCGATTCCTCTCTTGAATTCAATCCTACCTCAACAACCCCATTGTCGCTCGTTCCAGCGTCCCTCAGAGCAGCCACCTGGGTCCATTAATTTTCATCCTTACAATTAATGATGTTGATTGTGTCATCAAATACTCAGAGCTGTCCATTTATGCTGATGACATGAAAATAATTAAACATATCTCCTCCACAACCGACTCTATTCTTCTCCAAAAAGACCTCGATTCGTTCACCACATGGTTCATGAAAAACCTTCTTGAGCTCAATGTCTCACCAGTCCCTCTCTTATTCCCGCAAGCGTCTTACCAGCACCTCGAGAATCTACATGTTAACCAACGTACCAGTCCCTATTGTTACCTCTTTGTGTGACCTAGGAATAATCTGTGATAGCGAACTCAATTTCCTTTCCCATATTGATAACATAATTAACAGAGCTAACTCCGAACTAGGGTTTGTGAAGCGCTGGTCTAGAGAGTTCTCCAATCCTTATGTTTCCAAATCTGTCTATATCTCCTTCGTTAGACCTCTCCTTAAATATGCCAGCCAGGTTTGGTCACGTACACAAAAAATATGAGTGTGCTTTAGACCACACGACTGAAGTAAAACTTCTTTAGCTCCATCTATATGTATGAATATATATATATATATATATATATATATATATATATATGGCGTGGAACGAGGAAACGTACCTTACAGCACCTTTTAGCTTTTCGAGAAAAACGTGTTTGAAAGGGACGAGTCTGTGGGTCCCATTCAAGCAGGTATAGAACACTTCTCCTACGAGAGTTCCCCCTCCATTTGGAATAAAGTAAAAGTTTTCGATGGCAACGCGAAACCGAAAGGAGAACTCGATAAAAAAATTTTCACGTTTTTCTTTCGATGGTCTATCTCCGGCTGGAGGGAGTGGACCTTTTCCCCTCGCGCGAAGCTCGTATTCTCAAATAGGTTTTACAAAATGCGCTATAGATTTTTCAATTTTTATCGCACAAACTTGAAGGTATGCTCATTCGATTCTACGTACTTTCTTCATGCAGGTTCATTAAAAACCTGAAATTCTTTTGGTGCTGTAAGGTACGTTTCCTCGTTCCGCGCCACATATATATATATATATATATATATATATATATATATATATATATATATATATATATATATATGTATATATATTTATATATATATATATATAATTTTCTACAAATATTTAAATTTATTATCGGTTTTCATTGATAAACGAAATGAAATTACGAAATAATCAAGAAACCACCGTATATCTATCTCCCTCTGAACTTCCATTCGCCTCGCCCGATCACACTTGTCGTAACGCTCTCGTCACGCATTCACCAGCTTACTCCCCAAGTCAAGCGTGCGTAAAGAAGTTTTATTTCAAAAAACCCACATTAACAGAATTGAATCTGTCCAGCGTAGGTTCATTCGCTTTGCTCTACGTGATCTTCCGTTGGTAGATAGGTTAACCTACCACCTACCACCTTATGACATACAACCCCTAAGTAAACATTGTGATGTTTCCGACATTCTCTTCATTCATCAGCTATTAGCTGATGCCATTCAATGCTGACTGCCCTTCAATCCTGCAATCTTTATCCATCTATACCAATCATCGCAACCTTAGGTCCACTCCCCTTTTCCGACTCGACCGCCATCGCACAAACTACGGTCAACGCGAACCAATAACCAGGATGCTACGAAAAGTCAACGAGTCAAGGGATTTTTTGACTTCCAGCTGAGTTAATCATCCCTTCACAAAGCCTTATATCTTGATCCCGCCCATCTTGACCGCCTTTCTCCCAGTTTGTATTTACCATAATCATAGCTCATATTGTAGCTTACACTATCTGTTATGACTTATTATTTATTTATTATAGCTTGTATTATTTATTTTTTATTTTGTATTATTATGTTATAGCTTGAATTAAGCTTACATAAATAAATAAATATACTTGGTGAGTACTTCTTCAACTTCAAACGCGTGCTTTGTCCGGTGTATTCCTATTTGTACTTCTAGGTCGAGATATTCCTACTTGTTTCGAGATCTTCATACTTGTTTCCCCGTTTCGTAATTGTGAGAGTGATGATCCGTCTTCTGCCGTAAATTTTTTCGCGTATTTTTTTCGTACTGCTTCCGTGATTCTGTGATTTTTCCTTTAATAATTTTACCCATTTGACCTCACTACCGCCTACTTCTCGTGAGCCCATCGACTTAGTTTTTGACGATGCATCTATTGTTTTGCACTTATTCTCTCTCTTTTTCGAGGGTCCCTAATGGAATTAAAGCTACCACTTTTTAAAAAAATCGCAATTGTCTCTTGTCCTTTGTTATTTATTTAACCTGTCCTTGTATTCCGTTAGTTTCCCTATGCTTTCAAGGAGCTCTCTGATTATTCCTCTTCATAGAAAAGGCAGTGAGTCCGATATCTCTAATTTCCAGCTGATTGCTGCCTATGATTACGCGGCTGTTGTGTTTGAACTCCTTTTCATAATGTTCCCATTAATATCGTCGAGACAGTCCAACGTGGCTTCGTACGGTTTGCCCTTCCGTTAATATATCCACCTTATTGCACTTTATTGGGTTTAAACTTTCAAAACTCAATTCTCTGGAAAATAGACGAAACCACTCCAACGTTGGTTTGCCAAAAATTCTATTCCATCGTACTATTTACAGTTTTTATGAGCCTATAACGTTAATGTCTCGTTGTTTTAATCACAATTTTGATTGTGTGATTTGTGTTAAAACAAATTTTATTAATTAATTTTTCTTTTCTTTTCATAGTCTGTCCAGTAACCATTTTAATATTTAAGTTAATTTTAAGCACTATTTAAATCTGTTGTATATATTATAGTAGTATTATAGTAGTCAGTCTTGACGAATGTATTATAAAATTAACTTATCTTGTCGTGTATAAAAGCGTACTAACATAAGCAGACATATAGACCCTATACTTGATGCTCGTGTAGCAGTTGCTGAACTACGGGTCCGTTATTTTTGTTTTTTTTTAATGAATGTTCGGAAGAGATATCATTGGTAAGAATATTTTTTTTTATGCTTATGCTTTTTTCTAGGAAAGAAATAAGAGATGTTGACCGCACTCCAAACATTTTTACTATACAAAATACGCAATTTTCAAAATTCGACGAAAAAAAAATATATTCGCCACTATCATTTGTTTATAGCCCCCCCTCCCACAAGCATCGGCCGAACTGTTTACTGTTTACAAAAATAGTTATAAACTAATCCCCAATTAGACTCGAATAAGAAAAATTACGCCGAAAATAAATAAAGTACTTTTATTAAATAAAGTACTTTTATTAAATACATGCTTCATTTCACAACAATAATTTCCCTCTAGAGTTTGAAAATAGTAAAAGTTATTTGCAGGCTAACAATTGAATAAAAAATGCAGGAGGATGGTATAAATACATATGAGAACTTCATAAAATTCAATTCGTTCTCGACTTCAAGTCAACATGTTAACATTAAAAATGAATAGACGTTCAGTAAATCTTTTGTTTTTATCACTATGCATTTTACATATCAATAGTTTGCCGATCCCGTTAAGTGTAAACCTAATGGACAAAAGTAGCAGTAACTTAGATTTTGCGCTCACTCTACCAAATAATGACTCTATACAA
This sequence comes from Leptarthrus brevirostris, assembly GCA_964036015.1. Lineage (NCBI taxonomy): Eukaryota > Metazoa > Arthropoda > Insecta > Diptera > Asilidae > Leptarthrus > Leptarthrus brevirostris. The sequence goes on along the minus strand of OZ038376.1, from coordinate 11,604,716 downwards.
ATTGGCTTAACTTTTAAACTGATGACTTAGCTACACAAGCAATTCCAAAGATACTACAGGCGCGACAGTTGTTCTTTTCACAATCACGTGGTCGAAAGTGCATCTGCATTTCCATGGGATCTACCCTTTCTATGGATAATTTCGAAATCATAGGATTGCAGTATTTCTAGCTATTTTGCCACCTGTCCTTCAGGGTTTTTAAATTACATAAACCACTTCAGCGCTGTCCGGAAGGTGAATCTTTGTCCAAAGAGGAATTTATGAAATGCTTCGTTGCATCAACAATAGCCAGCAATTCTGTCTTCTTAACACAGTAATTTCTTTCTTGTTTTGTTAGAGCCACCACCTTTTCGTGCCCGTGTACTTTTTGTGACAGCACAGCGTCAATCCCAACGTTACTTGCATCGGTATCAAATATAAATGCCTCACCCGTCTTTGGATAAGTAAGTACAGATGCATTGCAAAGCGCCCACTTCCGTGCTTTAAAGCTGTTTTCTGCTTTTCCTGTCCAAATGAATGCCTTATCCTTCTCCGTTAGCTTATAGCAACTTCTTTGCTTTGTTTATCTTTCGGAGGGGGCCAGTTCCACTGAAGTTATCTTCTCAGGATCGGTGCTAACTTCTTCTGTTGATACCACATGCCCAAGGTATTTGACCTGGTCTGCAAAGAGCGTACACTTTTTGGGGCTTAGTTTTCGTTTAGCTGATTTCTGGAACACTTCTCGTAGATTTCCTAAATGTTCTTCAAAACTTGGTCCAATTACAATGATGTCATCCAAATATACCAGGCAGGTTTTCCAAGTTAAATCTCGCAGCACACATTCCATTAAGCACTCGACTGTTACTGGATCATTGCAAAGTCCAAAGGGCATAACTTTAAATTGCCACAATCCACTTCCCACGGAGAATGCTGTCTTTTCCCTGTCATTTGGATCGATCTCGACTTGCCAGTAGTCGCTTTTTAAGTCTTACATTGAAAACCACTTAGATCCTGATAAGGTATCTAGGGTGTCGTCTATGCGGGGTAGTGGATAACTATCTTTCTTCGTGACGTCATTTAGACGACGGTAGTCGGCACAGAATCTTGTACTGCCATCCTACTTTTTTACTAGCACCACGGCTGACATTCATGGACCTTTCGACTCTTCTATTATACCTTGCTTACGCATTGTTTCAACCATTTCGTCTTCTTCTTCCTGCTTTGCAAGTGGTAATCTTCTTGGTGGTTGCTTGATAGGGCAGGCACTATATAAGTTTTTCCATAGTCTTCGTCCCGTAGTGAAAAAATATCGGCAAATTCTTCAAGCAACTTCTTTGCTTTACGATAGCTAAGTTTATTAGACGGAAGTATCATTTTGGTTAGCTTTGTGACATCATTGCACATGACCCGAGCAAATTTTTAAAAAATTTTAATAACTTGGAATTGCAAAAAATTCTGAAAAAATTTCGTACATTGTGTACTTGTGATAAATAGTTTACTGAAATATCGGTGTGACAGTGTAGTGATCATAATCTGATACAGCTGCCTAGATCGGTGTTTTTATTTAAAAATTTTAACATAAAAATAATATAGTCAGTACAGTAGCTTAAATAAAATTAATTATTTAAACGAAAAATAAGTAGAAGTAGGTAATATAATTTAAATAAATAAATGATAATCATATAATAACCTAATCAAACGAAATTTAAATATAAAAATTAAAAGTGATAAAATGTTGAATAAAATTCAATATAATAATTTAAATGAATTAAGAAATAAAAATTTAAAATAATATGATCAAACAAAACTAAAACTTCTCAAAACGTCAAAGAAATAAAAAGAGGTATTTATATAATAATAATACCACAAAATCGGAACAAATATATTAAAAGTAAAAAAGCAACAAATATATTTTCATATTAAACAAATATATTTAAAATTATGAAATATTAAAATTTGTATTCAGAACATTTTCTGAACCGTCCCGAGTTGCTCAAAATGTGCGTAGTGATTTCCTTACGCATGACGAGAAAGGGAAAGAAGGTGGAAACGCGGCAGACGCTCGTTCTGATCTGTTGAGAGGAGGTGGCACAGATCAAATTGAAGGGAAGTTAATTTTTTTGAGCTCAAAGTTCTCAACAAGTTTTTTAAAAAAAAAAAGTTACATTAAAAAGTTGAAGAGTGTAGCATAAATCGCAAATTCAACAAATCATACACGAAAGGACATACGAATCGCCAATAAAGGGATTACAAGAAGACGACGAGGACTACAAACACAGCATACAGCGAAAGCATATGGTACCATTAAAATTTATTAAAACACTAATAAAATCATAATAATAAAATAAACTTCAAATTATAATACATATACATCAAATAACTTAGCCTAAGGAAAGTTAGGGAAACTAACGATCATGTTGTTAGTAGGGAATATATTTGAATTGCAGAATACTAAGATTTAGTTGTAAATATTCTTGCAAGCAGGACGGCAGTATTAGGGATGAAGAAGGAAGTCTATGTTCTGGATTTTCTAAATTAATAAAAAGGTAAATTGCGGTTAAAATTTAAAGACGTTTAAATTTTTTCCAAACATAACACTTAAATGTAAACTAAACTACCCCCAGACAGTTGTTCAGTTTACATATATTGCAAAATTCCTCTTTTGAACTCTATCCAAGTTCTTGCATTTATTTTAACTAGGCTAATCTTGTTAATGTTACCTCTAAGGACATTATTCTTTATTTATTATTATTATAATAAGGACGTTCTAAGAGATTCGTACTACCCACTTTCCACGCTGAACGCCATCTAATGAATGTCTGTTTAGTCAATCTCTATTTGATGAAAGCCTTATGCGAGATCCTAAGTGGTAAAATATTATTATGTTTCCAATCTTCCTAATATCTCATCGATATTTGGGATAAGGTATTTATCATCAATGAATATCTCATTTAACTTTTGATTAATAATCAATAACAATACGCCACTTACCCTTTCCGCTGTTGTGAGCCTTCTTCGGAACGATCCAGACTGTTGCTGAATAAGGGGAATTAATACGCCAAACTACTATAAGCAAACAGCAGCAAAATCCAAAGCCTGACGACAGCAACACCGAAAATAAAATAATTAAATGTGCCGCCAGAGCCCTCCGGCTCTATATAAGTGAAGCTGGCACCGTGAATCAAGCCGTCTTTGGCACGCAGCTGAAGGGTTCAGACATCACTAGGAAACAAGGTAAAGAGTTCTTTTCTTCTTTTAGACTTAGGAAGTCAAACCGAAATTAGGAGTGCTACCTGAACCAGCCATATAACTGGACCCAGTATCCTTAGCAGGAGCAGTGGTGGTAAAAGTAACCATAGTAAAGTTAGGTAGCCGGAAAGACTCCCGGATACAATAAGTTGTACGGGTCAATACGGATCTGCTAGTGTTGGGTAAGCTTATATCTTTCGTTCTTTCTCTTTTGTACATTCTCTTGTATTAGCGGGCATCCTAGTACAAGACACTCTCAGCTGGCAAACATCCCAACTCATTCTCTACTTCGTTACGGGCGAGCAACCCCAGGGTCGGACACTCGTACATTCTCTTGCATTGGTGAGAATTCCAGTACAAGACACTCCTAACTAGCGAGCATCCAAGAATTTTCACTCCTCCGTCACGGGCGAGCATACCCAGGGTCGCACACTCGAACACTGTCTTGTATTGGTGAGAATCCCAGTACAAGACTCACCAAACTGGTGAGCATTCCAGCTATGCATCTTATTTCTCTGTTGGTAACGCCACGTGTAGCTAGTTAGATTACGCCTCTTTCACTTGATCAGAACTATCCGTCTCCATCTTCTCTCCACAGAGGAAATCCGTTGTAGAGGATCCCATTCGGAAATTTGGATCCCCAGCACTCCGGCCCGTCCAACGAGCATCCACTGACATGAGAACGAAAACTATCCCATGTACGGATAATTGGATAGAGGAGGAACTATAAATCTCATATAGATAGTGAAGGAAACAGGATCATCGTGAACAGTAAATTTAGATACTTCGTAAATGAAGTAATGTAACCTAGTTGTAAGCAAAAGACAATACGAACATTTAGTGAACTTGAAATTGATAGAAACATTGTGAGTTAGTAGCAGTAAGACCAGTGTGACTGGATATAGGTTTGTGAAGTGTAACTGTAAATAAAGATAATTTGTAGTGAAGATATCAGTCTTTTTTTTTCGCAAGCCCATACCATGGAATCGGCGAGCTTATCCCCCGAAGAGAACTAGGACCGCCTTTAACTACAAGGAAACACGTTACAAAATTGTCCGAACCGAAGACACACAGAAGAAGATGTGAGAGCAACCGACAGTCAAACCAGATGGAACTGAGTTTGAGAGGACCCGCATATCGATCAACTATCTAAAGAACGAAGATCTCCAACGAGAACTGTGGAATCGAAAGCTAGACATCGAAGGAACAGTAGACGAGCTCCAAAAACCCTCCGAGAAGAGAAAGCAGGAAAACTTCTCATCGATATCGGAGAAGCGCCAGGTCTAGCCGGAGCCATTGACACCGACGATGTACCTAGATCGAAGCGTAATAGCAGCTCGCCCGACAATCTCTAAAATACAGACATCCGAGATAACAATGACAATGCCAGTAACCGAGCCAACCTTCACTCGGATAAGTGACGCCGACACCATGGATAAAGTGCGGAACATACGGTTTGATAAGGGGAAGACCACTAGGCTTCCTCGAGAGAATAGAAGAGCTGGCTGAAAGTTACGAAATCCCCGTAACGCGAATCCACAAAGAAATTCCGGAGTTACTCACCAAGGATACTCTAGGTGGTGAGCGCGTTTAAGGAATTTTACCTCCCACCTTGATATCACAACAAACTAGCCCAACAAATTGGGATGCGAGTCCAGAGGAATAGAGAAAAGGCCAAGGATTATCTGACTTATCTTCAATCCCTAATGCGATGGCACCCAAACATCGGTTCGGAGGAAAAATTATAACGGATATACGATAAACTGCGTACAGACTACCACCTCTATATACGCCGCAATGCCTTCCAAACGCTAGCTGGACTCGTAACAATGGCCGCGACAGTATGCTTCAGAGCAGAACTAGGCTCTACGAACAAGTGAGGGCTACTCACGCAAATACTGCTGCTGGAAATGCGGACTGCAAGGCCATCAGTGTCGACATGTCGCCGTGCAAGAGATTATCAATACCGAGATCGACGAGCTCTTGAAGGTCGGCCGAATAAAAACGTCTCGCAGTCCGTACAGTTCCCCAATTGTACTCGTGAAGAAAAAGCAAGGTAACTGGCGGCTCTGTATCGATTACCGACATCTTAATGTAAACTGAATTAAGTACGCACACCTATTGCCACAAATTAACCACATTTTGGTTGGGTTGAAAGGGGCTCAATCAAAACCACCGTAAACTACAAGCCATGAACTAGACTTTTGTATGTGGTCGTAAATGGTCTTACTGAATGGTCCTATTTACATTGCTTCTTATGGCAGCCAGAGGGTGAGTTTTTCTTAAACTCGCCCTACCGCCAAAACTATTGGTTTTATGAAAAAATTATTAACTTCCCACATGTAGGAAGCTATTGTAATGGGCCCGATTTTCAAAATTTTTAGTTTTTTTTAACATTTCAGAGTCACCATAGTGTTTACGCATGTTTTGAACACATGTATGTGTGTGTGTGTGTGTGTGTGTGTGTGTGTGTGTGTGTGTGTGTGTGTGTGTGTGTGTGTGTGTGTGTGTGTGTGTGTGTGTACGTTCGGACCCACTTTTTTCGACAACGAAATCTCGCGAACAAAAAATGATAACGACTTTGCTATGGTGCCATTCGAAGCGTATTATTGTCAATAAGAGCTGAAAGAAATTTTATCAATTTCGGTTCAACCGATTTTTTGTTTAAAGAAAAAAACTGAAAAAAAAGTTGATTTTTGACTTTCTTGAAAAGGATTTCTTCGATATAATTTGTTCTGATGACGATCGGGACATCAAAAACTCGGATAATAACAATTTATTATGAACATAAATTGTTTATAATGATGCAAAATTGTTTATAAAAATAACCAATTTACCTGGTTGAAAATTGATTATGAAAATTGAAAATTGTTCATAGCAATTGAAAATTCTTATAAACAATTGAAATTTTTTTTACCACAAAAAATTTCTTTTATGAATAAACTTTGTTTATATCAATTAAAAATGGTCTATAACAATTAAGAATTGTTTATATAATTATAAATTGTTTATAACCATTCAAAATTATTAATAACAAATGTTTTTCATATTTTTTAATGCTATAACGGAATAATTTTTAATTTTTTTGGATCTAATTACAACGAAATTATCATGATAAATTAAATTCATTAATTTATTTATTTATAAATTTAAAATTTTTTAAGTATTTTTAAATGAGATAAAAGTGGGCGAAAGTTGTTTTTTTAAAAAGATTCATCTGATCTAATTGGTTCTGATACAACTCGATAATTTAAAAAAAATCCAGAACTTTTATAGTTTTTCGTAACATTAAAAAAATGATAAAAAAAAACATAAATAGTTGATATTAATGATAAATAAACCGATAAATCAAATAGTATGAATTTTATTGAGTTTTCACTTACTCGTTTGTACCATGATCATGAAATTTATCGCTATTAACAATTAAATATTGTTAATAATAATTGAATATTGTTAATAACAATTGAAAATTGTTATTAACTGGGAAGTTGTTCGTGTGGACCTCAAGGGTCGCACCAATGATGCGACACCCAGATTCTGGACCCACCCCACTAGGTTTTATATGTATTAACTTAAAACAGACTAAATGATCTTTCTAACAAAGTAAAAACATTTGCACTTTATTAGGCAGAATAACAAAAAATCTTTGATTAAACGTGAAATTTTAGTCACAATCCAAATTTTCATCCAAAACGCAAGCAGTAAGTCATGGTCCGACCATGCTCTGTCACTTGTATTTTCTTGAAATTTCCACTTCCGTACATTTCCGCGATTTCAGGATTGTTATTTTCTTAAATTAATAGTATGAATATTTTTACTTTATTCGAAAGATTGACTTGTGTAATTCAAATAGAACGAAACAAATTTTTTATAGAAGCAATAGTTAAGGCACTAGGTGAAGTTTACAGAAAAATCACGAAATGCAGCTGGATTTGTAGATTTTACAAAGATTCGCTACAGAAACGTAGCTACGACTCAATTGTACTTGAATGCTAGGCAGATATCCAAAGAATTTGCAAATTATGAGTATTCGGTACAGAAGTGCAGTTTTATTCTATACCAATTGGACACTATTAAAGGGTAAAGTAACGAGTACTTCTGAAAACTGGGTATCGTTGCTTCGGCTTTCACGCAGTAACGAGTATCGAAGTAACGAGTAGGGACTGTTTGTGGCCGTTGAGACCACCGGTTTGGTTCTGGAACTGCCTCCTTCAAGGAGATTTCGGGTATTGACGATTGATTACGCCGCGTAATATATATATGCCTTTACAGGCGGGATGGCAAATTTGGCTGTCAAATAATTGACAGTGTGCAACAGCGTTAATCCGTAAGTGACAACGAGGTTGTTGAGGGTTTGTGGTTCCGCTTTAGTGGGCTGCTAATAGCCGGCCATGAAGGAATCTAATTCCTTAGCCATTTCGCTCGTTTCTGGAAAGTATGCCGGTTGAGTAATGAGCAAGGAATGCGTATTTTCAGAGTCATAATATAGGGTATGTGGCCCTATTTGTGGACGGCAGGGTTTGTTTATTACCAATATTCCCCGTCCTGAGAGGCGATGCGTGAGCAATTGTTGGGTGCATGTGATATGCACGATAGTGGTTGTGTTCAATGCATACAGCTAGGCACGTGGTCGGCTTAATTTAATTAAAATATCCCTGGGAGGTATTTGCACTTTTACAGAACAGCTTGGGTTTTTATCTAGGGGGTTGAAGAGCAACTTGATTACGCATTCATCTGATTGCGTTGCCTTGGTTTTTTTCCTTTTGTTTTTTATACGATGTGGCCAAATCCTAGGGGACAACCCTTTGATGCGTTAGCATGGTTTTGGCCGGAAGGGAATTAGGGTAAGGGAAGTGAGGAAGCTTGCGTCTTGTTTTCTGCATTGCTGCGAGCTAGACAACAGCCCAGAGACGGAGTGGATTATTTTTAATTTCTTAACAAAAGCTCACGGGGTCATCTGGTCTCGAACCCGGGACCCATGGATTGTTGGTCGTGCCGCTTAACGAATTGATCCAACTCCGTCTCCGTTTTGTGTCATACAGGAATATGGTTAATGTGGGTCTGCGAGATTAATTTTTTTTTGTATTTACTAAGCATAGATTTTATCTAAAGGCGTTTAATACTGAAATTATTTTTCAGCTGGTACACCTCAAGACAAAAGACTATTCGGGAAAAGTTCCTGTATTAGCTTTGGAGGCGAAAAGGAAGTAAGAGACAGTGTTCAATCAGAGTAGGCGTAAATTAAAGTACAAGTGTGTAAATATAGTGAAAGTGTGAAGGTTTAGCTTCGTGCAAGGGTTTTTGTAAATTAGAGCGGGGGAATCCTCGTAAAGGCATTAAAAGAAAATGTTATTATAATTTACCTCCTAGAGTCTGGAGTGTTAGTAAGAAAGTTACTTAAATCTGTTAACTCTTTCACCAGAGAATACTCTCATAATCCTGTCCCGTGATCGCGGGGTGGAGGAGTTAAGTAGGGTATAACAACAATTCAGTTTGCCATCAGGAAGAATTCATTGATATAGTATTAAAGAGATGTAGTGTAGGCTGTCCAGCCTCACAAGAGTTGTTTTGAGCTTGTATTCTGGGATTTGACTCGATCGGCATCTTATTTTCGCAAGTGTCGCTTTTTCGTTCTTTTTAATTATGGGGTACTGTGCAAAATGTAGTGAAGTCCTGTCGTTCGGTACTTTGTAGGTTAAAGCACGTTAAATAGGGGTTCTTACGTTAAACAATTTAAAATAGAATGTTCAAATAGATTAAGATAAGTTTATAATTAAGGCTATGTTGGACCCGATTGGACCGAGCTGTCAAAAGGGTTTTTCTTTGTCGTTCCCTTCTTGATTTTGTGCTGGCTTTGCGTAGCAATTTTCATCTTGATCGTAGATTGTGGTAGCACGCTACGCCGCGTTCAAGAGATTTGAATCTGCTTATTCGTAGAAAGGTTTAAGACGGTTATTGTGAACCGTGACTGTGCGTTTACCCATTTTTAGGGTAGTGTTTGCTGAGGATGGTAAACCGATTACCAGATATGGTCCTATCCAGATTTGTAAGAGCTTGTATTTTCAACTATCTAAAAGGATAGGAGTCGAACAGCTTTATCGTAATATATTTTTGATCGTTGTTTATTAGCGAGCAGATTTTTGCGTGCGGCGGTATAAGACCTTTGGAGCTTGTATTGTAAAATCTGATGTAGCTCTCGTAATTATACAAGGGTTCAGGGTCTCGTTTTATTTTTAACGGAACATCCGCTGTGAAACCGTAAAGGCAGTTCATGGTAATAGTTTGCATGCCTTTTTAAATAGGTCACTAAGGAAGTTGCTTCCTTGATCAGTGACTATTCGTTTAGGGATGCTCGCGACGATTTCGTCGAAGAAGATTTGATGGCTTTCTCGTTAGGTATGGCGTACCAATCAACAAATTTAGAGAGTCATCCTGAAAAGTGAAGATATACTTGTTTCCGGAGTCAGCTTCCTCGAGTGGGCCGACAATGTCTAGATAGACTCTGTCAAAAGGCTGTTCTGCGATGTCCGTGATGACAGTCGGCATTTTATATTGAGGTGATGCCTTCATTTTTTGGTATTTTTACAACGCTTAACGTATTTCTTGATATCGCTAAGCATATGCCTCCACCAGTACTTCCTTCGAATCCGCTTATATATTTCGTTCACATCCTGACGGCCGCCGAAAGGTGAGTCATGTAGAATCGTTTGTATCTCCTTGGGGCTTGTGATTATTTCAGGGGGTTTGGGCTTATATTTGACCAGCGGATTAATATCTTGCGGGTTGTCTGTTGTGACCTCTGTGAAAAATCTTTGTCGTCATAACTAATATTATTTAGTTAACAGTTTTCAACGGCATGTAAAAGTTACTGTAGTAGACTTTGAGAAATCAATGTAATTTTGTTTTTTTGTTTGTAGTCATTCTTAGCAGAATTGTCAAAAGGAGTACGGCCGCGAATCTTGTATATATATGTATTAATAAAACCTTAGAACTAAATCCAAGAATTTGCATAAATTTTTAAAATCTGGTGCCGAAACCCGGGAACGTGAACGTGGAAAATTGTTGGTTTCTTGAATTTAGAACGTTAGGGTTTAAAAAGTATTAAACATTAACGAATATGGGGCAAGTAACGAAGCTTTCTAAATCCGCACGTGAATATTTGTCTAGCTCAAACTCTAAAGTAAACGAGAGTAATGTTAACAAACTCGATGAAATTGAAGAAGAGTTAGTTACCTACGTAGAACGTCTAAAGGCTGCTCGCGATTATCTTAAAAAAATTAACGATGAGCTTCGAAGTAATTTTAGACCAGAGGAGGCTCAAAAAGGATGGGAAGCAATTCTGGAGTATGACGATGAAACAGCTTAAGCTCTAGCTCGTCTTAAACAGCGGATTTCAATACTTAACGAGTTCAAATACCGTCGAAATAACACCAACAACGCTTCAAATAACGGTGCTAAGGTTAGCTCTGCTAAACTGCCCGAGTTGGCCTTAAGAATATTAAGTGGATATTTTAAGGATTGGCTTCCTTTTTGGGAAAGATTTCGTAGCCGGTTTCACACCTACTGACACAAATTATGATGCTGTTATTTCTATGATGTTAGAGGAATATGGTGATACTGAAAAACTTGTGGATTACATCATGCAACAACTGATGTCTCTTCCTCACTTTACTGCTTGTAACCATGTAACAAATCTTCGAAAATTATATAATAACGTCACTTCTCATACCAGGTCCCTTACAGCTCTGGGAGTACCTGCCTCACAGTATTCTATAATGTTAAAGGCCATTATATTAAAATCTTTGCCACGCGATATTGTTGTAGAGTTTCATCGCACAGATGCTGCTGCAGTAAATGCTCCCGACGAGGCGGGTTCTACTTTGTGCAGCGAAAACTCTGTTGGTTGTGTTGGTAGCAAGCAAACGACTTCGAATTTTCATAGAACGGCGGCGGGATTGCTCGCACCAACAAGCGAGGGTTCCCTGTGTTATTTCTGCAGATCGATCACACATTCAATTGAAATCTGTAATTCCACCCACTCTCTACTGGAACGTAAGGCAATGCGTAAAAGAGATGGGCGAACAGCAGCCTCGTCTTTCACTGGGAATAGCAGACCGCAGACTTGCAGCAACTTGTCCGCGAAGCTTCTCTTCGCTTTGGTGTTGCTGCAAGTGCTGTGGGAAGGACAAGTCTCACGTCGGAATCGTAGAGCTGGGAGTATGATGGGAGCAGTTTGCAGACGTCAATGACTCTGCAAACTGATCCCGCGGGACTCAAATCGGTTCGAAATTTTTGTGCGTTCGTGTAGAACATGTTTGAATGAGTGCTCCCGGAGGACTAGAAAAGCGGCGAATGGCATTTGCTTGGGAGCAGTGGTTCCCGATGTAAGAACTTCGTCCGATGCTGTATCTACCCTCTTGAAAAAATATGACAATCATGTTCTGTTGTGTAATTTTTAAGGTAGCTAGTTTTTGTAGGATTTTTACACACGCGATTTGCTACGAAAACTTTCCAACGACTAGGATGACTGCGTAAACATGCAAGTACAATAGATAAGTCTGTCCAAGCAAGAAATGAGAACTCAGTATGCAAAATCTCCTGTACTCGAGTATATAATTTGGCTAATAATGCTGCTCCACAAAGCTCACAGAAATAGACATACATAAATACATACGCTCGAAAAACATTACCCTCCTCTCCACTGGCAGTCGGGTAAAAAGGAAATACAATCATCCGACAACACACTCCGAAGTCAATCACCGCCACCTTTTCAAGCCCTGACGTTAGATACAACGTCCCTACCATTGCGCTAGTACGCCAGCGTTTTACATACATACAGTAGTAGGGGCTTGCATTAGTAAATAAGGGCACTGTTCCACCGTCTTCCCGTAGTAACTTTAGATGCCAAATTTTTTATCATTTATCAATGTAAAGCGAATGAAAATTATCAAAATGGGTCTACGCCTTAGGCTCCATTCCTCCACCACCCACACCCCATCCTATAAATTTTTTTTCTCCCTTCCGCAACCCCTAGTGGGGAATGGGGCAACAGAACAACTTCAACCTATTCGAGACAACGATTGCAAGTGGACTTCCAATTTAAAGTGGATTCCGAACCACTGAAATTTTCTTTGCAACCTAAATTGCCTTTTTACCTAGATGTGTTGCTTGATAGGCCGACACTTATCAATTACTCCACTTACTTCACCCCTCCCCCACTCATAGCATAAGTAAATATTTTTCCTGATAGTAGCAATGGGGGATCACACTCTTTATAACAAAAAAGGAATCATCCAAATTGGTCTATGCGTTAAAGAGTTGAGTTTCGCATATTTTTCCACCCGTACTCATCCCATACATTGCAACCGACACTCAGCAACTCGTGTAACCAGCAACATAAAAGAGAAATTCACCAATTATGCTGGTCAATCCAGCATGAGTGGAACTTTTCGCAATGCATCAACGTAAACGTTTTGCTTCCCGAGCAAAAATAATTGTGTTGGTATACATATTTATGCCCAAAGCAAGTACAGACTAAAGGCTAAAGGTCCAACAATTGAAAAATAAGCCTGCTCCACCGGTATGTACGCTCCCGCTACAGGCACAAAAATCTAAAAATACGCCCCCCAAAATGCCCGCTTCTGTTACTGCGTTCTGACTTTAACACAATCGAAACTGATAACTCACCGCATGCGTTATGTAGGATATCTGACGCGTGTTCACCGTGTTGGTCATCGGCCACCTGATATTAAAATTGTTCCCAATAGCCGATAACTCACAAAGTGAGTCATAACACAAATAATGATAACAATTACATAAAATTTGTTATTTTTATTCTTTAATATTTTCCAGTTTCTGTTATAACCTTTATTAACCCGAGTAAAAATAATAATTTGTAATTTCAGACATCGGCCTGGAATTAGTTAATCTGCGAAAATAATTTTATTGTTTTCATTTTAAATTTCAGTCTACCGTACCGTACCGTGCTTGGTATGGATTATTTCATGCGTCTTTTATTGTATAATATCTAAGTATAATTTTTACTCAGGCGTACGATGCCTTATTTGAGCGCCATCCCGACGTTTTGACGCTGTTTCAGGCTAGGAATAGACAAGTCTTATTTTTCCGCGGGTTAGTAAATACCAATCATGATGATCAATCGATTTGTATTCTGTATCTCGAAAATAGAAGTCACGAGGACGGAATTAGAAGTTGTCAGTCACCCTTTCAACCGTTCAACATTCCATAAAAGTAGTTTTATATTTTACCATTTTCCAAAATATTTCCGTGGAATCAATAAAGCTATAAGTTCCTGCAATTTTCCTATATACTTCTGTGAATCAATAAAACTAAAAGTTTTGTAACTATTTTAACTAACTTTGTTTGTACTTTAACACAGTCTTAATTAATCCACCGAGCTCAAAGGGTCCCAACGACGCGACGTTACAATATCACTACTTGGTTTTTGTTATTAACAACTGAAATAAAAGGTAGATATGCATACAAAACAAATTGAGATTGCCGTTTCTGAAAATTCTGCTTAAAAAAATGGCGGCTCATGAAGATTAAGTTAGAAATTTTGGTGAAAAAACTCAGTTATTATCATAGTTTGTTTAAATCATTTTTGTTATTTTTGAAAATTGCGATCGTCAGTTTTGAAAAACTGAGCTGCAGCACGTGATAAAAAGCTTTGGAACTCCGAGAATTTAAGAGAAGTCGGCAAGAAATTCTCAGGAGTTATTCTGAAGTCTACATACTATATGAATATGCAAGAAAAAATTAATAAGTTTTTTCGAGCTATCTAGGGGGAGTAGCCCCTTAATTCAGTTCTTCAACTATTGTTCTCACTAAACACCACCTCTGCCTAAGGGGTCCACTCGCGTAATTCGCACTAATTCAGAAATTGTTTTTCAAATGTTTCCCATTAAACTAGATACATAGCAATCTTCAGTTTCAGGAAAAAGTCATAAAATACAAAAAAGTAAAAAAAAACCCATAAACCTTAAATAAAAATCACCTCTAACCCCTCCATTATGGACTTTCTAAATTCGTGAAAAACGGAGGCTATAATACAGCAAGTGGAACGAGACGCCATTGTATCATCCCAAATACTTAAAAGCACCCATAAGCGTTTCCGAAGAAAGTCAAAGAAGTGAAAGCCATCTTATATCTTTAAAATGAGCCTTTCTACTATATACCGCGAGGCACAATAGGCGAAATACGAGTATTTTGCATTCTCTGCTATGATTTTGTATTTTTTAAATAAAAAATCCCAGGACAAAGCTCCAACCCATCCCAAACTATAAAACGTTCTCCGTTTCCGTGCCCGTCGGTTATTTTTACGACCAGAATAAATTGTGTGATGAGGCTGTAGAGAGAATAATTTCACAATTTACTCCACTGATATTGCAGATTTACTGGAAATTTCTGCAAAAAATTTTCTCACCTCACCCTGTAGTTTTTATAGTTGAATTGTTCACATCTGACTTCTAAAACATTGGGGTGTAACGGCAGTAGCAATAGCAATGGCAACGTATCGTATCCGTTTTCTCGAACATTAAGAGGAGGTGAGCATTTAGTCCTGCTCGTACCGTGGATGCCCAAACCATAAATTATGAAAGCTTTGGAGGCTATTTTTGTACGACATGAAAATCGCCTCTGATCGTATGTTTTAAATTCCCATCCCAAAGGAGTCTTTTCTATCCCATAGACTCGTGTGCATGCTGTGTTGGTCCTTTTTTTAGCATATTTCGCACAAAAACAGTCATTACTTCTTGGCATTCGATTAAAATACTCCTGCCGTCGACAAGGGTCGGTGACTCTGAAAAACATCCATTGAGACAGGAATGGGTCACAATTTAGTCCTGGCCTTCGGTTTGTAAACATAATAGAAGAAGAACAAAGAGAAGCGATTCCGTAAATCTTTAAACTAATTGAAATTCGCATATGTGGCCCTATAAAATCGTTAATCCTGCAGAACGGAAGTAAATAACACGAACCGGTACAATGGAGTGCAAAAGGCTGGTTCCGGCTGTTTAAGCACACAAGTAATAGGCAGGGCTTTTTATTAAGGACTTTTCGTGGATTTTCTCCCACCCTTTTTTAAATTTTAATGTGAAATTGGTGTATGCTATTAATTTACGTTTCGTATATTTGAGTAAGATAGTGAGGAGGAAGAAAGCTTTTCAATTTGGAAATGTAATTGAAAAGGAATTAATTGTCGACAGCTGCGATTTGTGGCGTTATCCAGGTTTATATATAACTTGCTTTTGTCCCCAGTATTGTCGATAGTTTCATTAGTTTTTTTTTGTTCTAGATCAAATTCAAAACTTATGTATACCGTTGAATACTTAGTAAAGTTGTATCCTACAAATTAAAGAGAATATCAACATTTAAAGAACCCAGAAGCTCAGGACTACTTATAATGTGCTCTAAGCGAAGTAACAATCATTCAAGTTATAAAAAAATGGGCTTCTTATAATGTTAAGATCATTTTAAATTACGAAGTATATCCCAAAAACGTCAAAGAGATTACATTTTCTACTGGCTAATTTTTCTTTGCCGGAAAAAATCGTAGCTGACCTTTCAATAGCTTAATTTGAAAGGTAAGAGTAGTATTAAATGATGCAACTAGAAAAAAGACGAAAACAAATTTGTGCATCCTGTACATAACCTCGAAAGTAGCCCAAACCCCACTTTTCGAGTACATAACCTCAAATGATGTGATTACCCAATTCTGACCTCGCATTTGAATTCTACGCAGTAGATTACTTCGGAAATGATCCTCAGCTTCCCAACAGAATCTCGTAAACCTGTGAATCATCAGTTTTACTTTTAAAGTTTACAGTTTACGCGATTAATGTACGCATTGTATGAGGGCACCGAAGCAAACTGCTCACGGCAACAAAAATAATCCAGATAATCTTCGTCACACTTTAGGTGCTTTATGGGCGCGTCAAACCAAGGCAAATATGACCACGAGCTATAATACCTAGAACACAGTGCGGAAAGCATGTAGCAATAGTATCATATAATAGTTAAATAACTTTGTCGACGTCACACCAAGACACCACTCTATTAACAAGTTGAAAAACAAATGTTAGCTTTGGAGAGATAACCCTTTATAAGGCTGTAACAGAGATCATCAAAAGAGGAAATCGGCAAAACAACAGGATCCGAAAATAGAACACCATGAAGAGAGTGATGATGACGAGACTGAGGAAGCATAGGCGCCGAGCAACTTACATATGTGGCAACTCAGAGGATACGACACTCTCAATTTCAGACGACTTTCACTGCAAAACTGATAACAAAGACGCCAGTAAGACTAAGACCTCCCATGAAACACCAATTAGGTTGTTAATTTGCCAAATATTCTGTTTAAAACTAAAATTAGTTGGTGTAAGTCATACCGATACACCTTATTTTTCCTCCCTGTTCGATACTGTTTGCCCTGTTTCGGTATAGAATACCGGAATAAGTAATACCGGTATTAAATAATACCGGTTTCATTCCTTGGCTAGAATATACTGCTATTTGTTTCGGTTTTCTATTCCGGTATAAATAATACCGGTATCGCTATTTATCGGTTTCAAGAATAGCGGTTATACCCTGTTTTGGTATTGGATACCGGTATAGGTAATACTCAATAACACCGATATTCATACCGTGGCTTAAATAAACCAATATTTATTTCAGTTTTTTTATACCGGTATAAATAATACTGATATCGTTATTTATAAGTTTTATACTGATATACCGAAATAATACCGGTACTTTATCGCTATATCGACACTGCTTTCAGTCCCTGGTAAAAATCACATGCCAGCTCCCGACCGGTAACTGCCGGGGAGAGGCCGGGGACAGGCATGTGAGAATAGCAGATCATGCGCACGAACTTGACATATCTATTCATTGCTACGAAATTTTTTGCTGTGGCCACAACAATTTTTGGGTGTGCGCTCAATTTATTGAAACGGTTTGGTTGCCTCGAGGCAACCAGTATCATAGAACCACGCTTTTTGGAACAATTTTGGATCCCGGCCGATTCCTGTGAATAAACTCTTGAACTACCGAAATGGTAGGCCAAGTATTCTATGGAAGGAATGACAGGAACACATCGTCTGGAACGACTTCCTTGGTCATTACATTTCCTTTCGATGTCCATCATCAGCAAATCTACTCTTTGCCGATCAAATGTATTAAAGCAATGCTGAGCTGTCGAAAAATTAAGGCCACAAAGGTTGCTTCCAAGCACTGACTCTTTTTCTAATACATCTTTTCGGGCACTTAGTGCTCGCTGTGGAATTCATATGAGCCGTAGTATATTTTGTGTTATTATTATTATTTTTTTATTTGACAATGTAAATGTGGTATAAATGGAAAAATGTATGATTTATGGTCATATTAATTGATGCGCTTTAATGGAAATAGATTATTTCTGTGTTGTGTAGCTTTTGCATAATAGGTAGGTTTTTATTTGGATTATCTAACTTGCCAAGTCAGCAACAACTGCAAATAAAAAGAAAATCGTTAAAAAAGAAATTAGAACCGACTTAAGAAAAACCACTTAAAAAGCTTAAAATAATATATGACTTTATGTACATAACAATATTCTGAAATCAATGCAAATTAAATAAACAAAACGACAATTACAATTAGACATATTCAAGCATTTCATTTTATTTCATTTATTACATTTCAGACCTTACACAATTAAGATACAAATCTTCTCGAAGTGTAGGCAAATAATAGTGACATTAGTATGAAAATAAAAATAATAAAGAAGTAAAAAAGAATATAAATGGCAAAGATATAAAATAATTCAATAAACAAGAAAGATGTAGAATACAGTGAGGTGAAAAAAGAGTTTACCTACAAGTATCTATTCAACTTGATTTAAAAGATAAGAAACCAAAATGTGCTTGAACCTGCTGCTGTTGTATTACCTTTTAATATTTAGCGGTAGAGCATTCCAAATTCTAATCGACTGAACAAAAAATTATCTCTCAGCTGTAGTACAATTAAAATGCGGAGTCATTATCGAAAGATTTCTGGATGATCGCAGAGAAACAACAACTTTTTCACTGGTTACTTCAGTGGGAAGTCGGGTAAAAAGAAGATTAGTTAAAAAACATAGCGAGCGATATTGAAAATAAGTCTTTAGAGAATAACCGAAAATAAAGTTGGCAAATGTGATCATATCTCCGAAGTCTAAATATATATCCTACAGGGGAATAGTGAGCGACTTGTAATTTCCTAAAGGATACGGAATCTGTCTTACTAAAAATTGACTTTCATAAGTTAGAATGGGTGCAATATGTGTCTTGACAAAATATAGACGTGTTTCGCGAGGTATAAAATAAGCCGATAAAGACAGTTTGCGTAGGGTTCCATAAATTTTTGCGACAAGACTGTCAATGTGACTATTCCAAGATAAGTCACTATTGATCAAAATTGCCAAATCATTATCAACTTTCACGTAAGGGATGACCACATTGTCAATAACTATGGGAGGTAAGCAAGATCTATCAAAGTTCGACTTGTAAATAGCAATAGCATAACACTTACATATATTAGTTTTCCTTTCCGGTCGAGAGACTCCAAGACCGATCCGAAAACTTCAAATCGATTTATTCGGTTAACTTGAACAAACTTCCAAATGTCGTAGTGCACATATATTTTATAATTTTAAGCGCTCTTTGGAAGTTAGTAGTAGGGATATGGGGTTTCTGGGCCAAATGTGCAATGTGCACATCGAAAATGGTCAAATTGTGAGGGAATTTGAGGTCTTACGTCACATTTTTGCACATTTGGCCCAGAAACCCCATAACAATTCTGGGAGAGCTAAGGAAATGGCTGGAGATAAGGAAATGGCTGCGTGATTCCGAAGGTCAATTTTATAGATTGTTTTTTGGCGGCGGCGCGCTAGTAAAGGTAAGTATGAGTTGCACCTGGGTCTGGATCTGGACCTGGACCTGGACCTGGATCATGGGTATAGAAACGAATGTTAAGCTAATTGATAAGGGAGCTGACTATAGAAATTAATAATTTGGTCGCAATGTTGTGGTCGTTGGGTGATAAGGTTTTGTAGATGAACCTGGGCTCGTGCTGAAGATAAGAGTTTGCTGCTTTGAGTTTTTACTATGCCGGATATTTTCGGCGGGAGCTTTTACTACGAGTGATGATAAAACAAGTTGCTAGTGTAGGATTACGTAATTTGGACAGTAATATATCTTGAGGTCAATGGATTTCCGAGATATTGAGTATGGTCAGTAATTATGAAGTTAAAATTGTTATGAACATTTTCTATATATTTTCTGGAAGATATTTATGAAAATAATTTCGTGTTTAACCACGTTTTGTGCTAATGATGAATTTACAGGGGGGGGGGGGACTGCAGAGAAATTAAGCACTTGAGCGTGAGAAAATTTTGTAAAATAGTATAGTAATATTTCTTCTTGAATTGTATTTAAGTATTCATTGATTTTTTATTCTTTTTTTTATAGTATTTCTTAATAAAGATTTCACCACTTTGAGTAAATGGGTGAAGATTGTTTTTTTTTATTTTGCAACTTCTTATTTCTATGAGATCATTTGTTTTCCAAGCAAGTTCTAACATGTTCTCAATAATGTAGATTCAAAAGGAAATTGCGGTTTTTAATTTTTTTCCAAAGGATATTGTGGTTGCCGTTTGCATCCCCACTCTAGTTCTATTATATCTCACTTCTTCCATAAATATCAAGAGTTCTTAGGTAGTCTTTTAGTATTCATAGTGAAGTCAACCAGTGAAATTGTCGCAATTAAAATTCGTGTTCGAACTCAGATTAAAATAATAAATTTTGTGTCATCTCCTTACAAAAAAAAATTTTTAAAATGTATCAACAAGCTATCAACGAAGCAGTCATCGAAGACTTCGAAGTATTGGAGGAGCTAAATTCTGTAAATTTTAAGCCTGCACTCGCTGTTAAAGATATGGAAGAATCGCAGAATTATAAAATCATAAGCTGCAGAAGAACAACCACGAAATATGGACCCAGGATTCTTTTAGAACTAGAGAGTTATCATGTTTTCTTGCCGCCTAGATTCGACGCTAAAATAACTGACCGTTCAATTGATAAAATTAACAATGGAGGTTTCTTTGTTGAAAGAAAAGCAGCAGATGGCAGCTATTTTAATTTAATGTTTTCTAAGATAACACCTAGCACTGGCTATTATTTAAATTTATAAATAAATAAATAAAGTATTTTTATTAAATATATGTTTCATTACACTTAACCTTACAATCATTTCCCTCCCCTAGAGCTTGAAAAGAGTAAAAGTTATTTGCAGGCTGACAATTGAATCAAAAATGCAGGAGGATGGTATATATATGACAACTTCATAAAATTCAATTAGTTTCGACTTCAAGTCAACATGATAGCATTAAAAATGGATAAACGTTCAATAAATCTTTTATTTTTATCGCTATTCATCTTACATATTAATAGTTTACCGATCCCGTTAAGTGTAAATCTAATGGATAAAAGTAGCAGCAATTTAGATTTTGCGCTCACTCTACCAAATAATGATTCTATTCAAATTGGATTAACTTTTAAACTGATGACTTACAGTAACACAAACAATTCCAAAGAAGATTCAGCTTCTACCTTAAAAGAAAGTAATGACGAGCCAATTCCTATTACTACATCAAGGACTACTACGATTGATAATCCTAAAAAGAAATTTGTGTCTATTGACGAGGCCATTGAAGGTTTCAGGCAAGAACTATTAAAGAAAGAACTGGATATTGCAGGAATTATTGAGAGCAAAGATATCTTTTACAGACACTTTAAACTTGAATTCGATGACGAAACTATGCTAACCATTCGCTGTACATATGACAGTAATTACGTAACTCGTTCATTGAAGATATCATGCTATGAATATCGTGAGTTTAAAACTGAAAGAATTCTAAGTAATGGTGAAGTAGAGATGGTTAAACAAGTTGATGCTAATTATAAAAGCGATGTGGAATTAGTGAATTTAAGAGGAATGAAGCAAACATATCAAATGAATATTTCAAAATAAGCAGCTATAAAAGGAAGTGTAATTAATTTTTAAGACAGTTCAAAATGGAGCACGTTCATACAAAAATAATTTGGGATAATATTTGCAAATTAATCGAATTAACAGATTATAGTGAACTTATTGCCGCATATAAAAAGCTAGATTTATTAACTCCCGCTATTAAAGAGGTTATAGAGGTAAAGCCAACAAAGTAGACATTTAATTATATATTTCAATTCTTTCTTTATAGAACGAACTTTTGTTTAACGATTATCAAAAGCATGGGAGGTTCTTTCTTAAGATTTCTAAATCTGATTCAGCAGCATATAAAAAATTCAAGGATATTTGTAGGAGTTTGCACCTTCAAGATGTTTTGCTTTTGCTACAAAAAGAAGAAGAAAACGTCAAAGCAGTGGGAGAAAAAGTAGTTCAATTTAATATCATCCCAAAGATACATTTCGTTCCAATATACGAG
The DNA here is from genome assembly GCA_964036015.1 of Leptarthrus brevirostris. Lineage (NCBI taxonomy): Eukaryota > Metazoa > Arthropoda > Insecta > Diptera > Asilidae > Leptarthrus > Leptarthrus brevirostris. The sequence goes on along the minus strand of OZ038376.1, from coordinate 11,582,965 downwards.
CGTAAGGGTCCCTGGCAAACATTTGCGTTGGACAGATTTCGATTTTAAGAGCGAATTCGAAATATGAAGGATATTTTGGACCCCATTTTATTCATCTCGCATAGAAATAAAATTTATAGGTTAAGATTTAAAAATTTTAAATAAAGTAATAAAATAAGAACTCAAGTACTTTTAATATAAAATATATATTTGTATAACAATATTATAATACATTATCTTTCTTAATCCAAGAGTTGTGTTTTGATGAAAATCCGAGCCATTTAACATAAACTTTATCTGCGGTTCTCTTCAATATTTTTTCTACGAGGTAAACATCAGGATTCTTCGTCTTTTGGAGCTCCATTTCATAAAAACTACACTTTATTGCGGTTCCTTCGGGATCTTCCAAGAGATATGTTACAGGATTCGTTATCTGAATTTTTGCGATCTTGAAGATCTCTGTAGTCCAGTTTGGTGTATACCCCTTTTCAAATACATGTTTATATTTACTAATGCGAACAAAGTCTCCCATCTTAAATTTTGGCAAATGAAACTTCTTTAAATGATTGTTAACTGTTTAGCAATTTCTTCTCATTCTGCTTTGTTACATCACGTGGCCTCATTTTTATTGTTCGATGATTACTTGAGTTATATTTTACGAGTAATTTCTTAACCATATCTATCCATCGGTATGAGCCCTGCATACTAAACTCTTTCCACATCATGCTTTTTAATGTTCGATTAAATCGTTCAACTATAGATGCTTTTAAAGGGCTGTATGTAGAAAAATGATTAATGCAGGAGTTTTTCATTAAGTTTTGAAATGAGCTATTGAAAAACTCTTTTCCATCATCAGTTTGTAAATTTGTGGGACTCCGACCTTCTTTTAGTATGGATTTCATAGCTTGAGTAACTTCGACACCAGTCTTTCTTTTAATAGGAATTGCCCATGCATATTTAGAAAATCCATCTATTACAGTTAATAAAAAATTATGACCATTATTGCTTGTAGCATAAGCACCCATTTCAACTAAATCAGCTTGCCATAAGTCATCTATTCCTTTAATTACAACACGTCTTCTTATAAAATTTTTTCTGGCTGGTTTATGAAGCTCATTAACTACTTGGGTTTTATTCATTTTGAAATTGTCAGAGATTATACATTAATTAACGCTTTTAAAGTGTCATTAATTTCCTGTAGATTCAGATCTATATATTTCATCAACTTCTCCTGAACGTCAACAATTAATTCATTTGTATATAATTCGTATGCTATTTTGAGTTTTCCTTGTAGAATGGCAATTGATTCACTCGTATATAATTGACTGGCTCCTTTATCTTTTTCACTTGTAATATTTATTATGCTGTAGATCTCCTTTAACTCTTCTTTAAGAACGGCACTTTCCTTAAGTATTTGCTCAGTTAGATTGTTGCTGACTAACTGAATTTTTTCATTAGCATGAGAATTACTTAAATGTACTACCTTATCAGCTACATCGTCGACATATATTTTATTGGCTGCATCATCTCTTTCCATTGGGCTTTTAATATATTTCAAATTTTTAAACCCTACATTGAAATCTCCATCTTGAGTGAGCTTAAAACCTACACCATTTAGACCCTGTATTCCCTGGATCCCTTGAGAACCAGGTTCACCAGGTAGCCCCTAGGACCATGATCGCCAGCAGGTCCGACCTTTGCTTTTTTAGAATATCTTCCAAACTTGTCGACACTCATTATTACATTAAAGCTGAATACGTTTAAAGATGTTATTTATATTATAATGCCATCTTCTTTTAACTCTTCAATAATTGAGATAATTTCATTGTTGTGGTTAGTGTGTCCAGCACCTTGTGATGCTATTAAAAGACGAAGTCTATCCACAAGCTCATTCGGATCATTCCAATAAACGTAATCAATATTTTTCTTGGGTATATGCATCAACCCTTTGCCATCATGAGAAATCAGTTTACTTATAATTTCTGTATACTTTGAAGCTCTAGTACCTTTTATTTGACCGTCCGTTCTATATTCTCTTTTATAGGCATTAGTTTCTTTTAAGATAGCTTGATAATCTTTCAAGTCATCCTTACTATACAAAGTTTTTGCAGGTTGTTTCATAAAAACCAATTCACATAGACCTAGCGTTATTTTATACGATTTTCCGTTAATAAGGAAATAATCTTCCTCAATTGCAATCTTTGAATTTCCAATTTTCCATTCGTTATCATCATCTAAATAAACTCCATAAGTGTTGTCAATTTTTGGGCTTTTGTTAATACATAGTTCTAAATATTTATCAACTAATCCACTTGATAAATTAAGAGTAGAATCTCTCTTTTCCATCAAAGTTCTAGAATGTGTAGGTGTTGCAAATTCATCGTCTTCCGACATTAAGGAATAATCTGGACGCTTTATAGGTGTACTTGTTGGCTCCATTTTCGGGAGTTTAATTTTAGGAGTAAAATTTATATTGTCGTTATCATCATCATCTCTGTATTCATCTTTAATTTTAGGCTCATATTTTGTTTTTGTTATGAATTCATGAAGCGGTTTTGTTATGGGCTTAAATGTCTCCTCAAGACGAGTTTCAGTTTCAACTCGGCCAGTTTTCACAGCGCGGAATTTCTTCTTGATGGCATTTCTAGTTTTGATAAGATTTTTTAATAGTTCGTCTTTCTTTTTAAACATCTTTCTAATGAGATTTGAACTGGTCTGTTAACTGAATTATACTGATCTGAACAGGTCTATGAACAGCTTTATCAGGTCTACGAATAGCTTTTACCAGGTCTATGAACAGCTTTACCAGGTCTACGAACAGCTTAACCAGGTCTACGAACAGCTTTACCAGGTCTGCGAACAGCTTTATCAGGTCTACGAATAGCTTTTACCAGGTCTATGAACAGCTTTACCAGGTCTACGAACAGCTTTACCAGGTCTACGAACAGCTTTACCAGGTCTGCGAACAGCTCTTACCAGGTCTACGAACAGCTTTTACCAGGTCTATGAACAGCTTTAACTGGTCTACGAACAGCTTTTACCAGGTCTATGAACAGCTTTACCAGGTCTGCGAACAGCTTTACCAGGTCTACGAACAGCTTTACCAGGTCTGCGAACAGCTTTTACCAGGTCTATGAACAGCTCTTACCAGGTCTATGAACAGCTCTTACCAGGTCTACGAACAGCTTTACCAGGTCTACGAACAGCTTTATTAGGTCTATCAGATATATTAACAGCTTTAACAGATTTAATATCGGCTACACCAGATCTTCTAACTTTATAGTGAAATATATGTATCAACTCCTTTTCGATAACGTCCGTTAACCAATAGACTGTCTTTATCGATTACTAGAAAGCCATATCGGTCTTTCCAGCAAACACTGCAAATATTACGAAATTTTTCGAAGGTCATATCTGTGTTAACGTGGTCATTATATATATGTCTAAGATTCATATCATCTTGTTTAAATAAAATAAGAAAGTTAGCGTTGTCACGTATTAAGTGCTTCGGTATATGGGTGTATGTCTGACAGAGATAGAAACTATCAATATTATTGTGTCGTCCCATGCAAAAATAATCACGTATGTTATTTTGTTTCCCACATGCTACATCATCGAAAATAAAAACAGAATTCTGTTTAGCTTCCTCAGGAGATATAACTTCGCAATTATTAGAAAACGTGTAGTAGCCCAGACCAGCAATAGGACTTATCAACTGCTCTAGATACTGATATTTGGGCTGATGTAGTGATTTTGAGTAGATGTAAATATTCTCGAACTTGAGTCCATTTGGATGTTCTATAAGACCAATCATAAGATTGGTTTTTCCGCAGTTAGAAGGTCCCACAAGAATTCCTCTTACAGTATCAGGTATAAGTGAGCTATGTCTTTTGACTTCATTTCCAGATTTTATATCTAGATTTTTTATTGGTAAAGTTACTTTCTGCTTCATGAACTTCATTATTACAACTGAAATATTTATTGCACAACACTGAACTTTTATATCAGTCATCAGCTCAGTGTGCTGTTGTGAGGACGTATACAAATTTATTCTATCTATCGAATGATTGATCATTCAAAGAATCGAAATCGTTCTCGCCAGCGTAAATGTCGAATAGGAGGTGGTTTGCTAAATACAGCAATTAGCAATTTGCCATTTGAATTTCATTTGCCTGGATATCAATATTGCGGTCCTGGTACTAAATTACAAAAAAGATTAGCAAGGGGTGATCCTGGAATAAACCCTCTTGACGCAGCTTGCAGAAATCACGATATCGCATATTCTCAGCATAAAAATATTGAGGATCGTCATATTGCTGATCGTATATTATCCGGTAAAGCTTGGGAACGAGTGACATCTTCAGACGCATCTCTTGGTGAACGTAGCAACGCCTGGCTTGTAACAAACGCTATGAAAGCAAAAGTAAAATTTGGAATGGGGGCAAAAAAGAGTAAAACTCGTTCTAAGAGGAATAAAAAAACGTTAACGCTTCAAAAAGGAGTTCGTGAAGCTAGAAATATATTAAAAGTGAAAAAACCAGATTGTTTAAAAGAAGCTATTACACTTGCACTTGCTAGTACTAAAAATGTATTTAAAAGAAAAAAGAAGTATGTAAAGACTCCCCGTATAATTCCTATACCGAAGGTTGGAGGAATATTACCCCTCATTCCTATTTTTGCTGGTCTTTCTGCACTGGGAGCTTTAGTGTGTGGTGCATCTAGTGTCGCAAAGGCTGTTAATGCGGCTACAAGTGCTAAAGAACAGCTGAAGGAAAGCAACCGACATAATGAAACGATGGAAGCTATTGCTTTAGGAAAGAAGGGTAGCGGGTTATATTTAAAGCCCTACAGAAAAGGACTTGGTCTATTCTTAAATCCACCTTCAAAAAACTTCTAAAACTGCTACCCAATCGAGCATTAAATGAAATCGATTTATATAAATATGCGAATGATTTACCACATTTTAGAGGTGTTTTTATGCTTGATACTCTCCCTAACAAACCTAGAAAATATGAATGTGGAATTGTAAATTTGGATACTACCACCGGTCCTGGAAGTCATTGGGTAGCATAATACAAAAGGGGGTCTGAAAAGGAGTGCTTTGACAGCTTTGGAAACTTACAACCACCAAAGGAAATTTTAAGCTATTTTGGAAAAAACATTGTTTACAATTATAAGTCTTACCAAAATTATAATATGATAAATTGCGGTCATTTGTGTTTGAAATTTTTATATAAACATTGTAATAATAAGTAACCATAAGTTTAAGAATTTAATTGACTATTGTAAGTTGGACTATAAATAAACTCTGTTTAAACAAAACAGTTTCATTTCACTTTTACCTACTATGTCATTAACACTAACTAACTTTGACTGGGAATTCATCTGTACTCACAGTTGAGTACTTTCCGCCACTGGATCTTACATCGGAATACGTTTGTGGACTCATTGATTTACAGACATATAATTCAATACCTAATGTGGACAGCAGAAATAACTTATTTCATGTTGGTGATGATGAAATTAAAATTCCAGAAGGTTCCTATGAGATTGATGATATTGCGGGATTTATCAAAAGAGAACTAGCTAAAACGAAAGCTAAGCCTATAGTACAATTAGTAGCTAATAATAACACATTGAAAAGTGAAGTTAGAAGTTCTAGCCGAGTATTATTGAATAAGAAGAACTCTATTGGACCATTATTAGGATTTAGTAAACGTGTTCTAGAACCTAATATTTTATATCAATCTGATTTACCAGTGAATATAATAAAAGTTAATGTAATACGAGTTGAATGTAATATAGTATCAGGCGCCTTCATAAATAATCAGCAAGTTCACACCTTACACGAGTTCTCTCCTAAGGTGGGTCCGGGGTATAAAATAATCGAAGTTCCTAAGAATGTCATTTATTTGCCTCTGAACCTCAGACGGATAAGTTCTCTAACACTGAAGTTCGTGGATCAGGACGGTGATCTAATAAATTTTAGAGGAGAAACGATTACAGTGAGACTGCATTTGAAGCCGCAACATGCTAATATATAATAATACCATTGATAATAAATACAAATACAAAAGTGTTAAGTCTTCTAGTCAGTCTGAAGCCATACAGCAGTCAGGAATAACGCTAACAGGTGCTAACGAACAATTCTTAAAAGCTCTTGGTCTTAAGTTAAAAAAATGAATGAAATACTCGATATTACTCAAGGTGCAAGCTATGATAATAGCATTACAAAAGTTGAGTATCACAGCTACTCTCCGTTTTTAGCATCATATAAGAATAGTGATGAAGTACGAATATCATTACAACATCAGGATTTGTATATTTTACCAAGTGAAAGTTTCATATATATAGAAGGCGCGATAACAAAATCAGATGGACTTGCATCAACAACAGCAAAATTAACTAATAATGCTATATCTTTTCTTTTTGATGAAATTCGCTATGAATTAAATGGCGTAGAAATTGATCGCACGAGAAATCTTGGGTTTGCTACAACAATAAAAAATTACATATCTTTAAATCAAAATGAAAGCAATGTGTTACTAAATGCATCCTGGTCTCCAGATAATTCAATATTACCTACAAGAGGATTTTTCAATTTTTGTATTCCTTTAAAGTTGTTGCTCGGCTTTGCTGAAGACTATAAGAAAATTGTTATAAATGCTAAACATGAACTTATATTGATTCGAAGTAGAGGCGATGAAAATGCTTTTATATCACCAGATGATGAAGTTAAAATAGATATTTTCAAACTACAATGGCGAGTACCCCACATAAGTGTAGCTGATGAAGAAAAACTATCGCTGCTTAAGTTAATCGATACTGGACGACCAATACAAATGAGCTTTCGTAGCTGGGATATATACGAATATCCTATATTACCTACAACTGTTGATCATAATTGGACAATTAAAACATCTACTCAGTTAGAAAAACCTCGATATGTCATTTTAGCACTTCAAACGGATCGAAAAAACGAGAAGAGTAAAGATGCAAGCAAGTTCGATCATTGCGAACTTTTAGATGTCAAGCTTCACCTAAATTCTGAAACATTCCCATATGAAGACTTAAACATTAAATTTGATCGGCAGAGATATGCTTTATTGTATGATATGTATATAAAATTCCAACAGTCATATTACGGACGTCTCCATCAACCGCTGCTTACTCGAGAGAAGTTTAAGGATAGTGCTCCAATTGCAGTTATCGATTGCTCACATCAAAACGAGGTGATCAAATCAGGACCCGTCGATATTCGTATACAATTTAAAACTCACAGAAGTTAGAAAAATAATTTAAGAGTACAAATGGATGCAATTGTGGATATTCAAGGACTTAAAGACGAACATAATAAGTTTATTGTGAAAGAATTGGCGATTTTGACAAATGGAAACCAAATGCAGCACTTTATTTTTCAACCTCCATTCAAATTTAAGGAATTAACACCTGCAAAGAGAAGAGAAGCGAAATGGCTTCATAATAATTATCATGGATTCAGATGGAACGATGGATATATTCCCTATCATCAATTACGTGCTATAGTGTCTCCTTTAATAAGAAACAAAGTACTTTATGTGAAAGGTTGTGAAAAGGTTTGCTGGATCAAAAATACATTTGATGAAGGAGTAATAGTATATAATATGGAAGAAGAATTGCAGTGTCCTAATATAGAAGTTTTAAAATCTTTTTATAGTAACATCCCCTGCTGTTTATGTCATCAGGGGCAATGTGCCCAAAAAAATGTATACCTGTTTAAAAAATTTTTAGATAATAGCAAGAAATAAGAAATAAATGTTTTATAATTTTATACTAATAAAAGTCTTTTTGTTAATGTTAAAATAGCATTTTATTAATTTACTCATTTATTTTCCTTCTACATATATTTATTCATAATTCTTATTTTAACTATTTTTAGATAATCTATAGTGACCCCAAGCATATGTTTGGATATCATCTTCTCTTATAAATCTTTTATCGCCAAATGGACTCAACGCTACTTTATTAATATATTCCGTATATATTGTATGCAATTTACTTCTAAATCCTAACATGTTGGTATAAAATAATTTTTTCTTATATAAACAATCTCTGTAATTATCTAGAGTTAAAGTATTTACAGCTGTTCTTTTAATACCTTTAGCTTTTTTATTTCGGTTTTTTCTTCAATACTTAAAGAGTACATCTTTGATCGTAAACCTATAAACTCAGTCATAATTTTTCCTTTATTCTCATCTTTCATTAAACCTAAAACCTTTTTATTTACTAACGGTATATTATAAGGATTGTCGTGGGGATATTCTGATGTATCGAATCTTTCATTAATATCTAAAATAATATCATTATAAAAATCGTTAACAGAAATAGAATATATAAAAGAATCTGTGTCCATATAGTTCAAGGAGACCATATCTTTGTATTTAGGCTTCATATATTCATAATGAAAGTTATACATTTTTAGCTTTGATAGCTCTAAGACTGTGAAGCCTAAGTAAATTGGTTTATTATAAATTGTGTGGACTCTTTTTAATTGAACTGCAGTCATATCTGATGTAAAATGAAAAAGACTATGAAAATTAGGTTTCGCTATAAGAGCACGCAAACCCTGATGTCTACCACGGCTTTCCCACTCTGTTGCAATTTTTACATTTTTTCTTTTATCTACATTTTCCATAGTCTTTCCATACACCGAATTATTTAATAATTTAAAAAAGTCTTTTTCAAAATTATTTTTTGCGGCAGTTCGATGGAAATTATTTAAATCGATGTAGCTCTTTAACCAATTTGATTGTTTAAACATTAAAACTCGATGAATACGCTGCAGTTCTAATCCGTGCTTTACACACTGCTGTAAATTTCTATAGTGGATAACATAATTATATTTATTTTCTAAATCAGCAATTAACTTTTTAATCTTGGCTTGAGGGGGTAATTAATTTTCAGGACAAAAGGGGAGATCATTATGAGCGTCATGAGATAAATCTGGATAAATTAAATCAACTTCTAAAATATATCCTACTTCTGAATTTTCAGGAACATTCATGAAATCTATATTAGCAAAGTTATCTACCCAATCAAAACCTGCATATGGAAGTGATTCCGACATAGCCCATCCATATAAATTGTTAGCATCAAGGTAAACCAAATATTTTGAATCGATTGAAGGATTAAAATTTTTCATATATTTATTATTAGCTAGAGAATGTCTTAAGGAACATTGCGTTAAACCTCCTCGAATACCTCTTTTCATGAAATTATACATATTTATATCTGTTAACAATTCTAATTTAATTTGAGTGTGTTTTAACATCGCATCCCACGATAATCCTGGTGCTGTGGGGTCCAACTCATAGATATTTATGCATACTCTTCTAAAATTCTCAAAAATATCTGCTAGCAACAAAACATCACACTTTAAATATAATAGTAAATATTGGGAGATATTTCTACAATTAAATCTGTTCCATACGTTAACAGCATGCTGATATTCTTCTTCTGTGCTGAATGCACAATGCACAATGAATTTGTTTGTAAGTTTATTAAAAAATTGCTCGCGAGGAGGTAGACATGTTTCATTTAATTTATCAAAATAATTTAAGTAATCATATGGAAAAACCCCCTTTCTCCTTATTAAATTAAAATATTAATCATCTTTAAATTCATTACGGATTATTCTAAAGGCTTCATCAGGCAGATTTTTTGCCAGATTATCTAAACTCGCAGGCAAAAACGAACGGAATCTAAAAACCGTAATTCAATCGTTTTATTCTCAAATAAAATTTTCTTTGACCTTGATATATATACCTCTTTATTTAGAGGAATAACGTTAATAGTACCCTCAATTTCATTTAAAGATTTAATAAATAAATGACTGTCATAACCAGAAAAATTATGTAAAAAAACTGGGAAAAATGTTGGAACTCTATACCTTAGATTACATTTATTATGAGCTGGACCCCTGTATTTTCCTGTAAGATGACAATGATCAATAACCCTATCACTTGTTAATAATTGTTTACAAATATGACAATATTGCTCTTCTCGTTGCATCCTTATTTCATCTGGTGACATGGGAACAAGCGGCTTTCACTTTGAAACTTGATTTTTATAAATGTCTTTCACATCGTCTGCTAATAACTGTACAAATTGGCTAACAGCATCTTCACCTTGAAAAATCCTGAACTTGCTTAAAGCGTCATCATAACAGCAATGGATAAAATAAGAGAAAGCACAGGGTATGTGCTCCTGAGTGTTGGTCGTTGAAGACAGCATAGGATTAGGTATACACGTTTTAATTTCCTTCAGCACGCATTCAAAGTCAGCATAAATAACAAATGGCACACTTAACTTGCGTTCATACTTCTCAAATTCCAAAAAAGCTTTTTCCGAGGTAGGCATAGTAGTCACTATTTTACAGCATTCGTTTTTATGTATAGCAAAAGATTCTTCATTATAACAATGTTGAAAACACGAATTACAAAAGTAAATTTGTCTTTTATGATGTGTTACTTGCTCCTTAATCAATCTGGAAATATTCTTAATCCAGACATAGTGATTTAGAGTTTCATCTTGAAGAAGCAACAAATTTAAATGATTTTCTTTCTCATTTGATGTACAATAAAAAGGTCCCACAATTTGACAGCTACTTTGCATTACTTCGTAACCGAAAACATTCACGCTTATATTTGGATTGATCTCTTCGAATACTTTTATATCACGCAAAGTCATAGGGAATTCCAGCCCAGTAAAATCTAATTTCACTCCATTTACAAGCTCTATTTCGCTATCTGATATATCAGAAACTGAATATGAAGATGTTCTATAAGAATGTTGAGTTGGTGGGTGTAAAGCTGATATAACAGCCCACTTAAAACAGTAAATATCATTATTTTTCACATTAAGGCATGCTTTCTTGTCTATTATAACCTTTGGTAAAGGTATGTAGGAAGAACCTCTTAACGGGTGATATTGATTAATGTTGATTTCTAAATGAATTATTCGAATCAACGACCATCCACTATCTTTCTCTTGAAATTCTTCTGATTTGGTGTTAATGCAGTTAATCATATTCTTACATAAAGTTGGTAAATGGCTGTTGTTGAATATAACAATCATTTTGGATTGAAATGATTTTATTGAAGAAATAATTTCATTTTTGTCTTCTGAGTTTGCAACTTTGATATATTCTGCAAAAAGTTCAATATTGAACTTACAAGAAATATGTTTTTCTAACGACATATTTAACACTTCCAAAAGTTGACGTTTAGATTCTTGTAAGAATTTATTTATATCGAGTAATCCTTCATCTCCATTTTCAAGAATAAATGTGTCAATTCGTTCCCCGAAATTTTCCGTAACACACCTAAGATGTTCATTTATAGGTATAGACGCTTTCTTTTTATGAGCATTGGTACGTAAATGATGCGTCCAGTCTTTTATTTTAATTTGCAAATTACATGCCTGACAAAACATATGTGTTAAAGCGTCCTTTAATGGTGTTTTTAACGATGACGTTGATGGTGAAACTGATAACGATATAGGTGTAGCCATATTTTTGGTATCTTCTTTTAGACGATGCGATCTTGAATACAATGTGTTGCTATGTATACTTTTTATATGCCTCTGTAGGGTGAAGTTCCTTTTAAAGGTTTTTCCACACACTTCACACAATATGAACTTCATTTCTATTATATTACACTTTCTGTATAATTATCAAGAGTTCTTAAGTAGTCTTTTAGTATTAATAGTAAACTCGCTGTGTACTTTAAAAATTTAAAATAAAGTTTTCTTATTCTTTTCTTTTAAGTCTTAAAAACATTTAATAAATCACGCTTGATTTAGGTTACAAAACACACGTCCGACTCTCATCTAATTCAAAATTGAACTAAGGTAGATTGTGATGTGAGTGTAGTAAAATTAAAGTTGTTGGGAAAAAGATGACCGCAAACATTTTGTTGGTGTTGTTGCATGTTAAATATGATAAATTTCAAGTAGCTTCGAAAGCAGGAAATATTTGCGGTTTATTTGATATAAAACTGAAATATTTCCCAATCTGTTCTGATTACGATTAATTTTAATTAGCTCTAAAAAAGTTGCGGTTACCTTCTTTTGAATAAACATGAAATGTTCCCATGATACTTTTTGATAACATTCCGTTATCAGTAAGTTACAGCAAATGCCAATATTGCTTTGGAAAAAATTAAAAACCGCAATTTCCTTTTGAATCTACATTATTGAGAACATGTTAGAACTTGCTTGGAAAACAATTGATCTCATAGAAATAAGAAGTTGCAAAAACAAAAAACAATCTTCACCCATTTACTCAAAGTGGTGAAATCTTTATTAAGAAATACTATAAAGAAAAGAATAAAAAATCAATGAATACTTAAATACAATTCAAGAAGAAATATTCCTATACTATTTTACAAAATTTTCTCACGCTCAAAATTCATCATTAGCACAAAACGTGGTTAAACACGAAATTATTTTCATAAATATCTTCCAGAAAATATATAGAAAATGTTCATAACAATTTTAACTTCATAATTACTGACCATACTCAATATCTCGGAAATCCATTGACCTCAAGATATATTACTGCCCAAATTACGTAATCCTACACTAGCAACTTGTTTTATCATCACTCGTAGTAAAAGCTCCCGCCGAAAATATCCGGCATAGTAAAAACTCAAAGCAGCAAACTCTTATCTTCAGCACGAGCCCAGGTTCATCTACAAAACCTTATCACCCAACGACCACAACATTGCGACCAAATTATTAATTTCTATAGTCAGCTCCCTTATCAATTAGCTTAACATTCGTTTCTATACCCATGATCCAGGTCCAGGTCCAGGTCCAGATCCAGACCCAGGTGCAACTCATACTTACCTTTACTAGCGCGCCGCCGCCAAAAAACAATCTATAAAATTGACCTTCGGAATCACGCAACCGTTCCCTTATCTCCAGCCATTTCCTTATCTCCAGCCATTTCCTTATCTCTCCCAGAATTGTTATGGGGTTTCTGGGCCAAATGTGCAAAAATGTGACGTAAGACCTCAAATTCCCTCACAATTTGACCATTTTCGATGTGCACATTGCACATTTGGCCCAGAAACCCCATATCCCTACTACTGAAGTTCATTTAGATTTTGTTTTATTCAACTTTTTAGTGGTTACAGATATGCTATCCGAAAATTCTGATCGTATGCCAAAAGCCTTTGCAAATAGTTGCAGAAGTAGTGTGTGTATTTTATACAAAGGAAGCAGAATTACGCATTACGATAAAATTAGTCAACGCGTTACTAAGCTAGGTGCCGCTCCCCATTCCCACCCTGACCATAAGAACACAATTTTTGTCATGATACAAATGAAGCCAGATACTATGTAAATACAACAATAAACTAATCATCCAAATCGGTTCACGCGTCATAAAGTTACCGTCCACCCAACATTTTTCTCATAGTAGAAATCTGAGCACAAACTCTATATAACTGAAAAAGAATCATCTAAATCGTTCTACGTATTGCGAATTTACTATCCGCCACCTCTTCCTAGAACCACCCTATCTCCAAATTTTTTTACATTATACCAATAGAGAAATATACTCTATACAATAAAAAAAAACCGGAGAAGTTCGAGTTTGACTCGCGCACAGAGGATTCCCTAATATTTTTTTCATATGATACAACTAAAAATTAACGATTTTCGGATTTGTTTCCTTTACTTGTGCTGTAAGGCCTTGCATCTTACCAAATTTTATGATTCTATGTCAACGGGAAGTACCCTATAGGTTTTGATTTATTTGCGAGTGTCTCTCTTTACAGGCAGACAGACAGACGAACAACGAAGTGATCCTATAAGGGTTCCTTTTTTCGTTGTGAGGTACGGAACCCTAAAATAATCAAAATAGGTCCACACGTTAAAAAGTCAGGCTTCATCCTAAGTCCAAAATTTATATAAACTCAATAGTACATAGTAATAGTTCTGCCCCCTCCTCCCACCCGTACTCCATCCATATATATCTAGCCTATCTGCACGATAAACCGAATTCCGTTTGTATTGATGGTAAAACCGGCACCAACGTCATGTTAAGTATACATCGAGAAGACCTGCCCTCAAACCCAACCGTCTTACGCCAACTTTTCACTAAGTACCATGAATCATTCAATATCCCTTCCCATAAGGTTTCAAAAGATCTATCCATATATGCTGCGTACGTCAGTTCTCGCAGCATTTCCCAGTCCCAAAAAGTCGCAACGACTCCTTAAACTACTTTCGCTCCAACCCCCCCCCCCCCCCCCATCATTATTTCTGACCTCCCCCTAATGCACCTGTGTTCTCCGATCAAGTATCTCTTCCAAGCAGCTTGTCAGTCTATTACCAGAACGTAAGAGGACTTCGCACAAAAACATCCAATATTTTCCGTAACTCCCACAAATTCCCGCACGATGTGCCTTAACTGAAATCAATCTAACACCAGGAATTCTCGACAACAAGCTATTCCCTCTATACTATTTTCCGCGTTGACGGTTGTGTAGGCACCAATGATCCACCAGGTCGTGGGGTCCTCATAGCTGCTCACAACCATTATGATGCCACCCTGCTTAAGACCTCCGACTCTTCAATATCAGAATTTGTATGTATCAAATTAACACTGAATAAGTGTATTCTGTATATTCTTTGCTGTTTTATTCGTCCCTCTCAACATCTAGAAGCCTAAGAGCCCGTAATTGAAACGATAGACACCATACTTCAGAACGCTAACGCCTCCGATGAATTCCTTGTACTGGGTGACTTTAACCTCCCCCGTATTCAATGGCCAGTGTCTGAGGACTGTTCACACTTTGTCCCGTTTGGTTACGACAAAGAATTACTCTCTCTCCGCAACAGGAGAAATAAACGTTGACATACTTTTCTTCTAACCCAGACTGAGTCTGACTATTCTTCCTACTTGTCTGCTTATACCTGTTTTTCTGAACGTTGTGATACCCTCTACTATGAGTACCTCCAACGGATGGAAACAAGCCTCATATTCGACCCCAAGCGTTTTTATAGCTTTATTAATTCTAAGAAGAAATCCAATGGTTACCCCTCCACCCTAAAGCTCGAGAATACATCTTCGTCTGATCGTCAGGTTATCGCCAACCTCTTTGCACACTTCTTCAGTAAATCTTTCAGCGACATTTCCCTACAACCTGACCTTAACTACTTTTCATTCTTGGACAAATTCACTCAAACTTCATTTACATCTTTCGACCCTGACCCCGAACAAATCGCTGCCAGTATTAACGGGCTTGAGGACGACTTTCACAAAAAGAGTGCCATGCATCTAGTTCAACCCCTTACTTTGCTTTTCCGCCTGTCGGTCACTCAAGGGGTTTTCCCTCAACTATGGAAAAACTCTTATATTATTCCCATCTTCAAAAAAGGCTGCAAGAACGATGTATCTAACTACAGACCCATTAATAAATTATCATCCATACCTAAATTATTCGAAAAATTGGTCTATAATTCCCTGTTCTTCCACTGTAAGTCTATTTTCTCCCTCTTCCAGTATGGCTTCCTCAACGGAAGATCTACAACCACCAACCTTACCGAATTCGTCTTCAAAACACTATGTGCCCTGGAAAACGGTAAACATGTTGATGTTATCGCCACCGAATTTAGTAAAGCCTTTGAAAAGATCTTTCATAACGATATCCTGTTCAAACTTGATCGCCTAGGCTTCCCCTCCTCGATTCATCTTTTGGATTCAATCCTACCTCAACAACCGTCAGTACAATGTTCTTTTCAGCTTATCCATTTCTAACACTTTTGTCACTCGTTCCGGCGTCCCTCAGGGCATCCAATTCGGTCCATTAATTTTCATCCTTACAATTAATGATGTTGATTGTGTCATCAAACACTCAGAGCTGTCCATTTATGCTGATGACATGTAAATAATTAAACATATCTCCTCCACAACCGACTCTCTTCTTCTCCAAAAAGACCTCGATTCGTTCACCACATGGTGCATGAAAAACCTTCTTGAGCTCAATGTCTCCAAATGCCAGTCCATCTCTTATTCCCGCAAGCGTCTTCATCACCCCGAGAGGGTACATGTTAACCAACGTACCAGATGCTAACGTCACCTCTTTCTGTGATCTAGGAATAATCTGTGATAGTGAACTCAATTTCCGCTCCTATATTGACACAGTTTAATTAACAGAGCTAACTCCGCACTAGGGTTTGTGAAGCGCTTGTCTAGAGAGTTTTCCAATCCTTATGTTTCCAAATCTCTCTATATCTCCTTCGTTAGACCTCTCCTTGAATATGCCAGACAGGTATGGTCACCTACACAAACAACCCACATTAACAGAACTGAATCTTTCCAGCGTAGGTTCATTCGCTTTGCTCTACGTGATCTTCCGTGTGTAGACAGATTCAAATTTCCACCTTATGAAGACCGTCTGAAACTGATCGACTTACAATCCCTAAGTAAACGTCGTGATGTTTCCGACATTCACTTCATTCATCAGCTATTAGCTGGTGTCATAGACTGCCCTTCAATCCCGCAATCTTTATCCATCTATACCAATCCTCGCAACCTTAGGTCCACTCCCCTTTTCCGCGAACCAATTACCAGGATGCTACGAAAAGTCAACGACCTTTCCTCCTTTGACTTTCATCTGAGTAAATCATACTTCACAAAGCCTTATATCTTGATCCCGCCCATCCAGATCGGCTTTCTTAATTCTTCTTCCTCCCAGTTTGTATTTACCATAATCATAGCTCATATTGTAGCTTATACTCTCTGTTGTGACTTATTATTTATTTATTATAGCTTGTAGTATTAGTATTATGTTATAGCTTGTATTTTTTATTTTTATTTTGTATTATTATGTTATAGCTTGCATTAAGCTTAAATAAATAAATAAATAAAAAATCAACCAAATCCATCCATCTCTTCATCTCTCTAGTTCTCGTAACATCTTACGGGGCATGGACGGGAGAAGAACTTCACCCGATTCGTGACAACGATAGCAAGTGGACATACAATTTAAGGTGGACTATTTTGCAAATCCTAATGGCCTTTTATCGTAATCGGTTGTCAGCAGAAAACAACCATCGGTCACCGTCGGTGGGTCTCAAACTTATGAACTCCGGAATGAATATATACATAGGTATATAAATAAATTTATAGATTTCAAGTAAATACTATTGACTGTTGGTAATCTGCCTTCTGGAGGCGTCCGCCATATTGGATTTAGAATGATGTCACGTAGCTTAGCATATTCTATTCGTAGAATCCTTTCGATACACGTGATACGAGGTGATGTTGGAGGGAAATTCTTGGAAATATATACGTTGAAGTCATGCTGTCAGAAAAACACACCTGATATATTTGTAGAGGAATTATTACCCCAGTAACAATAAGACTCGCTCATTCCTAGCTTCATCAGGCACGTAGAGACGAAATTCGGGCCCGGGGGGTACCACAAACGGGCCCCCCGCTAAACGAATTTCTGGCCCAGCACTTAGCGTTTACGGGCCCATATACAATCGAATGATTGACTTTCAGTTTAAAATCTGACTAGTATAGTACACTTTTCCGATCGTGAAGCATTTTTTTTATATAAATAATTAAAATGGAAAACATTTTATGTTGATGACTTAGATGACGGGGCCCCTTTCAAAGCCCGGGCCCGGGGGGTTTACCCCTTCGCCTCCCCCCTGTCGGCGGCCCTGAATGTCATTCAAATAAAGCACGGTACGCCTGAGTAAAAGGTATAGTTTTCTAAATAACAGCCCGCTGCATGCACGTATTAATAAAAGACGCACGAAATTGTCCAAACCAAGCATGGTAAGTTCACACTTTTTAAAGATTAAAATTTAAAATGAAAACAATAAAATTATTTTCGCAGATTAACTCATTCCAGACCGGCGTCTGAAATAATCAAACTATCTTCGCAGTAGCCCGCAACGTTTGTGCAGTTGCGTCTTATTTTTACTCCGGTTAATAAAAATTATAACTGAAAATGTAAAATATATAAGAATAAAAGTAACAAATTTTCGGTAATTGTTATCATTATTTGTGTCATGACTCAGCTTGTGAGTTATCTAACAAAAATTTGACGTACTTTCCGTGTATTTCCGTGCTACACGGCAATTTGAGGGTGGTAAATAGACATTGCCTTCCGAAAGAGAGATTATTTTTTAAGATCGATTTTCTAGTTCATTCAGAGGTTAGACTTAGCTAACTCAGTAATCAATTTGCTCGATTTCTTTGAAGGAGAGACCTCTAATCGAAAAAATTACCAGAACAAAAGTTGCACAATTTTAAGAGACAAGACAATTATGATGATGATGACATTAAACTTGATCTTCACCCCGATTTTGAGGGCCGTTGGATGGTCAACTTAAAGGAAGAATTAAAGTTTTACAAATTCACGGCTTGTAGACCACTTCTATTCCAAACCTGAAATTGCCAGGGTTATGGGAATAGAATGAAGAACATTTTCTTAAAAATTTCAAACTATTTCCTAGGAAAGTGGTAATATTAAGCTCTTTATATAATTTATTTAGGGTATAAGACGGCGGTAAGACGTCTACTTCAAAAACTCCTGATCCGGGAGCACTTTTTTTTAAATTTTAAAATGAAACAATATTTTAGTAGTGGGAAAAAACGCTCGTATTTTTCAGTTTTTGAGACCCACTCTGAAAACCTGGTTTCGCGCAGTTTATAGGTCAATAAATCAATTAGTGAGAAAAAACAAGAGATTAAAAACGTCCAAAGTCGTTTTTTCCAAAATTTGGCAATTTTAAAGAAAGAGGATCTAAAATGGACCATTTTTTTATCTTCCTCTGAAAGAACAGGAAATTTTCCAGGAAATGATATATGAAAATTGCAAAATTCATGGAAAAACGCCTAATTTTTGATTATTACTTCTAACGAAGACATTTTGAAATTTTGTCCTATGACGTTTTTTATTTTCGGGTTAAAAATGGTGGCCAATGTGTACAAGGCAATATTAAACACAAAAAAAACTTTTACCATTCTCCTGTTACGTGACCAAACGTATAGCTGATACCTGCCCTTCTGAGAAAAATTATACCTGCGTCCTAAATTGTTGTTTGTGTTGAAATTTTTTTTAGAGTTTTTAAATAGGGCTAAAAAGGAAATCAAATTAATTATTTAAAATATTTTCAAAATTTTCTCCGTCATTTTGAATGCACAGAAAAGCTTTTTTACCATGGATGCTTTTAAGTCAATTGCTAGATTTCCTTTTTTTTTATTTCCGGCTTCTAATATTCTTGGTATGATTTCACCTCTTCTTGCAACTTCTACGATTTCTCTCATGTTCCCCCACAAATAAAAATTAAGTGGGGTTAGGCCGAGAGAACAAGCCAGTCAAGGAAAAGTACCACGCCGCAGTATTCACCTACCCCCGTAATATCCATCCCATCACTAAAACGAACTCCTTTCTTCCGCAATGAACAGGCGCTCTGTCATATTGATAAGGCCTCTTTCTGTACAGGTGTCCCATGTTAAGAATACTTGTCTTTGTAATACTCGTCATACTATTGATGAACTAACCTGTACACCACACGCTATACGCCTTGTACTTATAGTAGGATCAGTTCTGCTTATCTCAAGAAGTGTCTCCTCCATTTCCCCTGAAATTGGCGCACAATTGACCTCCGCTTGAGTAGAAAGTGTATGAACACTTTCAGTTTCTCCAAGCCTTTCAAACACTCTTTGAAAGACACCTATAGATGGTTACCTTGGAGGGAATTTCCGTTACTAAATTCGTAACGGAAAACTATGTCCGCGTATTCATCATTTTTTCTACTATTTTCAACTATTAATTGCAAACTATGAAAACGACTTCTTTTCATTTTGAAATATTACGTGCTATTAAAAATGGCACTGCGTTTGCATCTCATTCCATAGTTATCTTTAGTTTGATAACTGCACGTTAACTCCAATAATCGGGCAGTTGAAGAGGATTTGAACTCCGAAGGATAACTGGCATGCGTCTCTTTGAAGAACATTTTTATAAAAACTGATAAAAGTATGTAACGTGCCAAATTGCAAGATGTCTTACAAACATTTTGTAATAAATATCGATCAATTTGAAAACTGTTAAGTGAATCTTGTTTATCGCTCTTCATAAACAACTAATGAAGAACACGGAAAATTCAAGTTAAAAAAAAACACCACTTATCAAGTTTCTCTATTTAATCGACTTCGACTCAACCACTATAAAAATTTTATGCTCGTCCAGTGGGTGTGATTTTAACTCTGAAATACTTCGTGAGGGCTTCCAGTTTGGTTAATGTTGTCAACGTTGGGATCAATAATCGTATTACCTGAGAATTAATTAGGAGACTTTTAGAGTCCGTGCTGAGTGAACTCATTAACTTTCCCAGCACAGTATTGACAGTCTATCGCTACTATGAATATTTAATTAGGACTGATGCATCCATTAAATAGCCATTACCTGAGTACATTTTCACGGAAATACGTCCGTAGAATCGCGTTCTGAATGACGAAAATATCGAAACTTGAAATAACTGAAAGGAAGGAAACGGAAAAATGTCCATGTTTGTCATAAAATGGGTCGTTGTCTCCGATAATTTCGGTTAAACATGACAAAGTCAGCAGAAAGGGTGTCATGTAGAAAATTAATTCTCGCCTGCCTAACCCACTCGAATAAGATTCCTTTAAGAAGGGAAAAAGTCGTTAGGTGGCTATCACATAAATGTCAAGAAAAATTTCAAACCTTCCCAGTCCAGCGGGCGAAAATTCGCAAGACAACGATCATTCGAAAGCTATGTCTGTTGGTACATTAGAAGTGAGAAGAAATTGCTTTTTCTAAGAAAATAAAATTGCCCAAGGTAGGCTATGCCAAGGGATGGAAAGTGTATAAACATCTTAGGGTTGGGCAGTGATGGGATTGCACAGCTGATGGCACACTTTGATAAATCGAAAGTAGCTTACTTCTTAGACGTGAGCCAGTGTCTATGAGTCCACAACACCCAATATTGAGGCCGCAAGGGCGGCAGATACCGTCCATATAATGCACCATGCCCAGGGTGGGACGACTTGTTATTCCTTACAGCTGATAACTATCTCATTCAATCTGTAGAAGAGAGCCTGGCATCCTTCCGTTGTTTTCATCCCGGTTCTCGTTCCTTGCTTTCCACTTCTGCACGACTAAATATTAACAACAAGATAAGCATCGCAACCAAAATGTTGAAAAGAACAAAAATAATACGTCGATAAAGAATCCCTTTTTGATATGCATCCAGTCCCTAAGTTTTTCTTATTTTGGCTGCAAGATGTTGTGCATCAGAATCTTAAAAAAAAAATTACGCCTATTGATGTCTTTCTTAACGGTTTAAATGGAAAAAGTGTTAAAACAAATTGAAAAAGATTCCTGAATATTAAATGGCTATTTCATTTCAGCAGACCAAACTAATTATCATCAAAAAGGAATCAGTGATATAATAGTCACCCCATTTACGAACAAAGGATCGTAAATGAGGTAGAAGATGGACAAATGAAAAAAAAACAAATTTACTGCCAGGCTCAAGCGGAAAGTATTCCAGAATGGGCGGGTAGAAGTGATATACATATACATATATATTGCGATTTATTTCCTTTCTGCCCCTATTGATATGAGATAGTTCCTATGTCCCAGAATGTATCTAGGATAAAAGAACTGAATTATGAGGTGTTCGCTGTCTGTACGTATGGAGTAAAGCAGTTCACAAAATTGAAAGGACAAGATAACAATAGCCTACGCTATCTATTTGGTTAATGTGCTTCTATCATTATGTTTAGATGTTTCTTTAAATTATTTTCTATTGCATTTTAATTCCTGTGGAGCGTTTTCAACACATGGCCAGTTCTGCGCTAACACCTTTAACTTCTTCTACGACTTTGAGAACTTTGCTTTGCAATGGATTTTTTGCAGGTGTTGCGCAGACGTCCCTTTATGTAATTTTTGCCATTCATGCTTGATGTGTACCGTTTAGACGAATATGTTAGCTTTTAGAAAAATTATTTCCTTAAACTATATACATGTTATTACGAACTAATGTAACTCGTACAAGCATGGGCATCATGGGTTTCCCCGCTGGCCGCTCAACCGGAGACTTACTAACGACTCTAACGGAGCGTCCATAATTTTGGTGAGTCCAAAATCGTCATTCTTGATATTTCAACTGGTTTTGAGAGAGTCTGACATGCTGCCCTTTTAGCAAAACTTCAAACATTTGGTCTGCACCCTACCCTCGTTAAATGGATAGAGAGTTTTTTTGTCAGAGCGTACAATCCGCGTAGTAATTGACGGAGTTACATCTGATTCCTATGCCGATGTACCTCAGGGTTCAGTTCTTCCACCAATCTTATTTCTTCTTTATATCAATAATCTTTTATCCCTTACGAACCTATGAATAGGATTGAGAGCCTATTCATAGTTTCGCCGACGGCAGCACCCTTGATTTCGCGTACTCATTTGATTCTGTAATGAATTCAAGTGGAAATTCTACAGAAGTCAATCGACAACGCATGTTTAGATCATTAAAGAACGACATTTCTATGGTCTTCGCTTGGAGTAGAGCAATATCGTGTTTCCTTTAATGTATCCAAAACTCAATGCTATTTAATGTCCCTTAAAAACGCCCAGCTCACCCCAACCCATTTCAGTCGACGGAGTGAATATACCGAATTCGCCCTCCCTTAACATCTTGGGTATTGAGATATCCAGCAATGTTAGCTGGACTAATCATATATTTTCAATCGCTAAGAGTGCGATGAAATGCTTTTTGTGTAGAAATGAAAGAAATATTTCACCCCACCTGACTTAGCGCTGATCTATAAGTCCCACATTCGTCCTGGACTTGAGTGCAATTCTGCTATTTGGGCAGGGGTCGGACACACCGCAAGGTCCACATTAGACAAATTCCAGCGTAAGGTTATTAAACTTCTTGGGGATTCCTCAATCTCTGACGGCCTTGACTCTCTGGAGCATCGACGGATTATCGGTTGTCTCTCACTCTTCTATCGCTATTTCCATGGTTATTGTTCTTACGAAATTGCTAGCCTGATTCCCTGTAAACTCATAACAATGCACGATATAAGATCTACAAGTCGCTCCCACCCCTATACTCTCCAGGGCAAATTTGGACGTACCGTCAAATTTCTGGAATCTTTTCTAAATGGAACAATACGAATGTGTTTACCAGCTTCTGTTTTTCCCTCGTCATATGAGCCCGAAACTTTCAAACAGGGCGTACATCGACACCTCCTAACCCATTTTCTGCATCTTTCATTCTTTTCCTGCCAAGGCTGTGCTTTAGCATCATGAGCTTTGGCAACATCATATATTTAAAAACTATCAAGAAAAATAGGAAAAAAATTAAATCGATATCTGCATAAACACAAGTGCCGAAATTAATGCAAGCAAAAATGAAAACTAAAATATAAGAGTGGATTTAAGCAAACTAAAACACCTTCTGTCTAGATTTTTGTCAGCAATTCTTCAATGGTCTTATATCTGTCTGGTTCTTTTACCGTCTTGTTGGGCACAGGGCGTCTACTACACCGACGCTCCATCTAGTCCGCTTCTGCGCTAATGTCCTCAACTATGGTTACGATTTATTAATCTGGGTATTTTCCTTCTCTTCGGATCTCCTCCATGTGTTGCGCGTTCGTCAAATTCGCCGTCTTGCTTGGGTCCCGTGCGGGTTCCAATCTATGGCCCGAATTACAATTCCGACTGATCAGCCGACTGCGACTTTGCTCAAATGGGAAATGCATGTGAAATGATTAAATTGCAGCTTCGACTTCACAGTGGACGTGGACTTTGCTCAAATTGCAAAGTCGCAGTCACAAAAATCGACTGCGGCCAACTTCCTTTGAAATATACCTGAAATATCTCTGAAAATTACAGAAGCTGAAGCTGCATTTTAATTTCAAATTTGGGTTTGGCGTTGACTTCGACTGAAAATCCAATTGCAGTCAACTGATCAGGCGGAATTGTAATTTAAGCCTAAAGCCAATGTTGTTTGGCTCTTTTCTTAGTGTGTGACCTATCCATTGCTACTTTTGCTTGTGAATACTGGCGTCCAGGCCCGTAGAGACAAAATTCGAGTCCGGGGGGACGGGCCCCCGCGAAAGGAATTTCGGGCCCGGGACTAAGCGTTTACGGGCCCATATACAATCGAATGAGTGACTTTCAATTCAAAATCTGTCTAGTATATTACACTTTTTCGATCGTGAAACATTTTTTATATAACATATATATAATTCAAATGGAAAAAAATTTCTGTTGATGACTTCGATGACAGGGCCCCTTTTGAAAGCCCGGGCCCGGGGTCTACCCCCTTCGCCCCCCCCCCCTCTCGGCGGCCCTGCTGGCGTCTATCTCATTTTGCTCTGTTCGTCTGTGTAGGTCTTCTTTGGTAATGAAGTCCGGCCAGTGGTTGTTAAGGATGCGCCGGAGACACTGGTTAACAAAGGCTTGTAGCTTAGAAAATATTTGACAGGTGCCTTTCCATGTTAAACAACCGTACAAAAAAAACAAATTTTACGTTCGATTAGAAGATCCGGGGTCTTGTGCGTTATTTAGCCTGTGTATCATTTTCAGCTGCACCGCCTGCTGTAACTATGCTTCCGAAATAGTAAAATTTATCCACTTGCTCTATTTGCTACTCTTCAAGATAAATTCAATTTTGTCTCCTGGAATCCAAGCTTATAAATTTGGTTTTAGCAGCACTGATCTTGAGCCCTGCTCTGCGAGCGTCGCTGCGCAGGGCTTCGGACATTAGGGCTACATAACCCTGGTGTTTTTGGTTAGGTTTCACCCCCACCCAACCAAAAATTTTTTTGACATGGTACCAATCGGTGAACATACTCTACCCAACAAAAAAAGAATCATCAAAATCGGTCGACGCGTTACGAAGTTATGCCCGGTCAGACATAAAAAAAAAAAAAAATAAAAAAATGAAAAAAAAAAAATACGCGTCGAACTTAGAACCTCTTTGTTTTTGGGAAGTCGGTTAAAAAGTTATGGTCCTTCAGTAGAGGAAGAGGTTGTGTAAATTCGTAACGCATGGACCGAGTTGGTAGATTATTTTTCTGATGTATAGAGTATGTTTTCCCATTGGTACCGCGACAAAATTTTGAACGGTGGGTTGTAGTAGGTGAGTGGTTGGGTGTCAAGTTCTTAACGCGTCCACCTTTTTGGATGACTTTTTTATGTTATATACATAGAGTAGGGGTAGGAGTAGGGTGCCGGTGGAGGGAGGGGTAGGCTAATTTCGTAACGTGTTGACCGATTTGAATAATTCTTCTTTTGATGTGTAGAATATGTTGCCCCATTGGTACCACGACACAAATTTATGGGGTAGAGTGGTGTGCAAAGGAAGCGTTACGCAATTTCTGAATGCACATACCTGTTTGGATGATTATTTTTTGTTGAATACAGTATGATCCCCCATTGCTGAAAAATGTTAAACTAGGGTTGGAGTGAAGGGAGAAGTAGTCTAACTTTGTAACGCGTGGACTGATTTAGATGATTCTGAATATATAGAGTATGTATTTGTATCCTGACAAAAATTTTGGCTTCTGGTGGGAGTTTGAGGGGGGCGGCGCCTGGCTTTATAAAGCGTACATGGTTTTTTGATGACTTCAACTCTGTTTACAGAATACGTTTCCTGATTGATAAATGAAAACAATTTTGTACCTAGAGTGTCTACGATGATTCTCTGACTACGATGTTTATCTCCTGCTGTATAGAGTACGGTGGTGCACTGGGGCCATGGTAAGAATTTTCTAAGGTGACTAATTTCGTACTTTGTTGCGGGATTTGGATAATTCTATTTCCATTCTTTAGAGTGCACTACCTCTGCAACTGTTGAAATCGCTGCACTAAAAATTGGAAAATAAAATAGTTTAAAAAAAAGTTATACCGACTTCACAATAAGCGCTAAAGAGCATAAAATAATTTTTAAGTTTATATCTATTATGACATTTTTAAGTCGGTGCATTATTTTATGCTTTTTAGCGCTTTTTGTCACGACGGTCGGTTCAACTTATTTTTCAAGTGAAAACTTCTTTAGCGGCATTGGACGCTTTTTGGATGGGTAAAATCTTTTGAGTTCGTGTCACCGATATGCTGTAATAGCAGTACATCTGTAACTATTAGGCCAATGTCACACGAGTGCAGTGTGCCGCGCTTCTTTTTGGTTGCGCGCCATGAGATTATGTACATGTAATAGAACTGGCGCCGCGCGACCAAAATAACGTCGCTGTGGTCGAGCGAACCGATTTATCAGACGTCGTCCTCTCATGACGCGCGAACTGCAGAGCGTCATGTTGAATACTGTTATGCATGTGCATTGTCATACGAGCTTTAAAGTGTTCGCGCGTCATTTGAAATTGTGTTTTTATTTTATTCTCAAATAGTGACATTAATAATAGAATATTTTCAGAGATTTTTAAAAGAAAGAAATTATGAATGCGGAAATTGATATTGAGAGATCGATAGTGGGAATCCGTCAAAGACCAGAGCTTTGGGATACTGCAAACGAAGTGGCCAGTGAAACGCCATTCGCTGTTTAGTGGATGTACACAAAACTTTCTTTCCTTTGTTCCTTTTTTAAAAAATTTGTAAGACAATATAAAAATAGCGCATTATTTTAATCCATTTTGAACAAAAGTTTAAATCAAACTAACTAGCTAACATAAAAGAGCAACACACTTTGCACCCTAGCGAAAAAAATGCTGCTCGTGTGGCAACAACAACTTGTTCATCATGACGCGCGGACAATGAGCAAGCGGTCACTTTAAAGCTCGTGTGACATTAGCCTAAGGGTGACGTATTATGCAACATTTCTGCTGTGTATATCATCTATACAAGTAAAGTTAAATTGTGCTTGCTTTCCGTCTTGTTCTGTTCACAGCTTGCATTTAAATGTTGCATGGCCGGTGTGAGCATATGGTAGGCATAGTGATCACATGTACATCATAACGTCACACTCACTGAAATATAAACATCAGCAACGGGAGCTACGATGCGAATAGCACCGTGCACCATCTACCACTGATTTTCCTTGATATGTGAGCAACTGCGATATTGAGAGAATCGATGTGCCTACTGCCTACTGTCTTGTTCTTATAGCAAGTGAGCGATTGACCGGCATGGTATGAAAACATTGACTCAGGTATTTTGGCTAATTTCATCCGGGATCGGACGGTTTGGCGGCTTGCAACCATAGAAACAAAATATGGAACTTCTAAAAGACGTATAGCAAAATTATACCCTCTCCTACTTCCAGATGAGAAAACTTATTTTGAAAATCAACCTTTAAAGGTCGGCAGGTTGTATAAAACTATTAAACCCATACGAGCATCTGAATTTATTTATCGTTGTAAGTTCAATTAAGGGATTAGAAAAACTAGTTAGTCGGCATTGAGCAGTACAGAGAGTAGCCTTACTCTCTGTACTGTACATGAAAATAGAAAGTGAAGTAAGTGAACCACAACAGTTTTAATTTGCTTCTCCTTGAACGGTCCCTAAGGCTGCCCGCCCACTGGATCAGAATTTCGCTCGCGCGAATTCTGACGAGAATTTGCACTATTTCGCATTTGCAAAATGTGCTCACACTACAAGCAGGGCTCTGACGAAACACAAAAGTTTAAGACCCGAGCCAACCAGTCCTAAGAAGATGTCTACAGAACAGGTTGTACTTTCAGAGAGTATTTTGTTGAAATGAAGGCTATTATATCGGAATAGAAAAAAGAAATGGATTTGCGAATATAATAAAGATCGAGAATATAGCGAGGAATTCTGTAACATATTTACAGATTTCAAGGGAAATCCAAGTATATTTTTTGATTTTACAAGAATGCGCCTAGAAACATTTGAGTATATCTTATCGAAAATAAAGTCCCGAATTACAAAACACTCTAAACACTTCTGGTTCCACATGGCGTTCAAAAACACTATTTATTATTTTTTTCCACATCCATGTTTCACTAATTCGCAACTGAAAATCAAACTTGCTTGCAATCTCGCGAAATTCTGCGAATTCTGAAATGCTGGCAGCCTTATAGTCCTATTTCAGATTCCGTGAGTGCGAAAACCGCACTATCTAATGAACGATGATTCGTGGGAAAACAATCATTGAGAATCTTTTTGCAGAGAATCGCATAATCTACAAATTTTATATTACCTATTTTTACAATAATACTTACCCTTCAGGAGGTGTTTGCGAAAAATCGACATTTGAGACCTTTGACCTTGAGTAAAATTTTTATCCGAACTAGGACCGATGAGGACTTTTAATATTTTAAGGCATGTAGCGAGTTTCAGCTCTATGCGAGTTTTTCCGAAGCTTCAGCTATTTTTAACCGACTTCCCAAAAACACAGAGGTTCTAAGTTCGACGCGTATTTTTTTTATTTTTTCATTTTTTATTTTTTTTATTTTTTTTTTATGTCCGACCGGGCATAACTTCGTAACGCGTCGACCGATTTTGATGATTCTTTTTTTGTTGGGTAGAGTATGTTCACCGATTGGTACCATGTCAAAAAAATTTTTGGTAGGGTGGGGGTGGGGGGTGGGGGTGAAACCTAACTTTGTAACGCGTGGTCCGATTTGGATGGTTCTTTTTTTGTTGTACAGAGTATGATCCCCCATTACTAATAGGAGAAAAAAATTTGGCCTAGGGTGGGGGGAGGGGTAGTCTAACTTTGTAACGCGTGAACCGATTTGGATAATTCTTTTTCTGTTGGGTAGAGTATGTTCCGTGGTTGATACCAGGTGAAAAAAATTTTGGGGGGATGGGGGTGGGGGTGGGTTTGGAACCTAACTTTGTAACGCGTGGTCCGATTTCGATGGTTCTTTTTCTGTTGTATAGAGTATGATCCCCCATTGCTAATAGGAGAATAATTTGGTCCTATGATGAAAGGTGTGGGTGGGGGGGAGGGGTTGCCTAACTTCGTAACGCGTGGACCGATTTGGATAATTCTTGTTCTATTGGGTAGAATATGATGCTTGGTTGATACTACGAGAAAACAAATGTTGCTGGGTGGGGGGGGGGGGGGAGGGTGGAACCTAACTTTTAACCACGTGGACCGATTTGGATGGTTCCTTTGCTGTTGTATAGAGTGTGATCACCCATTGCTAATAGAAGAATAATTTGGCCCAGGGTGGGGGGTTGGGCGAGGGGAGGAGTAGTCTAACTTCGTAACGCGTGGACCGATTTGGATATTTCTTTTTCTTTTGGGTAGAGTATGCTCGCTGGTTGATACCACGAGAAAAAAAAAATGTTGGTTTGGTCGGGGTGGGAGAAGGGGGGTGGAACCTAACTTTGTAACGCGTGGACCAATTTGGATGGTTCTTTTACTGTTGTATAGTGTGATCCCCCATTGCTAATAGGAGAATAATTTGGTCCCGTATTGGCGGTGGGGGAGGGGGAGGGGTAGTAACTTCGTAATGCGTGGACCGATTTCCATGATTCCTTTTCTGTTCAGTAGAGTATGTTCCTTGATTGATACCATGAGGAAAAAAGTTTAATGGAATGGATGTGGGGTAGGGGGTTATAACTAACTTTTAACGCGTGGACCGATTTCTATGGTTCTTTTCATTGTATATTGTCGAAGTGAAAAATAAAATAGTTTTTAAAAAAAAAGTTGAACCGACTTCACAAAAAGCGCTAAAAAGCATAAAATAATTTTTAATTTTATATCTATTACGACATTTTGAAGTCGGTGCAAATTTAACAAATAAAACAACTACAGTACCACAATTGAAAATTTACGTAATTCTACCTGACCGTTTCAGCTCACGGGATCAAAAGGAAAGACGATTAAATACTTTTGTTGTAGTTGTTTGGTTTGTTTGATTTGCACCGACTTCAAAATGTCGTAATAGATATAAAATTAAAAATTATTTTATGCTTTTTAGCGCTTTTTGTGAAGTCAGTTCAACTTTTTTTTAAAAAACTATTTTATTGTCTATTTCGACTGCATTATTATGATAGTTTGTTTTCATGGCCCTTTAATTTATTTATTTTTTGATGTGGCAGAGTCGTTAACATCTAATTTTGTCGGCTGTATAAGGGATTCTCGGACGGCTTGTCATCATTAGAGATAGGTTAGCCAGCTACCAATGGTTGTTTTCCGGTAACAACACATTAAGCAAAAGACCATTGGGGATTGCAATTCACTTTACGCCGTAAGTTCCACTACAATGTGTGTCATCAAAGAGGGATAATCTCCTTTGACACTATGCACAGCAAAAAAAAGGTGTTTTTCATCTTTAAATTTTGTGATTATTTGCGAAACTTAAATGCACGAACTGTCTCCTATATGACCATCTGGTTTGTATTATTGTTTTATTTTTTATATATTTTATGTAAAATCCCATGAAACCTTCTCCAAAACTCCTTTAATAAAATCGCACTCCAGACAAAATATAATGAGCAGCACATTCCTCGGCACTTCTTATGTAGTCGAATCCAAAACCTTTTTTTCCTCTGTCGCCCGGGGAATTGTTTGCATCCTTTGAAGAGTTCTTATCCTAGTGCTAGCCCTTACCGTGAGGCATAATAATAGGGTGATTGTCTTATGTGAATATTTCCCAACTTATAAGGAAGAAGGAACTTTTCACCGTTTCCATCGACAGCAATCAAAATGAAGGGCTTTATGTCATATGCCTGATTTCAATGTGAGTTTCTACACTGTGGTTGAGGCGAAGAATTGAAAAAAAATTGTTCTCAACCACATGCTGCGAATAAATATCCATAAATTACCTATGAGCAAAGTCAAACGCAGAAATTCTGAACAGAAGGCGTGTCCGCGGTAGGTGCTGGAGGCAAAGGGTGGTGACAGAGACCCTTGCCATGAGAATAGTAAATAAAACTCCACTTGACAAGGGAAACCGAATGAATAGCGTAAGGTACGCGACGAATAGCAGAAGTAGAAAATGTATGCATGGATGTTGTACAGTCGTGTGGTGTAGCATAACATAAAGTGCGCTCCCAGGCAGACAGTGAAAAGCCGGTGAAAAACGTGAAAAGACATGGAAAATCGAGATTTGAAAGCATAGCAATATGAACGGATTTTGCCACCAGTAGACTAATGGTTCGTTATATGTTTTGTTTCATGAATGATGTGCAACTAACTAGATATGTAGATTGTTTTACTTTTTCCACGATTTTCTACAGACTTTTCAGAATTAGCAGCACAAGTAGTTTAGGAATCTAAATTGCCTTAAAATCTTTTAAATTTTTTTTAATTATCTAAACCTAATGTGCGAACTGAATTTCTGCACATATTTTGCTTCCTTCAACCTCTTACTTCACCTTTTTAGCCAACTTCCCAAAAACGAGAACGTTCTCAGTTCGACGCTTATTTTTTATAATTTTATTTTGTTATGTAACGCGTGGACCGGTTTAGATGATACTTATTTCGTTGGGTAAAATATGTTTCCTCATTGTCTCCATGAGAGAAATTTTGGTCCTAGGGCGGGGTGGAGTAGGGGCCGGAACCTAACTTTGTAACACGTGGGCCGATTTCAATGATTGTTTTTTTCATATTGTATAGAGTATGTTGCACCATACCATACTCAACATTTTGAACCTAGCATGGGAGGGGGGGAGTTACGACACCTAACTTTAGAACGTGTGGACCCCACTGAGATATATAATACTGGAGTGACTGGTGCCATGAAATTTCTTCAAGAAAATGGTATCACTTTTCGCTAGTTGTCCCTTTCTGGGTAAGCATCTTTTTTTTCAACATGGTTTTCTTAATTGCGAACGTCATGTCGCCTATTAAATGCTGGCGTTAGAAATAGATGACAATATTCACAATCATCTTACATCTCTTTCTGGGTAAGCATTATCCAGACTAAAACAACCTTTTATTTATAAATAGTATTCCAGTAATTCCAATGATTTTTACATTTTCTTTACAACAATATGGAAGACTAAAATTAAATATGTCTCTTCGTATATATTTGGTTATTATATTCTACTCTGAATGGCTGCAAATTCACAGTAAACGTTGGAGATTAAAAATTGTTTTCCTCCACTGAAAGTAAAATTGTACCCATATGAGATAGCTTATAAGTCAGTCCAGTTTAATACATGTTAGTGGTGGACCCTTTTGGATCGTTCTTTTTCTGTTGTACGAATATATGGGTATAGTAGCAGGATAATAATTTCGTACTTAGGCTGGGGATAAGGGGGGGGGGGGTTTAGTTCGGGTGGGTGGAGAAAGGGTGTCGGCTAACTTCCCAAACACAAGACCTACGATGAAGTTGGAGAGCCTTACTTCGGAACGCGTGGATCGATTTCGATGAAGATTTTCTTTTGTTGTATACAGCAACAGCTTTTGATGTAACAGAAGATACTAAGAAAAAGATTTTGTGTCTAAGGTAGGGCGGGGAATATGTCGAGCCTAACTTCGTAACACGTGGATTTATTTATATGATTCTTTCTTTGCTGTTTGTGTAAAATATGTTCGGCCACTCGTACTGAATCAAAAATGTCTTGGGTGGGGTGGGGTAGGTTGGGTTGGAACCGAATTACGTAACGTGAACACCGATTTGGCTGACTATTTTGTTTGTCTAGTGTATGTTTACCCATTGTCGGTATGAAAAAAAATTTGGACTTTTTTTACATTTCTTGTGATATGGCTTATCCAACTTGTATCATGACAAATGTTATGGTCTTAAAGTGTGGTTTGAGGAGTTGAGAGGAGCTTTCGATTAGTTGAATTCCGTTTAATAGATTACATGTCATAGATAGAAAAGGAAAAAAGAAAAAAATATTTAAAATTAATTGTCAATGTCAATGTTCAGCGTAAGCCAACATCACCAGCAGATCAAGAATGTGAAAATTTCTGCAAAGCCACAACTAAACGCACGGTACTGGGAAGATACATCGCCTCCTTACCCTTTACTCATCACCAGTCGCTGTATGCTGATTCGAAATAAATAGTCGTTTGGCGATTTTTAACTTTGGAACGTAAACTTGGTAAAAATTACGAACTCAAACAATAATATGTAGGATTCATGCAGGAGTATGAAAAACTCAATCACATGGAAGAGATCACTACGCTTCCACCTAATCAACCGAACTATTTCCTTCCTCATCACTGTATTCTACGTCCTGAGAGAAGTACTACCAAGTTACGAGTCGTATTTGACAGTTCAGCGAAAACATCTACCAACATTTCTCTAAGCGACATTCTGCATACTAGGCCACAAGCGAACCATATTGGCAGATATTGCACACATCTTCGATCCCTCAGGCATAATCAATCCGGTAATTGTGTTGGCTAAACTCTTCATGCAGGAGCTCTGGAAGCTAAAATTGGATTATGACACAGCAGCATCAGTCGAATTTCATACTTGGTGGCTAAAATTTCGAGAAGACTTATGCACACTCAATGGTTTAAGGATCCCAAGACACATGGTGATAACATCACCAAGAAAACATCCAAATTCACTCATTTTCTGATTCTTCTAAAAAGCCTTACGGAGTTGTGGTCTACCTTAGCTCAGAAAACCAAATTGGAGTAGAGAATTATCATCTTATATGTGCGAAGTCTCGCGCCAAGCCGCAAAAGGCCATTGCCATCCCCCGACTAGAGCTGTGTGCAGCTAAATTAATGATAGACCTAGTAAAGAAACTGCATGATGGCCTTCCGATGGAAAGTAACCGAACAGTCTATTGGACAAATTCCCAAATTGTATTACAATCCCTCCAAATATCGTCTTGTCTGGAAACCTCCGTTGCAAACCGAATAGCCTTCATTCAACAAGCAACTACCATCAAACAATCGACATTTGTCAGCTCAGAAATAACCATGCGGATCTGGTTTCGAGATGAACCTTCCCACACAGTTATTAGATTTTACAATTTAAGGGACCCATATTCTTACAGCAACATGAATCAAAATGGCCTAACGACATGCTTAGTAAAAAACATGATAAAATCATAGGAGTAAAGGCTAAGAACACTGCATTAGTGAGTACACAGTCAGAGCAGCATTTCTTGGAGCTAATTAACCATAGGAATTCCTGTAGGACCCTTCAGAGGATAACAGCATACATCTTACGATTTATTAAAGGCGTGATCAGTCAAAGGAATTGGTAGGAGATATCAAGCAGCTAAAAGCCTCCGGTTTCGTAAGGGGCGGAGGACGTCTGAGCACACTCACACCGCTTATTGATGAAAACGATGATGCTAAACATCCCATCATAATTCCTTCAGAGCACACCCTTAGCAAGTTGTTGTTCAAAGAATCACACAAAGAAAATCTGCATGTCGGTCCGCGACCATTTTATTTTATTTTATTTTTTTTGGCGGGAGAGGTGAAAATTTAAAAAAAGACACCGGATAGCCCGTACCCTCCGGTAATGTGAAATTTTTACTCATTAAAAACACCTCTCCGGCCCATTTTTATATCCTCCCTTAGTGGGGGCAACTGAGTATCCAGTTATCCCACTGTCGCCACTAACCTCGGTTTCCTGGGTCACTGTTAACATCCTAGCCTATCTGCAGGAATCCATCTACCTGCGGCATTGAAGGGTTCTAGACCATAAAGCTTTAGTCCAGAGCCAGGACAAGTAACCTACTCCGGATTAACCGTAGCTAACCCTTCGGAAGGCAGGTCTGCATCTTCTACTGGTGCGTGTACCGTGGATATAGCCAATTCGTTAGAGTCTACCATCTCTGCCACCGCCGCACCTGTGGAAGTGCTAGTTATTATTTTGCCAATGGCACCTTCTTCCAAGGCTTCTACAGCACTGTCAGCCGGCGCAAGTAAGCCTCCATAGCCGCTGCATAACTTTCGAAAGGTAATTTTCCCAAAGCTGCTTCTGTTGTGTTGTGGGTACCGTGGGTTAAGCGAACCTGTTAGGGTCTACCGTACCCTCCACCTCCACTCCCACAAAAGTGCCTGAGGAAACGCCACTCACGACCCAATTACCCCTGGGTCCTGCAGAGGGGACGACAACACTGCAGACTCCCTTGGCATGGCCTACCACAACCTTGGAGTTAGGGGTATTTTTCAAGAGGTTATCTCCTCACGCATTAGTTATTTGGC
Source organism: Leptarthrus brevirostris (assembly GCA_964036015.1). Lineage (NCBI taxonomy): Eukaryota > Metazoa > Arthropoda > Insecta > Diptera > Asilidae > Leptarthrus > Leptarthrus brevirostris. Next base: position 11,547,871 of record OZ038376.1, on the reverse strand, counting down.
TACATTCTAGGATGCATTTCCCGGTTGCTACCGCTTGGAGGTGTAACTAACACTTGAGAATGTCCAGATGAGGATCGCCGTATCCTAGAAGGCTTCAACTCATCCGTCCATTCTCCAGTGACCATTACTCGCAATCGTAAAACAACGATTTTGGCCTTTACGTGGAAAGTAAATAGCTAAAAGAACCCTTCACGATTGTGTGAGATGCTTCAGTACTAAGCCTCCAAGTATAACGCAGCTTATGGGTAACCTCCCGTCTGAAAGAGTTCAGCAAGCCCGCCCTTTTGTCAATGTGGGCATTGACTTCTTTGGACCAGTTTCTACTCACTACATGCTTAAATGTAAAAGGCGAACCAAAGCATACAATACCGTTTTTGTGTGTTTTGCATCAAAGGCAAACCCATTTTGAAGTTTTAACTGATCTCACAACAGCAGCCTTCATGAGAGCCTTGCAGCAATTCATCGCCCGACGAGGCAAACTATTGTAATAAACTAGTAAATTTAATCTCGATCGCTGTGTAATAACTTAATTCAGCTTCTTTTAGTTTAAGTTTACGACGATCAGTCCAATTTGTTTTGAAATACGTTTTAAACCTGGGAGCAGCCTCAAGGCTGTAGCTCCACTGGAGCAGCTAAATTAGCTATTGCTCCAAAGCTATACCGAACTAAGAGTAAGAGCAGCTATACCAGCTTAACTCTTGTTTAATGAAACGCGCCGATTTGATTCTAACTTGAATCTGATTTATTGAATAATTCTTACTCTATTTATATACAATATTTATGCTTACCTAACTAATGCTCTTTGGCCACATTCTTAAGTGCTCAATAATTTGCCCTCTTTAGTAATTAATTATTGAGAAAGAAAGTATCGTTTAATAATTGCATACTTTGTTATTTTCGATGGCCCATTTACATCATACGGCGCGAGTTCATATTTCCGCTGTGAACTGGTCGCTGTAGATGCGTCACGTGCTTGTTTGTTTACCTAGTGTATTGTGCCGCTTTTCCATTGAGTAATTACTGATATGCAATGGAAGTGTCGCTGACCGCCGTTAAGGTAGGTCAGGAAATTATGCACAGCACTTTGTATCTCAAGCTCGTAAAGTTTTTGTTTACGTTATTGGGCATGTCATGTTATTTGATGACTTTAGTGATTTAATGCAATTATTATTCGGGGAATATATTTTGGTATATTACACTATACAAGATCTTTAGTGACAATGTCACAAACTTCATTGCTGCAAGGAATGAGCTGAGTGCATTATGAGAATTATTCACTTGCGAAGGAAATCAGCATGAGATATCCGAGAACTTAATTAGGTCCATTCAAAAGCTACAGAATTCGCTATAAATGGAAATATATCGGTAACAACATCCCACCAGGCACTTAAGTTGTGCTAAAGGATGACAACCTACCACCACTCAAATGGCGACTTGGCAGAGTACTACGAATGATTCAAGGAAACGATGGACAAAGCAGGCTGTTAGAAATAAAAACTTCAACAGGTGAGACAAGCAGATCTATTCATCGAGTTTGCCCGCTGCATATAGAACCTAAAGAAACTTCAGTCTGCCCGCTGCCTATGGAATCTGGAGAAACTTCAATTAAGGAACAAGGGTCTTTGGATAGTACAATCAGGAAGGCCAGTCAGTATTCACACCCCCTCAAGGGATGATTTCTTCCAATAGGGAACTGTCAGAAACAAAATGAAGAATTTATTGCAACAGCAAAACGAAGGCATTCTGATAACATAGTCAAGGCGGGAAAAACCGTACTAACATCAGTCGTAGTCTTAGTACTTCTGTTAATGTCATTCGGAGGCATCAAGTCTCAAACTATTCCTGAAGTGGAGATTATTTTGCAACCAATCCTGGAATATATTTTAAAAACATGGGTCAACTTAAAACAGTTAACAATGAATGGAACATCATTGCCTATTTTAATATGACCCGCTACTGGGAAGAATATAAGGAATTCCAAATTTTTATAAAAAATGTACAGCAGGAGTCTATAAACATTATACGGAAGGAATGCTGCCATGCAATACTATCACAGCTCGAGCAAACATTACTAGAAATGGAACACCTAAATTATATCCCTAATCAAAGAAATGGTCTCATCAAGCACAACAAGCGCTCTCCATTAAATATCGTTGGAACAATCACAAACAGATTATTCGGCATCTTAGACCAAGAATACGCTGAAAAAATGAAGGAAGCGATTAGAAAGATAAAGACAAATGAACAGCATCCCCCAAATCTCTTTAAAAACCAGACATCAATTATTGAATCGACTACCAATGTTCAAAGGCGATCATTCGAACAAGTTAAACAACAATTTAACGTCATCGACAAACAACTAGTTCACGTATACTACGCAGTCAACGACTTCAACCATAAATAAAACGAAAGCTAACGAATGCAAATATTTAACTCGCTGGTTTCATATACTACGTTCATGATTATTAGGTTCCAACTAACACAAGCTACCATAATAGACGTTGTAACTGACACACACCAAAGAGGCTTAATCCATTAATATTGACACCAGATCAGCTACAAAAGGAATTAGTAATCATGCAAGCATCTTCACAGTGATCTTTCATTTCCAGAGCTACAAGAAGATAACCTAGTAACAATATACGAATTCGCACATGTAAGAGCCCGAGTAATGAATAACAACATCATTTTCGATATACGGTTGCCTCTCCTCAGAAGTGAACACTTCCAGCTGCTTAAGATTATACATACCACTGCCAACAAGGCACAACGATTCTCTCGCCTTGATAGAGCCGTCTACATTATTCCTGGTGGTTAATCTTCACCGAGATCGTTATTATCCCGTCTCACGGGAAGAATTTCAAAAATGTATTGTAACAAATGGACGGAACTACATGTGTAGAGAGCGACACCCGATTTTCAATACTTACTCCGCACAAAGTCATTTTGAAATTTCCCTACTTAACCACCAAGCAAAGTTATCTCCATACTGTCAAGTGAGAGAAACTAAGTTAGGAAAGGTGTGGGTAAAACTCCATAATCATAATCACTGGATTTTTTCCAGCTAGAAGTGTTACGTAAGGAAATTTGTATGTATAATATATATAAAGAGTGTAATTGTCAATAAAGCCACCTTTGCATTTTAGAGTGGACCAAGCCTTTTCTTTCCTAGCGTGAGGCTGCGCTGGGGACTAAACTAAGCAAGGTAATTTAGTTGGAGCTACATTCAAGTGAGCTAAACAGCTCTTGTATGATACAAGCCACATACCGTAGATGCTAACCAGCTGACCCGATGACAGAAGACAATGGGAAAGTTGGAGCTCACAAGTTCAGTCTAAAAGGCAGAGTATGTTTCAATCAGAAAGTTCTTCTATATTTTGCTTCTAGTTTAACTTGGGGTCGAAAATCAGTCGAAGTACTTAACCCCGGAGGATAATGAGAGTTGATGCCGGTTTAATTTGGACATGTCATCGCATCAGCTCAGTTTTTCCCGAGTTCATAGATAGTCCACAATCTTTGCACCAATCTTTGATCTTCTCCGGAATGTAGTAATTGTAGGAAGAAATTTTTCTGATACGATGAGTACAAAGTCATTGACGTAATCGGCAACCCTGATCGTATCCTGATAAAGTTTCAACAGTATTTTATTCATGACAATCCATGAAAGCAGAGTAGAAAGAACTCCACCATACAGACGTGCGTTACAAAATGACTGGTACCCAGTTCGGAGTGTATTACCCTTGATTTTAACATCATTAAAATCCAACGGCCCAGGATTTGCTGTACGTCTACTTCGGCAAGAGCCTCAAGGATGGATTCAGAACGAACGTAATTGAAGGCCCCTTCTATGTCTACGAACGCTGCGAGAAAGTATTTCTTGTACTTTATTGAGTATTCAATAGTATACACAGCTTAGGTGAATATAGCTTTAGCTTCACTCTCTGGAATGTATCTTGTTAACATGTTTTGTATATCTTAAGGAGTTTGACATGTGTAAGTGAATGAAAAAATGTCTCATTTCCTACGGGTAATGAAACAGAGTAAAACTGAACCGCTTTGTTTGAGTTTGTTTTATTGAGATTTTTTTTTGCGTGTGCAGAAAATCCAATATGCACCACCTCAACGAGTAATTTGAATTTTCCATGGGCTCTGCTATAGTCGACCTTCCCTACCCTACATGAAATAATGTTTAAAACCGAACACCTAGCCTCGGAGAAAGCCGAAATAATAACAATTTCGCAAACCCGGAAAGGGCGGCAACCTACCGTAAAGATAGACCCGGCCCACGGGTTAAGTGAAAAATTTTCTGCGAGCTCTGCTCACTCCTCGTCCATCTCTGAGGTCAACACAGTGGTTCCCACTAAGGAGTCCTGTGAACCCTCTTCTTCGAGAAAGAAACGCGAAGTTGCCAAGGCTTCTAAACCCGGCAGCTACCGCCCAGTTCCCGGCAGCTACCGCCAACGTGCTTCTCAAAAATATCAGTCCAATCTAGCGGCCATCAAGCGGAGTGGAAAAGCCTCAGCGGTGGCCTATAGAGAGAGAGAGACGGACTGCACTCAAGATACTTGGTTGAATGGGCACCGTCTCTCAGGAGAGTCTCGCAGAAAAGGACAAACACTTCGGTATCTCCAGGCTCTCCTCCATCAACTCCCAAAAGGCTGTTTTCGAAAAACAAACTGCAGCCATATTATAAAAGAGCAAAGGCGGCTGGCCCTTTTTCCACTACTTCAAAATCTTTCAGCGACAAACCGAAAGACAGTCTGGTCAGAGCGATTATTGATCGCAGCAACTTGGAAGGTTCTATCCCGCCCGATAGATGGAAGATGATCGAGGTCGCGTTGCTTAAGTTCTGTCTGGAGGTTCTTTAATTGAAACCCGGACATGCGCCCTGTTGTCTTGATGCTGGCTGGCATCAATGCCATATCAAACTACTCAATTGCTCCGACCAAAGGTCGGCGGAGCTTCTTAAAAAGGCGATTTCCTGTATCGGCGAAGTTTGGCCTGGTGCAAGGATCGAGACCGTTCCCAGAGACGCCAACGCACACCACACACACTGGGGTAGCTCGGCAATCAATGGTAGAGGTGAATGACATTTTGATTTTATTCTTGGAACTAACCTCCAGGTATCGAAAATAGACAAATCCTTGAGAAGCTGGTGGATAACCTGGCACTTTCGATCGGCACCCAAAAGGTGGTCGAAGGAAATCATGACTCTTAGGAAGGAGTGTCGTAAACTTTGTATCCAAGCAAAAAGAACCAATGTTTGGACTTCCTATAAGAAATTCCTCCGAGGACTGTGAATGTGAAAAATCTTCTCAACAACACCCTGTACCTCAAGCCTCTTAGATAAACGGAATGGCAGTTGGACTAAATTCAGTCTTAAGTCGCCGGAGTAATTGGCCGATACCCACTTTCCGGGATGCTCAACAGCTAACGTTACTGAGCTGCCGGATACTCGGGGCGGTCATGAACGGTCCACAAGATCCTCAATAAGAGGAAACTAAAAATGGGCGATACAAAGCTCTCGCCGGGTTTAGACGACATCATCCCAGCTGAACTTCAATTAGCTTCCCAGATACTTATATCATTATATCATGGCTAATGGTCATCTATGAGGCCTGCCTTAACCTCACCTAATTCCGTCCTCACAAACAAACCTCACTCTACAAACCTAACGATTTTGGGCATACTAGTCTCTCTTCCTTCCTGCTCAAAACCCTGGAAATACTCTGAGATATATATATATATATATATATATATATATATATATATAAATATATATATATATATATATATATATATATATATATATATATATATATTTTAAGGAGACCGTCAATCCATCCAAGCTATCTCTTTCGCAACATGCTTACACTAAAGGTAGGTCCATAAACTTAGTATAGTAGTATAGTATAGAGCATTCGTTATTGCATTTACTTGCAGCCTTCCACAACATCGAGAGTGCTTTCAATAACATCAGGCCAGAAGCAATAACAGCATCCTCGAAGAGGCTAGATCTTGACGATTCTCTCATCGATCTTATTAACCTTATACCAAAAAGCACGGTCATCGACTCCAGTGTGCGAGGATCTAGCGAAGTCGTCACTAGAGGTACTCTTTCACCATTCACCAGGAGATATGCTTTCACTATTCTTGTGAACCTAATTCTGAATGAGTTACTCATAGACCTAGAGCACTCTGGTCACAAGGTTATCACCTACGCTGGTGATAATGCCCTGATTTGTTCAGATAAACACCAAAACACACTAACTGAAGTGTACAGCACGCCATCTTCTAGGAATCATCATTGATCGATGGGTGTGGTCTGGGTATAAACTCCAAACTGGAAGACAGAGTAGACCGTCGGAAACATTTAACGCTGCCTACAGATAGCATCTACATCTTCTCAGATAGTCAGGCTGCTATTAACCTCAATTTCAAATTTCCTCCCGCGTAAACTAATGTTATTAATACGCCTCCTGCCAAAACAGACGTGAAAACGCCTAAAGGTAGGCAATTTTGCCCGGATTAAATTATTTCTCTCTTCGAATATAGATTTTACTCTACATATCTGGAACCTGCGACTTTATCTGCACAAATTGCCCATATTTTACATTTCCATTTAATTTATTTTTATTTTTTCTCTAGTTTTTTATTTATTTTTGTAGTTTTATTATCCTGTTTCGTCTGTTGACCTTGTCTTTTTATTTGTTCCCTCTACTTCTTTCATAGGTGTAGGGCCTGTTCTGCTGTGATTTCCAAAGATGAAATCATCTGCGAGGGCACTTACGACGTGTAATGAGTGCCTTGATATTAAGCCCTGTCATCTCCTTCGACTTATGAAGGGTATTGCAGAAATCCTTTCTTTCGTCGCTAACAAAATTAATAGTATGACTTCCAACTGCAGGCTGTTGCACTCTACAGGCTGTTGCTAATAACTTGGGCTGCTTGAACGGCAAGTTGGATAGACTCGTTCTTCTTGTGGGGGACCTTAAATCTAGCTCTGAGTCTCTGCTTGAGAGATCTCATGATCTCTCATCTAAAGTATCTTTTTTGTCAGCTGGTTTCGATGACCTTTGGACGATGCTGTCTGGTGTGGACGGGTCTCCGCCTGCAGTGGCAAGCAGTTGTGAGCAGGTGATGCCGATTTTTGATGATCTCCGCCGTAGCGTTAAACATATCAGAGCGAACCTTGGCTGCTGTTAACAGGAGCTCCAATCCTCAGATGTTGGGAGTCTGATGTCTCTGGTGTTTCTTGTGCCTCCGTCTTGCCTGTTGCCGATGTCCCTCGGCGTGATGACTCTAAGCAACATTCTGGAGCACGTTGTAGACGCCGGCGTCGTAGGGTAACCAATGGCCCTGTTAGCCCATCAATGATCCCTCAGCGCAACCATCGAAACCTCCTATTGCGGCTGCTGTTCATGCTACTGGGCCTCCCCTGCCGAAGAACGCCTTGCCAGTTCGTTTACTTTTACTTCTTCTACTCCCCCCCCCCCCCCTGCATCGCACCCAACTGGAAACATATCTCCCGGCCCCTATCAGTCTTATCCTCGCCCATCGCATGACAAATTCCCATTGAGATCCATTAATGTGTCTTGAAATAAGGGTTTCACTCTGAGGATTGCGCAACCACCGCGGTCTTTTTTTGTTTCCCGACTTGATCTATCGACTTCTGTTGACGACGTTATTGGCTACGTGAGGGAGTGAGTGGTGCTGAAGACTCTGCAATCCTGTGTTGTCAACTTCTAGGATCTGGCCATTCTCTAGGACTCATGTCGTTTCTTAAGTTGACATCGTCGATAGAGCTTTTTGAGATAATGTCTGGCCCGAAAATATCATTGTACACAAGTTTGTGCCCCGTCGTAGGGTCGCGGGAAGCACTCAAAAGAGAATCACTACTAGCAACCAAAAAAACTACATACGCTATCCCTTTACTACCAAAATGGGGATTAAGAACAAGAACAATCCAGTTATTTCAGGCTTTTCTTGCCTGCTGTTACGACGTCGTCGCTCTGACCGAGACCTGGCTTCATAGCGGTTTTAATGATGCAGAAATTGTTGACGAGTCCTATCAGATTTTTCGTAAGGATAGATACTCTGACTCCATGGCTCGTGGTGGCGGTGTGTTGGTTGCATGCAAATCGCATTTGGATTGCGGCGTTGTTGATATACCTGCTTTCCCCGACACGCTCACAATCGAGCTCTTAGCTCTAAAGATATCTCTGTGGAGGATGCATATTTTTCTGCTATGTTGTTATATCCCTACAAACTTGACAAACTATGCTGATGCAGATGGTCGAAGTCTTTACGATATTTTAATTCTTTGCCTAGATTTTATTAATAATATGACAAACCCAGAGGACGACATCATCCTTCTTGGTGACTTTAAATTACCCAACGTTCAATGGGTATTCAACGTTGATGACGATGAATAGCTTCCCTTAAATTGTCTTACTACTAAAGACTCCCATTTTCTTGACGACATCTCCTCCTCTGGTTTACACCAACTGAGTGATGTAAGGAACTCTATGCGAAGACAGTTGTTTCATATCTTTTCTTCTGATTCGAGTAAGACTATAGTTGAACCGACTTCTCGTAATTTATCCGCTATCGACAGTTTACATCCGGCCATTTTCATCTTTTTTTGCTACAATGGTTCTAATATTGTTGACCCCAACGTAGATCAGTAGGCGGACTTCTCTGATCTTTCAAACAGCATCCTCTCAATCGATTTTCCATCTCTTTTTTATGATAACGATAGCGACGATTGCGTTTCCGTGTTTTATGATAGGATTTATGATCTGTTTAATTCGTGTGTACCAATTAAACGGGAAGTTGTTCGTGTGGACCTCAAGGGTCGCACCAATGATGCGACACCCAGAATCTGGACCCACCCCACTAGTTTATATTCGTAGTCGAATTAATATTCTCCAGGCTTCGTCGCCATACAATTTTTAAAAACCTCGAATACTTGTTTTTTTTTGTAGTAGTCAGCACATTGATGAAATATTGTAAATAAATAAATAAATAAATAAATATAACAATATATTTCGGCGAATTATGCTCCCACAAAAACATGCAAAAAATATTAGTATCCAAAAACTAAAACACGCACAACAATCAGGGGTGCACGGACAACAGAGAACGCTTCAGCAAATCCTTAGTCAGAGTCAGGTCAAAAACAGGACACATATTCACGGCTCTACACATGCAATTTATAAGCTCATGCATACCATAGTTAGATCGAGAGTGAACAACATGCAGTAAAGGCAATCTCCTTAAGCTATACGGGGTATGCCTATAAGAAATCATAATTGCGAGAGTGCAAAAATCTATGTTCGGGTTCAAAAGCTGGTGAATAAAGACTAGGTCGGCAACTCTACGTCGTTCCTCCAACGAATGCATATTAACCAACCGGAGGCGATCCACATAAGGAGGAAGCCTGAGTGGATCATTCCACGGAAGGTCTCTTAGTGCGAACCTTAAAAGTTTCCGCTGCACTGACTCAATGCGTCTAGAATGAACAGCATAAGAGGGAGACGAAACCTGAGATGCCACCGCTTTACATAACCCAGAACTGAATTACTCCTAGAAACAATGTAGTCAATGTGTCGAGTGAAATCAAGTTTACGGTCAAGCTTCACACCAAGGTCAGTAATGGACTGCACGCAACAGATATTAGTTTCCACACAAATGTATAATAAAAGACTAAGAAGAGCTGATTTTGGTTCCTAGAGAATGCATGGCATATCTATATATATATATATATATATATATATATATATATATATATATATATATATATATATATATATATGTATATATATTATCCGTTAAATAATAAACACCTTTTGCCCCAACAATTTTTTCACCCGATGCGAACCTGAACCTCAAGTCGCAAAAAATTAAGCGACGTGCGAAATCGCATTTCGGCCCGTTCAGTCGGGTTTTCTCGGGCATCGGATCAAAAAATGTTTTGGAGAGGTGTTTATTATTTAATGGAGCATCGCAACCTGCAGGAAAACTAGGGGGTCCCAATTTGAGAAAATATAGTTGACCTGCGTTGCCCTGCACCTGAAGCCGCCAGGTGAGTAAAATATATGCCATTCGATTTCCTCCTCAAAGCTACGAAGATCATCTGAGGGGTTCAAACGTGGAACATTAGGTACTCTTTTATTTTTATCTCCTGATCTACCCAGCACAGCCACAAACGCTACAAAACAACTATCCTAACGACCTAATGTCAACACTATTGATCTAACTCCTACCATTGGACGTACAGTCTCTTCCAAAAGTGAAAATGGTTTGCGGTTACGTAACATTCAGAATTTTCCCAAATTTTCTCCGAAATTCATGTAATTAGTACACCTCTTTTTTATTTTTATTGCATTGCCCATCTTATTACCTTTCCAAAAAGGTGCAACATGGCAAGGTATACACAGGATTAGAAAAACCGCATCCTTAGAACTCCCTGAGTACCTAATTATTTTATTGCACTTTAGGTAGGAAATCCTTTAAAGAAACAAAATTTTTAAGGTAAAAGGCCGAAAATGTTTGTTTTGGGTTAATAGGTAATTAGTTTTAATTATTGCTCCGAAAAAGTTATAAAAATGTCAGTTAATTACCGCCTAATCGATCGGACGCGTTGCGTGATTGCTCCACACTTTGTCCAAATTCTCTGCAGTATTTTCGTTTCGTGTGCTTTGTGCGTGTCTCAGCAAAGTGAGTACTACTCTTTCGCGGTCAATAACTTACCTGACACAGTTTCTTCTTGTTTACTTATTTGTCAGTGACCTTATTTTTAACTCGCCGCTATTTTGTAAGTGAGTCAGTTTTTTTTACAGTGCCGGGAAATATTTTTGTTTTTCACTCGGAAGTGACTCAGTTTGTTTATTTTCATTGTTTTTGTTTTTTACTCGGAATTGCTGCAACCTGGTGAAAAGCTTCTTGTTTTACTTTTTATCTTCACCTTGGCCTATTGGCCTTCCATCGGCCAACCTATGGAGTCTATTATGCCTATCATAGATGACATTCGGCTCGGTGTCCGGCACGTCCAGAGGGATCTAGATTCGTGCTCCACAGCCATTGAGAAGAACTTTGAACTAATTGGCTCAGTCGCCGTCACCACAGCTGCTTCTGGTTTGAATTCTTCTTCTTCTGGACCTACATCTACTAAAGGGAACTGTTCCACTGTCCGGGATGCAACTTCTGTAGCTCCGCCTCGATCAACCGTGAAAGTGATTCCTAAAAACCCGCATTCCTCCTTGGTGCATTCTGCTTCAGATGTTGATGCTCCTGTTGGTTCGGTCGAGCCCGTTATAGAGAAGGTTGCTAATGTTGTCATCAATGTCTCTCCGGCAATGGGAGCAGAGAATAAAAAGACCAGGCAGCAAACATTAATCTTCACCAAGCGACCATACTCAATTTCTTCTCCTAAGCCCTCTGCACCTGACCCTAAATTAAATACTAATAAACCAAACACCACTAATTATCCCAGAGGTAATTCCAAACGACCTTCTCCCATACTTTAATTTAGTATTAAGCCTAATCATAAGAACCTTAGAACTAGTAATAACATAATCTCTCTTCACTCATCCGCACCTCTCACATTTAGCCCTAAAGCTAGTGGTCCAAACTCCAATTGGCAGCTCAAAATGGGAGTATTTCCAAACTTTAATCTAAGTACCCCAGTAAAGTATCCTAATTTTATATATTCTCACACCCTTAACCCCCTGTTCCATTTACACCGAAGCCCTCGAACACGTCCATTCCAGTCGACAACCCAACCACTACTGTTTTGAGTTCTGTATATCCAGCGCACCCACCTAACCGTGCACTCCAAACTTCTTCCACCTAACCACAAGCCAACTTCTTCCGACCACTCCACCACCTCTGCTTCGATTTCCGTCTGCCCCACCCCTCCTCTGTAAACACCAAACTTTGCACCCGCTACCTCCTCCCCTAATTGGATGCCGTCATCCTCCTTCCCTGTAGCTCCGTCTCAACCCGCCTCCGTTATCCTACCTCCGTTAACCCGCCCATTCCGCTAACCAAAACTCCTTTATCCGATCATCATATATGTATATATCGATCCCCTAGTCCCACCTACAGTTACAGTTTGCATTCTGCTGATATCAGCGATGGACGATACCTCTTGTCCCATTTACGGGACCGTCGCATTTATGACAACGTACGTCTATTTCTAGCCTATCTGCGCGACAAACCGAACTCCGTCTGTGTTGACGGTAAAACCAGCACCAACGTCATGTTAAGTAAACAACAAGAAGGCCTGCCCTCAGACCCAACAGTCTTACTCCAACTTCTCACTAAGTACCATGAATCATTCAATATACCTTCCCATAAGGTTTCAGAAGATCTATCCACCTATGCTGCGTACGTCAGTTATCGCCGCATTTCCCATCTTCAAAAGAGTCGCAACGACTCCTTAAACTACTTTCGCTCCTAACCCCCTTCTTTCCCTATTCCTGACTTCCCCTCTATTGCAATCGCGGTTTGCGATCAAGTACCTCTCGTCTATTACCAGAACGTAAGAGGACTTCGCACAAAAGCATCCAATATTTTTCTTAACTCCCACAAATTCCCACACGATATTTTTGCCTTAACTGAAACCAATCTAACACCAGGAATTCTCGACAACGACCTATTCTCTTCAAACTACACCATTTTTCGTGTTGACGGTTGTATAGGCACCAATGATCCACCAGGTCGCGGGGTCCTCAAAGCTGCTCACAACCGTTATGATACCACCCTGCTAAAGACCTTCTGTACATCCTCTGTTGTTACATTCGCCCCTCTCAACCTCTAGACGCCTACGAGCCCATAATTAAAGCGATCGATAGCCTGCTTGAGAACGCTAACGCCTCCGAAGAATTTCTTTTATTGTGTGACTTTAACCTCCCCCGTTCTCAATGGTCATTGTCCGAGGACTGTTCTCACTTTGTCCCCGTTTAACGCATCTTCGACCAAAGAAGCCTTTTTTACTGATCAGCTTACCGTTTCAGGTCTCTTTCAAGTAAGCGGAGTCAGGAACTTCCTACACAGACAATTAGACTTAATCTTTTCTGCAGACCCAGTTAACTCAGCTGTTGCGGAAAGCAACCATCTCCTCTCCTCCCTCGATCGTCACCATCCTCCCCTGTTCCTCGTTTTCTCTTTCGAGCACCCTGAAGCCCTTTCAAGCACCGAGTCTTCTCTTGCCTTCAATTTTCGTAAAGCCGACCTTGACAAATTAAATCACTAGCTTCTCAACTCTAATATTGGCACTATCCCTCAACATCTTCTAATTGACGTTGCTTAAGAGGCGTTCGGAAATACACGCTTGTCTTACACAATCTATCCCTCAAAGAATTACGCTCTCTCCGCAAAAGGAGAAATAAACGTTGGCAAACTTTTCTTCTAACCCAGACTGAGTCTGGCTATTCTTCCTACCTGACTACTTAAACCTCTTTTTCCGAACGTTGTGATACCCTCTACAATGAGTACCTCAAACGGATAGAAAATAGCCTCATATCCGACCCCAAGCATTTTACTTTGCTTTTCCGTCTCTCGATCACTCGAGAGGTTTTTCCTTAATTATGGAAAAACTCGTATGTTATTCCCATCTTCAAAAAAGGCTGCAAGAACGATGTGTTCAACTACAGACCCATTGCTAAATTATCATCCATACCTAAACTATTCGAAAAATTGGTCTATAATTCCATGTTCTTCCACTGTAAGTCTATCTTCTCACTCTCCCAGCATGGCTTCCTCAAATGTAGATCTACAACCACCAACCTTACTGACTTCGTCTCTAAAACACTATGTGCCCTGTAAAACGATAAAGATGTTGATGTTATCGCCACCGATTTTAGTAAAGCCTTCTACAAGATCTCCCATAACAATATCTTGTTCAAACTTGATTACCTAGGCTTCCCATCCCCCCAGATTCATCTCTTGGATTCGATGTTACCTCAACAACCGTCAGTACAATGTTCTTTTCAGCTCATCCATTTCGTACCCTATTGTCACTCGTTCCGGCGTCCCTCAGGGCAGCCACCTCGGCCCATTGATTTTCATCCTTGGAATAAATGATGTTGAATGTGTCATCAAACACTCAGAGCTGTCGATTTATGCTGATGACATGAAAATAATTAAACATATCTCCTCTCCAACCGACTCTCTTCTCCTGCAAAAAGACCTCGATTCGTTCACTATATGGTGCATGAAAACTTTCTTAAGCTCAAAGTCTCCAAATGCCAGTCCATCCATGAGTCCCGGAAGCTTCTTACCACCACCCCGGGAGTCTATATGTTAACCGATGTACCAGTCCCCATCGTTACCTCTTTGTGTTCTAGGAATAATCTGTGATAGCGAACTCAATTTCCGTTCATATATTGACAGCATAATTAACAGAGCTAACTCCGCGCTAGGGTTTGTGAAGCGCTTGTCTAGAGAGTTCTCCAATCCTTATCTTTCCAAATCTCTCTACATCTCCTTCGTTAGACCTCTCCTACACGAACAATTCACATTAATAGGATTGAATCTGCCCAGCGTAGGTTCATTCGCTTCGCTCTACGTGATCTTCCGTGGTAGACACTTTCAACCTTCCACCTTATAAAAGCCGTCTCACGCCATCGCACAAACTACGGTCAAAGCGAGCCAATTACCAGGATGCTATGAAAAGTCAATGACCTTTCCTCCTTTGAGTTCCATCTGAGTAAATCATCCCTTCACAAAGCCTTATATCTTGATCCCGCCCATCTTGATCTTAATCGCCTTCCTTAATTCTTCTTCCTTCCGCCTTCTGCCTGTATCTACCATATTTATAGCACATATTGTAGCTTACACTATTTTTTATTTATTATTACTTATCATTTATTAAAGTTTGTAGTATTAGTATTATATCATAGCTTGTATTTTTGTATTTTTTATGTTATTGCTTGTATTAAGCTTAAAATAAATAAATAGTGTAATTTTGTTTTATTGCCGATATTAGCTTGTGTTGGCCATTCTGTTACTCGTACCTGATGGAAAATTTGCTATAAAAATGGCTGATTCAGCAAGAATACCTGTCATAGTTAGTGTTTTTAAGCAAAAATTATTAAAAAATGGTCAAATTTACATTTAAGGAATACGCCGATATTATTTACATTTATGGTGTAGTAGACGGAAACGGGAGAGAGGTTGTACTGGAATATCAATGGAGATTCCTTAACCGGCGAGCACCCCAAAGAGTTGTAACTACACGGACTTTCCGATACTTAAGAGAAACAGGAAGTGTAACTTGACACGACATGAAGAGATGACCCGAAACTTCGGGAACTTCTGCCGACGTCGAGCACCAAATAATCACCATCGTGAAGCAGGACCCCGAGGCGAGCACTAAACGAGTCGCAAGGCGATTAGGAGTGTGATCATCTAAGGTTAGCAGGGTGATTCGGCGAGGGGGATTACGTCCATATCACCAACACCCAGCCCAAGGACTACTGAAAGGAGATTCCGAGAGACTGAAATTTAAGACTTGGCTTCTAAAATGCGACATTGACTAAAGGGCGTTTCTGGGGCGAATTCTGTCGACTGATGAATCTCAATTCACCAAGAATGGTATCACGAACTTTCATAACCTCCATACCTGTTCGAACACTAACCCACACAGGGCAAAGGTGACATCATTCCAAAAGAGATTCGGTGTCAGTGTTTGGGGTGGTATCATCGGCAACCATTTGGTATGACCATTCATTTTGCCGTAAGTGTTTAATAGTGAAATTTATGCGGACTTTTTGGAAAATACACTGCCAGATCTATTAGAGGAGATCCCTGTGCATACTCGAACGGACATGTTTTACCAGTACGACGGAGCACCAGCGCATACTACTAACATTGTGAAGGCAATACTAAGTCGCTGTATTTGACGAGGTGCACCTATTCCTTGGCCTGCTAGATCTCCAGACCTTACCCCATTGGACTTTTTCTAATGGGGAACAATGAAGGATGAAGTTTATTCAAGCCCAGTTAAGGATTTAGTTAGCCGAGTTTGGAATGCAGCGACAAAAATACGGGAGTGACTGGCTGTAATACGCCTTAAACAGGGACTTAGAAGGAGATTGTTGACATGCATTCAAAGTGGCGGTGGGCATTTTGAACGGCTTTTATTACTTATCAAGATTAATTGTAATTATTTTTAAAGTCAATAAAAAGCATTTTAGAATTAATTTGAGTTGAATTTCTTTAATTTGTTGATTTTTATAATATTCTCCGATAGGATTTCTACTTATAAATTTTTACATGTTGTTACGAAAATGGGGCTCTTCGGGCTCGAAGGATTAATTAAGACAATTATTTGCAATCACAAGCGTTCACAATTTTATTCACTTCACTTAATTAATTCGTTTAACAATTTCTATTACACGTTTTCTTCACAATGTAACGTTTCACTTTTCTAATTAACACTTATCACTTCGCTGGTTATAGTACAACTAACTATTCGCATTGTCACATGTAAACACTTCGCAGTCTAAATCGCGACTAAACTACCTAGGCTTCTGCTCGGCCCTATTTATACTACTTAGCTTAATTCTAGAAAGTTCAGTCACTTAGTTCTAGATATTTCCGTTACACATTTTCACCTCACATATTCACCATGGGTTCGAGTCGTCCTTGACTTTTTTCTTTTGACATTTCCTTTTCTTGATTTCTGGCCACCTGGGGCATGCGCATTACACGGTTGACTATTTCCCTTTTCGTAGCCTACCTCGTGCACGTTACAATATTTTCTTTAAGTGGACATGTTGCACCTTTTTGGAAAGGTAATAAGATGGGCAATCTAATAAAAATAAAAAAGGGGTGTACTAATTACATGAATTTTGGAGAACATTTGGGAATATGCTGAATTTTAGGTAATCGCAAACAATTTTTTCCACTTTTGAAAGTGACTGTACCTGTAATCGTAGGAGTTAGATCAGTAGTAGACATTTTGGGAAAGGTCGTTAGAATAGTTGTTGTTTACCGTGTGTTTGATGTCGCTATGTTAAGTAGATCAAAAGATAAAAATGAAAGAGTAATGTGCATACCATGAAAAACTGAAATTAATGAATCACCTTATAACTCCCTGTATATATACAATATATATATATGTCCCTCTTGCAGTTGTCCTCCAGTTTAATAAAAATCAAGTTAGTTGCACTGTAATTAAGACTAAGAAAACCTTGTAGGTTTTTTTCAGCCAGAATGCAGGTTCGAGACTTACCTCCTTGACTCGTAGGTTGTATTTGGGACGAGGGTGAAATCAAGATCCTTCTTCCCTATTAAGATCAGCACACCTTGAGTGCTGCAGATTACTCAGCACGAACTTCAGCGTTACATAACTTCATGAGGATCAGCGTCCCCTCATCACGTCCAGCAGTTCCTTGGCACAGTCGATCAAGTCGACGGTATCAGGACACTGGCTCTTGGACCGGAAAACCTTGAACTTTTCTTGCCATGTTCCAAACCTAAGCGTGAAGGCTGCTTTTTCTCTAGAATCTTGAGGCACTTCTCGATTTTTAAAGCCGGAAGGACATGTGGTTATTCGTTTGTGTGGTTTGCGTTTCCTCAGCTATGATTACCTCCCAGTCAATCATAGGATCTGCAGGATTATGAAGGATTATAAAGCACTGCAACTGCTGATGTTGTCCAAGGAATCGTGCCCCCTTACTTGGTTCACAGCAGTTCAGCGGAGATTTACAAGATTGGAGTTTCCGGAAAATTTCCGGGCAAAAACGACTTAAAAAAATGACTTCCACCAAGTGCTGCTGAAAGGTAACTTTTTGATCACACAATTTTTAACCATTTCTGGTTTTATATGAAATTGATGGATTAAAGATCCTCTTCATATAATTTGTACTCAGATTTGAAACTGAGTATTTATAGGAGTTGAGTTTTTGACTTTGTCGTCATGGATGTCCATGGTAAGGAGTGCAAGCACCATGCTGATGATGACCACTTGCACTCCGGTCGAAACATCCATCTCACTCCTAATTGTGGAAGAATAACATGTGTTTTCCTTTTCATTTTTTGAACAAATGACTTCCACCATGTGCTGCTAAAAGGTAACTTTCTGATCAAAAACGACTTAACTATTTAACTGCATTATCTTTGCATTACTTTTTGTAGTTAAATCGTTTTTGCCCGGAAATTTTCTACGATTCGTTTTTGCCCGGAATCTCACGCGATTCGTTTTTGCGCGAAACATTTGCTAAGCCACTTTTGCCCGAACCTTATAAATAGGTCACTTTTACTCTCAGTCCGTCAATTATCATTAGCTGTGTTGCATTGGGCCATTCAGAGTACTCCGGCGTACATTCAAGTACGCTCAGCTACACTTGATCATATAGAGGTGTAGTTATGCCGAGTTTTTCCGCTAGGGTTGTTGTGCTTTAAAAGGTCTCAATAGGTGGCTTTTTCGCTGTTTTCATTTTTCACAAAAATTAAAAGTGTTTAAAAAGAAGCATCCGTAAATAGTAAAGACGTTAAAACCGTTTTCTATAATTACTGCACTTATCGCATAACATATCATATTTTTCACAGCACATCAAAAATCTGCAAGTACAATTGAAATGCCAAACTTGACAGCGGCTCGAAGTAGTCGGGTAAAGAAAAAGCGTTCCATTGGGGAAGTACGCCGGAGTACTCTGCATGGCCCAATGGAACGCAGCTATTAAGAACTGTCATAATTAGTTTGACAAGTGACAGTCGACATTTTATACATAGGTTTAAGTAACTGAAACTGGGTCTGGTTTTAGTTGCTCTTACAAATAATCGAAAGTGGACTACAGCCTACGATGCATTCCAAAATGTGTGTGAGTTCATAAATTTCAACACCAATCTCAATTCAATGAGCAGAGAGAATAAGCCAGAAGCAATTTAGAACGTAAAGTGGACTAGAGAAGTGAATTAAAACTAAAATTGTATTAGAAAATGGGCACCACATGAATGCTATGTTGGCGCTCGGCCTCATGAAACCATTAAAACTGTTGCCGTAGGCAGTGAAATTTTGTGTGAGTAATTCTATTTCTAACGTGATTGATGTATGTCGTGTCGCGAAAGGTTAATGTTCACTTCCTGACTAATTTTAAAATCCTCTTAAGGTTTAAATTCCGAAGCAAGAAAACAGGAACAGGAGGAGCTCAGTTGCTATCGTACTCGTCATTGACGTCGTCTACTTAAGCATTCCCTGACATAGTGGATAGATGTAGGTATAGCTAGAAAGACAGCTTTTTGGAAGGATAACGCTCTTAAAGAGAAGTAAATGTGTCGTCCTAGAGTGCGCTGTCGTGCTATTAATTTAAATCACTGGAACAAATGTGTAGAATGTGCCTTTAGCGTTACAATGCTTTGACGGTAATCGATTTATGGAAGCAGCCAAAAGGAAAATTTCGTCCCCAACTAGTCCCTTTCCAAAAATGATTCCACCCCTGCTTCAATACGTGACAATGTAGGGAGGACTGCTGGAATTAAGTTTTCGATTTGTTGTACATTATTTTAGGTTAATTACTTGCTACTCAGGGAATATATAGAATTTGTTATGCCTGGTAAACACAGATGACATAATTACGACGGAAGTGTCAGATTTTGTGATAACTTTATTACGTGTATTTTGATTTAGTACAGATAATTCTGAATGGTAATTATTTTCACGATAATACTTCGCTTGTCACTGTACTTATAATGTGAATGTTGGAAGTTATAAACTACACAACCTCTCATTCATGCCCAAAAATCTATCTATCTAATATTCTAATCTTATTATAATATTTAACGTTTTCAAATTCCATTTTGATTTTTAATTTATAGCTTAGCTTAAAATGTTGTTGGACTATGGAAACTTTTTTTAACCGTTGTAGTTTTAGTGTTCCGTATCATAATTTAAAAAGCGGAACACTTATGGAATCACTTCAGTGTCCATCTGTCTGTCAAAGGTTAGGTTTAGGAGGGGTGAGCGGGTGAAATCGGAAGTAAAAAAAAATTTTTCGATGACATCGAGAGGGGTGTCAAATGAAACATTGTAAAAACACGACTTTAAAAATATAACGTGCATTGTAGGAAGGATAGACTACGTGATGACAACGAATTCACGGTACGGTGTGCATATCCCAAATTTTGGAAATCAGAAAAACGTCAGCAGTTGTATGAAGTCAAGGCCGACTCGAACCTGTTGTGACCTGGTGTGGTGAAAATTAATAACGTAAATTTCTTGAACTAAGTTGCTGAAATATCTAGCATTAAGCTAAGTAGTATAAATAGGGATGAGTAGCAACCAGGTGTGTTAGTTGTCCTTCAGCTTCTGAAGCGCACGTTCTGCACGAAAATATAGACGAAGGGCGAGGTGCGAAACATGATAGGAAAAAGCGCATGAAAACTAAAAATGACGTGCGCTTCGGAACGAAACAGGTGTCATGGCCGCGTTTCATTTTCATTTGTGAACAAGTTGCTAGCTAAATGAATTTAGCGCGAAATTTAATTGAAGAAAACTGATTTTATAAAAAATCATTATTCATTGAAATTAATCAACAATTTCCTGAACTTTACGATCTTAAAAATTCGAAATATCGAAATAAAATCATTTCCAATCATTCCATTGTCAACATCATTTGTTTCGTCACGAACGTAAGAGTAAACATGAAGGCGGAAAGCCGCACGTGAAAGCGCACGCTTCCGCGAACCGTGTAATCATAGTCTATAAGTGTTAAATGTTATATTGTGAAGAAATTTGCAATGAAAATTGTAAAACGAACTATCCAGTGAAGTCAATAAAAACTTGGAACATTTGTGATTGAAAATAAATGTCTTAATTA
The DNA here is from genome assembly GCA_964036015.1 of Leptarthrus brevirostris. Lineage (NCBI taxonomy): Eukaryota > Metazoa > Arthropoda > Insecta > Diptera > Asilidae > Leptarthrus > Leptarthrus brevirostris. Next base: position 11,527,040 of record OZ038376.1, on the reverse strand, counting down.
ATCCGCCGAGCCCAGAGAGCGCCAGCTACGTTAGAAAAGACTAAGAAGTGAACTTATAAAACAGTGTGATTGTGGAAGCAAAGTAAAATAGTGCATTCAGTTTAAATATGGGTCGCAAATTAAAAGATTTACGCTTTTAAGATATGAATGGAAAATTAAGTAAACGCACTTTTAGAAGTAGCTATTGAAATCAAAGGAAAAGATCTAAAAACTTTTATTTTTGAAGAGGAAACTCTCCAAGCAAGATAGTTCTTCACAATGCTTTAATGTTTGAAATAAAATCTTCCTAACAAGAACAAAAAATGTCATCAGCCGCATTAAAAGTAATAATGGAAGAACAGCAAACATCACTGGCAGAACAAAATTCATCTACGGCTGAATTAAAAGCATCAACAAAAAACAGAACACGTTATCATCCCACTTGAATTCACCAATGGAAGGGTCCGCAGACGAAGTGAAAGCATCAATACAATAACAGAAATCGTTGATGGAACGATCCATAAACCAATTAAAGAACAGAAAGCGTCAATGGCCGAGCTGAAATCCTCAATAGTAGTTGAGATTTCTGCTGAAGAAGTAAAAGCTGAAATGGAAATTTCAAAGCAAAGTTAAAGTAAACATTTTGAAGAAATTAGAAAAAATATATATAATAGAAACGACATACAGCCTTACATACCTTATCTACAGGAGTAACTTTTAATAAAAGACATCAACCTCCAATATTTGACAGTCGAACTTCCTGGCAGACATACGGACTGCAATTCGAGACAGCAGCGACAATTAATTTGTAAACTGACGAAGAAATAGCTACAACTCTAATCTTGGAACTGAGAGGCGGAGTAGCAGAATTGTTACAAACTATTTCGGTGGAGCAAAAATATAGTTATACATCCCTTAAATAAGCCTTAGAATTGCGATATATCACCCAACACACGCAAGACGTCTACTTTCTTCAGTTACAGAGTCGGGCGCAAAAGCCTGGAAAGGCGCTACAGATATGTGTAGAAAGGCTGACAAATTAACCCTATCACGGATTAAGTCAGCATTATGTCAACGAGGTTTCAAGAGAAGCGTTCCTCAAGTCACTTGCAAATCGTGACCTGAAGCAAGCGGTGCAAGTGGCGCGAGAAGAACACAAACGCTGAAGTTTTGTTTTGCGCTTTGGCTTATGAGGCAGCAAAACAGGCGCCCAGAAGTACCGTCCGCCCGAGAGAGGTAACCGAAATAGAAGCCACCTGCTGCAGGTCAATGAAAAGTGAAGTCGTTTTAAATGCTGGACGTGCCATAGGGAAGGTCACCTTCAAAGAGATTGCAGGAAATGAAAAAGATCAAATTCTCCACAAAATGGCAAGATGACATCTGGATCTGACTGTGCAAAACGATAAAAGTCTAAACTCTATACCAACTCAACGAACACAACAGGAAAACGAATAATGATCTTCGATTCAATCTTGGTAGATCGATCTTCGACTATTTGATCTTCCGATTTTAGAATCGATTCTTTGCTTAAGCGGTACGTCAGGAATCGATCTTTTTGTCTGCGCTTCCCGATTTTTAAAAAACTTTGTTTTTTAAAGAATTGAAAGGATTTTACACTCTGAAAAGGGTTTATGATACCGACCTATTTTACACCACTTTATAGACAAGTTGAACTAATACATGTGTATTTCGTGTATTTTTTAAACTTCACAGTGTCAAGTGCGATATTCACAAAGAGATTTTTAAATTTTAAATACATATTTCGGGAAAGTGAGCATACACGTAAACGTTATCTTTTTTTATGTAGGCTTATCATCGTAAGGAAGAAGTGGCTGGTGGGGCTCCCATTCAACTCCGTCAATTCCTAGATCGACAGACTGTGCCAAGACACGAGGACCCGTTTTAGCAATGAGAGACATTGAAATCAGAATGCCCGCATGTGTGTATAATTGCTATGAGGTATATTCCGCTAACTTCAACGTCTATTTCTCCTCAGAGGCTTTTTTTAAAAAACAGGACTTATGGCGACAGAACAAAAAAGTAGCATCTCAAAACAACATTTGTTGCAACTTCTTTTTTGAGCAGCGTGTCAGAAGAATTGTGGTAAATGAGCCTTAAGGGAGGAAATAGGGTTAGGACAGCGTCTTCTCAATGATTTTCATGAATTTTTTTATAGTATAAAAAATGAATATAATTTATTGAAACTTTGAGAATTTTTTATACATATATTTAAATATACACTATAAAATTTTTGAAGAATTTCCTTGAAAAACACCGAAGATATTAGCGACCCCATATTGCAGGTCACAATCAGACTCAGCATTTTGCGTTCATTCTGGAAGCCGCAATTTTCATCTGAAATCAAACGAGGTTGGAATTTACTTTTATTATACGTCTCTCTTCTCTATGAACCTAAATGCTATAAAAAAAATAGGAAATCGAATTTTTTACAGGGGTCAAAACAAAAAAGCATGATTTTTTTGCCATTTTTTACAACTTTATTTGCAAATTATTTGAAATAATGATAATATGTATTCCGATTTTAGGTTCATATAGAGCGCAATATTATGAAGAAAGTAACTGCCAATTTTCAAAACAATTGGTTGAAAACTTTTCAAACTAGTGTGTACGCAAGTTAAAACAAAGTCGTTTGGAGAAAAACGCGTTTGAAAAAATAGTACCAAGAAAAACAAAGTCAAGGCAGTCATAATTTTTTTAAAATTACTTACAGGTTAATCTGCTATTCCAGCACCATAAAGCAATCCCTCTTCTTTTTAAATTCGTCATTTTGAGCTCGTAGCTCGTTTTTTCGGGCTTTTCGAGCTTCGCTGGTCTCCAAAGTAGAGCTCTCAGAAACCCGACCCGCGGGTACCCGGTTCCTACCCGGGTATCCGGTTCTCACCCGGGTACCCGATTTAAGTCAGGTACCCGGTTCCAACTCGGGTATCCGGTTCCAAGGGAGAATCGGCTCCATTATAAGAGTCGGTTCCAACGCCAGAATCGATTCCGCCACAGGATTCGGTTCCTCTTGAAATGGTGCAGTACAGATTCAGTTGCAAGGCAAACAGAGGTAATTTTGCATTACACTAAGGAAATGTCTAGTTTCTTTGGAAATTACAGATTTTTTTGTAGTGAAATTACAAAATACGACTTAAGATTTATTAATAAAAATTTAAAAAATTCCTTTAACTCCCTACTATTAGTGACTATTTTTGCTTTACATTGATGGAATCGATTCCTATTTGGAATCGGGTACTCGCCTGGAACCGAATTTTTGGTAGGAATCGATTCCTACCCGGTCGGGTGGGTACCCGGGTTTTCGGGTTATCCGATTCCAACTGAGAGCTCTACTCCAAACCGCTGCGTCGATTTTGTCGGCTTACGCGTCGTTCGTCCAATTGATGTGCGAAACTGTAGCTGCGGTTACCTACTATAATATTTAGCTCGTTCATCACCAATAAAATACTTGAATTTTCATCATTGAATCAGCAAGCAGCCAGGTATGATGCGACCTCAATCATTTTCAACCCACAAGGTAGGTGCATCGGGGCTAAAATTTATGATTGTTCTTTTGTCGTGTCAAAAAAAAACATAAAAATAAAATCGATTAAAACACTCACTTTCGATTTATTTATTAATTAACTTTATTGACATATATGAATATTTTCGCGACCAAAAACTTAAAACGAACTTAACTATCCGACGATTAAAATCTAACTCATCCAACGCTACCTAACCTAACCTAAGCTTTCTGCACAGAAACGTGACATGTGATCTAATTACAAGAAAGGTGCTGTTGCACCGTCTGCGTTTTAGTGATACTTCAGATTACTGGAATTTTTATTTGTGACTTGAAATATTAATGCTTGGGAAATAGAATGTTGAAAAATAGTGTATCTCATTTCGGTAATTAAAATGTCTGATCAGTTATTTAGTAATTAATTTTAAAGAAATGTGGGATTCTCATGATTATGTTAGCGTTGGATATAACTCCCCCCGCCTTTGCCTGAGGCTCCGACGAAGTTATTTCAATATTTATGTCATTAGCTTTATCCTTTTTTTGTTTACAATAAAATATTATTAACACAATAACAATTGCAATGATGCAAATAATTGTTGTTATATTAAGACCTAGGTTCATATGATTTTGATTTACATTATGGTAATATATTTCTTCTATTTGTTTTCTGTTTTCAATATTTTTTACATGTAATTCTTCCAGTCTAATTTTCGGTATTGTGGAGTTTTCTTTAATTTCGGTTATAAAATTTGGAATAATAGGCCTATCGTAAACATTAATTTCAATATTTTTGTATACATTTTCTTTTATCTTAATTGTACAATTTTGGAATCTTATAAGATTGTTGCCTTTTATGTTTATTTTTAACGCATTGCAATTTTGTAAAATTTGGGTTTTTTCCAAATTTTTTGTTAAAATAATTCCCTCGCTTATTTCTTTTATTGTTTCTTCTTTATTGATTTAAATGTTGCAATAACCTATTTTAAAATTTGCTATATTTTCAATACATTTGTCTTTGATCTCAATTACATTTTTCTTCATATTATCTTTTACAGGTAACTAAAAGGCTTCATTTTTTTGATCTGTCAGTATCTCATTTTGCAATAGGTGCAAGGATTTGTATTCTTTATTTGGAATAGGTTCAACTAGTATTCGGTTATAAATTGTTTCCGAAAAGGTAGGAATAAATACGATGATTCTAATTTGGTCTTGCCAAAGAGCTAGTGCGATTTTAATATTTTGCAAAGTTTCTAAATCTTTTACAAATTTGAGTTCTTTGTTAGTTAGTATATTTTTGGTCAGTATTCCTAGCTTACTTGTGAAAATAATTTGCTCTATCTCGTTTAAGTGAGTTTATAGTAGGTTTATGTCGTAATTCATTCGGAATATTTCTTGCATGTAGGTTATTTTATGTTCCAGGTTCATTATTTTGTTTGCCATATTCCTGCTGAAGTCGTTTATGAATTTTTCTATAAGATTTTGTTGTGTTCTGATGTGCAGTGTAATGTTCTGAATTGACTCTGAAAGATCTTTATTAATTTGAACTTGTTTATTATTTTCATAGATCAATTTTCCATTAATTTTAGTAATGGATTCTAATTTTCCTCTTATTTCTATTTCAACTTCGCTATCCATAGTACCTGCTAATAACTTCAGTCCCTTGCCTAAGATATTGATGAGACCTCTTTTAGTTTAGTGTGGTTTGATATTAAGAATTTTGGTTTCTAATAGTTGAAGGCTATGTTCCATGGTATTAAATATTGGTCCTATTTCTTCTGAATTCGGTCTTAAAGTTTCTATATTGTTCCTAATGCAATTTGTTGTTGTTTCGTATTCGGTGATATTAATAATGTGTATTATCTTATTATAATTCCTAATTAGTTTTATTTCTCCTAATTTTATTGTTACGTAACCGTTGTTGTTGCTCAGGTCTTGTACTTAAATTTTTTGAGCCACTGCTAGTAGAAGGTAGGTCAGGATCAACAGACTGATTTTGGCCATTATCTGAAATGATATTTCGCATTTTAGATTTATGTCTATTACGGTTTTCGTCTTCTTTTATTGGGAACCTAATACTATTGCTATCTTGAAATTTTCTTTTTTTTCTTACATGAGTTTTATTGCCCTGGGTCCTTATCTACTACGTGTTCGTCGTCAAATAAGTTAGTATTTATTTTTCTAAATTTAGAATGGTTTTTACCTCCTCTTATTTCCTTAATGTAGTTAACTCCCGGTTCCAGATTGACATTATTCCTACTTTCATTTAATTTATTAATAACTTTACTCTTTTTTCCAGAATTCTTTCGTAAATTTCTTTGTATTCATCCTCATTAATTTTTCCTTGAACGAAATCTATTGGTTTTCTTTTCGTCGTGGAATGTATAGTGTATAGTATAATTCCATGGTCTTTAAGGAATTTCCTCAATAGTTTGGACTTCATTCCTAGTTCATTATCTGTTACCACCTTTTTTATTTTACCATACATACTAATATATTTGGAAAGAGCTTTCCTAAATTCTTTTTCGCTCCTATTATCAAATTTTAGAAACGTTGCTATTTTACTAAATTTATCTACCATGGTAACAAACAGGGTTTTATTAATCGAATAGAAAACGTCCAAATGTATGATTTCATTTGGTTTATCCGGGGTATCCGATATTTTAAAAGGAATTTTCACAGGTTTCCTTTCATATTTCTCTAAAATACATATCTCACAATTATTTATAAGTTTTGTAATTTTAGTTCACATATCTGGGAAATAGTATTCCTTTTTTAATTCTTCATACACTTCACTTATTCCTCTATGATTATTTCTCAGATGCTCGTTTTCGATAAGCTTTTCTAACTCATTCTCATCGGTTACGTCTTTTAGCAATATTTTACATCTGATTATTTTATATCCTGAAAATTTTTTCTCATATACGGTGCGGAATTTTTCAAATAACTCATCATCCAATAGTATCGCATTTGTGCATTTAGGATTGAGATGATTTTTAATTATTTGTGATAGGGTTTGAACGTCCGCTGTTTTTAGGGCGATCGTTTTGCGGTTTTTATCAAATATAGTTTCGGTTTTCATTTGTAATGCTCCTGAAATTTGTTTTTTGAATATTACTTGATTTTTATACAAGTTGATTGGAGTTACTGCTTCCACTATCATACACATATTTTTAGTAACTTCGTTATGATTTATTTCTATTCGACTTAGGAAGTCGGCTACCTTGCTTTCTTGTCCCCTTTTAAATATTGTTTCATACTCGTATTCTTCGAGTTGTAGTTTCCAACGAATTAGTTTGCTGTTCGGTTCTTTTAGCTTACTGAGCCAAACTAATGGTTGATGGTCGGTGTACAGTTTTATTTTCCTCCCATATATGTATGGTCTGAACTGTTTAAGACACCAAACTATGCTGAGCAGTTCTTTCTCTATAGTTGAGTAATGAATTTCGTGCTCGTTAATAGTCCTTGAAACATAAGAAATTGGTTTATTTCCTTGCTCCCGTACTCCTCCTATAGCATATTTGCTTGCGTCCGTTGTAACTTCGAACATTTTATTGAAGTCGGGGTACGTTTGGAGCGGAAATCAAGTTATGTTTAAGTGTTTCAAAACTGTTTATGTAATTTTTATCGTGCACGTCTATTTTTGCGTTTTTCTTTAAAAACAAGGTCATCGGCTTGGCTATGTCGGCGAAGTTTTTTATAAATTTTCTATAATATCCCGCTATACCAAGGAACCTCTTAATTTATTTTGCTGTCTTGGGTATAGATAATTTTTAATAGCTTGTATCTTTTTGGGATTTGGATGTATTCCATCTTTGTTAACGACATGCCCTAGGAATTCTACTTCTTTTCTCAGAAATTCACATTTGTCTAACTGGATTCTGAGCCTGGCTTGTTTGAGTTTTCTAAATACAATTTTAAAATTTTTTTGTATGTTCCTCTAATCCATTTGAAAATACTACAATGTCGTCCATGTAGGGTAGACATTCTATTCCTATATTTTCTCGAAATATGTTGTCCATGAGCCTTTGAAATGTACATACTAGGTGCGTTTCTCAGGCCAAAGGGCATTCGACAAAATTCATAATGACCATTGTCTACTGAAAATGCGGTTTTATCAATATCTTCTGCGCACATCTCTATCTGGTGAAATCCACTCTTTAGGTGGAGAGTTGAGAAGTAATTCTTTTCCCTAATTTATCCAATATTTCGTCAATATTTGGTATAGGGTAAGAATCGGCTATGGTTTTCTGATTGAGTCTTCGATAATCAATGACCAGGCGCCATTTCGGTTGACCCGAAGAATCTAATTTTTTTGGAACGATCCAGACAGGGCTATTGTATGGACTAGAACTGGGTCTAATTATTCCATCTTTTAACATTTCTTGTATTTGTTTTTGAATTTCCTGTTTATGGATGTAGGGGTATCTATAATTTTTGCTTTTAATGGGGATGCTATCGATAGTATTGATTTTATGCTTTATTTCGTTAGTAAATGTTAAAGGTTCATTATCGCGGAAAACATCTTTGTTCTGTATAATAACGTCAATCAGTTTAGATTTTTCTTCTATGTTTAGGTGGTCTACCCTTATTTTCTCCAAAGCTTTTTCTTTGGTCACGTTATTGTTAATTTCCCTATCATATTCTTCCAAATTGTTAAATTCTAGTATTTTTTGGATTTGAATGGAGGGAAATGGATTATCGAAGTTAAGGATGTGGGGTTTGTTATCGGTATTGATGATTTTAGCCAATGCTTCAAAGTTTTCAACTTTATAAGCTCCTTCTAATAGAGTGGTCTTCTAATAGAGTGCATCCTTCTCTTTCTATGACTGGGATTCTATAGAAGAATTCACCGGGATCTATTTGATAAATAAATAATTTGTTTTAAAGATCTGAGAATTATGGGTTTATTTAGTTTAATTGGATTTGTGTTTTTGAAAATTCCTGGTCTGACCAACGAATTTGAGGCACCAGTATCGATTAAGAATTTGTAGTTCTGGAGTTTCACGTAGGATAATCGGTTGAGGCCGTTTCCCGAAAATTTCCAATTTCTACGACATTTTGGCAATTAACGTCCATACGTTCAACATCATTATTGGATTGATTACGCGTTCTAAATGCGGTGGACGTTTGTTGAGGCAAGTTATTAGTATTGTTACTGTAGTTTCCTCGATTATGTTCATTGTAACTATTAAGATTTCGTGCGAACCCGTTATTGTAGTCATTGCTGTGATAATTATTATAATTACTCTGGGTTCTGTCGAAGTTCCTATTTTGAGTATTCTTTAGAAAAGAATTGTGATTACCATAATTTGGTTTATTTGGTGAATAATTTGGGTTACGATTGGGTACATTTGTATTTTGAATAAATGAAGAGAAGCCATTTCGCGAATTTTCATTAATATCACTACCTGTGTATGCATATCCTGCTTCATACAGAATATTCATAGCATCTTCGAGGCTTTCAGGGTTTCGGCAAAACAGAATCGATTTCATCGGCTCGGGGATTTTTGTTTTGAAAGTATTAAGTGCACTCGCGATATTCGATTTTAGATTTCTTTCTACGTCTGTGCTACTATTTTGCTCTTCTAGTTTAATTTTTACATTTAATCTACGAAGAGTGGTTTTTATATTATTATAAAAATCCACTGCATTTGTTTTAAAAGCTGACTAACACTCAACCTATCTCCAAAATTATTATTAAGAATTTTCTTGACATCAGTCCATGTAGTTACATGATAATTTATTTCGATTACTTCTTTGGCTCGACCTTTTAATTTTGATCTAATTAAATCTTAAAAATAATAATAAATAAAAAAAATATTTCTTGGGAAGGAATGTCGTACCTTTGAGATCGATAAATGTTTGGAGTTCTCGCTGATCTCCATTAAATTCTGGTAATTTTTCAAGGTAACGAAGGGGGTCAATTGTAAGTGAAATTGGTTGAGTCATGTCTGGTTTGGTATTTAACGTTATGGTTTCGTTCGTTACGTCGATAGTTTCTTTATTTAGTTTTAAATCACTTATTTGTTCTATAATCGTATTTTAATTCTCCTCGTCGTTTTGGGGACTTTGCATTAAAAAACAAATTTTACTTTTAATAGCTCAGAAAAAAAAATTTTTAACTTGCACCTTTTATTGCGTTCAGAGATCACTTTTGTATAAAAAAAATTTCACTTATAGATTATCTATTTATAATTTCGAGCACAAATTGATTACTTTTTATTAATCTAATTCACACGTAAATTTCTATTTATGAATGTAATATTTAGCTTTAAATGGAGTTAGTATGATCTTTTTCTACTGTTATTTTAAATGATAAAAGATTGAAAGGAAGTAAATAATATTTACGTTACTTTGTTTTCTCTTAGTTTTACACGTGTTTGTGTCCAACGATGTCAGTGTAGTTTGTTGTCCTTAGATTGTTATGCCGGATCAATTAGTTCGTCCTTCGATATTGCTCCACAAGTTGCGATTTCGTTTATTTCCACTAAACGCCCTAAACAGGTGGTAATGGTCGGGAAACACAATAATTACTTGTTGGTGAATTTATATTCGCTAAACGTCTTCATGCAATTATTGCTTTATTAATTTTATGTCACACAACCGAGTTGTTTCTGTTCATTTGCCTTGAACAGAGTAAATTGAAAATTGGTTTATTTTCACTAAACACAACTATAATTAAACTTTCGGCTGTTTAAAGTTTTTATAAGGATAAGGTTTTATCCAGACACGATTGATGCGCCTTTCGGTTTAATTACCCGGAGAAAACACTTATTTTTTTGTTTGTTTTAATTTTCCGTAGCGCATCCTACCGACTGCGCCATTTATGATTGTTCTTTTGTCGTGTCAAAAAAAATATAAAAATAAAATCGATTAAAACACTCACTTTCGATTTATTTATTAATTAACTTTATTGACATATATGAATATTTTCGCGACCAAAAACTTAAAACGAACTTAACTATCCGACGACTAAAATCTAACTCATCCAACGCTACCTAACCTAACCTAAGCTTTCTGCACAGAAACGTGACATGTGATCTAATTACAAGAAAGGTGTTGTTGCACCGTCTGCGTTTTAGTGATACTTCAGATTACTGGAATTTTTATTTGTGACTTGAAATATTAATGCTTGGGAAATAGAATGTTGAAAAATAGTGTATCTCATTTCGGTAATTAAAATGTCTGATCAGCTATTTAGTAATTAATTTTAAAGAAATGTGGGATTCTCATGATTATGTTAGCGTTGGATATAACTGCTAAACGCCAAACTGTTGAATTGAAGCTTTCATTTGCGTTTTGGGTGTGGCCGCCTAAGCACCTCTCTAATAAGTCATCTCGTGATAAATCTTCGAATATCGGTAAAATTTCATTTTGAACATCAGGATGTAATGGAGTTGGATGTGCTTCAGGGGTCGTTCCGAGAGCTTAAGCTTGTTTCCACTTACACCAGCTATCTGGACCAGCTGGACAGTCGTCATGCTTTGGATTTTCATCTGTCGATATCATGTAATTATATGTTGCCATTATTGCTTTCTTCATGTTTTCTACGCTATTAACATTTCTTGTAATCGCCAAACCGTAATAAGTACTAAATTTTTTTACCAAAGCCACCGTCAATTTTTCTTTTACACCTAATTTTTTGTCTTTTCTAACCGCTCGGAGTCGAGTTCCCATTCTTTTTTGCGCGTGGCCTATGCATTCGTTTTTGATAATAGTCAGTTGTTCACCATAAGGATTTAATTTAAGAGTTCCCGCGAACGTTTTGGAATCGCCCTCACCGATGTAATTGCCATATTTTACTCCATATAATTCGTCAGATCTTGAAAACACGGTTTTAACTGATTCCACTTTCATACTTCCCGCAGAACCTTCATGCGTTTTTGTGTACGTTTCTTCATCATGTTCTTCTTCCCAAGCTAAATACTTTGGTGAATTGTTTGGCCTCTTTTGCCACACTGCACATGCATGGCAGTAACTACTCCGTACGTCAATATCGATCACTTTTCCGCTGTAATATGCTATAAGAGTTGTTACACCGTATATTGATTTAAACCCTCGTTTCTTCCAAGTCCCATCACCAGATACTTTAAAATTCTGAGCAGGTCTTTTATGCCTTTCATTTTCAATTTTTTCTTCTGTCACAGCTTTCCGACAGCAATATTCAAACACTTTTTTCCCAGCGGCGTGGATGTGTTTGTATATTGAGTTGTAAGTATCTTCAGATATACCTAAACCAATGTCCATATAATTACAAAATAAATTTAATCCTTCTCGGCCAACACCCAAGAGTCGCATGATAAACACAATTCTACGGTTTATTTCGAATCCAGTGTTTATGTATGCACCTGATTGAATTTGTCTGGAACCACATTGGCAATTGACAACAAGCTTGAAACCGAGGCCACGTATTCCAGTTTCTGTAAATCTTACGTCCTGACGACAATTTCGACAAATTAACATATCCGATAAGGCTGCAAACACGGTGAAAAATTCAGTAATTCGATAACAATGTTAAGGATTAACAATTACATCTTCACTCGTAGCACTTGAAAGTTTTTTTGCACTAATGCTTTCGTCGTTTTTATCACATTTACTTGATTCACTGTTAGAAAATTGCTTCCCGTGAAAAGATCTTTTACGTGGTCTACTAGTACGAGAAGGTGTACTTTGATCTTTTTTCGGATACGTAGATATTTTGCTTATAAACTTGATGTTCACTGCTCAAAAGTCTGTACAAAACTGATGAAAACCAACGCTTCGTTTTCAACAGATGCCAAGGTATAATGCGTCAAGAAATTTCCACCTGAGGTTTCTATTGTGAAAATACATAAAAGGACATTTGCTGGCATTTTACTTAGTATCTGTGACCCCACAAATACATGCCACGTAGTAAGTAAATGGGTACCTGAGTGACCGCTCGGTTATACACGTGGCACCCTCGGGGCCTGAAGGAGAGCTACTCACTTTAATGGCTTATAACAATAGAATGAGTCGGAATTTTCATTTAAAATTTTGGGAAAATATTTTTCAATAGTTTTACTAACAATTTATGAAATAAAAAAACGATTTTTTGAACCGTCTAACACTATTTCCCCTCTTAAAATTCAATCAAAAGCCGCTTAATTAAATACCTAAAGTGTACAACAAAATGTGATTTTTAGACTAAAATTGTTTTCAATCGAAAGATTTGTTTATTACTGTTCGTAATCGTATTTAAACACTGTAATTGTTTGTCATTTAAAAACTTTAAATCTTTATCTTTTAGACTAACTTGAACAGCAATAATACAAATAATATAAAACATGTGTAAGCAGGGATTAAATATAAATAAAATCTCTTATAAAACTTAATTTTGTTAATTACACCAATATTCCTGCTACTTCAGTTTATCAGTTTGTTTCCACACTTTAAAAGCTTAATTTATTATTAATAATATTTTAATGCGTATAATTAATTTTTACACTTTAGAAATTTAAAATTTTGTTTAAAATGCCATGATCGGAAGACCGATTCACTGGAATAGATTTCCGAAACCCGACTAATCGGTTATAAATATCGTAAAATGGTAAAGGGTTGATCTCCCCAAGATCGATCTTTCTCCATTCGATCTTCATCCCTAATAAGGAGCAACTCTGCGGGGTAGGAGCTGCCCAGTGGAACCGACGCCCGTCATCATAAACATTAAGAACTTGCAACTTAGTTATCAACGAGAGTGTTCAAGAACGAATATGCAGGATTACAGTTGACACAGGTGCTTCCATGTATATTCTTTGTTGCGATTTTGCTAAGAACAACTTGCTTATCAACGAAAATCATCATACTTGAAGGACGGGCTAAAGAAGAGTACAAATATTAATAGCGGTATCAGTACATGTATAGATATCATATATATATATATATATATATGTATATATATATATATATATATATATATAAATTATCACACTAAACTACATCGCGACTCCCGCATGACAGCCTCCAGTAATTCAGGGGAGTTTATCTTTCTCTGCAATAGATCGAACAAAAATACTATTTTGGCAATATTGCGCCTGTTTTCGAGGGAGTCGAGAGAAATCAGTCCCAAACGATCAGCGTAAGAGGGAAGTAACAAAGGAATAATCCAGGGAAGTCCACGTAGCAAACCTAAGGAATCTACCGTGCACTGCTTCGATTCGGTTGACGTGAACGGCGAAGTAGGGAGACCACATAGGGCTAGCGTATTCCACAACTGGTATGGCAAATGCGTAGTAGAAAAGCTTATTTAAGTAGTGATCATCAAGTTCCTTAGACTATCTTTAAACAACACCTTTAGTTAGCCCTACCAACGATTGGGTACACATAATCCTCGAAATGGAGACGAGAGTTAAGGACCACACCCAGGTCTTTCATTATATCAACCCTAACCAAGACAACACCATCGACGGAGTAGTCCAAGAGGAAAGCGAGAAGGTCATAACTGTGCACTTGCCGGTATTTAAAGGAAGCCGATTGCATGAGCAGCAGTCAGAGAACTTAGCCAAGAGTTAAAGAGAACGCCGTCTGATTCGTGAGAAAAAGTCCGAAAAATCTTGTTATCGTTCGCATAACAAACAATTTTTCTACTGGACAGGAGAATCGAAATATCAGTAATATATAATATAAATAGGTGCGAGCCAAGAATACTACCCTGAGGCACCCCCAGGCTGACAAGGATTTGATCAAAAAGAGCACCCCGAAATTGGATAAGCTGTGTATGACCTGACACGTAAGATGACAGCCAATCGACGAAGCAATAAGGAAACCCAAGAATAGACAGCATATAGACCAGGATTCCATGGTCAATCCTATCGAAGGGCTTGCTGAAATCCGTAAATACACATTTAACCTGCTTGTCCGTAGACAATACCAATATCAAGGTAAGTATACATATCAGACAGATAACATGGAAACAGCCATTCACTACAATTCCAATCCCTTACTTCTGAAATCTTCAAGCGTCATCTGAATTACTGACAAAAAGTTTGCAAATTATGAGCCTGCATCAGAAAACCAAATGAACATTAAATATAAAGAACTGATTGTGCTGCTATCCCCTAGCCATCTCTTATACTAAATTCGAAAATTGAGGAAGATTTTTGACATACTAAAACTGAGTCATCGTTGGTTGCGCTAATGATGCAGACATTCGCTGATCGATATTGTCATCTGCGATTTGGCTCGTCCTTGGACTAAATTTGTGCTACATGCAACGAGCATTTGTTTACGCAGTTGGAGGGTATTCCTTCGTGGTTTTTTTTTTGAATAATTGTTTATTTTTGTTCAATTTTTTTTCTGTGTTGTTTATTGAAATTCTCCCCTTACGCCCACGCCGACGAGCTTAACCTCACCAATGAGGGAGATATTGGAAGGGGCGAGAATGAGTGCCACCGCGTAAGAGTAAATTCTGTTTGGTTCCAAGGGTTGTACCGGCATTCGAATCTCAAGATTGTTATAAGTTACGGCTTCAAATTCATTTGTGGGAATTATGTGTTCTCCAGGAAACCTGGCGCCCAAAAATTTTAATGCACTGCAGTGCTCGACGAAATTTTCTCAGAATGTTTTGTACGTGTGAACCGAATACAATACAATACATTGAAAACGGATTACGTCGCTCACGAGGGACTCAAAAACCTTCGCAGCATGGCATAGGCTGGAAATCGGTCGATAATTAGAAACGTCAGTATGAAAAATGAGAATCCGTAATTTAGTTTTTGCTCGAGATCAGGAAGCAATAAAACACGTCCATTCGGTTGCAATTTCAGTGGTAGACTAACTTTATTTGCATTATGAATTCTTTTCCTTTATTCCTTGTACAACTGTAACATTCATTGTTTGTAATGTTGTGCTATATCGAAAATAAGAGTGTCTACTCAACTACAATATTAATTTGCAGCTATTAAAATTCCGCTGTTTTTTCTACATCCTCCCCGCGGCCTATTCTTAAGTTTTATCTAAATTCTATAAATTTTTTTTTTATTTTCAAATTACAATTCAACAATTTCAATTCAATTCGAATATTATTTCATTTCTTACTTAAATTTAATTTAGTTCTAATGGACACAGGTGCTGTACGGCTCTCCTTAGTGTGGTACCGTCGCCTAATTTTAACATGCAGGCTCGTACCTTACCATCTCTTCCTACGAATATTTCATTCATTCAAGCGAGTTTCCAGTCGATGCGAGGTAAAGAATTATCTGCTAGCAATACAACATCATTTAATTTAAAGTTAGAAGATTATGTAGGTTAAGTGTGATGTAGAGTTCTAGGGTGCAAAAGATATTCTTCCTTCCACCGTTTCCATAAATGGTTGGCAGGACTCATTCTATCTTGCCACATTAAACGTATTTCGTCGTTCGTAATAGAGGTTGAGGGTGTACTTCCTTCTTCGTTGGAAAGGAAGGACCCAATAAGGAAATGGGCCGGCACTATGGATATGAATATGAATTACAAACGCGTTTTTCTCGAAACCATATTTTTCAAACTGGGAGGACAGTTTATTTCAACCCCATTGCATGGATTGCCTTAAAATTGACAGTAGCTTCGTAATTATATCCTCTATGGAAGTACGTAGCCGCTTTTTTATTAAATGTAAACTTTTTTTTTGAACAATTTATTGCTTATTTTTTGGACAAAAATCGATTTATTTTTTCAAAAGTGCACCATTTCTTCAAAATTTGATTTAAAAAAAAATCCTACGTACTTCTGTAGGCAATAGTATATAGATTATAAATTTTTTTGATTTTTTGTTCTAGATCTTATACTTAACGATAAATCCGTCCTCCCATGAAGGAGTTTTAAAAAAAGGCGATTTCAAAGATTGGCTCTACCGCCGCCATTTTGTATCAAAATTATAATAAAATAATATATTTTTATACTTCAATATGTATTAAATAAACCCTGTGAAAATAAATCCTATTCCTTTTTCCATACTCCCAAAATAAATTGTTAATGTTAGGTCTTTTTTTAGGCCGCTAGAGTGGTGTTACCCCTTAAGAATATTTTTTACGCTTCTCACTAATCTACGGCTGCCAACTCTTAGAAGCCCTTTTTCGTCCAGCTTAGGGTTGAGTGTTTAAATCTGCGAACGACGCTCCAAACTTCTTCGTTCTCTAAGTGCCATTATTTCATTTTCGAAATAGCGCAGTTGTTCTCGTTTAACCCGGAAAATTTCCGCTTGTTGCATTTCCTCAGCCGATGGTAAATCTATGGAAGGCTTCCTATGTCTCAGCTGCATAAAACGCAAAACATACGTGGTAATCCTGAAAAGCTTTTGCAAGCTACTGTATCTTTGCGGTAAGAATGTATCATTGACAAGAGTCAAGGCAGTACGTACCGCGACAAAGTAAGTACTTCTGTAGCTTCGTCGATTGAAATTTTCTCTTCAGGCCAATAATCTATACATTTACTTAGCCATTCCGGTGCTGTCAGCCATAAGGTAGATTCTATTAATTTACGTACAGGTATCCCTCTGGTAAGGAGATCTGCGGGGTTTTCTTTCCCCGGCCAATACTTCCAGTTCCATGAGGCAGATAATTCTTTGATCTCTTTTACTCGATGTGCCACGTATTGTTTCCATTTCTGCTCGGGACCCTTTATCTATCCAAGTGTAATTTTTGAGTCAGACCAAAGAAATATAGAAGAGAATGTAAACGATGCTTGAGCTTTCAAATAAGCAGCTAATCTGGCTGCTATTAATGCTGCAGTCAGTTCCAGGCGTGGTAAGGTTAAGTTTTTCGAATTCCTATGCAAAGGGGACACGCGATGCTTTGTACACAAGAAACCGAACTAACATTCTCCTCCGTTGACCTGACGTATGCTACGGTACCGTATCCCTTTGGGCTAGCATCTGCAAATAAATGTTATTCGAATTTCACGAACCTGGTTCCAACGTATGTCACACATCTAGGAATTGCCCAATTCTCTAAATGATCTACATCTCTTTTGCATGAAGTCCATACTGCTAATAGTTGTTTAGATAGTGGTTCATCCCACGTTGTTTGGTTCTCCACAGTTCTTGGAACAGTATTTTTAACCGCATCAGAAAGGGTTCTAGGTAACCTAAAGGATCATAAAATTGAGCTATTACCTGTAGGACCGTCCGTTTAGTAGGTATATCGTTCAAAACTGCCTTAACTGGTCCAATATCAACTTGAAGTTCATCTGTTTACGTATGCCAAGAGTCCGAGTACCTTCTTTACTATAGGAGGGCTGGAAAATTGGCCCCGAACATTTTTATCGTTTGAATTCCATTTATGCAACGTCAGGGATGTATTTTGTAGAATATTGCAGCGGTGTCAGAGTACCTGGCTGTTTCATACCTAAAATGCTTTTGTAAAGTTATATTGAAGGGACTGCATGTCACTCCGAACGTCACTCTATTCATACGATACGTTGCAATTTTTGGCAAATTCTCAGTGTTAGTAATGGGAATCGCATACCAAAAAAATCTATGCGTGTCACGTTCACTTTCACTCAGCACAAGTTACAGGAAAGCCTTTTCGATGTCAGCAACCAAACCGATGGCACTCCTTCTAAAATGTAGCAAAATTCTGAAAATTTCTGGCAATAAATTTTGACCTGAGGATAATATGTCATTAAGAGATGGATTAAGTCCTTCGTGAGCGGAGGCGTCAAATACAATTGGGCCATTCCACACGAGTATTCTTGCAGCTGTTGTCGAACCGGTTTTCTGGGAAAGAGGTAATAGCAGCAAAGAGGTATTTCTACAAATGTGCTGCACTTTGGAGAGAAATTTGCATCAAAATCCAAACCTATTTAACCTGTTGTCACGCACTAATACAACCAGAGCACCATTTTTCTGGTTTGGTGGGGTCAGAAATTTTTAGCGGAATGCATGGTTTCATTCTTGTTTCGGCTGTTGAATGAACGCGACAAAGAAAAGATTTCGATAATTTTGAATCATAATCCAAGTCGATAAAATTGTCGCATGTTGCTAAAAGTAATAGAATAATATTATAGCTAATTTCTCTGCAGGCGGAATTGTTTGTCTCCTTATAAATCAGTGCTAATTGCGAATTATTGAGAAAATTTTTATAATCTGTTGCGCCTAATTGAAGTCCCTTATTAACTTTTTTTAGTTGTCTCATCGCTTTGTAGCCCTTTGCCATTCTTTTATCCAAAAGGTTCGTTTTTTTCGGCGATATTCCTCGTAGTACTCTTGCTCTGTACTACAAATAAAGAACAGATAGCCGTAGTAGTTAAGGAAATAATCGCGGCGTTATAATTGGGGCAAATTCCTCTAAAACATTTTATTTTTTAATTATCGATTTAGGTTAAATTTAAAAAAATTATTATGTATATCAAATCATTAATTCTCATAGTGATTTGAATTTTCCTGGAATACTTTCAAAAATGGGTGGAATGCCAGTGGTCAAACGTTCATGGCCAGTACTCAACTTAAAATGAAAAGCAATGCCCAATTGCTGCATGATGTTGTCGATTATTTTTTCGGTATTACCATATTCCTCTTTTAGCAAATTTTCGCGCACAAGTGATCGAAATCTGATCTTTAAAATTTTCTTAGTTGAAGCTTTGATAGATACAACGTGCTTGATTTAGGAACCGGTGGAGGTATAGATGGCATAATTGGTGCGGTAATCGGATTTATTTTCTCTTGGTAAAGTTGTATAGTTTTTAAGCGTTGATTGATAAGAGATATATCGGTAATTGCTTTATCGTTGTACTCTGCTGTAGATTCTGCTTCTTTTTCGAAGTCCTCAAACTTAATAATATTTTTCACACCCGCGTTTGCCTTTTTTAAACTTTCATATGCGGCTTTCACACGATCTAACAGCACGTTAAGCTCTTCATGACAATCATTAACAAATACATATCGCTTTCATGGTTTACTGTACACTTTTGCAAAGCAATTTCCGTTCCGTTTACAAGTTTCGTTGTTTATCTCAAGCAATTTTACGATAAGATGCGATTCGATCACTAAAATATAAGATCTCAAGCGATTAAACGATTCGGTAAGAAATCCTAAACGATTACGATATAAGATCCCCAAATTAAGCGATACGATATGATTTCCCGAGTTTCGGAACCATACGAAAACTGAGGATCCGTAATTTAGCTTTTGCTCGAGATCAAGAAGCAATAAAAAACGTCCGTTCGGTTTCAATTTCAGTGGTAGACAAACTTTATTTGCATTATGAATTCTTTTCCTTTATTCCTTGTCAACTGTAACATTCATTATTTGTATGAAAATTTTGAGCTATATCGAAAATAAGAGTGTCTACTCAACTAGAATATTAATTTACAGCTATTAAAATTCCTCTGTTTTAACTAACATACACGTCAGACTAACTGCCTTTCTTATGGAGTGGAATCAACACAGAAGTCTTCCAAAGTACAGGAAATCGGCCGGAATGCAAGGACAGATTGAACAAATAACACAGAACACTAGAAAGATATAGTTGGCATTTCTTGAAAACGGGAGCGGGAATACTATCGGGACCGCTCGAGAAGACGTCTGCCAAATTAGATAGAAATTCAGCAACATGTGCACCGTCAAATACTAAGCCCTAAGACCCAAGCGACGTAGGCGGGAGCCGCGTCAAGTGGGTAAATCAGAAGTGGAGATATCACGGTGGGAGTCACAGAAAGAAGCTGGAAAAATTCAGCAAAGAATTTAGCAATTGTAGAAGAGTCGTCGCTCTCACAGTCACGATGCCTCAAAGAGGAAGGATAATTGCGCTTCGAATTGATAAACCTTCAGAACTGTTTAGGATAGTTATGCAGCGGGGCTCTGATATTAGACGAGTACTTAGCATAAGAGGCCTGTAGCTGAGCGGAGAAACGGTGGCAAAGGTCGATGTAAACTACGTAATCATCGTGGTGTCCTGTGGCACAAAACCTTCCTTAATTCCAATCAAAACAAATCGGGTGAAACAGGCGTCACACTCTCCCAACCCACCTGAACGAAAAATGAGCCCGTTTGATGTTAAAGTAGAAGTCGCCTAGTAGGGAAGGAGACGTGTCGGCAGTGTCGAAACACATGATAACCCGGAGTGCAGGGTGATGACTCGATTCAGGAACCAGAGAGATCAGGCATCTCCTCACAGTCGCACAGTCTGGATCAGACAAAAACACAAGGTCCAGAAACCTACCCGAATCATTAGTCAATACAAGTATATTATTCCAATAAATAATAATATCGCAGCATTGAGACAGACCGAATTAGGCAACGGAGTCTAAAAATGACAAAGCATATTGGGGCATATTGGTGAATGAGTGTATAAGACCATCAGCGTCAGGAGATGTACACAGCCGATGCCGGGAAAATTGAAGTCACCAAAAAATTCGATGTCTTCCGAGCAGGGAGTCAGACAAACTGTCGGCAGACGCAGCGAGCATTTCGTACACTGCGGAGGGCGAACAAGGGGGAACATAAACAGTCAAAACAAATAAACTTCTGGTAAATACTCTCTCTAACCGTACATAGTCCCCCACCATCGACAATAGAAAACGGGTTGGATAGGTGGCAATCCCGGCAGAGACCAGGAACTCGGGGCCGAACAGCTCAGAGTCAGAAATTCCTGCATACAACCAAGTCTCAGTCAGGCAGATAACATCGGTTTTGGACGCACGGGATGAAGAGAAAAGCTTCGCGGTTTTAGAACGCAACCCGGTCACGTTCGCATAATAGAAAGATATCAGACTGGCAAATTTTTTGGTTGCAAAGATGTAACGACTTGAGAGCATGTCATGGCTTTATTTCCGAACACTCGGTGCAGGTTGAAGAAACGGAAGAACTAGTTTCTCTCTTCAGGTGCGCAGCATGGAACAGGTAGTCGCAGACACCGTCACAGGTAGTCTTCTCAGCACAAGCCCCACGCTCAGATATGATGTAATAAAAATCAAACTAAAGTAAAAATAAAAGAGAGTAGATAAAAATAAAAAAGAACGATGACAGAATAAAATAAGATAAAATACGTCAGAGGACAGGGGAAAATGGTCGGATGTAATGAAGATATAATGAATGAATATATACTCGGCCTTAATTTTATGAAAACACGAAATATTCAGCTGGATATTGGAAGAGGAGTCATGAAATACGACAGCATACATATACTCTGGCTGTGGGATCAAATAGATAATTGAAATTGAACATCTTGGCGTATGAAGGCGTCGGAGCTTCCTCCATTCGCAGATACCTTCATATGAGCAAAAGCTGTTAGTGATTCCGGGGGCTACCGATGCTATCTATTAGAGCTAGAAAAAATACATCAAATAAGAAACGTAGCAGTTGGAAAATGCTTAGTGACCATCGATGAAAATAAGGAAGTTTTGGTACGAATTCTAAATTCCCGTGAAACAAGGCATTAAAATAAAGAAAGGTTAAGTCCAAGGTTATGGCAAACCAGTCGAAGAAATCATATTCGTCGAGTATTCAAGCTCAGATGAAACAAAAGGAGGACATTGCGAAGTTAAAAAAACTGGTACTATCATCTAATAGACTAAGCCAATGGGAGTATACTAAAGCAAAGAAGGTAATTGAAGAATTTGCAGATACTTTTGCAATAGATGATAAGAAATATGGAAAAACTGTTATAGCGCAACATAGAATCGACACAAGAGACACCTGACCGATTAAGCAGGCGACAAGAAGATTACTACTAGCGAAGCGAAAAGATGCAGGCACCATGTTTAAAAAAATGTCCAAACAAGGATTAATAGAATAAGAGCCAATGGATGTCTTCATTGGTGCTGTTATCATCGACTAAATGATGTTACAAAGGTATAGGTAAGTCGATACGAAAGATACTGAAAAGTCGAGATTAATCCTGACGATAAGGAGAAAACAGCATTTTCTGTGGGAAGTGGATTTTGGCAATTCAAAGTTATGCCCTTTGGACTTTGCAATATTTTAGCGCTTAATGGAATGCGTCTTACCAGGTTCGACCTGGAAAACTGCCTGGTATATTTGGATGATCATAATTGGAAGAAATTTTGAAGAACACCTTGAAAAGCTTCGAGGAGTTCTCCATAAACTAAGGACAGCCAAACTAAAACTAAGCCCTAAAATATTTCCTCTCTTTGGGAACCATGTCAAATATTTTAGATATGTGGTATTAGCAGAAGGAATAATTCTGAGAAAATGCTTTCGTGGAAAACTGGCCCGTATTATAGGCGATTTGTGAAGAATTTTACAGATATATCACGGGAGCTGCACAGGCTACGAGAAAAGGGTAAAGCATTTGTGTGGACAGAGAAGGTAGAGGACACCTCCGAAAGCAACAAACATTTACGCTGAATACCGATTCAAGTAATATTGGCGTCGTGCTAAGACAAGAAGTAAACGGGCAAGTGTGTCATACTAAAGCAGAGCTCTATCAAAACCAGAGAGAAATTACTGTGTCCCCTGGGAAAAATTGTTGGCTATTTTTGATTCAGCGAAGCATTTTTATAAATTTAAAAATCCTGAAGGATAAGTGGGACGATGACTGAAAATACTTCAATCCTATGATATTGAAATTATTCATCGGAACGGTAGATCCCCTGGTAATGCAGATGAACTTTCACGACGAACTTGTAAGGCGGAGTGTAAATACTGTTCCCGTGTGGAAGGAAAATACTATCAAACGATTTCGCTAAGAACAACTGTCGTACCCTTGACAGGAGGGAACAAGAAGAATTTCGAGAATACATCTCCTATTTTTTGGAAAAAAAAAACGGTGAAAGGCCGCAATAAAAAGATGTTTCAGACGAAAATGCAACGTTGAAGAGCTACAGGGCACAAAAGAATTCGCTGTGTGGAATGTGACGGGTCAGCATGCCGGATGCAGGTATTGATTCCCCGAACATGGTAAAGGATGTGCTGGAAGAATTTCACAAGAAAAAGAAGGACATCTTGGCGTTAATAAAACTTTGCAGAAATTACGAGAACTATTTTATTGGTTGCATACGTAGGAGGACGTGGAGAACTAGTATCGTAAAGGTGCTGTTTGTGCCTGTAGCAAAGGACCTCATATCTTAACAAGGGGAGCAATGCAGTATTACAAAGTTGGAGCACATTTTGAGAGAATTGCGATTGACGTTGCTGGACCATTTTCTGAGTCAGATCGAGGCAACCGATACTGTAAAAAATATTCTTTCTTTTATGTAATGAAAGGCAGCCGGGTAACTTACATTACAATTTTATTTAAATATTTTGTTATAATGTTCCTCTTTGAAATCTCAAAGCCAACTGACTAAAATACAACTGCTACTTTAATAAATTCCTCTGATAAAGCTTCATTCAGAATAATTTCCAACATCCTCAGCCCGCGGGAAATTACAGCTCAAGAGGATATAATAACTGGATTGACCTTCTCAATAGAGTGCTATCAGCTAGGCGCAGTTCGCATGTCCGAACCGTGCCATCTCGACCAGGGAAAGCGTTTTCAATACGAGCTTATTTCCAGTGTAAACGTGGTTTGGATTGATCATACACCAGAACTCTATCGCCATCCTTAAGATGCTTTGAAGTTAGTTTTCGACATACGTGGAATGACCTTAAAGCCTGGGTGTATTCCGTTCTAGACCGTTTCCATAATGCGGCAGTGAGTCGCAAACGTATATTCCAGGCTGACTGAATCTGCTTTCCGCCGACATTCTCATTTTAGGTTCAACTTTTGCAAATTGTATCGAAGGGCCTAGATGGAAGTGAGATGGTGTCAGTGGTGAAAGATCCAAAGGTTCCTCACTGACGTATGTCAAAGGGCGGCTCAAAGTTAAGTCGTGGCTCTTCCGATTGCAGATTTAAGGATTTGCTTAACGCTTCGCACCAATCGCTCTCAAAATCCGCCCCACCAAGTGGCTTGCTATACAATTAAATGCCAGGAAATTCGGTTCGCTGGGGAACACGTTACTAAACTGCTCTAAATATTTTGAGGCCTTCTTAAAAGATTTGGCATTATCAGAGTATATAGAATGCGATATGCCTCGACGTGCTATAAATCGTCGTATTGCTAAAAGGAAGCTCTCTGTGGTCATACTGGCGCTCAATTCTAGGTGGACGGCTCGTACCACGGCGCAAGTGAATATTATAAAATAAACCTTTGAATAGTTACGTTTGCTTTCATGAGTATCAATATACAAGGGACCCGCAAAATCCACGCCTACCGTCTCAAACGGTCCAAACGCTATCAATCTCTCACGAGGCAGTGGAGCAAAGGGTCGCGAGGCGGCCTTGCGGTCTTCTTTTCTTTCGTCCTTTCAGAATCCAAAACTTTTCTCGCAGCCGTGTAAGCATTAATCCGGTTCCACTATGTAGGGTGGATTGATGCATATCGTCGATAATTAGGTTGCTAATCGAAGAGGATTTAGCTAAAATGATGGGGTGCATGATATTAATGTTTTCATTTAAGCATTGTAGCCTTCCTCTGACTCTTAAAATCCCTTTTTCGTCCAGAATTGGATCCAATGAAAAAATTCTTGAAGCCCTTGGTAAGGGCTTGCCATTTCTTAATGCCAATAGCTCGTCATAAAGTTCTTTAGCTTGAACGTGCTTTAACCAATAAGCCTCCGCCCTATAAAGCTTTTCAGCTGTCAAATATTTACAGTACAGCTTATTGATTCTGCGCTGTATTAGTTTCTACAAGTAAAGTTGGGAGCGCCAAAAGAACATTTTGCAAAGAGTCTTCGCTTTGGGTGTCACTCTCGAACTCTTTCAGCCAATCTGGTCCGCTCGCCCAAAGAGTAGAACTACATAAATTTCGCGCTGATATTCCACTCGTCAACAAATCGGTTGGATTATCCTTTCCAGAACAGTGTCTCCACCTAGAAACGTTCGTGTGCTGCCTTATTTCTTCAACTCGACGCGTAACGTAGGGCTTCCATTTCTTCGTATCTCCCTTGATCCATTTCAACGCTATCTCTGAGTCCGATCACATGTAGTAAGTTTCGAAGTTTAATTTTAATGAACGCTTCAAATAATCACATAATCGTGCTGCGATTAATGCCGCTGTGAGTTCAAGGTAGGGAATCCACTCACCACTAAATTTCCTAAGCTGCAATTTCTGGAGTTTCGTACTGCTTGATGATTTTCTTTCAGTTACATTCTCTGGTATATTTAAAGGAACATTCGCGAAAGGTCTTTGTTTGTGTTGAACATTTTTCAACCGAACATTTAATTTCGCTAACACGCCGATAGCTAGGTCTTCATATTCCGTCTGTAATAACGATCTCTTCTGTATTTCATCATTAATGCCATTCGTGCGCAGCTCTCTGGATCAAAGCGGTTCAGCTCTCTTCGATTTCATCGTAATTTTCAGCATTGGTCTGAGTTAGCCGTGATTCAACCTATTGTAGATATTTCGCATCATTTTTGGCGATTTTGGTAACTTGACCACGAAAGGTTCTACGCGTTCTTCGCGTCGTTTCGGCACCAAAATGTAAAAAAATATTCTTTCTTTTATTTAATGAAAGACAGCCGGGTAACTTAGATTACAATTTTATTAAAAAATTTTGATATAATATTCGCCTTTGAAATCTCAAAGCCAACTGACTAAAATACAACTGTTACTTTAATAAATTCCTCTGATAAAGCTTCATTCACAATAATTTTCAACAGATACATTCTTTTGGTAATGGATTATTTTATTAAGTGGCCAGAAGGATATTCAATCTTAAATGAAGTAACAAAGTCAGTAGCAGAGGAGTTAGTCACAAACTGGATCTGCAGATTTGGCGTTCCTCACGAGCTTGTTTTCCGATAAAGGACGAAACTTTGAACCCCAAGTATTCCAGAAGGTTTGTGACATTCTTGGCATAAGAAAGATGCGGACAACACCACTTCACGCACAGTCGGACGAAATGGTTGAACGGTTTAATAGAACAGGATATCGAATCCACTGAAGACCGATTATTTCTAGCAAAACATAACCGATTGCGAGTTTAGCAAAACATAACCGATTGCGAGTTTTTGGGTCGCGAAGCGTAGGAGAGCCATCTTGCGCAGATGTATAAATTTTGCAAAATTATCAAAAAAACTTGGAAGGATCTAAGATAATAACTATTCTGCGGCTATAGCATATATGCTAATCAACAACGGAGGAAAATCTTGTATTAGGCAAGTAAAATTAAACTTTACAAAAGGCTTTTTATCGGAATTGGTACACCAGAAAAGTGAGTCCCGGTTCAGGCGTCAGGGGGGTTAGTTTTCAACCCCTCTAACCACCTAAGCTAGTAAGCTCGATTAGCCAACTCAGAGCTTGAAAAACATTGAAATAGTGAAAAGTGACTAAAGTTACATTTAACTTCGCACCTGGCCCAGCTACAGGTGTGAGATACGACAAACTGAAGTCACCTAACGACAAAGGAGAAAATCTGTAAGTTAAATTACAATTACAATTGTAATAATAATCTTAGTCAGAAACTAGTATTAGATAATTCTCATAATTAATGCAATAAATTTGATATATTAAGCAAGAAAGTTGGTCGTAACGAAAACGAAAATTTTCCAGTCTTTAAAAAAAATTCACCTAGAAAAAGCCATGTAAACTAGGGGGTGACCTTAATAAATCACAGGAATCTTATACCAGGTAGGTAGCCTAGCAAGAAAACAAAACCTCCACCCAATTGCAAAAGACTTGAACTTTAGCAAGCTTAAAGAAACTTTACTTAAAACGAACATAAAAGCTCAGATAACCAATCTGGAGCGGAAGCCTGTAAAATATACGCCATAGACTCTAGGAAAAAAAAAACATAATCATAGACCTGATCAAACAGAATAAAATAGAATTCTATACGTACACCGCCTAAGAGGACAAGCCTTCAAGCCTGCTGCAATAGGGTATACATTCTTTAACGAACGTGGAGGAAATTAAATCAGAGTTCAAGGAACTTTTCCCAGACGTGACAACTCTGAAAGTTGCGAGATCCTCTACCAACCAATCAAGAAAAAGCAATACACCCTCGATCATTTCCCTATCAAACTGGATCCAAAAGTAGACCCACTCGACATTGTGAAAATGAAATATTTTTACTCCAAAGAGTAACCTGGGAGAGGATTAGAAGCGGGGAACCAATCCAGTGCCTTAGCTGCCAAGGCTTCGGACATCTAGCTATTAATTGTGGACATTATGCCGCAAATGTGCAGGCAAGTACGCCTAAAAAAAATGCACACAAACGGAGGGCGAGGTTCAGATGACTAGATGCACGAACTGTAACTCGGATGAACACCCGGCCAGCTATAGGGGCTGCCCTAGTTATAAAAACTACATCACCGCTAGAAAATTGAGATCGTCCCAACCTTAACAAAACCTACCGACGTCTGCTCAAGGAACTGAATACAAAGCTAACATGATAAGAACGGGCATCATCTACAGAGACGCCTTCCTGAAATCGAAATGGATTCAAGAGATAAGGCCCAGGTATACTATCGACCTGGAGACAACCCAAGTGGGGGCATTAACAAATTGAACAAAAGTATATCAGAACTCTTTGGACTATCTATGGAGGGCCTCTTTGGAGAGATTAACCACTTAATGACATCACTGCCTAGATACGGATCCATACCACAAAAAAGGCAGGCTATTCCACTGTTTATACTCAAACTTTCGTATTGGGAAACATAAAAGCATTATTCTAAAACTCAACGTTGGCTCCTTAATAGATAACGGAAGAAGAGCCCAAATAAACCGCCTACTCGAGAAACACACACCAGACTTCACAATGATTTCGGAAACCAAACTCAAACAGGACAAACATATACTAAGGCTTCAACACACTAAGGGACGACAGCGGCCAAGGAGTGCCTCTACTAATTAAAAATTGTATCAAATACACAGGAATCCACATAACCCCTCCCCATGTCTCTTTAGTACTGGCAGCAGTCAGACTTTTAGACTCGTCTATAGCTCGTAATATATTATTAGGAAGCATATACCTTCCCACTAACCTTACTTCAACTATTACGGAAAATCTCCTAAATTAATTGGCCACTGTAGCAACCAACTACGACGTGGTCTTCCTGGGAGGAGACTGGAACGCGAGACACAAGGAATGGGGCAACACATCCGAGAACTTGAACGGCTCTAAAATTCATAAATGGATGGACGATAACGGACTAACCTCGGGACTATATATAATCTCACCGTTATTTCCAACCTTCCCCAGGAGCGCATCCATCCTCGACTTTTTCATATCCACCGAAAGTAAGAGCAGACTTAATACTGAACAAGGCATCTGCGAAACAACATCCTCTTTTTCGGACGGAAATCCTAAGTACGAAAAAGTGCCATGTCAAAAAACTTGACCTCGGCAGCCAAAATAAACACCTAAAAATTCCAGTTCCAATTAATGAAAACCAAAGGACAATGGACAAAGCAATTAAAAAAATTTTATATAAGAACACTTAATAAAGACTCTAACGAATATAAAGCTTTACTGTCACGCATCAATTGTCTCAACAAAATAATAAACGAAAAAATAAATCACCATCTCAACACAATTCCAGGACAGACTTAAAAGAATAAAACCTGGATCCAATGCGTTCAAAGAAATATACAACATAATTGGCAAGCAGAAACCCGCAGGAACGGAGAGCATATCAACCCAAAAATATGTAACATCGAATCAGAACGAGATCTTCTCAGCCTTCCAGTCCTACTACAGTCACCTCTATAGGGAAAGGTCGCCCACACACAACTAACTACCCAAGTGGACGATGTAGCCAACGATTTTTTAGCAAGGAACTCCAATGACAATAGAGAGTATACCCAAATATAAACCTCACTCTGAATTACACTATGTTAAACTCTGGCGACGAAATATTCATAAGGCCCGAACAGGTTGAACTCATAGTCAAACACACAATAAACGGGAAAAAATCCATTTGTCTCATCAAAAGACTCTCAGTAAGAGCAATAACCTTCCTAACAACGATCCACAACCACTGTCTGAATAACAGCTACTTCTCGAGAGTATGTAAACTATCCAAACTCATACCCATAAAGAGAATCCAAACTCCTGTGCTGTCGAGAACTTTAGACCCATTCAAATGCTATCAAATCTGGGCAAAGTTTTTAAGAGAATTGTGGCAGCAAAATTCGAAGACTTCTGCGATACAGACAGAGTGATACCAGCTTTCCAATTTGGCTTAAGGAGGGAGCATTCCACTAACCACGCCTTATTTAAATTATTTAGCTTATGGAACTCCTACTAGACTCATCAAACTGTTTATTGACTTCCTAAGGAACAGTGTAATGTACGTAAATACCGCAGGCGGCAACTCTGAAAAAATAACAGTCACATCAGGTGTCCCCCAAGGCTCAATAACAGGACCGATGATGTATAACTTTTTCCTATCAGACTTCCCACATCTCCACCAACGAAACAATGGCAACGAAACAACGGGCATTCTTCTTCCCCTACTTCGACACCAAAGCCTAAACACTAAAACCAAGCTGTTAATTTATAAACAACTGATCATACCAACCATGACGTATGGATTTATAAACTGGTTCCACATTTCATCAACGACAGCACAAAAACTTGAAGTCTTTGAACGTAAAATCTGGATATATTGCCCAGGGGCACACTACAGTTCTAGAAACAAAAGATTCTCCAAAACTTACATCTATACTAAAGCTGGTATCATACCACTGTCTGCGACACGTGAAGTATTTCCTGTCACCAGTGAAAAACATTTGAACTTCGCGTTTTGTTTTCTATCAATTCAGCAGGGGCATCGACCATCGACCCAAATCAAGGTGCACATGTGCGACCGATCATGCTGACGATCAGCAATAAGTAAATGGATAGAATGACAACTTTGAGGGTGATCGAAGTGGATTCGGCAGTTTTTGAACAACACCTTGCGAGACAACATTATTAAAACGGAAAGATAATTACTTTAATTAAGTCAAGTGGTTTTAGTTTTTGATTTCATTTTGAATAGTATTGTAGTGTATTGTATTGTGTTTTTTTTTTTGAATTAAATTAAATTGGTTTTTTAAAGTGTCCTTTTCCTGTTTGCTGAAGCGAAACATTGGTCCTTCGAGCCCTTCAAGATCCAGCATCTTGGAAGAATACCGTTAGTCCTTTTCCTTTATAGAGTGCATATAAGTGTGAACAGTGATTAAAAGGATTAGTTTAGTTAGTTTAGAATCTTGTAATATCGAGCTCTTAAAAGCTGCAATAAAAAAAACAAATTAACTTCTACCAATCCGATCATGGCTCAAATTCCACTTGATTCTTTGCTAAAAATGCAAAAATCTTTAATCGAACAGATGACAAAGTTCATCGCGAATACCAAAAAAACTGCAACAGCAAAGCGAACCCATGGATTTTATCTTGTCCGAATAAACGGCTGGCATGACCTATGGCAACAATTTCTTGCCAATGACCATACAATTTCACTTCTAAAGTCAGCTGAAGATATTTCAAAAGAATATTTTGCCTTGGATCTGTTTTCAGTCCAAGAGGAATTATTTTATGAATTTAAAGGGGAACTCGTAGATACGGCAGCGAAACTTGAGAAGACTGCCGAAGCTGGGGATCCAACTAGTTCACGTTCACCGGAGGAACGTCGCGAGTTTTCAGAAAATCATGTCTCGATACATACCAATCTACCACGCTTATCAATTCCCAAATTTTCAGGAGATTATAAGGAATGGATCAGCTTCCGTGATCTTTACCTCTCCATAATACATCAAAACCCTAATATGGAAAACGTTCAAAATTCCATTACCTAAAATCATCATTAGCAGGCGAAGCTGCAAATAGCATTAAACATCTTAGCATAACAAATGCTAATTACACTTCAGCGTGGACAATATTATCAGAAAGATATGAGAACAAACTTTTTCTAGTTTCTGCTGTATTAAAAACTTTAACTTCTCAGCAAAAAATAACTACTGATACAGCAACCTCGATTAAAAATTTGCTCGATGTCACGAACGAATGTTTGGCAACGTTACATAATCTATCGATCAACACATTGCATTGGGATCTCATCATTGTTCACCTGTTAACCTTGAAATTATCCCCAGAATCCCATAAAGCATGGGAAGAATCGATCGGTGACAATACTGAAGTTCCTACCTGGCCACAATTAAAGAAATTTTTGGAATCCAGATTCAGAACATTAGAAGCGATCTCAGTAGATAAACCAAAACCGTGGTCGGGGAAATCTGAGAATAAATTAAAAATACAAAACTTCTATTCAACAGAGTCCACTTGTAAGCTCTGTACAAATCGTGTAAAGCATTCGGTGCGCTCATGTTCGAAATTCCTGAAACTTAACCCTAAAGAACGACTCAAGTTTGCGAAAGCAAAGGGATTTTGCTTAAATTGTTTGGGGCAATATCATTCAATGAACAAATGTCTGAGTTCCAATAAGTGCAGTGAGTGCGGATTCAAACATCATTCTCTAATACATGACGCGATGACAAACCAAAAAATCAATTCGGGTTTAAATATCCAAAATATATCCAACGCGAATACAATGGGCGATAGCCAGAATAAAGTAGAAAAGTAGAAAATACACAAATATCAAATGTCGCTACTCATTTCATTGCCCGAAATAAACAGGTGTTGCTTGCTACCGCCGTTGTTTACGTTATAACAGGTCACGGTGTTCACATGACACGTGCCCTAATCGACCCCGGCTCTCAAGCCACTTTTATCACCAATTCAGCGATCCGTAAAATGAAGGTCAAAGTCTCGAAAACTTTAGTAAATGTAACTGGCTTAGGTAATTCGAATACAGCTACGTCACATAAAATGGCACAGATAACTATTGCAGGTATGGATGCAAACCAAAAAATGTCTGTGAATGCTGTGGCCCTGGATAACTTAACAGACCTTTTGCCATCTAAAGTTATACAAGAACAAAAGTGGAAGCATTTAGAAGGATTGACACTAGCTGATCCCAACTTTCACACCCCCGATCGAATAGATATTCTTATTGGGCCGGATATATATCCAATGATTGTATTAGATGGCGTGAACGTTGGTCCACTAGGCACACCTTTGGCACAAAAAACTATATTTGGATGGATTCTCACGGGGCCAGTTTCAGACCATGTTGAAAAAGCCAAGCCGGAAATTACAGCTTTAATTAGTACGATGGATTGCTCTTTCGAGAT
The DNA here is from genome assembly GCA_964036015.1 of Leptarthrus brevirostris. Classification (NCBI taxonomy): domain Eukaryota; kingdom Metazoa; phylum Arthropoda; class Insecta; order Diptera; family Asilidae; genus Leptarthrus; species Leptarthrus brevirostris. Next base: position 11,494,421 of record OZ038376.1, on the reverse strand, counting down.
ACAACAATTTTGGGAACAAGAAGAAGTACCCGCTAGTAATATTTTGACTCCTGAAGACAAATTCTGTGAAGATTTTTATCGAAAAACGCACACGAGAAAACCAGACGGATCTTACATAGTGCGATTACCATTTAGACATTTATTCGACGACAGTCTCGACCTCTCATTGGGTTCATCACGAGGCGTTGCTTTGAAAAGATATATTTCACTGGAGCGCAATTTGTCAAAAAAGGGAATATTAAAAGAATATAATAGTGTGATTGAAGACTATTACATTTCTAAGCAAATGGAGGAATTACCATTTAGACAGCGTATGGTATCACTCGAAAGTGAAAAGGGAGATTCCAGTAAAAGTTTTTATCTTCCGCATCACGGAATAGTCAAATCAAGCAGCTCTACTGCCCGTTTAAGAGTCGTCTTCGACGCCTCGTGCAAAACTACTTCGGGTTCATCTTTAAATGACAATTTACTTACTGGAGCTGCTTTGCAGCAAGATATTTCCGACATAATTACGCGATGGCGATTTCATCGTTATGTCTTTACAGCCGACATTGCGAAAATGTATAGGCAAATATGGCTACACTCGGATGATATTGACAACCAACGAATTCTTTGGCGTTCTTTTCCAGGAGAGTTCATAAAGGATTATCGATTACTTACAGTTACCTTTGGAGTATCTTGTGCTCCGTACTTAGCCATCCGAACCCTTCATCAACTAGCCGAAGATGAAAAATCTAACTATCCTGAAGCCTCAGAATGTCTTTTACATAATTTTTATGTTGACGATGTGTTAACAGGATGTGAGTCAATTTCTAAGCTTAATACCTTAAAAAACAATTTAATAGCCCTCTTAAGGCGAGGTGGATTTCATTTACGGAAATTTTCAGCCAACCATACAGCTCTTCTCGAAGATTTACCTCCTCAAGACATATCTCCTGAGTCAATTATAATGTTTGAAGGAAATAACCTTGTCAAGGCCCTAGGAATAATTTGGAACCTCCAAGATGATACTTTCCGGTACTAGGTGAAATTCGAAAATGATGGGCCATCCACCAAACGTAATATTTTATCGAAAATAGCAAAGCTGTACGATCCTCTCGGCTGGATTAGTCCAATAATCATATATGGTAAAATCTTGATCCAGAAACTTTGGCTTGCTGGCATCGACTGGGATACTTCTGTCCCACATAATCTACAACAGGAATGGCAAGCGTTTACAAGGGAATTAAAGGAAATACAGAGTTTCAGACTACCACGCTGGTTTGGATGCCTTCCCTCGTCATCAACAGAGTTTCATGGGTTTTGTGATAGCTCTGAAAGGGCGTACGCAGCTGTAATATATGCAAGAATTATAACTTCAAATGGAGATATAATCACAAACCTAGTTACGTCGAAAACTAGGGTAGCGCCAGTAAAGACGATATCCCTACCGCGATTGGAGTTATGTGGTGCACACTTGCTCTCCAAACTAGTGCGGAATCTAAAACAAAGTTTAAACAACGAATATAAGTTCACTCTGTGGACTGATTCTTCTATCGTACTATCTTGGTTGGCCGGTCATCCAAACCGGTGGAAACAATTTGTAGCAAACAGAGTAGCAGAAGTTCATATGAACGCCCCCGGAATTCAATGGCGACATGTTGAATCTGAAGATAATCCCGCTGACATAGCGTCGAGGGGAGTATTCGCTTCAACATTAATAAGTTAATCGAAATGGTGGAAAGGCCCAAAGTGGTTAACCGAGAATAAAAATAATTGGCCTCTAACACAATCAGAGAAATCCCCAGAAGAGGCACTCCAAGAACTAAAGAAAGTTTACAATTTCAAGCTTATAATCACTACCGAAAAATTAATAGAGCGTTTTTCAAGCTACCCTCGGGCATGTCGTGTCATTGCATATTGTTACAGGTTTTTAGAGAAATTAAAGTCAGAAGAAAACATCATCCATCTTGCATATCTTTCCACGAGTGAATTAAAGAGAGCCAGGCACATCTTTATTAAACAGTGTCAGTACCAAGCATATTCTGAAGAAATAGAGGATTTATTGGCAAAACGTCCCGTCTCCAAGAAAAGCTCTTTAATCACTCTGACTCCATTTCTAGATGAAAACAACATACTTCGCGTCGGCGGACGCTTTGAACACGCCGACATAAGCTTCGCCGAAAAACATCCCGTCATCCTTCCGCGAAGATCCAAATTAACATCTTTACTGATAGATCATCTTCATCAAAATACATTGCATGGCGGGTCCAATTTGATCTTATCACTAATTCGACGGAAATTTTGGATACCAGGGGTTAAAGTAACTATTAAACAACGCCTACACCTATGTATTACTTGTCAACGATGGAAAAGGGATTCTCCAACTCAACTTATGGGCGACCTACCTCAGGACCGAATAACTTTGGTCAGACCCTTTTATGCGGTGGGAATCGACTTTGCCGGCCCAATAACCATGAAGTTAAACAAAACCAGGAATTCAAAACTTGGGAAAGCTTATATTGCATTATTTATCTGTTTTGCCACCAAAACAGTACATATTGAAGCGGTAAGCGACTTAAGCTCAGACGCGTTTCTAGCGTCACTAAGAAGATTCTTCTCTCGACGAGGCGTTTGCCGCGAAATATACTCTGACAACGGAACAAATTTCGTGGGAGCCCAAACGATTTTAGAGAAAGAAATAAGGCAAGCTCTTAAAAATAACTTACGCATTGCTTCTGATTTCTGCATTAACCAAAATATTAATTGGCATTATATTCCTCCTGGAGCCCCTCATTTCGGAGGACTGTGGGAGGCAGGAATTAAATCAATAAAATTCCATTTAAGAAGAATCATCGGGCAGGCCAATCTTACGTTTGAAGAGCTTACCACCATCTTAACACAGATTGAAGCGGTTTTAAACTCCAGGCCACTATGTCCTTTAACGTCAGACCCAGAAGATTTTAACCCTCTAACTCCAGGTCATTTTCTTATTGGAGACGCACCGTTAGCCCTTCCCGAGCTTGATTTCAGTGTGACAAAAACATCTCATTTGTCTCGATGGCAATTTATTCAAAAATTAAGACAAGATTTCTGGAAAAGATGGATTTCCGAGTATCTTCCCAGATTGCAGCAAAGACACAAGTGGAAGATTGAAGTCCCATCTGTTAAACCTGGAGACCTCGTAATATTGAAGGAAGAAAACGTGCTACCTTCGGCTTGGAAATTTGCAAGAATTTTGGAAATTCATCCCGGAAAAGATAATAAGACTAGAGTGGTAACTTTGAGGACCCCACATGCTACATTAAAAAGACCAATTAGCAAAATCTGTCTTCTCCCGTTTCTTCATGAATCTCAATAACTAATAAGCGTACCAAACTACTTACTTGATTACTTAATTAGAAATATATGTAGATCTAGAATTATGTCCAAATAGCTCTCGACCTAAAACCTAAAACCAAATACACAAGTGAGTTCAATAGTTATACTTTTCTTTCTTCACAGTGAAACCGTCACAAAGAAAATCATGTCGAACAAAGGGTGGTATATCATTCTTGTCCTCATGTACGCTTTAAAAGAGGCAACTTGCTTAATCGCTTATGACTGTGGTCACGAGAGGATGAACAGGACCCGTATATCTTTATTAAATACGGAAGAATGTGAAGTGAAAATGCCAACTATTTCTCAAGAATATGAAGACATCCAACTGCTAGAACTGAATGAAATCGCATCTCTTCACATTTACCAATGCAAAATAAACGTTTTACAATCAATTTATTACTGTGGCATGTTCAGCCATCTTTCACTGGTTCCAGGAGGACTGAGCACTTTCATTATAGGAATATCTAAAGATGAATGCCTTCTTATTCACAATAATGGTACCTACCGCTTGCAAAACAATAAATTAATAGCTGACATTCGTGTTAACGCTTCTACTCATGCCTCAGAGATTGTTGCTGGATCCGTGGATGCTAATGGGCATTGCCAAGGAACGTCTTATTCGTATGCGGGAAAATCCTGGAACGATGTCATAGTAATGCAAACCTTTGAATTCACGATTGTAGACTACTACGGCTCGGTTCGATTAAACGATAACCAAGTCATCCTTTGCAACAATATCCTTTGTCCATACTTACAACGCCAATGCATGGACATTGAATTTGGAATGAGTTTTTGGGATTTAATTCCCGATGCATCTTGCGAAACCCTTAACTATAACGTACTGTATCAGGGAAACGCTACCAGAGCTCAGAATGTAGACATTAAGGATAGCAAAGCACACATGATTTACACGGTAAATGCTGGTGATACCATTTTTGCACTCGAAATCATAAAACCAATATCCGTCTGTCGTTACAACGGGTTCCAGACTGAGCATCCTCGTTTGGTCATTGTTCGTAAATCTGTTTATGGATATTGGTTTAGCAAAAAGGCACCAAATTCAAAAAATCTGGATTTACTGACATATATAAATGCTAAATTCGTCTATGTTGAGAGGCATGTCAAATCTCAAATTATGTCATTATATCTAAATCTTATTCACAAAAAATGTGAATTGGAGCGTGATGTATTAAGAACGCAACTTGCAGTAGCACACAATCATCCAGCTGAGTTTGCATTAATGAGAATGAAGGGACCAGGCTATACTGCAGTACCTAGAGGAGAAGTTATATATATTGTCAAATGTCAAGCCGTTGAAGTAACTATCCGGAAAACACCAAGATGCTTTAATGAACTCCCGGTGTTGTATAATAATCAAACCTATTTTATGGCTCCCACGACTCATCTTCTGCAAAAATACGGCACAGAAATAATGTGTTCTTCAACTCTAATTCCCGCATACTTCCTTCATGCTTCTTGGTACGGATTCAATCCGCAAAGCCATCGTCTGGAATCACCCGAAAAGCTTAAACCTACTAAGGATATTCCTTGGACTTACCAGGAATCTCACGATCTAATTAAAAGTGGTATTTACACAATGGAAGATTCGGAAGATTTAAGACATCAAATAATGTACCCCAGTGAAAGGCGAGCTATCGAGAATGTTCTCACTAGAGCTCTAGTAGGCCACGACACAGATCATCAGGATATAAATGTGCTTCATTTGTTTTCGAAAAATCATTTAGAAAAGATAACGGACTATTTCCAAAATTACAGGTGGATTCTATCTGGCTTTGGGAATGTGTTTTCATGCATAATCGGGATCTGGATTATCATACGTATTCTAAAATACATAGTCGCCACTATCATTAACGTGAGGTTGATAAGAACAGTAAGTGATAACAGTTGGTGTCTGTTAGCTGCAATGGGTAGCTCACTCACTAGCTACATTCTCCACAGACAAACCCATCGCACATTTACAACCAATGAAGCTACCTCTCAATCAGTCGATGTCGAAGCAAATAAACCAGCAACAATCAATTCCGAATCTGCAGAAATGAAGGAAATATCACTTGAGTCTCTTCGCCAGCAAACCAGAATTTATCCGGATCTATCAGTTTAAAGCCTACTTATATGCACTCGCCCTCCAGTCCTAACTAACCTTTTTCTACCTTTCCTATATTTCTCCTGTAATTCCTTTAAGTGCGGGCGAGTCGGGGCGCCCCTTAAATAGCCCCTCATCATCATCGGGTGTTTATTCTACGTAGGAGGAATTGCCTTCGCTAGAAGCACCCTTTTATCTAACCGCCCAGTCTAATTTATTTCCAGGGTTTTCATTTTGAAATCATCCATTTCAAGGCCGCCCAAGATGTCTGCGACACGTGAAACATTTCCTGTCACCAGTGAAAAACATTTGAACTTCGCGTTTTGTTTTCTATCAATTCAGCAGGGGCATCGACCATCGACCCAAATCAAGGTGCACATGTGCGACCGATCATGCTGACGATCAGCAATAAGTAAATGGATAGAATGACAACTTTGAGGGTGATCGAAGTGGATTCGGCAGTTTTTGAACAACACCTTGCGAGACAACATTATTAAAACGGAAAGATAATTACTTTAATTAAGTCAAGTGGTTTTAGTTTTTGATTTCATTTTGTATAGTATTGTAGTGTATTGTATTGTGTTTTTTTTTTTTTTTTAATTAAATTAAATTGGTTTTTTAAAGTGTCCTTTTCCTGTTTGCTGAAGCGAAACACCACTCATCAGATACATGATAAATCTATCACAGAAAGTAGTGGAAAAACTACAAAACCACGATAATCTGCCCATAAGGGAAATATATGAGTGGGATATATTCTCAAAAATAGACGACTACTATCCCTCACCAGTGGCCATGGCAAACGATACCGCAAAAGCTCTACTTGAGGACACTCAGATAGATTACGCAGATTTTTTAGGTGACCGCTTGTGGGAAAGCAAAATAGAAGATAGCCTACTGCGACAATAGGTCCCCTCTCTTAAATCTATAAATAAATGTGAAATTCGCCCAAATAAATAAACATTAGAATTGAGAGTATATATAACGACAAAAGTACTATATTACAAAGAAAAAAACTCAGGAATAGTTATAAGGAAAAAAAACTGTCAGAATAGCAAGCTAACGTTAAGATAATCTAATTGATACAATTCAATAATATAAGGATATTTTATGTAAACTCGACTAGATGGCTTTTCCCAATGTCTCTATTTTACGTATATGTATCTACTATGCCTAGCATATAGTCTCATAGCATATCATTCCAAATACAAATTATAACTTTCACTCAGATTTCTAGAATGACAATGTTTAAGTTAAAAATTAATAAGTAAGCAAAGGCTGTGATATAAACAACTATATACACTATCTAAGATTTATTACATATGTAGACCTTGAGTCAAAGAATAGGTGAGACACACCCGTCGCACGTGTGGACAAATGTATTGATTTTAGCTTAGTGTAAATTCTACCACTTAAAAGATACCTAGAAGCTCGCATATATGAAACTTTATTCTGTCAGGTTTATTGAGCCAAACGTTTTAGCTCATAGCTTATGTATTGTAAAAAAAAACGCTTGTATATGTAGAAAGTAAGAAAAAATTTAACATTCTTGTATAGTCGAATAAAGAAAATCTTGAATCCAAACACTATTCGACATCGGAGCTAATTCTAGCGGCTTCAAGGAAGGAGACATCTGAAATTATTTTAATTCGATCACGGATTTGGAATCAGCAACCTCGAAAACTCCCGTGTACGAATTTTTGTTCGCTTATCTCAATTTTTCAAGAGATTTTTTTCAACTGGAGCCGCAATTCCGGCCACTGGTCGGCGGCGACATTTTGTTTCAAAGCCAAGGAAAGACAAATCTGCCAGAAGTTTTTCGCTAAATCCTATGCAACCGGCGCACTCTGGTAACATCGCAAAAAAACTTTCGCAAGCAGTGAAGTATTTTTAACCGACTTCCCAAAAACAAAGAGGTTCTAAGTTCGACGCGTATTTTTTTTTTTTTTGTGTCTGACCGGGCATAACTTCGTAACGCGTCGACCGATTTTGATGATTCTTTTTTTGTTGGGTAGAGTATGTTCACCGATTGGTACCATGTAAAAAAAATTTTTGGTAGGGTGGTGGTGGGGGGTGGGGGTGAAACCTAACTTTGTAACGCGTGGTCCGATTTGGGTGGTTCATTTTTTGTTGTACATAGTATGGTCCCCCATTGCTAATAGGAGAAAAAAAATTTGAAAGAGGGTGGGGGGAGGGGGAGGGGTAGTCTAACTTTGTAGCGCGTGGACCGATTTGGATAATTCTTTTTCTCTTGGGTAGAGTATATTCTGTGGTTGGTACCACGAGAAAAAAATTTTGGTTTGTTGGGGGTGGGGGGTGGGGTGGAACCTAACTTTGTAACGCGTGGTCCGATTTCGATGGTTCTTTTTCTGCTGTATAGAGTATGATCCCCCTTTGCTACTAGGAGAATAATTTGGTCCTAGGGTGAAAGGTGAGGGTTGGGGGGAGGGGTAGTCTAACTTCGTAACCCGTTAACAGATTTGGATAATTCTTTTTCTATTGGGTAGAATATGATGCTTGGTTGATACTACGAGAAAACAAATGTTGGTGGGGTTGGGGGGTGGGGGTGGGTGGAACCTAACTTTGTAACACGTTGTCCGATTTGGATGGTTCTTTTGCTGTTATATAGAATGTGATCACCCATTGCTAATAAAACAATAATTTGGTCCATGGAGGGGAGTTGGGTTGGGGGGATGAGTAGTCTAACTTCGTAAAGCGTGGACCGATTTCGATAATTCTTGTTCTATTGGGTAGAATATGATCCTTGGTTGATACTACGAGAAAACAAATGTTGCTGCGGTGGGGGTGGGAGAAGGGGGTGGAACCTAACTTTGTATCGCGTGGATCGATTTATATGGTTCTTTTGCTGTTGTATAGAGTGTGATCCCCATTGCTAATAGGAGAATAATTTGGTCCTATGGTGGTGGTGGGGGAGGGGTATTAACTTCGTAACGCGTGAACCGATTTTGATGATTCCTTTTCTGTTCGGTAGAGTATGTTCCTTGATTGATACCATGAGAAAAAAAGTTTGGTGATATGGGGGTGACGGTGAGGTAGGGGGTTAAAACTAACTTTTAACGCGTGGACCGATTTGGATGGTTCTGTCTTCGTTGTATAGAGTAGAAGACACTAAAAAGTGAAAAATAAAATAGTTTTAAAAAAAGAGTTGAACCGACTTCACAAAAAGCGCTAAAAAGCATAAAATAATTTTGAATTTTATATCTATTACGACATTTTGAAGTCGGTGCAAATTAAACAAATAAAACAACTACATAACCACAATTGAAAATAATACATAATACTACCTGAACGTTTCAGCTTACGGGATCATAAGAAATGACGATTAAATATTTTTGTTGTAGTCGTTTGGTTTGTTTGATTTGCACCGACTTCAAAATGTCGTGATAGATATAAAATTAAAAATTATTTTATGATTTTCAGCGCTTTTTGTGAAGTCGGTTCAACTTTTTTTTAAAAACTATTTTATCTACTTTTAAAAAATGATCTGGACTGTTCACTCAATTCCATGATTTTCGATAGTGGCTTCAATCGCTCTACAATTATTTCAAAAATTCAGACTTGCTTGAACCAAATTCAAGCATGCGCGTGAAACTAAAGCTGTAAGCTAGTCATGCTACTTATAAAAGAGAGTCTTTTTAGCTTTTTAAACTATAATTTTTTATAGATACACATTAATATGGATATTTTTTGTATAGATTTCCCGTGGGAATCCTAAATCTTTCCGAGATAAAGTATAGGCTATGACAATCTGAATTACATCTGCCTTCTAACAGTAAAATAATTTTGAATTCGGCCCAGTAGTTTCCTGGATTATCTCTTACATATAAACAAACTTTCTTTATTATATTAGTATAGAAGTATCTATTTATTCAAAATTGTTAGGAATTCTGCGCTGTGCTACCTTTCTGTACTCTTCTTATTAATACTATATTCATTTAGAACTAAATGTCGTATACAAAGTAAGAGAATGTAAAATATGAGACTTTAATTAGATTGATTCACATAAAAACTAACTGTAGTTAAAAAAAAACAGTCACCGCAACACATCCTTTATACAGCAAAAATCAATTACACATCCTTCTCATTTTACCAAGTAGATACTTATACAAAAATTTAATCAGAGAACCTCATTGGCCGTATTGAAGTCTTTCTAATAATTAAAAGAGCTTTATTCCCTAACCTTTTTATCCCTCATGGGTAGCACGCTTTTGTTGTCTAGATAAGGTCGAGCTTCGTTCTCGGTCAAATTAATAAACGCCTGCGAAATACCCACTCATTACCACAAATATCATGTGCGCTCTTTTGCCCTCCTAGATGGATATCTGGGTAGTAGAAACGATGAAACCAACGAGGAAAGAATTCTAATGGGTAACTAAATTACGTCTACAAGATACAGGGGCATACTTGAAAAGAGAGCAATTGCCCTCTATTAACTTGCAAATTGCCATAAAACAAAGAAAGAATTCTGCTTTAAGAATTCCTCATAAATTGTTGGTTTCAACTGTACTAGTCGATTTATGACGTACGCATATAATGACATTGATGTGCTCTAGAATGTATCCCAAGGGAGCCACTTTTTATGATAGCAGATAGTTCTCCAAGTTTTCGATACAAAATATCTATATTTACTCTAGGGGAAGACTAAAAACTCAGTCGAGTCTTATGCTACGAGAGCAATAATTCGCTATCTTTTTCAATTCCGTAGTGATATACCGATTTTATTTGCCGTTATTTAAGGATATCATATCTTCTTCTTTGATTTGCTGTTGGTGATGTTAATCAAACAGGAAACTTAGTTTCTGAAAGGTACAGTCAATTTGCGCTCAACTTGGCCTTAAGCAAAGTCTATGCGCAGCCACATGTTAACGACAGTAGTTCCATAAGAAAAAAAAATGTAAAAAAGAATTTATATTTTGCCATCAGAATTTGCCGATGAGTTTTAGGGTAATTCATGCAACATTTTTATGCTGGCGATGTCTTGATAAAATAAAACTCCTTAAGGTCACAGGTAACAGTCAGGAGGCCAAAAAATCGATTTTTCAAGAATTTTTCTTGAGAAGACCTTTCAATTTATTAAAGTAAAAATTTGTACACATATTATGGTAACCTTTAACGGTATTTTAACATTTTTTATTTGTAAAAATAATTATTTTGAAAGCTGCTATACCTGATCTCCGGGAGCACCTCTAAAACAAGGGGTCTTGCGGTGAGCACAATATCTCTGGACTGTATCATCAAAAATGAAAAAACCAAAAATATTTCATTTTATTTTTTTTTAATTTTATTTTCAATTACAAAAATGTACAGTCTTTATTTACTAAACTGTTGAAATCATTTCAAAATTTACTTTACAAAATTCCACACAGCTTATCATTTAACTTCACTTACAAGAAATCCATAATTATAATAAAATATAATTTCTGAAATGGGTGAAATGGGTTATTTCTGAAAGGAGTGTGGTAAGAGTGGGTGATAGGTCTGTGTGGTGCCGCCTCCATCGACAATGATATTAACAGTTATTTCGGAGAAATGTTTCTGCGGAGCGTTAAAAGTAGTGTTTTTGGAACTTTCTTGTTATCAGTAACTTTACAAATTATAGTATAAGTTAATTAACTACAAATTCTAAAAAAAATGAAACCCATCACTGAAGCAATACTTTAGTTAAAAGCCAATGCGCGAAAAATCAAAGAACTTGTATATTGCGTAACGAACTATTGCTAGCGAGTCGTGTCTAAGGTGTAGTGGGAAAAAGCTATTAAATAAGTAAATAAAGTAACATAGAAAAAAAAACTTTCAGGAGGATTGATGCTACAACCTTGTATTCGACATCCTGCGCTCTACCGCTCCGGCATACTCGTTCTCGTGTTAATCAGCCTTTATTTTTCAGCTAAAACTGATCGCAAAAGGAACATAGCAAGAATGAAGAAATGGTAACCCATTGATTAATTAGGGCATTTATTAATATCCTACCCAAGCACAAGTGTATTCGTACCCCTAAAATTGTGAAGGCGGTTATCTGTTATGAATTGAAATATTATTCACGAAATAAAATTTATGAAAACAACTGTTTTCGAACTAAGAGTAAATATATTCTAGATAATTAAAAACAAAATTTAATATCGTTATCCACAGCTGGTATATTAGAAATACAAATAATGCTTTAGTATTCAAGGTACAAGTGTTTTCGTAACCCCGCAACAAGTGTATTCGAGAGAGGTATTTCGAGAGAAAGTTGATCGCGTCCATGGCAAAGGACTTATCAAGAGAAACGTAATATGGAAACGAGTTCAGATGTTATAATAGAAAATCCTCCCATAATATAAAATATATAATTGTTTCAAATCCTTTCCCACAATATCTTATCATAAAATTCCATAAGTTCACTTCAACTAAATTAATCGCTGATGTTTATATTCAGTGAACAAAGATTAAATTCATTGTCATTGAGTCAGCACAAATCCCTCAAATCTTGCTACCCTAATTTTCTTCATATAAGTCAGTTGCAGTTTGGATCTACTCGCGCGAATTAAAGCACGTACAATTGAATGTAATTTAAAAGCTTAGTTTTTGTAAAGTTAAAGTGACAATAAATATATTTCTTTAAAATTAAATTATTATTTTTTTTTCAAAGAAGGATAATTAGAAATTAAAAGTTTAAGACCGTGCCGGAATTGCAGAGTACAATAACGATTTGGACATCTGAATAATGCGAATTTGTCACGAGAGGATTGAACCTGTACGAAGGAAAACGTAAACTGCAGACTATTAATCGAACCTTCACTAGAAAAAAATTCTGAATCGACTACGGAGAGAGAAGTTCAAGAATGTGACATTAGCAAACCAATTAATACTCCCAAGGTTCATACTGGAGAAGATGAGATTGTTTAACTACGACGGAAATTGAAGGAGGCAGAAGAACGTTTACAATAAGATGGGCTTTCATGGTTCTACAGAGATGTTCAACTATATAACAGTCAGCTAGGGAAGTAATGTGTAAATATGCAGGCTAAGCGAGAAGAGAGGGCCAACAATTTTGAGATAGGCACCTGAGTTGTTTATTTGAAGAGAAGAAACTTGATGGACGATTGGAGAAATAGATGAAATCTGCGGAGCAGTTGCCGGAAGGTACAAAGGCCGATATAAGACTACCAAAACATAAGGACAGTAGGACGATCGTACAAGATCTGATATCTGAATCAGGGTGAGAGAACTGTCGGGGGCAGTGAACGGTGTAAGGCACATGTTCCAGGTGGCCAGAAATCAAGGAAAATAAATGTCAAAAGTCAACTCGATCCTATGTAACTGAAGTTTCTAGAACTAAGCTGAATAGTATAAATAGGGCTGAGTAGCAGCCTGGTCAGTCTAGTCGTGTTTGAGACGGCGAAGAGTTTACATGCAATCGATACTACGAAGAGGTAGTTATGATTAAATCAGTGAAGTGAAAAGTTTATGTAAGTAAAGCTACACGTGATATTGTGAAGAAACATTGCGAAGAAAAGAGTGAAACAAATTGGACAGTGAAATGAATAAAGACTGTAGATAATTGTGAATAAAAATCACTAGCATAGTTAATCCGCTGAGCCCAGAGGGCTGCCTTTTTCGCACAATAAACAACAAAATCTAAAAAGTACACTTTCGACTTTATAGCCTTGTGAATTTCAACTTTAATTCCCTCTCTTTTATTTATTTTTTCTACGATGTGACCAAAGCCTAGGGGACAACCCTTTGAAAAATACCTTTTCTCAATTTTATACTACTTTTTCTCAGACACCACTGAACAGATTTTTTTTAAATTCACTAAGTAAAATGTCTCCACTTTCCTGCTCTGATCGTTCCATATTGGAAAGTAATAAATAATTTCAAAGTAACGGTAAAAAATCGAACGTACACGTAAAGGTTAAATAAGATGAACTTACACCAATACTCTATCCTCATGGACGAAGATGAAGGTGGTTTTTATCCATAAAGGAGGAAAAGTCTCACATTATAAGCCCAATGATTTTAGGCCCATTAGTCTCTCCGCCTTCCTGCTCAAAACCTTGGAGTGAGACAGAATCGTAGATACATCATTGATGTAAATTATAAATAACAGTGGCCCAAGAGGGGAGCCCTGCGGTACACCGGAAGTATTGAAAATAAAATCAGGCAGAGCTCCACGAAAAGAATCCCCCTGAGTGCGTTCAGATAAGTACGAAGGAATCCAATTTACAAACACCCGCGGAAACCCGAGAAGGGAGAGTTTTAAACAAGAATTCTATCAGTTATTCTATCGAAAGCCTTGCTGAAGTCAGTAAAAATACAGTCATCTCGCTTCGCACCTTCAATTGCAGAAAAGTTTGAAATTTCAATAAATTGGTGGTAGTTGATTTATCCCTTATGAAATCATGTTTAAACGGCTTGCAGTGGAAGTATAGAACATCGCAAATAAGTGGCTCAAAAATCTTGGATATACAACAAAGATTCGCAATTGGTCTATGGTTCAAAATTTCGCATTTATCACTTTTTTGTGAAGGGGACTAATTAATGAGGATTTCCGAGCTTTGGGAAAAACACCGCAACGAGCTGAGAGATTAAATAAATAACACATAATAGAAGCAAAAACGGAACCACATCTTTTCACGAGTGAGGCGGGGATTCCGTCAGGACCGGTTAAAAAACTATCAGCCAAGGTAGATATTTTTTTCCAAATCGTAGCTTCGTCAAGTGTCTAAGTCTTTGAATTCGAGAAAAGTCGGTGGAAACCTCGTCAAATGGGTAAAGTCCTTAAAGTTAATATCTCAGGTATCGTCCAAAAACGCAGTATTAAAAAAATCGGCAAAAAGTTTTGCTATCGTCAACGGCTCATTGCTTTCGCTGTCTCCGAAAGACAAAGGAGATGGATAGCCATTAGAATTGCGCTTTAACTTCATGAACCTCCAAAATCGCTTAGGATCAACGCTCAAGGATGCTTTCATTCTGTTAATATCATTATTGTTGATTTAGAAATAGGAACACTGTAAGTAAAACAGATAGACAGCAAATTATAAAAAGATCTTACGCCCTCATTAATGTCTCGTTTGTTGAGAACGCTACTCCAATCCCAAGCAGAGAGACGGTTATTAATCACGGAGAAGTCGGCCTTACTGAAGTTATAACAAGCGTCATCTGGCACACAAGAAGCCATTGTTTTATTGATTAATTCGCAATGGTTAGGCAAAAGGACGGTGAGTGCTTGCGTGAAAGCGAAGATCACCTGCCCTGATGTTTATTTATACTTGACAAAACTTTAATGAAATAACTTTTACTAGTAATTTTATTTGTTCTATATTCACTTTTTCAAATTCATATAATAAGACTCAAGGAGACGGAGTTGCATCAATGCGTTGAGCCGCACGACGACCATGCCATGGGCCCCGGGTTCGAGACCAGGTGACCCCGTGAGCTTTTATTAAGAAATTAAAATAATCCACTCTGTCTGTGGGCTGTTGTCTAGCTCGCAGCAATGCAAAAACAAGACTCGAGCTTCCTCACTCCCCTTACCCTAATTCCCTTCCGGCCAAAACAATGCTAACGCATCAAAGGGTTGTCCCCTAGGATTTGGCCACATCGTATAAAAAAAAGGAGAGGTGAAGACTCTCCTAATTTAACTTATCTTTCAAGACTAAACACGACTGACTAAAAAGCAAAAACTTCTTGAGTGGTAGAGTATACTATATTTATGCGGATTCTCCCTCCATTGGTTTTTGGAACAAATGCGTGATCTGATTTAGTTTAACCAATCAGAATTTTCCTTCAGAAATCGATGAGCACAGACAATTTTCAACCAATCACATTTTTCGATAAAATTGGGTACAAACAAAAAAATGCTGTGTCCAAAGAAATTACTGGTCAAACCCCTATGGGTCAAATTTCAAATACCTTGAAATAGCTTGTTTATGTTTACTTCGACTTGGTTGCAACATCTGGAAGAAATTACTTGTATGCAATTCGATAGGCAAAGAAAACTGAGTTGACTTTTGATTTTATTTATGAGGAAGTATGAGGAAATGAAGATATGGATTTAAGAATTTAAATTATTGGGGTAGGACAGGAATTATTTTAGGGTCTCAAGAAATGATCGAGTTTAAGAATTTAATTAGGCAGAAATAGGAAATGATCGAGTGGTGCATTAGTGATATAGTGCATTGGGCACTATATTACACCATCATAACTGGATCAATGAAAAGAGCAATATGAAGCGCAGGGTGATGACTCGATTAAGGAACAAGGTGCACCATGCAAGGTCGAGGAACCTTCCATGATCGTTAGATATGCTACAAGGCTGCGTTAAGCCTGAAGAAGCAAGGCTATCTATAAAATAAAAAGCAAATTGATTGCCATACCGAAAAGAGGGAACCAAGCCATTATCCGCGTGAGAGAGCTACCAGCCAACTTCAGGCAGGTTAAAGTCACCCAAAAGCAATAATTCTTCGGAAGGTATTAAGGCGTGTGAGAGATCATCCAGGAGGCAAATCTTTTATAAACAGTAGACGGAGAACCTGGAGAAATATAGGCGGGCGAAATTTGTACAGTTTTACCAGGCAGTCCATTCTTCAAAGTTCGGGATGTCAACCAGTCTGCACGGAATATTGCGACGCACAGCACATTAAGCAAATCAGCGTAACGGTCATGGCGAAAAACAATGTACTCAGAGCTAAAAAGCTCCTAATCTAAAATTCCCTGGCACAGCCTTGTTTTCGTCAAACAAATCACGTTGAAGCATAAATCGCTGGAGCCAGTAGAGAGCCTAGCCATTTTTGAACGAAAACCAGTTAAGTTTGCGTAGTAGAGCGACATTTCCGCAATCCGTTTTTTGAGGATGCATTGACAAAGCCAAGTCGAGTTCTTGCGGGTTCAAATTTCAGGAGAAAGAACTTCATTGAATAAATCCTCCGGAACCAGCACTCTGAACGATAAAGTAAAGGAACAACCAGACCGATTACGTGAGGAACTAATCTACATGCGACAGTGCCCGGTGCAGCACCAGTACGAGAAATAAGATGGGCGATGACCTTGTCCTCAGTAGTCTCGGGATGGATTCTGGATATAAAAATATACTTGGGAATCTTAGCTGGCCGTAAAATGTTGTTGCCCGCAATCGCATCCGGACCATCCGCATTTGAGGCAGAAGCCGACTCCAACTTAATTCATGTCAATTGTAATCCGTTGAGGTTAATAAAGTTTGTTTAATTTCATTAAATAAAAATTACTAATATACTAATAATGTATGAAAAAATTCTGGAGATTTCGGATACTATCTAGAGGTTTCTGCTATTATACATCGTTTGACATCTGTATTCTTACACTGTCGTACTATAAAAAATATTGAAAGAACTTTAAATAAAAATAATTAAGTTTATGAAAATATTCTATAACACACCGTTCAAAACTCGAGCGGAGCGAGAAATATTAAAAGAACTTTTCTTAACATGATCAGCGTTTCTTATAAAGAAAAGGCTATTATTTTGATTTAAAAATTATTTTTTAAATATTTTTTATCGTATGATAGTGTACGAATACGGAAGCCAGATACTTTATGTTAGAATTTTAATTAATTTAAAATTGACAAGACTTGCCAAAACATTTCAAATTAAGTCGAAATTTGTAAATTTCTTGTGGTAAAATAAGTCAGCAATTGCCAAATTAAATTTTTCCCATTTCTTCAGAACCATATTTGCACTAAATAATCCTTTAAGTACGCCAATTTGAGTAATGGAATTCTTTTATTATAATGAAATACTAATTCTTTACGAAAAATATAAAGTTAAGGGGATCTCGCTAAAAGCATCTTTTAGCCAACATCACTAAGGCCATCAGATGGGTCAATTGCACCCGAATGTAAGGTTATTAAAACAATAAGTCTCGTGAATTATTTATACTGGGGCTATAAGTCTACTTGGATTACAAGAGTGTCATCAGTCGCGCCTTCCCCCACTGGTGCCACGGATTTATTGTATTTAAATTTTAATCGTTCCTCCAGAAGAAGTTTTGTTGCCATTAACTCTCAACAGTACAAGAAAAGACATAAAATGTCGTGAGAACTTTTCAAGGTGTTATAACAATTACGAAAGGATGTTCAAACCCAACATCCAACAGTCATCGTAATCTTCTTGACATTCAGGAAGGGCAGCAGCAATTCTGTATAAGTGATATTGTGCAATTTCCATGTAAAATCTCAAAAGCTTCCTCTATTCCAGCTTCTTGGCTAATAATAATCTTTCCTATCTCACCAAAATCATCTTAAAAAGGATAAGATTGCTTACTCGGTCGACTCTTCAAAATTTAAATTACCGTAATAAGGACATTAGAGAGCTTCACGTAACTCAAGCTCATCACGAATGTAATATTTCTAGAAAAATGGGGTCGGTTGCCGTTTTTTGGCTCTTCTGCGTCTCGTTGGTTCTGAAGTAGGTCGATGATTCTTGTCTTGTCTTTCTCTTCGTTTAAGGAAAGTTTTTGGGGTAAAGCTACTTCTTGAAGGACTACGATGTTCGGTTATAACATAAGTGAAGCAGGGGTAAGAGATTGCAAACAATTTTTTTTTGTCTTAGATTGTTTCGGTAATTCTAATTAAAATCAAGTGGTTAAGAGAGATTTGAGTACCTCTTCTAACGACTTTTAAATTTGTGTGTATCAGTACAAGCAGAAAAAAAAACTTCGTAGCATCCGGGATGGAATCAGTTTTTATTCTTATACATCGTTATGGCTTTTAACAACTAATTACGGCATCGAATCAAGATGCCACATCGACTAAAGAATTTATATTGCTAACAGCAAATAAACAGGCGTAGTTTTGAATTTAAAACAATCTTTAAATTCAAATGTTAGAGATTCAATAAGGTTTTCAAAAATAGATTCGTCAGGCACTTCGGGAAAAAATGTTTGTGTAAAAAAGGGAATTATGATCAGTTTTAAAGGGCTGAGTACGTTTTTCCAATTCTATAATTCCAAAAATAAAACTTCAAGTAATAAAATTCCAAAAAACTAAATTTGTATTCATTATATTTTGAGAACTTGTAATTATTAAAAGTTATACATTGACAAACGTATATTACGGTAGCGGTGCTATCAGCTTAATCTTTGAATTTTTAATTGGAAATAATTGATAATATCTTATAATAAAAGAATTCTATTTGGAGAGCATATTCAATTAAATAATGGAAACATCAACAAACACAATATTTATTTTCTTCGAAAACTATAAATGGCTGGAACTTTGTTTCATATTTCTACATAATTAGTAAGAATTATTTCAGATTTTTCGAATTGCATTTTTTCGCACATTTTTGTGCATAACTTATAAACTCGTGATACTTAAAATAAAAAAAAAATTAATCTTTAATCATAAGATGGAATATAAAAAAAATTTTATCTAGTTTTCAATTAATAATTATAATCAATAATAATATAATATTGTAATGTAAATGGGGCTCTCCGGGCTCAACGGATTAATTAAGACACTTATTTACAGCCACAAATGTTCACAATTTTTATTCACTTCACTGATTAATTCGTTGCACAAGTTTCTTGACAATATTTCCTTCACAATACAGGGTGTAACGTTTCTAGAGGTCAATACGAATACAAATGATAGCTCTCGTCTAGACAAAAAAAAATTGTCTGGCAGGGGGGTGCAATGTCAACCCGTTTGGGAGTTACAGGGTGATTCATAAACTTCAGTTTTCCATGGTATGCACGTTACTCTTTTATTTTTATCTTTTGATCTACTCAACATACCGACATCAACCACCCCCCCACCCCCCACCCCGCCATACAATTTTTTGTTTATCTAGATGAGAGCTATCATTTGTATTCGTATTGATCTCTAGAAACGTTACACCCTGTATAACGTTTCACTTTAATAAGTAGTACTCATCATTTTACTAGTTAAAATACAACTAACTATTCGCAGTATCACATATAAACACTTCGCAGCCTAAATTACGACTAAACCAACCAAGCTGCTACTCAGCCCAACTTATAGTACTCAGCTTAATTCTAGAAACTTCTGCCACTTAGTTCTAGACGTTTCCGTTACACATTTTCTCCTCACATATTCTGGGTAGAGCTTGGTGATCCAGCCAGGATCCTGCCTCAGTTATTGCTTCTGAAGCAAGAGGCAAAGAAGCGGGCTCGTTACAATGAGGTGTCGAGGCTCGACCGCCTCTACAATAAAGTAGTGGACGCCCGCGAAGAGCAGCGCCTGGACAGGGCGCTTCTTCAATAGAGTCGTACACTCATAATCCTAGTTAAGTGCACCTACACGCCTACACGCAATTTTCGAAGACATAAAACATTGGAATACTGACATTGCACTCTTACAGGAGACAAATTTCACACTCGACACATTTACACAACTCGAACGAAACACTATTTTACACAAAGATTACACTGTTTTTGTGGCAATTGCTGTGTCGAACTGTTTTACACTACCGTCTCCTGTATACACAGACATCTGCTCAGGTTTTGCGTCTTCCTTAGAATTCGTCTTGCGAGACAAAACACGAAGGATAGTAAACGTGTACCTACCGCATGACCAGGATATCGCAAGACAGGTAATGGACTCTGTCCTGTCGCATCTTTCGAACTTCGGTGGTGAAGTTATCGTTGGGGGTGACTTCAACTGTACACTGGATTCTGCACTCGACCGCCATTCCGGAGTTGAATTCAACTCAGTGAACGCGGGACGATTGCGGAACCTAGTCAGACAGCTCAACCTTGTCGATGTCTACCGTTGGCTTAATCCAACGACTATGTCATACACAAGGGTTTCCCGAAATGTCCGGGGTAGCTTTTCGGGTTCGACGATAGACAGACTTTACGTCTCGTCTAGCCTTCTTAACTATTTCGTTAGTGTCACTTATGAAGTGCGTTCATTAAGTGATCACCTTCTTGTGGCGACTAGCACTTTGGTCGAAAAGCGAACTGCCTACTGGATTTTCAACAATAACTTGTTGAATTCAGAGCAGTTCATTGAAAAATTCATACAGTTTTAGCATCAATGGCGAGAAAGGAAAAATGACTACGCGAACCTTAGTCATTGGTGGGATGTTGGAAAGCTTCAGATTCGCTCATTTATCGAGACGAGATTCAATCGAAGCAGGTATATAACATCGAGTTTGACGGCCGAAGTCACCCGGATTGGTACGCTTCTGCCCGCGGAAAACAAACATACAAACATAGTTTGGATTTTGTACTCTGAAATCAGTCGCGCTGGTTGCGAGAGGGCGAGTCTCCGACCGAGTACTTCTTCCAGACAACACGACGACGTACCGCTTCTTGTGAAGTAGATTCGATTCTTGCAACGTCGACTACAAGATAGTTTGCAAAGCACTCGGAACTATACTAAACTCAGTGATAGCATCGGTTATACACC
The DNA here is from genome assembly GCA_964036015.1 of Leptarthrus brevirostris. Classification (NCBI taxonomy): domain Eukaryota; kingdom Metazoa; phylum Arthropoda; class Insecta; order Diptera; family Asilidae; genus Leptarthrus; species Leptarthrus brevirostris. Next base: position 11,473,545 of record OZ038376.1, on the reverse strand, counting down.
CGGAAGAGTCCTTCTGCATTCCAGGTCGTACTATTTACGACAACATCGCCGTAGCAAAACATCTTTTCGCCTACCACTCGCATGAGTATCTACTGAGAGTGCTCGATAAATTTGGGCTTCCGTCCAGATGGATTGAGATCATCAGTGGTCTGTATAGAGATTCAGTGATTCTCATAAAGCATAATGGGCATATATTGTCTCCTATTCCGTTTCGTCGGGGTATCAGGCAGGGCTGCCCGTTGTCAGGAATTCTTTATGACTTTTCACTGGAGCCACTGCTAGTAAATCTTCGTCAATCGTTGAGACAATATTCAGTTCACCTACCATACACTACTATAAGGCCACTTATTCTAGCATATGCTGACGACCTGTCTATTTTCGTTACGAAAGAAGATGCATTTCCAGTCGCTCGTAGGGTTTTCGAACAATATGAGCGATTAGCGGGCGCTAGGGTTAACCTAAGCAAAAGCCAAGGCCTATGGTGTGGGAGGTGGCGGAATCGTTCTGATTCTCCCCTCGGCATACAATGGACTAATACTTTCTTGAAGTATTTAGGTGTGTATATCGGGCTCGATGGTAAAACACGAAATCGCCGCATGGCTCTGGAGAAACTTTCCGGAGCAGTGAATTCGTTGCGGACTAGATTGTTCCCCCTTTCGCTGAAAGGACGTGCAGTCGTTGTCAATTACCTGATTACCTCGTCCATCGTTCATCTGCTTAAGTTGGAGTGCTTCGAGGAAGGCTTCGTTAAACTTTTGCAGGCAAAAATCATTGATGTATTTGGGGGGGAAAAAGACGGACATGGTCGTTAAAACTCGTTTCCTTCAGATCAGAGCATTCCAACGAGGGTTCCGATTTAAAGACAGCTTGATTTTTCAGCTGCGGGTAAGTTCTTTGGGGGATGCCGTCGTAGGAAAGCATTACTATCTGCTTTCAGTCCGCCAACCCTATCCGCACGACTGGTCTCAGGAAATGATCTCTACGATCACGAACTGGGGCAGAATAAGACCGGCATTCCATTTGCAATGGGATAAAATTGGGTACGGGGATTTTTCAGCTATACCGATCAGGTTAAATCTTGAATTAGTGGATTCGGTGTTTAGTAATGCTCGAGGTGTAACAACCGATACAGGACAGCTTACAGTTCTCGGAGATATCATTGATGCCTCTGGGAACATACTAATACACCCACATACAACACAATTAAACGAATTGGTTTATACAGCACGAGAGCGTTTCAGACAACTCAGTACCAGGTCGCCTAGCGCAGAGGTGGTGAACGCTTTCGTGGTGAATCAACCGCCGCACACCCCAATCAGTACACTAACAACATGTCAGCTGCGCGATTTATTAGCAGATGCGTTACCTGCAGAACACTGAGGTGTTAATAGATGGAGCGCACATCTCGGGGTAGAATTGGGAGTAATCGGAGGGCTGACTAACAGAGTGAGTAGAAAGCGAAGCTTCTTCGTAGTCTTTCGCTAATTTTCGTTACTTTCGTAAACGAGATTGTGAGAATTACACAATAAGCGACGTATGTGATGTGCATGTTATACTGGGACAAAAGTTTACATGTACATGATATGCAACTTCGGTAGGCTTCCGAACCTTTCGAGATAAAGAAGCAGCAGTTTTTGCTCTTCATCTTTTTTCTCTCTCTGAGAATCTGAATCATTTGCGTGTTGTTTTTCATCAATTTTTACTAAAGCATTGTTGATAATGACTTTGTTCTAGATGTTCTTCGTAAGGGCAGCGTGGTCTGTATTTCAACATCAATGTCTTCGACTTGAATTAATTCTTGAACTTGGGATACAAACAAATTTGCAGCACTGAAAACGTCATCAAAAAGATCTAGTTGTTCCCAGAAATTATTTTCCAAACTTTTAATAAGTCCCCAAGCTTTAAGGTAGTCTAGTGTAGGAGTTTGGAGATATTGGCTTACCGGGGTTGACAAATCGAAGATTTTCTTAAATGTTATGGCTGTGAGAATAGTTTCAAATTTCAGAGAGGAATCCATCAATACCTTTGCTTGAAATGAAAGCTTTGGCTCGAACTATGCGCTCGAAGCTGTGGCACATATGGTCTTTTTCAATGCAACGTATCGAGTTTTCTCCATGATGGTGGTTAAGACTTTGTCTTTGGCCCACCATCTCGTTTTTCCGATGTTCTGCAATCGTATCAACTTGTCTTTATCAACTTGTTCTCCATCTATACAGAGGTGCGCTTAAATGATTCGTGAATAAACACACTTGTAGAGTCCAAGAGTCCGAATAAATTATTTTCCTCAGTACAGCTTGACGTGGCGCCTGCCAACACCAAATCCAAAACGTACGCGTGAAAATTAAGTTTGGCACTTCTTCTCTCAGTTTAGCTTAAATACCAAGATATCGGGCTGCCATATTTCCTGCGCTATCAAAAGACTTGCTGATAAGGTCTTGCACAGGTTACAAGTGCTCGGTAAGCTTCGCCTCTTGATTTCCGTACCGGCACAGTGCTAAACCCGCTCTTGCGGGATTCCATTCTTAACATAACGGACGCGAATTGCACCCTGATCGATAACGCCAACATCCTGACAAGAATCAACATTAAGGCTGAAAGATTTCCTGGATTTCTTTGACTATCTCTTGTCTGACTTCACGTGCGCATATAGTGATTAATTTATTTATTAAGTTTTTCGACATGAAGGGTACGAGACTACCTCTACCTTTACCTTTTCCTGATTCTCGGATGTATGGGTCTTCAGAACCGGATCGTACTTCGATAACAGGACAACTAAATTTAAAAAGTTTCCTTGTTTCTGGTTCTCACTCTCATTGATATTCCTCAAGGAGTACAAGGCCTCACTCTTTCCACGATAAGCGATGCCTTGCTTAGATATAAATATTATTATATTAACGATTCTTTTCAGAACGAGACGTCTATTGGAAATCTCTGAAAACGTTGTTCAACATTTCCTTTCTTTTTTGCTGTTAGCATGGCAAATTTGTTTAAATGATAAATAATCACAGGTAAACTATTACGGATCGACAATTTTTTTCTCATTTTTCCTACAGTCAATTCAAAGTTATTAGGTTGTCAGTAATGTAAAATTTAAAGCAAAATTTAAATTTCTTAAAGTCGAAGTTGAATTTCAATTTGCTACTACTGCAACTACATTTATTGCGCTGCGCGTCCGTGAAGTTCATTGCATAAGCAAGTATGAAGTCGATGAGCACATTTGAAGTTGCACTTACTGCAGTGAATGTATCACGGCCTATAGAATACAGACATCCCAACACTCACTCTTTTTTTAAGTTTTCTGATCTGGCACGCAGCACAGTGTTGCCTAGGAAAGTGTATTTGATATGCCGATGGCAAAATTTTAACACATTATTATGCGCAACTAGTGTAGTAATGGCTTTGAAATAGAATAATTAATCAAATAAGCTCATAGTTCTTTGTCAGCTGCCGATAGAAGACGAATCTAAAGTTACTTCATATATGGAAAATAAATTAATATTTCCAACTATAATAAAACACGAAGTCGTTATGCCGTCCGATAAGTTAAAATCAAAGTACAAAGTAATGTGCGGTTTTCAATTCATAGGCACATGATTACAAGCAGAAAGGGGGTATTCATATTCATCTCCGCTGACATGTTGCGGTATGCTCTCTCACATTCATATATGTACAAAACGCAAATAGTTCACCCAGCAACCATCCAACAGTCGCATCGACACCCTAACTCCAACCAACTTCGTAAATTGCCACCACATTAGCTAGCTATCTTGCCCACCCCCGCTTCACATACATAACACACTCACTGCGATGTTGTTAAAATATTTTGAGGTTGTTAGGCTTTTTGTTTTATATTAAGCATCACAGCGTACTCAAACTCTAACTCCAATTCCATCTGTGTATAAATGTGGCAAGCATGTACAGTGAAATGTCTAGAATGTGAACACACTAAAGGATAATATAATTACAGTGTATCAAAGTGCCGTGCATGAGTGCACACAGGGGCTTAATTTGTACACTTGAGGTTTTTACATAAAATCATTAGAGTCTTTTGCAGTCAGTGATAAAACAATGTCCTTGTGCCGACCGCAGTTTCTGTTTTAATCCCTACCCAACCTTCGTTGATTATTTGCCCAAATTGCTTGCGGACTCAAGATTCTCATCTCGAAACGTAAACTAAGAAAGATGGCTGGAAAAAAGACAGAAACTCAGTAAAAATTCTACCACAAAAGGATATCTTTGTTTATGGATAGACCCGCTCAAGTATGCACGTGCTTTCACTGAGGGTATTAAAAGCATACATCATTGGCATTGTTGTATTTTTCACAACATGCATTTTCCATCTGCGGTTGCATACATTTTTAAAAAATTTCGTTCGTGTAGTGCGTGCCATTGGTGATTTCAGCGGAATGTTACTTTTTTTCCAGGTTGGAATTGGATAAAGACGACCACACTTTATTTATTTATTTACAAAAATTCTTCAACGGCTAATTACTTAAAAGAAGTAGAAGTTCAGAAGTAAAGCAAAAAAGAAAACAGTAATAACGATTTCAAAGAGTACAATACAGAAGATATTTAGATAGATAAAAATCAATTTTATCGAATTTGAAATTGAAACATTGTTAGGATCGTGAAAACCGTAATTAGTGCGGTGTTCAGGTATTCTTAAATAATCGCTGTTTCTCAAGGAGCAAGATGGAACTGCGATATTAAATGAAGGTAGCACGACAGGATAAATAATATTACCAATAGGCAAACCAAAGCAAATACTCGGCTACGTAAACACCGTAGTAACACGTAATTAAAGATTTATCTTAATTGTATTTCATTACATATAGGTATATACGCAATATGGGTCCAGCTAGTAAGGCTTGTTTCCAACTTTTAAAAAGTTGAAGTCGTAGTTGGGTTTTAGTTTTTTAACTTTTTTTGATTTAAAACATTTTCGGATTTTCTCTAATTTAGTTTGAACTTGTATCGTTATAAAAGGTGTGTATAAAAATCAAGTTGTATTTAGAGCCCTTTGTATCTCTAATTCAGCAAGAGAGCTACTCGCCATATACCATACGTTAAGTGGAGCGTTCATACGAATCCAATGACACTACATTTGTCCAAATTTAACGAGTAGTTAAGCAGCTACGAGGAAACATACCACACCCTGCCACGCCCCGCTCCGTCCTGACCATCACCCACTTTGCTGCTCGCCATATGGCCTATGTTACGCGGAGCATTTATACAAATCCGATGAAACCTCATTTGTTCGAATCTGATGAGTAGTTTAGGAGTTACATACCGCACCCTGAAACGCCCTGCCCGGCCACCACAGCGCTTCTCGCCATATAGTCTACGTTACGCTGATCTTTCATACAAATGCAATGACACCTCATTTGTCGAAATCTGATGAGTAGATTAGGAACGAGAAGGGGACAGACCGCAACCCCGGCACGCCCCGCCCTACCATTACTGCGGTGCTTACCATATAGCCTAAGTTACGCAGAATATTCATACAAATCCAACGACACCTCATTTGTGCAAATCTGATAAATAGTTTATGAGTTACAAGGGAACAGATGAACATTCATACCCACAAACATGCAAACACCCATACACAGATAGACTGCTAAACTCGTAACCCTCATCTTTTGCCGTAGTCGGGTAAAAAGATTGAGTCTATTCATATAAGGGGTCCGTGTTGGACTGCCTAAACACGATTCATGTGATGATTGTAAAATGGAGACCAAACGCAGCAAGCATACTCAAGAATTGATCGAATGAACGAACATACAATAAAGGAGCCGCGTGACATAACTGTCATCAAAGTCATTAGCCCAACTTTTAACCAAACTCAAAGTCGAATTTGCTTTATTGATAATCAAGTGAACAATGTCGTCGAAGAAGAATATGAAGAAGTCGAAAAATTGCAGCGCTGCTTTATTAAAAAACTATTACGGCTGCCACAAAAAACTCCCAATTATGTACTTACGCTGGAAGTGGGACTGCAAAGTTTGTACATGTTTACTTTAAAATGCCACTTCGACTACATGCTCAAAGTTCTCTGCTTATGTATATGCTGAGGACAGATTACCACATATACTAGCCACTAAGTCAATCGAACATGAGGCATATTGGTACGATGAATGGCGAGATCTTTTAACCAAACACAACGAAGAAATTGAATTAGCACTGCAAAATAATATCCAGAACCTATCTTCAGTTCTAACGACAATCCTGGAAAAGGAGGAGCGATGGCAATGGTCAAAAGTGGAGGAAAAAGCAAGGCAAACAATTGGACACGGACTTTATAATAAACTATATTTTGACCAAGGGTAGCTTAATTATTTCAAAGATAGCAACAGTGTCAAAAGAATAAGATCAATTCTTTTATACAGAAGCCCGTGGCGAAACGAAGGCAGATCGGTATGCTCACTGTGTAACTTGGATGAGGACGAAGATTTTATGCACTACATAGCTATATGCCCAATTCTTAAAGAAATGAGGATGTCAGCTTTCGGGAAAAATCTTACAGAAGATGAAACAATATCTATCCTAAACGGTGAAGATTTCGACGGTCTCGTAAGGTACGCAAGAACGGCGTGGAAGTACAGACAAATGCTAGTAAATAAATATAACAACTAACTACCCAATAATATTTTTTGGAAGCATATTTATGATTTTAAAAGTATAGGATATATTAGCTTTATTAAATTTATTGAACTATTGTATATTAATTAATGGAATTGAATTTAAATTGATAGGAATTAGGTTAATATTTTAGAATTTGCCAGCCACGACAGACGGAATCGGAGCCATTGTCTTTGTTTATTAATTCTGAGTGTGAAAGCCTAAAGGCTAAAACACAATGTGGGCGACACGACAAAAACGCCGTAAAAACGCTGTCATTTGGGTTCTAATAACATGGCGGTATATGGTATAAAATACAATGCTGACGACATCGTTCGACGTTGTCGTCGAACTTAAATGAAAATTGAAATTTGTCGCACGTTTAGGGTGCGTTTGGCAAAATTATGATTTTGGGTTGCGTTCATATGTATTGTTTGACGTTTATCGTATCGCGGAAAGTAAAGCAGAATCATTTTTTGGTGATCTTAAATCTCATATTAGAAAAATGGAAGAAAAACTAATTGAAGCGGTAAAATGCCACCGCATTTCATACGTTAAAACTCATCCGGATGACAGCCCTTGTCGCTCACATTGTATTTTCACGGACGTTTTGTACGGCGTTTTTTACGGCGTTTTTGTCGTGTCGCCCACATTGTCTTTTAGCTTTAAACTTGTCATTTGGAGCTTGAAGAATAAACATTTATTATTATTTTCCGGTTTTGACGCGTGTCATCTCGGCCTCTGGCCGGTGCGGCGGTAGTTTTCCCCTACATCGGACGTAATGCAAAGACTTTGGGGATTTTCCATTCGTTCGTTATGTCCCTATGTATTGTCTGTAGCGTCCTGTCCGCAGTTCAGGAATTTGCGAACCGTTCGGCAAGCGTTAAGAACAACCGCTTTCTGTAGTGTGTGCGTAGTGTTTTTATGTAACTTTAATGCTTGTATATTTGTGATTAGTGTTTTCGGTATAACGGCTGTGAAAGACAAGATGATTTGCACGATAGTCACCCTGTCCATTTTCCACATCCGCTGCACCTCGTGTGCGAAATCTGTGTATTTCGTAATCTTCTCCCTAAAAGTGTTCTGCACATTGTTGGTGTTGGGTACTGCAATGTCAATGAGGTATGTTGTTTTGCTGTGTTTATCTATGAGAGTAATATTCGGTCTATTGTGGTGTATTGTCCGATCAGTTATTATTAATCGATCATAATATATTTTATGTGTGGAGTTTTCAAGAACACTGCCTGTGTATATTTGTAATATGGTGTGTATGTGGCAGGTGTAATAAGGTTGTGTCTTAGGGCCAACTGTTGGTGTATGACATTGCAGACCTGGTTGTGCCTATGCAAGTAATCTGTTTGATTAAGGAGTTTGCATCCAGCCGTTATATGTTCTATTGTTTCAGAAGCTAAATGACAAAGCCTACACGTGTCGTCCTGAACTGCCGCATCCTTAAGGATGTGTTTTCTATAATTCTTCGTGTTAATGACTTTGTCTTGTATAGCAAGCATGAATCCCTCCGTCTCAGGGAATAAATCACAGCGACTAAGCCAAGCGTTCGACGTATCTTTGTCGACATGATTTTGGTTCAAGTCAGCGTAATGTCTTCCGTGGAGAGACCCCCAATACCAGGAAGAAGAAGAGGGATAGGGGCAAAATGGTGGACCATGGCTCCTTTCTGTAATCAACGGAGCCCACCGAAAAGGCTATTTCAGGGCCCACTGAAAAGGCCAAAGTGGGTAATGAAGGAAGAAATGCAGCCGCCAAGAATGCAACAACAACATCTTCAACTCCAGTGACATCCGCCAATGCGACATCAGCGGCATCCGCCGCTCATGTCTAATCAAAACCCGTCGCATCAACATCTGTGGCATTCGCCGTAAAAAATGCAGTGGCAACCGCTGCAGTAGTGCCTGTAGCAGCAGCCACAAAAAAAGCAACAGTTCCTGATGCAAATGTGCCTGCAGCTTCCGCTGCAAAAAAACCATCGGCCCCTGCGCCCAAATTAGCCGACGTTGTGAGAGCGGCATCGAAAGATGCTCCAGCACCGTTTGCAGTAACAATGCGTCCGAGCCTTTCTGGGATGAAGAAAGCGATCCAGACTAAAGCGCCAGGAGCGGAACTTACTAGTGCAGGGGTAGTAGCAGGAACCAGCTACGCCCAACAGGTAAGTGGTAGCTCCACTAGAGGTGCCTTTATAACTATTTCGGGTAGTTACGTGACTCGTCGTCAGCCCCCGGCTGATTTAGGCAAGTCTCGGCCTAGATCAGGCGCGGACCTGCAAGGGCTTTTGACGCCCAGTGGCAGGACGATAGGCACGGTATGTACTTTGAGCACCTCCGTGGAGTTGTACAAAGTACGTATCTGCGAGCCCTGTCACAGGTCTTACCATTGGAGAAGAGTTTGAAGCTTCCACGAAGCTGATGCTTGAGGGCATCGATGTGGGCGGTAGATACCTCCAACCGGAGCCGGTGACAGTGAAGCCGACGAGAGTCTGCTTTTCTCGGGTCCCACTTCGAACTGAGCCAGAGGACCTCGAAGCCGTCTTGCAAAGGTTTGGCAAGGTTCACGGCAAAGTTGGAGCGGTTCCGCTTACAATTGGGGACGAAGGTCTGGGCAGGGGCATCCTCAGCTCTAGCCGAGAAGCATACGTCTCCCTAAACCAGGGATGTGTGCTTCCAGAGGGCTTCTTCTGGAGCATGCTCGGGGAGGTTAAATCCTGTATTAGTGGAATAAGTGTTCAGTAATGCTCGAGGTGTAACAACCGATACAGGACAGCTTACTGTTCTCGGAGATATCATTGATGCTTCTGGGAACATACTTATACTTCCACATACAACACAATTAAACGAATTGGTTGATACAGCACGAGAGCGTTTCAGCCAACTCAGTACCAGGTCGCCTGGCACAGAGGTGGTGAACGCTTTCGTGGTGAATCAACCGCAGCACACGCCATTCAGTACACTAACAACACGTCGGCTGCGCGACCTCTTCCCAGTTTCGATACCTGTAGAACACCAAAAGGTATCAATAGATGGAGCGCACATCTCGGGGCGGAATTGGGAGTAATCGGAGGGGTGACTGGCGGAGTGGTCTACAGTTATCCGTCCAATTATAGAGACTCTGATGTAGCATTCAAACTGCATAGCCTCGTTCATCCAAATCACCTGTCGCACATTGACCAGAGCATTCAGAGAATCTGCACGGTTTGTAGCGGTGAAGGAACTTTGTTCCACCGATACTTCACATGCCCGGCCTTGTGCAAGTTGATGCTACTGGTCCATCACTTGTGCCAGATAATCTGCCGCGTTTCGGCATTACTAGAACATAGTTTTTACTGTGGCCAAGGACATGCAGCCAGGTGAATTGTTTAATTATCTTTGTTCTTACACAAGCTAAATCAACAGTTCATTTGTATTTCATGCGGATCGAGCCTGGTCAACGATCCACTGACACACATATACACAAACGTGCACTTAGGAGCCACTCTGTTGCCACATTGATAAATCGTTTACGTCTTGAATACCTGGTAACGGAGCCAGACACATTTAACTGTACCTGGCAGCCGCTAGCGTCGTTACAGAATGGTAGCCTTGTCTTTCACTGGTGACAATAAGTCGCAGCCTTGTAGCATTTTATTCACGGAGCTTCTCTCCGCTGTGGATCTGCTGCAAGTGCTGCGGGAAAGATAAGTCCTACGTTGGAAGAATTGAACTGAGGTGATGATGGGAGCAGTTTTCGGACGTCCATGACTCTGCAGACTGCTCTTGCGGGACTCCAAGGGGACTAGAAAAGTGGCGAAGACTTCTGCGGAGAGCGCAGCTGCTTGCATGCGAGTAGGTATTCTCGATATAGCGTCTTCGCCCGGTGCTGCATCTACCTTCGAGGATCATTCAAGCTCAGTAACCAGGTGACTTAAATCCATGCATTTAGGTCTATTAGTTTTTTTAACATATTTTGGCAACTTAATTCAAAATTATAGAGTACTTTTCGGAACTTCCACTCACCGAATGGCTCTCAAATTTTGATTAAAATATGCTTAACATTTCTTTACTTTTCATTTTTCACATTTTGGCAGGTTTTATCTATTATTTAACAAATTTGAGTCTTTTTTCGTCCTTCTGATATATTTCAAGTCTATTTTATACTTTTTGATATGTTCCTGAGCGTTTTGCGATTTTGTGATGTTTTTGAGCCTCTTTGCTATTTTTGAGTCATTTTGATGAGTGTTGAGCCTTTTTATAGTAATATTTTGTGATTTTTGTGCCTTGCTTTTATAAACTTTTTGATATTTTACATTTTACAGAGTAGTTAGGGAGTTTTTTAGTTTTTATACAATATACGATTTATAACGTTGAGCCTATTAAAGTACCATATATACATAAAAAAAATTATTAGTCGTCGAAGATGAAAACCCAGGCGTGCGGAAATCCCCTACCTATCACTCCTCGTGGTGGTGGGAAGACATCTAAGGTACGATAGCTTGCTTTCCTACCATCGGTAGAGGTGCCTAATTTCAGTGGTGGTATGTGCGTATAGCTACAATCAATCCGTGCCGAAGAATGAAAGGCTGGGGGCTAAACTAGTCGCTAACGAGCTCCCTCCGATGCCCTGGCAACGTCCGGTGTATCAGTGCCTTACCCCGGTATGTCGGCTCTGCCGGGGTGGACCCACCCTTTCCGGACACACTCGTGGGACCAAGTATGAGTCAATCTAAATAAGAACAGAACATCCACCAAGCATTCGCTCAAGAAGCAGTATCCGAAAGCCAAATTTATTCTACGCAACACTACCAGAAATGAGACCAGCGGTGCTGCTATCGAATGTGCCAAGGCGGACAAGGAAAAACACATGATCGTGATGGCGGAGTATGACGCTATGGCTGCAAAAAGACAGTTAATGGTTAGCAAGAGTAACAGGTTTGTGGAGGGGGCGGTATCTGTGCAAGCAGCAATAACAAAATCCCGGGCAGCACAGGGCATATCTGCACTGAACCCGGCTGACTTGCAGGATCCTAAAAGACTGCTTAGCGAAATCGTCTCCAATCAATTGCCGGTAGCTGTGGCGGATTAAAGTGCTGCTGGCGGCAATATCTTCCCTGAAATATGGGGACGTGTGGAGGCCAAACTATTTGAGATGCTGATAGGCCACCTTTCGACTCCTCGGAGACAGTTAGAAGTTTCCAGGTTATCAAATGTGAGGACTAGTTCTCCGGGGAATTTCTAACCAGCGGCGTCACTACATATTTCGGAGTCCTACAGACTGCCCAACAGCGCAAGTGTATTCTAAGCAGAAGTTCTCGTGATCCTGAAGGCATGCTGTTTATTGAGACTCAGTGAAGTATGAACGTTGGCAGTTTAACTGAGAGCTAAGCTAGGCTGCCATAAAGGCGCTTGACTCGGTTACCTCCTATTCAAAGCTAGTGAGGAGCTGTAGGGAGAAACTCAACTCTCTTGGGGGGGCGATTCATTAGCACATTTCTTTGGTTTCTAGGCCACAGGAACATTCAAGGGAATGAGAGAGCGGATGAACTTGCGATGAACGGCTCAGACCACCACTGCTCTGGGGCAGAAGTAGTTCTTATTTCACTAAGCAGCCTTAAAAGGGAGTTTCTTCGACATTTCTTAGGGAATATAGAGTGCTTCCTATACCTGTGCTTTCTCTACCTCTCAAAAAAAAGTCGCCATCTGCACGGGCCACTCCCTGACAGGTGTGCATGTAGCCAGATGTACCAGTAGCTACAAATTTAGTTATTAATTTTTAAATTAAATATTCATCAGTTTTAATATATTATTTCAATAAAATATTTTAAATAAATCCACTTTGATTATGTTCAATCAGACTGTACAGATAAAATAACTGTCAAACATATTTTGATCAACCTGTACACTTCGATAAATTTTTAATAGTGTGAAACACAAATACTTTAAAAAATATAATAATCATTCAATCATTGACAATAAAATACTGTAATCTATACAGAGAAAATTCTTAACTACATATCTATGTATTAATTGAAAAGTAGGATACAAAAATTGTAAATTAATAATTCAGTCTAGCCAGAATAACCGAACTGTATTTATAGGTACAAAGAGGTCCTAGGAGACTCCACAAAGAAAGGGACTACGCCCTCACACCATTGACATCCTATAAGGTCTCAGGAGGTACTACGAGCCCCATTCATCCTATAAACCCCGATCATTTTTTTAAAAACAGGGGTACTCCTTACCCAAGGTAAGGTACTTTCTGCTTTAAAAAAAAAATAAGAAAAAAGAAGACAACGCAAAAATTACTGCGGAAACCACAAAATTTTTAAATATAGATACCCTCTACCAAAGGTACGGTATTCTCTGGTTTTAAAACAAGAAGTCAACAAGAAACAAGCAACGAAATTTTAATAAGAGGTGCCCTCACCCAGGGTAAAGCATCCTCGTTTTTAAAAACATCATCAAACAAACATCAAGAAACAACAAAGTTTTAATAAGAGGTGCCCCCGCCCAGGGTAAGGATGCTTTCTGTAAAAAAAAAAATTCAACAAAAAATCAACATCAGCAAGCAATCAGGATCAACATTATTTGTATTATGAGGTGCCCCCACCCAGGGCAAGGCATCCTCTAGTTTAAAAAAACAATCAACATATCCAAGATAACTATAGGAAGAAAGAAGAAAAGACAACAACTTAACAAAAACAGAAGAAATCAATACCTTAACTTCAAAGAAGAATTAATTAATCAACAAATGGTGAAAACAACATTGGTACATTTTTTATAATTAAAATTAATTTTATTGTACCACAATAACATAATTAAAAACTCATAAACAACATTTACATACGTATTCAACATATTTATCATTTATTATTATTTATAATTTTTTTTTTGCGCAAAATAATAAAATAATCAATTTCGAAATATTACCTTAACTTACAAGTTATAATAAGGGGTTGTACTTTCATTTGTGGAGTTTTCGTTAAAATCAGTGTAGGGGAGAGGTGGCATGAAATGGAAATTTTTATTTTGTAGGGTCTAATAAATAAATGAGGCAAGAATTTGAACAGTTACGGACAGAATTGTAAAGTTCAATTATTTCACTATTAAAATAAAATATAACGATTCTGGGTGTCGCATCATTGGTGCGACCCTTGAGGTCCACACGAACAACTTCCCAGTTAATAACAATTTTCAATTGTTATTAACAATATTCAATTATATTACGAGTAAGTGAAAACTCAATAAAATTCATACTATTCGATTTATCGTTTTATTTATCATTAATATCAACTATTTATGGTTTTTTTAAACATTTTTTTAATGTTACAAAAAACTATAAAAGTTCTAGATTTTTTTTTTAAGTATCGAGTTGTATCAGAACCAATTAGATCAGATGAATCTTTTCCAAAAAAAAAACTTTCGCCCACTTGTATCTCATTTAAAAATACTTAAAAAATTGATATTTTAAATTTATAAATAAATAAATTAATGAATTTAATTTATCATGATAATTTCGTTGTAATTAGGTGCAAAAATTTTTTTACAAAATTATTCCGTTATAGCACTATTTTTTAATGAAAACCAAATAAATGCACTTTGTTTGGAATTCATTTGTTATTAATAATTTTGAATGGTTATAAGCAATTTATAATTGATATAAACAATTCTTAATTGTTATAGACCATTTTTAATTGATATAAACGAAGTTTATTCATAAAAGAAATTTTTTGTGGTAACGACAATTTCAATTGTTTATAAGAATTTTCAATTGCTATGAACAATCTGCAATTTTGTATTCAATTTGCAATTTTCATAATCAATTTTCAACCAGGTAAAACCATTTTTTATAATTATAAATTTATTATTGTTATAAACAATCATTTATTGTTATAAACAATTTTTCATCATTATAAACAATTTCTGTTCATAATAAATTGTTATTATCCGACTTTTTGATGTCCCAATCGTCATCAGAACAAATTACATCGAAGAAATCCTTTTCAAGAAAGTCTGAAATCAACTTTTTTTTCAGTTTGTTTGTTTAAACAAAAAAACGGCTGAACCGAAATTGATTAAATTTCTTTCAGCTCTTATTGACAACAATACGCTTCGAATGGCACCATAGCGAAGTCGTTATCATTTTTTGTTCGCGAGATTTCGTTGTCGAAAAAAGTGGGTCCGAACGTACGTACGTACGTACGTACGTACACACACACACACACACACATACATGTGTTCAAAAACATGCGTAAAACACTATGGTAACTTTGAAATGTAAAAAAAAATTTAAACTAAAAATTTTGAAAATCGGGCCCATTACAATAACTTCCTATATGTGGGAAGTTAATAATAAACCATTCTTTATTCTTAGTTGTATATTTTCTCAGGTTTGGAAAAATTGTATTCTGTCCCTTTCATTAATAGGTTGTATTGAAAGGGACACAATAATTTATGAAAGAGACAATATGTAATATTAAATGAACATAGAAATCAACAATTTTATACTTCTTTTCTTAAATGAAATTAACACTTAGACATAGGAAATTCTGTTGGAAATCAACAATTTTAATTTGAAAATCAGCACTTACTTAATCTTAGTGACACAATGAACAAACAAATTTAAAGATACGCTTAACACCGCAAGTTTCATGGACCCATTTGTTGCAGATTTTACATAGATACCAATCTTCAACGCTTTCTGAAAATTTTTTTTACAAACATTACATTGGGCATCACCTTTTCTTTTTCTTTTTTTTTGACTGCCTACTAGGTCTTAGTCTTGAAGTAACTACTTCGGTCTCAGAAATATCATCTATCGACTCAGAATCCGTATTTGATAATGAATCAATGGTGCTACTGCTGCTTTGAATTGTCAATTTCTGGGCAGGCTTCTTCTTTCGACAATCTTTCACACTTTTGTTCAGTTTTGGTTTTTTCTTTTTACCCTTCACGTTACTTTTGTTTTTGTTCGATTTTTTGACCACTAAACTGTCTTTAAAAATGTTCTTTACATGTTTTAAACTTTCTTTGTTAGCCCTGGGTGTTTCCTTCTTTAATATATCCATCATGTTTTCTAGCAGTAATCTATCTTTTTCGGGAGTTGCTGTTATTATTGTAGTTTTGCCTTTGCGTTGCTTTCTTATGGTTTTTCGAAGTGGAGCTTTAGGATATGGCCTAATATGTTCCGGAGTTATTGAAACACTTGATGAATATGAAGCTACAGAATGCACCATTTCGGTGTTGAAAGATCCAGGCTGTGGTTCATTTGAAATTTAAGGTGCAAGCTGCGGTTCCTCTACATTTGTAGTAGATTCCTCTCGGCTATCATTATCTAGAGGATCCACGTTATCTCTTATTTTGTCATTAATTCCGGCAAAACCAGTGACGTTTTGAGGCAACTGCGGTCAGTCTGTGACGAAAGAGGGTAAAAAATCTCTTTCTGAGAAAATATTTTTACTTATAGCCCATATACCGGTGTTCTTGAAACCAGACGTGACATTATTCATATTAAGAGTAGCATAGAAAGCGTCTTACGAAAATAGAGCCACATTATAAATCGATAAGGTTTTACCGGGGTTCGAAGTCATCCGGTCATTCATGCTCAACTCTATAACGAGCTTTGAATAGTCCGAAGACAGCTACATCCAGGGGCTGTATTAAAGCTGGTGATTTAGCAGTTGGCTTGACCGAGCGAACAAAATTCTGTAAGGCATTTAAAAATCAATCTTCGGTTATCCAACCAGATGAATTCGCAAGCCCTAACACACCAATAGGTCCATTCTTAAGCATGTGTTCTTTAAAATTAACACGCAGAAATATGAACGTAGGGGGAATACTGCCACCAGAAGCATTTGCAAAAGCCAGCATCGTTACAAGTGTGCCACGTTCTGTTGAGCTGATCTGACCAACTCTCTTAACACCTCTGTTTGCGCAACTATCTTTGGAGCACTAGTTACAGTGGTAGGTACATCCAGTTTCGTCTTAATTCCATATCATATTTGGAAGAAAATTATGCTTCAGATAACATTTCTCCAAATTATTAAAAAAGTCTTGAACGTTGTGTTTATTAAAACTCTTAGTTCTTGCTAACGAAGTATTCTCGGGTTTTCTTACGGACAGAGAATCATGCTTTTTTAAAAAACTCTTCAAGCAATCTAGACTAGCTATTTTATTTTCATGCCATGAAGCTGATATGTTTTTGTCAAAACGAACAGCAGAAGCCTTTAAATAATCTGCCAGTGAACATTCTTGGTCTGTGGTGAAAACTTTCTTATTACCAATGTTCGGTTCATGCACAAAAGACGTAGATTCAGACGCTTTAGCTTTTACAACCAATCTGTGCACATGCGATTTGGCTGCATTAAATGTTTTGCCAGCCGATCTCACAGAAATCCCTTTCTGAACGACTTCATTGACAGCTTCTTGTATGTTATCTGCCCCGACGCGAGCGCGCTTTTTAGGTGTCATTTTTAAACTGAAAATATGAGAAACATAAAACTTAAAAAACACCAGTCATGAAAGGGACAGTTATAAAAGGGGCGTACCTTTCATAACCGTTAGTTATGTCCCTTTCATAAATATTACACACACATTAAAAACAACTTCTAAAGCTACAATTTTATCTAAAAGGTGTACTGACCTTTCGATCTCCCCTAATTGAATATACGACTAATTGTATCAAATGATAAACATTTCAATAAACCATTTACAATATTTCACAAAACGTTTGGAAAGAATTACAATAATTATACTTAGAAGCACGAATAAAATCACGAGCACAACCTCGCCGTCTTTGAAATGGCGGGAGCTTGAAGTTAGTTACGAATGGATGTGCATTGGTGTTGCCACAGAACATAAATACTATTGCTTCGTGAAGATTTGTAATTGGCGCGTAATTCGAATTGTCCCTTTCATGCCACCTTTCCCCTACAATAAAAAAAAAGATGAAATTTTACTTTCAAAAAGTGCATAAATACAATCATGATGACTAGTGAAGAAAATTTTTTACAACCAAGGTTACATACAAACGCTACAAATTTCAATGAAAACAATTATGTAGCCACAACTTAAATTAAATTACCGAGCTTTTGGACTCCATATCCAGAAGCTTGGTTCATTCAAGCCGAAGCCCAATTTGCTTCTAAACGAATAAATGTAAACGAAACAAAATACAGTAACGTTGTTCAGTTTTTACCGGTAGAAGTCATCACAAATGTTCTAGATTTTTTACGAAATCCTCCACATCTCAATAAATATGAAAGTTTGAAGAATACTGTAATCAAACGGATTACAGAATCGGAAGAAAAAAAAGGTAGATAAACTTCTATCTACTACCGAAATCGGAGATAGAAGACCTTCCGAATTCTATCGCTCTATGGCAATTCATAGAGATTTAGAAGATATTTAATAAAAAAAACTATGGATGAGAAAATTGCCGGCAAATATAAACATAGCCTTAATACCTTTCGGGAAACAGGATATTAAAGAACTTTTAGATTTGACAGATAATATATACGATATTTCCAAAATTCAGTTTATATCGGAAATAAACAAAAATCTATCAAAACAAAATTGTAATTTTATCGATAACAATTTTCTTTTGCTAAATATAAATAACTTAAAAAAATCCAAAATCTTGAAATTTTGATAAAAGGATTATCGCGTCAAAACCAAATTTCTTATTCACGTTCTAGAAACAGATCGAGAGATCATTCATTCTCTAGAAACAATTTGCAGAACAGTTTCAAACTCTGGAGATAACAATTTGTATTGTTGGTACCACAATGAATTTGGTACCAAAGTGACTAAATGCATTTCGGCGTGTTCTTACAAAACTATTAATAACCAAAAAAACTAATTAACCCTCAGTGAACAATATATTTAACAATAACTCTTCTAAACGTTTATTGATTTTTGACAAAGAAAACAAATACAAATTTCTAATAGATACAGGTGCTGATATTTCAGTAGTACCTAACGAATTCTTTAGAAAATTTAACAAAGACCATAACTTATATTTATCCGCAGTAAACGGTTCTACCATTAATACTTATGGTACGAAACTACTTAAAGTAAATTTCGTTCTTAGAAGAGAATTCATGTTCCCATTTATCATTGCTAATGTCAACAAGCCCATCATTCGAGAAGACTTTTTAAAAAATTTTATTTACTGGTCGATTTAAAAACAAAAAATTACTCGACGGTACAACAACATTAAGTGTTAGTGTTATCACGGTAAAGGAAAATACTCCAACTCCTCGCTACTATGCAATGAGTAACGAGTACAGTAAAATTTTGCAAACATTTCCCGCATTAACGCAACCACCTCTTTATGATATTCCAGTTAAACATAACGTGGTGCATCGCATAGAAACTAAAGGACTACTTCCTTTTTCTCGCCCAAGACGTTTAGATAGACATAAATACAAAATTGCAAGTTGCAAAGAAAAATTCTACAGATTGGCGACCATGTGGAGATTATCGTAAGCTTAACGCAATAACAGTTCCTGATAGATACCCATTACCACACATACAAAATTTGTCAATGAACTTCAACGGTTGCACCATTTTTTTCAAAAATTGATTTGGTAAGAGCTTACCACCAAATTCCAATGGCTAAAGAGGTCATACACAAAACAGGCATTATAACTCAATAATTTGTATTATTTGAATTCACTAGGATGCCTTTTGGTCCAAGAAATGCTGCACAAACATTTCAAATATTCATGGACCAAATTAGATTTTTTTTTTTTAAGAAATTTAGATTTCGCTTTTGTCTACATTGATGATATTTTAGTTGCCAGCTTCTGCTCAGGATGTATAATATGTGCCTTACGACCGAGACCTTCCGCCAACGATGGAAGCCGCCTGGTGCTAACCAGCAAAGGCAAGGACGATGTGATGGCTCCGTCATCATATCGCCCCTTCTAGATACTAGACACGGCGGGCAAGGTCCTGGAGAAGCTGGTGCAGCCGCGCCTACTCTCCGCGATAAGGGATGCTGGCGACCTCTCCGAGCGACAGTATGGCTTTCGACGGGCACGCTCCACTATAGGAGCGATACAGGAGGTGGTGGAAACTGTGAGGAAGGCTAAAGAGGGAAAACACCACTCTCCCCGGTTGGTCCTTCTCGTCACCCTATATGTCAAGAAAGCGTTCAACTCGGGAAGGTGGGCGGACATGCTGGAGGCACTTGAGGCGTTCAGGGACTACCTGCGAGACCGATCCCTCGTTTATAAGACCAAGGATGGCCAATGCAGGAAGCCGGTCACGGCAGGGGCAGCTCAGGGGTCTATCCTGGGCCCTAACCTCTGGAACGTGCCATACGACAGACTCCTGCGACGAGAGATGCCCGAAGAGGTGAGGTTGATTGGTTACGCGGACGACGTCGCGGTGCTGATACCTGCCCACAGCGTCGAGTTGGCGTAGCTGAAACTAAATATGGTGATGGGGTTGGTCAGTTCGTGGATCACTAGTCACGGCCTAGCACTGGCGCTAGTTAAAACGGAGATAGTCATTTTGACAAAGAGAAGGATCAATTCCATCCTGCCTTTAATGGTCGGGGATCAGCGTGTGGAGACGAAGCCCGTTGCTAAGGACCCGGGGGTGATGATCGATTCGAAACTCACCTTCGGAGAACAGCTTAAGCGGGCGGCTGAAAAGTCAGCGGCCATGGTAGCAAGCCTAAGCAGGATAATGGCTAACACCCACGGTTCTATCTCGAGCAAGCGCCGGCTACTTATGACAGCGGTGCAGTCGGTGCTGCTTTATGGTGCGGAGATCTGGGGAGGTCAGATGCGGCTGGAGCTGTACAGGAGAGGTCTGGCTTCTGTGCAGCGCCGGGCCGCTCTGAGGGTAGCTTGTGTCTATCGGACTGTCTTCGAGACGGCAGTCCTCGTCATCGCTGGGGTCATACCCATTGGACTCCTGGCGATAGAAAGGGGAGCCATCTTCAGTAGAAGAGCGGACATCGGGCGAGCGAGGGCCGCCAGGAGTCATGGGACAACGAATCGAAGGGGCGTTGGACCGCGTGAATCCTACCGCGGATTGAACCGTGGGTTAATCGAAAATACGGAGAGGTGAACTACCGCCTCACGCAGTTCCTTAGCGGACATGGGTGTTTCCGGTGGTGTCTCCATAAGGTAGGGAGAGCCGATACACCCGAGTGTTCGTATTGCGGAGGAGGCAGGGACCATGCAGAACACACTTTCTTCCATTGCGGTCGCTGGGCGGATGGTACAGCTGCTGTCGAGGAGATGTTCGGACGTCTGTCGCCGGATAATAAAGTGAGGCACATGTTGGAAGAAGAGGAGAAGCGGCGCTTGGTCGAGGAGTTCGTGGAAAAAACACTCCGCTCCAAAAACCTGGAAGCTGCGGCGCACGTCCTGTCGCGTAAGTAGCCCTGTGGGCTAAGCGGGTCCCGGGCTGGTGTCCTTGGAGCTTGGAGAAGGGGTTTTAGCCGATAGTCCACCTGGGTGGGAGTCCGGCACCCCGTTCGTAAATGGATTCCCCCTCATCCTTAAAAAAAATTCATCCTTTTGAAAATGCAAAAATTCAAATTAACTGTAGACGCTTCTGCTGGTGCTGTTGGTGCAGTTCCCCAACAATTCAATGCAAACCATTGGGAACCCATTGAATTTTTCTCTAAAAAATTATAAGAAGTAGAATTCAAATATTCAGCATTCGACGGAGAACTTTTGCCATTATATCTAGCCATCAGACATTTTTGACATTTTCTAGAAGGTCGAGACCACTCATTACAGCAATATGGTCTAAAACAGAAAGAAGTCCAAGACAAACTAGACATCTGGACTACATAACACAATTTACCTCCGATATCAGACATATCATAGGCAAATCAAATAGAGTAGCAGATACTTTATCTAGAATTTCTATCGAAAATTTCAAACATTAAACAACATAACAATACCAAATTTGATTTAAAAACTGTTGCTGAGTACCAAAATAGTGACGAAGAACTTACACATCTTCTGATAACTCAGCATTACAAACCAGATAATTCAAAATATAAGCTTGTAAAATTTAAATTAAACACTTCTGAGTCTGACATTTACTGCGAAGTTTATGCTAAAAGTTCACGATCATATGTACCCAAGGACTTCGAAATATTATTTGTAATACCATTCATAAATTGGATAAAGATCAAGATCATATATACCCAAAGAATTCCAAAAATTATTTTTAATACCATTCATAATTTATCTCATCCAGGAATTAGAACAATACGAAAAACTATTTTTTCTAAGTATTTTTGGCGTGGAATAAATACAGATAGTAACAATTGGACTAGAAATTGTATTAATTGCCAAAAAGCCAAAATAACCAAACACACAACAAAATCCGAAATTGGTAGATTCGAACTACCCAAAGCAAGATTCGAACATATCCATTTAGATTTGGAAGGTCCTTTACTGTCTTCAAATGGATATTCTTACATTCTGACAATAATAGATAGATTTACTCGTTGGCCAGAAGCTTATCGAATCAAAGATATACAGGCAAGCACAATTACACTGGACAACAAGATTTATGTCGCGGGCAGCTGGGGGTTACTTCCGTTGCAGGGGTGATGTACTGGGAAATGGGACTTTTTACTTCTTTTGAGGTTATGTACAGGATGCAATAAATTGTTTTGTCTATTTTTTCTAGTTTCATAGGTTAGTACTACGCTTACCCTTAAAAACAAGCTATGAAGCTACGATTTTTTCTTGTAAAAATACGACAATTTTAAGTTATGAAGTTCATATTGCACATAAACATAATATGTCTATTTATATGAAATATGAATTTTATAACTTGAAATGGTCGTAACTTTGCCAAAAAAATTGTAGGTGACCGCTCCATAGCTTATTTTGAAGGGCAAGAATAGTACTAAACTATGAAACTAGAAAAAACAGACCAACAAATTTGTTGCAGCCTGTACATAACCTCAAAAGTAGCCGAAAAACCTACGAAAAAAGAACTAAACGGAATGGCTATACCGTTTAAAAATTCTGTACGTGAGTGAAGCATCTTGTTTGTGGAAGAAGTATGGGGGGATGAAAGGGCGACTTTAATTTCGTCAATAAGAAGAAGATACTTGAATTGTCATTTTTAATGTAAACAAGTGCCGAAAAAGTTTTCTTTTATGTTCGATCGCTTTAAAGAGTGCTTATTGGTGGAAAAAACCTAATGTATTTAAACATAAAGGAAGTGAAAATAGTTTCCATTGTAAAATAAACTAAATAAAATGTCGTGCATTGCGAAAAATTGCGAAAATCGTGTCCATCGCCGATTGCCCGGAATATCATTTCATACGTAAGTTTCTTCAAAACAGTTCGCCACAGATAGGTAGTAAATATTTTCTAAACGTGTAAACAAACTTAATTATTATGCAATTTTAATTAAAAGAAGTAAGGAAAATTCATTTTCGTGCTTGTTTACATTTGACAAATTTTTTTTTATTTAGCTTGAACTTGGTTTAATTTGGCGCAGAGACCTAGAAAAGAAAAATTACTACGGCCATGTTCAAAATGCGTTTGTAGTGGAAAGTAAGTTTGGAGTTGTAAGGTGCTTCAGAAAATTACGTTTACAGCCGTTCTGTTTAGCTATTTCTTCGTAGCCAAAAACCCATTTTTCGAGTACATAACCTCAAATATCTAAAAATCCTGACGTGATGGTCGAATTCTGATTTTGGATTCAAATTCTACGCAGCATTTACCTTCGGAAATGACCCCAGCTGCAAACGGTAAATCATGACCCCATATTTTGTTGAACAGTTTTATCAGAACAATATTTTCCACGTTTTGGTATTCCACTCGATATTACTACAGATCTGGGTACGCAGTTTGAATCCAAATTATTCGAAGAGTTTACAATAGTTTTAGGATCACATCGATTCCGCACCACTCCTGATCATCCACAATCAAACAAGATGATCAAAGCGTTCGACAATTAAAAGCAGCCATACGCGCTCGTTAAGGCGAAAGTAATTGGCTCACACATTTACCTGCAGTCCTCTTAGGTTTCCGAACCATGATTAAAGAAGCTTTCAATGTTCTCCGCCAGAACTTGTTTATGGGCAACCTCTTCGCTTTCCAGGAGAATTAATCGCTAACACCAATTCAACAATTCAAGATCCAGTAAATTTTTTAAGTAAAATTAGATCTTGCATAAATAACTTCAAACCCACAAATTCTGGAAAGTAAAATGCTAATATCTACGAACGTACAAATTTAAAATATTCAGAATTCGCTTTTGTTAGAATTGACAGAAGCAAATCTTCTTTACAAAACCCACATGAAGGTCCTTTCAAAGTATTAAACTCACTTGAAAAATATTATCAAATCAACTACCGTGGTAAAGTAACGAACACTTCAGTCGACAGACTAAAACCGGCGTTTATTGAACACGCAGTGAAAATAATTACACCAATCACAAACAAGACAAAAAAGAAAGTAAAATTTAAATTATAAAATTTTTATTATTAAAAATATTATTATTCATCATATTCTTAATTTTACGATTCACTTAAAATGGACGTTTTCACTGAGGGGGAAGTAATGCAGCAGTAGCTAAAAATGTAATTATTAATTTTTAATTTAAATATTCATCAGCTTGATTATATTATTTTAAATAAATCCACTTTGATTGTGTTCAATCAGACGGTACAGACAAAATAACTGTCAAATATATTTTAATCAACCTGTACACTTCGATATATTTTGAATAGTGTGGAACACAAATACTTTAATCAATATAATAATCATTCAATCATTGACAATAAAATACTGTACTCTATACAGAGAAAATTCTAAACTTCATATCTATGTATTAATTGTAAATTAGGATACACAAATTGTAAATTAATAATTCAGTCTAGCTACTACTACGCCCTCATATCAACTATGAGCTCTATTTACATCCTATAACGCCTCAAGAGGTACTAGGAGCCCCATTCATCCTATAAACCCTCACCAGACTAGGACTTCCCCACAACACATAATGCAGCAGCTGCGGCATCCCCAGTGAAAGCCAAACCGTACTTCAATTTCTCTGTAGGCGCCCATCTTAGGCGAGCATCAGAAAGAAGTCACTGGTAGAATATTTCTTTGAAAACCTGCAAGCAATCTCAGGATTAAAGATTGGGGAGTTAGCTCAATTCCTCAACTCCGCAGGTTGCTTTTAGTACATTACTTACGCCTAATCGGCGTCTCTAATCTTTACCGCGCGCGTATGACTTGTCGTGTATAACTTCAAGGTCGTACAGGTTATGGTGACAAAATGGTGCATTTAGTGCTAATTTGGGGGCTGGTCTCGTTGACCGGCTCTCGCCATTTAAACCAACTGACCAACCAAATACACCTCCAAGGCCTTGGTTTTGTCAAGTCTCGTTAGTACACAACTATTTATAGTGTAGTCGAAATCAAGTTGAATTGTTTTGCAAGAAAAGGATATAGTAATAAGTTAATCGAATATGACTTATGAAAGGGGTCCATGTTGGAATTTAAAATTTACAGACAAACTGAAAATTTTGGCATCGTTATTGTATTATGGTCGCTAAAATTTTTGAATTCCCAGTGGTCCAGACTCAGCTAACCACTGAATTCTAACAGGTTGCCGGAGGGAATCTCTGGGTTCCAGATGTGCCAATGGATTCGTGTACGCGAACTTATTCCCTTCCTTATTCCCAATCCTACAATTATATTCTAATTTTTTTTCTTTCTGGTCCTATTTTTTTCCTCCTGGTCCTTCCTGCCTGCGCTAAGGCATCACACATGAAATTCCTAAAATTATAACTGCTTACCTGCATAAGCGCATGAGAATATTCGGCTCGTTTAGCTGAATCCAAAGGCATACTTCACCGCATAAATTCATCCCTTCAGGGAAGCATAATTGCGAAATCAGGGAAAATAATTTTACGCACACAAATTATTTTCTCTGCTTAAAATTTAACCTTCGCAAATTAGAGCCAAAAGTTGCATTTGCACATAATAATAATATTTAAACCCCGCAGTTCAACGGAATCAATAACGACCAAGCTTAAAAATCCTAAGCCGCCCATAGAGATAATACAAAAACTCAACCAGTTAACGATCAAGTTTGCAAAAGAATTCTGAAAATATAATTCAAGGTCAGTCATATTTAAGATAGTCGGTAGGTGAAAATAGTGTTTTGCGATCAATACACATATCGCAGGTGAAAATAACATTAAACAGAGGAAAAATGTATATACGTATCTTGGTTGCATGTCAATCCACCACATTATCTTTCCATAAATTTTGCCATCATTGCTAAGTTCATTTGTTGATTTCAGTCAATGCATTTTTGTGCAAATTCAAATGGCGTAGAAATAGAATTTTGAAAGAAAGTGTAATAAATTAATTGTTATAGAGTTTATTAAAATTTATTTTCGATCTTAGTATGTAGATGAATATTGATATTTTTTCACCCTGCTTTCAAAACTCCATGTAATTGTTTAATTCAATTTAAATAAAATCAAATGTCAGGAGTCAGCAAGAGTATGGAAAAGAACTCGGTCGTCTGCGATTAAAAAAAAGTTTAAGGGGAATTTTCTTTTCAAAACGTTCAAAATATTAGATTTTTTCTTTTTACATAGAAGTGTTCCTTAATATCACAGAAATACTGTCCTGAAACCGTTTTAAAAAATTCGTATAGGAAAAATGAGTGGGGTGAGAGATCTCACCTAGACAAACAGAAAATTCTATGGCAGGACGGGGGGGGGGACCTCTCAACCGTTTGGGAGTTACAGGGTGATTCATAAATTTCAGTTTTTGATGGTATGCACATTACTCTTTTATTTTTATCTCTTCATCTACCCAATACAGCCACATGAAACAAACGCTAAAAAACAACTATCCTAATTACCTTTCCAAAAATGTCAACTATGTTGATCTCACTACTACCATTGCAGGTACACTCACTTCCAAAAGTGAAAAAATGGTTTTCCATTACCTTAAATACAGCATTTTCCTAAATTTTCTCCGAAATTTATGTAATTAGTATACCTTTTTTTTATTGGATTGCCCGTCTTATTACCTTTCCAAAAAGGTGCAAAATGTCCACGTAGGGAAAGTATTTAGAAATTTATACGTAGAAATCCTATCGGAGAATGTTATAAAAATCAACAAATTAAAAAAATTCAACTAACATTAACTCAAAAATTCTTTTTATTGAATTTAAAAATAATGACAATTAATCTTGATAAGTAACAAAAGCCGTTCAAAATGTCCACCGCAACTTTCCATGCATTTCAACAACCTCCTTCTAAGTCCCTGTCTAAGGCGTATTGCAGCCAGCCTCTCCCGTATTTTCGTCGCTGCATTCCCAATTCGGCCAACAAAATCCTCCCTATTGTTAACTGGGCTTGTTGACAATTTTGGAAAGGTTTTTCGGATAGTTGTTTTTTAGCATTTGTTTCATTTGGCTGTGTTGGGTAGATGAAGAGCTAAAAATAAGAGAGTAATGTACATACCATGAAAAACTGAAATTTATGAATCACCCTGTAACTCCCAAACGGTTGAGAGTCGCCCCCCCCCCTCCCTGCCATAAAATTTTTTTTTTGCCTAGGTGAGATCTATTAGTTTGGCACGTTAGATCTGAAACACCCTGTATTTGTAAGGGTACTTATATGCGTTTTATATGCAAAAATTAGGTTACAAAAACTTTAAACTCGTTTTTCTCAAAGTGACGTTTTTTGAATTGGCTCCACACTTTTCTGGAAAACTAATCAACGGATTTTAATGATTCAAAAACCATTCGATTCGTTATAAAAAATACTAGTAACCAAACCCTTAAAAATATTATGTTACACAATCCTATTTTTTTATACAGGGTAGTTTGGCCTCTAAATATGGATTTTTTTTTATTTTTCAGAAAAATGTTTATAAAATGATAAAATTTTTAAAAATGAAATGTTTTTTAGGTTTACTTTCTAGTATTTAGTCATATCAATAAAATCCCGTTTGAATTTTCACTCTATATGTTACGGAAAGACCTAAAACTGCGGAGCCGTTTAAAAAGTATCTTTTGGAAGTGGTTAAAATGTACTAATGTACCTGGAAAAAAATAATTTTCTTATTTTATTAATATGTTTTATAAAAATACCCAAAATTAAAACAAAAGTGTATTTTTTTAACAATTATGAAAAGAAAAGTCTTTTTAATAGGGTGCGATGGGCCAAATATACGAAGGAACGGGATATACAAAGAAGAGTAATGATAAAAGTGGCTATAATTTTATTAAATATTAATTAATTTTCATGATAAATTGAAGACTGTTAAATCAATTGGGTGAAAAATGTTTGCTGGGATTTAAGCAAAATATATGAACAAAGCGTGAAAAGTTAGTTCATCGAGATGTTAATGTCAAAATCATATCCGGCATTAATAAAGGAAGTTTCGGCGGATGGCATATTAGCGACCAAATAAATCTGGCTAGAATACACATCCAAGGTAATAATGTCCATATAGAAATTGACTATAATAAGTGCCTCATCTGAGGAATCATTTTTTTTACCTGCAAGTGTTGATTACTTCCTTACCAGTTAATTAAATATTCTTGATATCAAAGCAGTGAACTTGCCTAATTTTAACGATGGAACAGCACAAAATTTGATTTCGCAATAGTGAAGTGTTTTTCCCTTCAATAAAGTTTGACCCTTTCGATATAAAGTTAATAAGGAATATACACAAACATTCATATCGAACAAAATCAATCATTTTCAATAAATATAAATTAGCAGTGATTATGGAAACTTATGGATATTTAAAGATACATCCATAATTAAACAATTAACCAATATTCGTAAATTATAAATTTGTTTGTAGAAATTTTTCAAGTCCTGCAACACTTGCTTGAACTTTCGATTGAAATTATCTTTTAGATTGCGAGTGATTATTCAAGATTCAAGACGTTTGAAGATATACATATACGCAATTGGCTAATTAGAAATTTGTTTGTGGACAATATTCGTATTCTAATGCGTTAGGGGTTTCAAGGTCTTACTTGCATATGTAGTCTATCGATTTAATTGTCAATAAGAAAAATAAATAGAAAGCTTTTTGTGTGTAAATTTATGGGTTGATATTTCATTAGAGGCTTATTTCAACGGGGTAAATAGGTCCTGACTGTCTGTCAGTTGGCTATGCGCTCTCCTGCGTGAGACGAAACTCTATTTTTATTAACAAAATAAACATGATATTTTATATGTGCCCAAATTAACTATTTTCTTCTCTCTCTCTCTCATCGTCGTCCTTCCCCTTTGGGCGGTCCTTACTACGTCGGTGGGCGGGGTCCTCATAATGAGGTGAGTGGCCCTCTCTCTTTTCAGGTGATCAAAGGGCATCCAGACGATGTAGGCCCCCTAGATGCATTGTCGGTTGGGGCAAGTGCCAAGTAAGAGGAATCACACCACCAGACTCCTTCAACAATTTCCCTTAAGTCTGGCAACAGCTGCTGCAGTCCTTCCTCCTGTTCCTTTTTTTATTTCATTTTCCGATTTAGTTTTTTTGTTGTTTTTTTTTTTAATTTTCACTGATTTCAATTCTTTTCCTCCTTATTTTCGTTTCGTTAATTTACCTTTCCTTATCCTTCGGCATGATTTCTTTCTATCGTTGCGCGACCAAGAGCAGAATGGCTCAATTTCTCAATTTTAAATTAGTCAAAAAGGCGGACGCAATTGATATAAATCATAAATAAGAGTGGACGAAGGTGGCTTTCTTGAGGTATCCTACAGGTATAGTTTATGTTATTGGGAAGAAAACCACAGAACGATACTCTCAAAGTGTGACTAGAGAAATACGAATTAGTGTAGTCAACAAAAAAAGACGGGTGCAGCCAACTTATAAATTAGAATTACATGATTATTTCTGTCAAGTGCTTTACTACTACATACTCTCAAGCAGAGGACACCAAAGACATTCCTCGCGAGTTCATCTGCCCACTCGTTCTCTGGTACGTTGCAGTGGCCTGGAATCCAGAAAAGGGAGATATTGAATCGATCCCCTAAATAAGTGAGTTTTCTTTACAGTCTCTACTATTTTCGATGAAATGGTTACTAAGTCCAGCACCTTTATGACAGCCCGGCTGTACGTAAAAATAACAACGTTCATGGTCGGTGATTCGCTGAGTCCCAGCAGTAAGTATTTCTTCACCAGGCCAGTAGATAATTTTTACTGTACTTTAAGATACAGGAGACGTGGAATACCGTTCTCATGACTACTACTGATTCTTGTACTTGAGTTGTTTCAATGTCTAACTGAGGTATGTTAGAAAGTATTGATTTGATTATTTTACTGATTTTTTTCCAGTTAGTTCTTCTGGGGATTCTGTAAGTAACCACCTGCCTGGTCGGAGTATGACCTTAAATCTGACACTCTACAATTTTTGACTCAAACACTTTTTCTAGTTTATAACAGTGTTATATCAAGCACTTCTACCCAACTTCTTCTTCGTATTTATTATAAAATCAAAAAGAGTCTCACCTCGTTTATTGTTTTCATTAGTGTCGCAGCCTAACAGCAGGTCTTCTCTTTTAGCCTCAAGAGCGGTTGTTAGCACCTCTACTTCCAATGTCGGGATTGGTCTACCGTGATCTGCGGCTATGCTTATGTGATGATTGCAGCTCCAGCAACTCTAACCTGGTTCTTGGATGTAGGCTTAATCAAAGTCTTCTTCCTCTAGGAAGATCAGCAGATTCTCTGTAGCACGCCTTGGGTGCTGCAGATTAATCTGTATGAACCTCAGCATTACTGAACTTCCGAAGGTCGGAATCCTTTATCCACATCAAATTCAGTAGTACGGCTCCGATGACCATGTCAGCGGACATCTGGCTGTTGGACCGGAAATACTTCAAATTGGCTTGCCTTATACCAAGCCTGAGTTTGAAGTCTGCTTTCTCTAGTATTAAGAGCTACTTCTAGTTTATTAAAAGCATGGAAGACATGCTAACATGCTATTATTATGCGGTTCCTCAGCTTTGATGACACACGGAGACGGAGTTGGATCAATTCGTTAAGCGGCACTACCAACAATCCATGGGTCCCAGGTTCGAAACCAGATGACCCCTTGAGCTTTTATTAAGAAATTAAAATAATCCACTCCGTCTCTGGGCTGTTGTCTAGGTCGCACCAATGCAAAAAACAAGACTCAAGCTTCCTCATTTCCCTTACCCTAATTCCCTTCCGGGCAAAACCATGCTAACGCATCAAAGGGTTGTCCCCTAGGATTTGGCCACATCATATAAAAAAAAAAGTATCAGTCATCCATAGGAACTGCAGCATTATCCAGCTTGAGGCATTGCAAAAGTTTTTTTAAAAGTTTGTTAAAAGTTTAATTGTGCAGTTCATTTAAAAACAGATTCCGACTAAACAAACCTATCCCATCAAGTTAAATATAAACATTAAGTTTTCTGTAAAAGATGTTAAATTTAAAGGTGCCACAATTATTAGACAAACCTTCCCTTTCGGTTAGCTGGAACCAAAGTCAATTGCTACAACTTCTTTATTTCAACTTAATCATTTCTATAGCTTTTTCATTTCCTTTAAGATTATCTTCTCTGTAGTTGGTAGACTTCTTCTGTCCTATTTCAACATAAATGCATTCAACGCTAACAACAATAAACAGAAAGTCACCACAAATCAAAGGGCAAAAGTTTAAATTAAAATCAAAGCCAAGTGCCTGGGACTTTATCAGAAATTTATTTCTCCCGGTTATCTTGCACATTCAGGAGTCTACACTCAAAAATTACAAATAAAAAGAGTTGGCTTCTAAGGATCGAATTATTAAAATCTAACACAGTAGCAGAAATTTGCTGTCTTGGTGTACACTTATAAACTTCTCTGTATGCTTCGTTACCTTCAAAAGGCATCACCACAACTCCTCTGTCCCTCGTGGCTCTACTAGCGTAATTGCATAACTTTTTATTATGTTGTTTTCAAGTCTTCCTCAGTGACTTAAGAATATTATGGTATAATTATAATCTTGGGATGATACTCCTCATCCGCCAAGTATACGGGTTAACTTCCGCCTTGTTCCTCCTCCCATAAGCCAATATCTCTGCTCTAGATATGCTCAGGCTGCAGTTGAAAAGAAACGTCTACGACTTCGTTGATGGAGTTCCATGGCACTTCGATAACTTCTGAAAGCTTGATATTTAGAAGGGTCGGATAACTTTCACTTCCTTTCTCGACGTAATAGCTCGGGCCTTTAAACTTATCACGGAGATGTTTTAAATTTCCGGAACATATTAGATATTCTGAGCCCCCATTTTGAATTAAACTAGCCATGGAGTCGGTCCGGACTCTAAGTATCACATGGCTGGTACGACACTTGAGGTCCACACGAACAACTTCCTTAGTATAATGAAGAGTGGTATTCATGAAAATCAAAAATGTCAACACATTTTTATGTTTAAGGGTAACTGCAATATTTTAAAATTATTTTTTACAAGTACATTGATTGTTAATATCAACGTTTAATAGATATTATGATTTACAATCGATAAATATATATATATATATATATATATATATATATATATATATATATATATATATATATATATATATATATATATATATATATATATTCGAGAGGCGAGAAAATGATAACATTTAATTGATCATGATTTGACGACAAAAAAGGTGTCTGGAAAAACGTGTCTGGAAAATTAATTTATGCTTTTTAGCGTTTTTTTAATCTCCTCCCTGAAAGTTTGCAGTAGCTTGGGTGTAGTATTGGGTACTGCAATGTCATTTAGATATGTTGTTTGCTGTGTTTATCTATGAGTGTAATGTCTGGTCTATTCTGGTGTATTCGGTCAGTTATTATTGACCGCTCAGAATATATTTTATGTGTGGAGGTTCCATTAAGAGTTTCTCGTGTATATTTGTAATACGGTGTGTGTAATAAGGTTGTGTTTTAAGGCTAACTGTTTTTGTGTGACATTGTAGTGTGTCTATATAAGTAGTCCTTTTGCGTAAGTACTTTGCATCCAGTCGTTATATGTTCTATTGCTTTCGGTGCTATGTGACAAAGTCTGCACGTATCATCCAGTCTGTCACAACTTTAAGGATGTGTTTCCTGTAGTTCTTCCTGCTAATGACTTTGTCTTGTATTGCCAGCAAGAATCCCTCCGCATCATGGAATAAATCGCCTCGACTGAGCCAAGCGTTCGACGCATCTTTGTCGACGTGATTTAGGTTCAAGTAAGCGTAATATATTTCATGAAGAGACCTCTGGGACACGCGAGTTACATTCCCAAAAGTTACGTTCCCACAATTTATCGCAGATAAAGCGAATCTAACGGAAACTAAAGATAAAGTAACCGAAATTCAAAACCAAGAGTCTTCACCTTGGCGAACTTTGAATATTTCCAACTAATAAAATTTCATTTTTCATAAGTTGGGAACGTGACTTAAAGTAACTCCACCGTCTGAAAATAAAATCGTGAGAACCGATCGGTCAGCACTTTCTGCTTTAATTCTAAAATTGTACTTTGTAAAATATAAGAAAGTTAGTCTTAAGACCGTCGCGACCAAGTGAGCACTCCAAAGAGATGTTCATCGCTAAATCATAATTTTAAAAGAATTATAAGTGAATAATAAAAGAAGTATAAGTGAATAATATAGTTGTTATTAAAGTGGTATTTGTGTTGTTTAGTTATAATCCTCGAAAATAAAGTTCTAATACATTTTTTCTGCATTGTCTGGTTCGCTGGATGAGGTCCATTCTGCGCTTGCTAGCCCCAACTTGTTTCCTTCCGCGGGCCCTTCTCCCATCATCCCCGTCGTTGATGATATTCGCCGCAACGTAAAACAGGTGAAGGGTGACCTTTGCTCTTGGTCTGCTGCTGTCTCAGCCAATTCCGAGCTCCTAGGCTCAATCGCTTCCGATTTGATTATCCTGTCCTCTCGTCATGCAGCCTCTTCGGAGCTGCTTTCCGTCTCGTCCGGTACCGTTGCTCAGCCCACTCCTCCGCTCCCCGTTTCCCCTTGCTGCCCTGTCTCTCCTATTTTGGTTGTTCCCCCACCCCCTGCTGTCCCTGAGTCCTCTGCTCTGCGGGACATTGTGCCGATCTGTTCTCCCCCTGCGGACATTCCGCCGCCCGTTAATGACCGGCCCCCGCGCCGTTCTCGGGCTACGCGCTTGCAGAGGCGTCGTCGTGGCGCTCCTCACGATTCCTCTGCAGCCCCAGAGCCTCCTAATTCCAACATGGCTCCTCACCCTCCAGGCGTTTGTACTAACGCCGAGCCTGCTGATGGCGATTTTGCACTCCAATCCACGGGACCCGCCCCTTCTCCTCCTCATTCTAGCATATCTGCCGACGGACGCGTCTCCACTGCGCTTACACTGAGGATAGCGCAATTACCGAAATCTTTCTTCGTTTCTCGTCTCGATCCATCTACATCTGTTGATGACGTTATTAGTTACGTGAGGCAGAAGAGTGGGGCTGATGACTCTGCACTCCTCCGTTGTCAGCTTCTTGGTTCTCGTAATTCTCGGGGACTCATGTCATCTTTCAAGTTGATATCCTCCCCAGATCTTTTTGGAATAATGTCTGCCCCCGATTTCTGGCCTGAGAATATAATCGCACATGAGTTTGTGCCCCGTCGTAAGGTCGCAGGCGGCACTCACAATAGAGCCACTGTCGATAACCAAAAAAACTAAGCACGCTATCCCTTTACTATCAAAATGTAAGGGGATTAAGAACAAGAATAGGCCAGCTATTTCAGGCTTCTCAAGCTTGCAGTTACGATGTTATCGCTCTGACCGAAACTTGGCTTCACCACGGTTTTAATGATGCTGAAGTGCTTGACGATTCCTATCAGGTTTTTCGTAGGGATAGATATTCTGACTCAGTAGCTCTTGGTGGCGGTGTGTTGGTTGCATGTAAGTCCCACTTGGGTTGCAGCTTGATTAATGTTCCTTCTTTCTCCGACACGCTCATAATTGAGCTCATAGCTCTTAAACTCTCTCTTTATAAGAAGAACTTTTTCCTGCTCTGTTGCTATATTCCTCCAAATTTGACAAACCGCGTTGATGAACACGGTCGTAGTCTCTTTGACATTTTAATTCTTAGCTTAGATTTTATTAATAATATGACGAACCCTGAGGACGAAATCATTCTTCTTGGTGACTTTAATTTACCCAATGTTCAATGGGTATTGAACACTGATGACGATGACTACCTTCCCTTAAATTGTCTTACTGTTAGAGACTCCCTTTTTCTTGACGCCATCTCCTCCTTTGGTTTACACCAAATGAGTGATGTAAAGAACTCTATGGGAAGACAGTTAGATCTTATCTTTACTTCTGACTCGAGTAACACTATAGTCGAATCGGCTTCTCGTAGCTTATCCGCTATCGACAGTTTGCATCCACCCATTTTCATCTCGTTTTGCTACGATGGTTCTTATACTGCCGACCCCAACGTGAATCAGTACGTTTTTGATTTTAAAAGGGCGGATTTCTCTGTTCTCTCAAACAGGATCCTCTCGATCGATTTTGCATCTCTTTTTGATGATAGCGATGTCGATGAGTGCGTTTCCGTGTTTTATGATAGAATTTATGATCTGTTTAATTCGTGTGTACCACTCAAACGGTCGAGACCATCCTGTCATTCTCCCCCGTGGTATACTAGTGAACTGCGGAGCCTTAAGAATAAAAAAAATTTACTATGGAAAACTTACTTACGCTGTAGAAGCACGTCAGCTTATTGTGATTTTGTTGATTGCTATGACAGATTTTTGGCATTATCTTCATCATTATACAGAGAGTACCTTGATAATGTTCGCGTTAACTTACATAATGATCCTCGTACTTTTTTCAAATTTGTTAATATGAAGAAGAGATCTGATAATTACCCATCTACAATGTGGTATAATGGAACCTCTAAATGCAGTGCGCCCGACATAGCCGACAACTTTGCTTTATTTTTTGAGGGTGCCTTTTCATCTGACGACTTTGTGCCTTCCGTGGAAGAGTTTGGTCATATCCAAGACCGTCCCGCTGCCTCCATTGCCTTGCCCATTATATCTCGAGATATTGTCATGGATGGTATCAATGAGCTTAAACTTGACTTTTCTTTTGGTCCTGATGGTGTTCCACCTGCGTTCTTGAAATCCTGCTCTGACGCCTTACTCACTCCACTGGTTCTCATCTTCAACAAATCTCTTCAGGCCGGCAGATTTCCTACGTTATGGAAGAGCTCCTTTATAATTCCTGTTTATAAAAAGGGGCATAAAAACTTAATAACAAATTATAGGCCAATCGCGAAGCTTTCCTGCATACCCAAGTTGTTCGAATCTGTTATATATACGCAGCTTGTTGGGCAGTGTAAGGGGTTAATCTCATGTAATCAGCATGGCTTTTTGCCTGGTAGATCGACGACAACTAACCTGCTTGAATTTACATCCCACATAATCTCTGCCTTCCAGCGTGGTCTCCAGACAGACTGCATCTACACCGACTTTAGCAAGGCGTTTGATAAGCTCCCTCACTCTGTGATTATGCTTAAATTGGAAAAGCTGGGTTTTCCGCCCTTATTGCTCGACTGAATCCGCTCTTACTTAAAAGATAGGTCATACCGAGTATCTTTCCGTAGCACTTTATCTAGATTTATTAGAGCTTCATCTGGTGTACCGCAGGGTAGCCATCTGGGGCCGTTGCTGTTCATTCTTGCCATTGATGACATTGTCCCTCTGATTAAGCACTCCAAAGTCTTAATCTATGCAGATGATATGAAGATCTTCTCATGTGTTAGAAACAGTTATGATTCTTCTTGTATTCAGGCTGATTTGAATACCTTCAAGGTTTGGTGTGCCTCAAATGGCCTGCGGCTTAACCTGGATAAATGTGAAGTTATGTCATTCTGTAGGAACCCCAATCAGCTCGTCTTTGATTATACCTTTGCTGAAACTACTATCCGTCGTGTTGAGTCCGTTACTGACCTCGGTGTGAAGCTTGACAAAAAACTGGATTTCACTCTGCACATAAACTATATCGTGTCTCGGAGTAATTCAGTTCTGGGTTTTGTTAAACGGTGGTCAAGGGAGTTTTCTGATCGACTGACACTTATTCACTTATATTTCTCCTTGGTTAGACCAGTTCTCGAGTATGCATCTCAGGTTTGGTCACCTTGCTATGCGGTTCATTCTAGACGCATCGAGTCAGTGCAGCGAAACTTTGTTAGATTCGCACTAAGGGACCTCCCGTGGAATGATCCATTAAGGCTTCCTCCATATGAGGATCGCCTCCGATTGCTTAATATGCACTCGTTGGAGGAACGACGTAGAATTGCTGACCTAGTATTTATTCACCAGCTTATGAACTCGAATATAGATTCTCGTACTCTCGCAGGTTTGGTTACTTATAGGCATACCCCGTATTGCTTAAGGAGAGTGCCTTTACTACATGTTGTCCATTCTCGGTCTAACTATGGTATGCATGAGCCTATTAATCGCATGTGTAGAGCCGTGAATATGTGTCCTATTTTTGACCTGGCTCTTACCAAGGATTTACTTAAACGTTCACTGTTATCTGTGCACCCCTGACTGTAGTGTTTGGACGTGTTTCACTATTTTGTTTACTAATATTTTATTGCATGGGTTGTGGGAGCCTCATTCACCTCAATATATGTTATATTCTGGTGAATAGGTCAATTGATTCCAGGCTTCTGCTTGTGAAGTGCGCCTTCTGAGTTAGAAGGGTTAATTCGATAGATTATTTTAAAATATTTATTTTTCGTTTCTAAAGCAACAAAGTTAGGTTTCACCCCCACCCCCCACCACCACCCAAAGAAAATTTTCTTCTCGTATCAACCAGGGAATATACTAGACCCAACAGAAAAAGAATTACCCAAATCGGTCCACGCGTTACGAATTTAGACTACTCCTCCCCCTTCCCTCATCCTAGACCAAATTTTATTCTCCTATTAGCAATGGGGGATCATACTCTGTACAACAAAAAAAGAACCATCCAAATCGCTCCACCCGTTACAAAGTTATGCTTCACCCGTACCGTTTAAGCCATTTAAATCTTTGAATCTATGAAAATTATTCACAGATCTCTTCCAAAAATCTTTGTAAACGTGTTACACTAATTGCCATCTTTTAAGAAGTTACTCTTAAGTTTTGAAAAATCATCCTCAACCGGGGTCAGAAGTGCGTCGACAATTAAAACTGTGTCGAAGTAAGTGCAATACTGTCGGTTGCATCATCGGTGGGACCACAGAGTGGGCGACTGTTGAGACAGATTTCTACTTAGCATAAAGTTGTTAATAACTCCTCATATGTAAACTTGACGTTTTGCATAATCCTTCCTTCCCTAAAGATGGAAATTCTGTTTCGATCAACGCTAAGACGCCAGCTAACGAAAAGGGTGAACGAGGAAAACGACTACGTACAGAGTTTACCCTCATCAGTAGAGTCAAAGGAAGTAATACTTGAAACCCTTAATACGCACCTCTGTCGTATCCAAAACAGTGCTGCCACTTAGTTACAATTGTAACTAATTGGTTACATTTTCATATAGAAAACAAAATTAGTTACATTTACACTTTTATTTCTCATTTGGCACGATTTGAACAAAATTTTTTTAAATGTACTAAAGTGCCAAAAAATATTCGCAATAGCATTTATCTCAGGGTTCATAAATGAAAATTCACCAGATTCCAGTGTTATTAAATAGGTGAAATGAGACTGTCGTAAGTTATGTAGGGAAATACTAGGATGCTTTGATTTTGCTGATCTAAGTTTAAATTTATTAACATATGCGGACCCAAAAATTATTCGGACATCTAAAAATATTTTGATGTTGCCTTTTTTAAAAGATTTTTCTAATATTGCTAACAGATGTGATTGGGGGGATATTAATACTGAATGAAGATGCTAAGAGCTTCGGAAGTTTGGATGGACCAGGGAATGTTGTAAAATTTTTGTCAGATATTACAAAAATAAAAAATGGACTCCATTAACCCATGTTTCCTGAAATTTTAAGCATCCTTTCCTGGCTACATAGTAGCGCAGCCGCTGAGAGACAGTTTCCTGCCTTAAACCTGATAAAAAGTAAAAAGACTAATTGTTTTAATGTCGTAACGCTAGTCTTTTATCACCTGAACAAAAGTCTGATCCGAAAAAATTCATGTGGACTCCTAATTTTGTGCCATAAGGTTTCTTTAAACTCAAATAATTTGGGAACGTTATATTACTTGCAATATTTTTAACATAGAAATATACTATTTTAATAAGTTTTTAAATCTTTCAATATTTCCGGCAGTTCTTTACATAAATAACTAACAATAACGCGCAATACGCACATTGTTGTTTATTTTGTAACAAAGAAATATAAGAAAACATTTAAATTTGTCGTTATGAATATTATATGTGTCATTAAGGTACAATCCGCAAGCATCAGTACTTTTAGATAATTAAGACATACGAGTATATCTTGGATTAGAGCAAATTAGGTATTGTAGAAATCTATCAAAAATTAAATGTGATATACCTAATTTGTGACATAGGTCATGGTTAAGTATTTTTTGATTATTATTTTATAGTCTTGAATTGTAATGTTTAAAAAAAGAAAATTTTATTTGCTAATTCCTTTTTTTACTAAAAAGTTGCCTAATCGTAAGCTGATTAGAAAATACATGCCGTCTTTTTTTAAGTTGAAAGAAAGGTTTCTATATAAATTTCGGATAAAAGGTGAAGTAAAATCTATTTAACTAAAAACTGTTTTATTGACAATTTAAATAAAGGATAGCTTGGTTTTTTAGAAACGTGTTCTTATATGTATGAATCATGTAGCATATGTATAACTGGCAATGCTTTTTATAAAAAGTTTGTTACTAGATGTAACTAATAGGGTGGGAGTGTTATTCAATAGCTTCACAAACACATTTTGGAAGTGATTACACTTTTCCATAATTTCGTGATTTTTTGTTACAATTTTAAGAAGATTTAGTTACAGAATTTATTTGGCAAGTGGCAGCGCTGATCCAAAACCTTCATAAAAATCTTAATGAGGCAGATTTATCCGCACGAGCTACAGTGGAGGAAAAGAATTATGCGTCAGAATGTATCACCGTGTTGGAATACAACGAAAAAGCCATAACCGCCATTGCGCGGATTCAACATCGCATAAATGTGCTACAGACTTCTCGAAGCGGGACCTTTACAAACATTAAAAATACCCAGCAATGTGCATCAAATAGCAGCTTATCGGCGTCCGCTTGGAAGCTTTAAGCTTAGAGCTAAAAAAATTTCATGGGGACTATAACAAATGGCTTCCTTTTTGGGAGCAGTATAAAACGGCCGTGCATTTGAACTCCTCATTAGATGATTGTACCAAGTTCAACTTTCTTCAGAGTGTTCTAACGGGACGAGCTGCTGATACGATAGCGAGTCTTACACCAACGGAAGCTTGCTACGGTGAAGCCATAGAAATGCAGTAAAATCTCGAATTGATGTGGTCGGCTTACGCAATTTGTACAGCTATATTTCTGGGGCAATGAGATCTCTAAATTCTCTCAAAGTTACACCACCGTAGTACAATATGATGTTGAAGTCCATCATATTAAAATCCCTGCAAATTGACTTGAGAGTTATATCTCTTGATCTATTGTTCCGATTTCCTTCATATAAAGCATGTTTGAAAGGTGATCATTTTTTGTATGGCTTATACCTAAAACGAGCATAAGTTATTATTAAATTGTTATTTATAATTAAGGTTTAATAACAAAAAAAGTGGGAAAAAAAGATTTTTTTTCGAGCGTTCATATTTCAGTCAATTTTTGGTCAAAAATCATTACAGTTAGGTATAAGCCATAGAAAATTTTATCTACTTTCATTTAAAAAAAACCTTTTTCACTTCAGATTACTACAAGAGGCTGTAGGCTTGAAATTCGGAGACGAGATTTTTCAGGCAGTGATCGACGAAAGCCGCCATTGTTCAGCCGCCATTTTGAATTTTGTTACAAAAAATATATCATATTATTGTATAATAAATAACTAATTTAACTGTCAGAACCGGATGTTTCTATGTTTTTTCATCATGCCACAAATCATTTCCAAACTTAGGCCTTTTTCGGCCAAATTTGAAAGAACCTCCCCTTAAGGCAGTAAAATCTCGAATTGATGTGGTCGGCTTACGCAATTTGTACAGCTATATTTCTGGGGCAATGAGATCTCTTAATTCTCTCAAAGTTACACCACCGTAGTACAATATGATGTTGAAGTCCATCATATTAAAATCCCTGCAAATTGACTTGAGAGTTGAATACTATCGGAAAGAAGGGCAAATGGGGAACAACCGTGATGTGACAAACACTGCTAACGAATCCAACGATAGTGTACAGTTTGACCCATCGACACATGCTATCGAGTGTGATCCGGCTATAAAACGTATTTTAAATTTCATTAAAGTCGAAGCTGAATCTCTAAGGCCACAGTTACAGTTACATCTTTAATGGAAAAGAGAACCGCTCTAAATCGACATCATACAGCCACAGCTACAGGCTTATTCACGGTATCTCAAAATACAAAAAATTGCTTCTTCTAGCTCACACTACCGAAAATTGTGATTCCACTACCGTCACTTTAAAGGAGCGAAAGAAATAATTGAAATCTGCCGGTAGATGTTTTAGATGTGCACACCCGAAACATTCGTCTCGATACTGTAAAAAATAGTTTTTAAAAAAAAAGTTGAACCGACTTCACAAAAAGCGCTAAAAAGCATAAAATAATTTTTAATTTTATATCTATTACGACATTTTGAAGTCGGTGCAAATTAAACAAACCAAACAACTACAACAAAAGTATTTAATCGTCCTTTCTTATGATCCCGTAAGCTGAAACGTTCAATTATGGTTATGTAGTTGTTTTATTTGTTTAATTTGCACCGACTTCAAAATGTCGTAATAGATATAAAATTAAAAATTATTTTATGCTTTTTAGCGCTTTTTGTGAAGTCGGTTCAACTTTTTTTTTAAAAACTATTTTATTTTTCACTTTTTAGTATCTTCTACTCTATATAACGAAGAAAGAACCATCCAAATCGGTCCACGCGTTAAAAATTTTTTTCTCATGGTATCAATCAAGGAACATACTCCACCGAACATAAAAGGAATCATCGAAATCGGTCCACGCGTTACGAAGTTAGTACCCCTCCCCCTCCCCCACCACCACCATAGGACCAAATTATTCTCCTATTAGCAATGGGGGATCACACTCTATACAACAGCAAAAGAACCATCTAAATCGAACCACGCGTTACAAAGTTAGGTTCCACCCCCCTTCTCCCACCTCCACCCCAGCAACATTTGTTTTCTTGTAGTATCAACCAAGGATCGTATTCTACCCAATAGAAAGGGATTTATCCAAATCGGTCCACGCGTTACGAAGTTAGACTACCCCTCCCCCCCACCCACACTTTTCACCTTAGGACCAAATTATTCTGCTATTAGCAATGGGGGATCATACTCTATACAACCGAAGAAGAACCATCGAAATCGGACCACGCGTTACAAAGTTAGGTTCCACCCCCATCCCCCCACAATTTTTTTCACCTGGTATCAACCACGGAACATACTCTACCCAACAGAAGAAGAATTATCCAAATCGGTCCACGCGTTACAAAGTTAGACTACCCCCTCCCTCCCTCCCCCCACCCAAGGCCAAATTTTTTTCTCCTATTAGCAATGGGGGATCATACTCTGTACAACAAAAAAAGAATCATCCAAATCGGACCACGCGTTACAAAGTTAGGTTTCACCCCCACCCTACCAAAAATTTTTTTGACATGGTACCAATCGGTGAACATACTCTACCCAACAAAAAAAGAATCATCAAAATCGGTTGACGCGTTACGAAGTTATGCCCGGTCAGACATAAAAAAAAAAAAAAAAAAAAAAAAAAAAAAAAAAAAAATACGCGTCGAACTTAGAACCTCTTTGTTTTTGGGAAGTCGGTTAAAAACAGATTTATACGCTGTAAGATATGTAATGGCCGACATGCGACGTCTATGAGTGATCCCAATTTTAAAAGTAAAGTGCAATGTTCAGAAGGAAAGGTAAATAACGCCTTTACAGCGACGAAAACTAAGGCGGTAAATCTCGTATTACCCATAAACGAGCAAATTTTTCTACAAACGGGCTTCGGGATTATAAATAAATTGGCGATCCGATTTATTTTAGACAGTGCAAGTTCGAGAACATACATTCGTGAAAGTATATCGAAGAAGCTTAACTTGCCGATAGTTGGTGATGTTGCTTTAAACATAATTCCGTTCGGTTGTAGAGAAATTCCTCCCAAGACAGTTTATAATAATTGTGTTGAAATAAAACTGAAAGGTCAGTATAGTGATGTTTTCGTGACCTTAAAAGCGATTGAAGTGCCCGAAATTTGTGTGGATGTTTTACCGGTCCCTAACGCAAGATTTTTTCAATTTGAGCATTTTCATTTAGCTGACGCTGCCTCTAAAAATGTTGATGTCATTCCAGGGATAAGCTTATTTAGAGGTGGAGACTATTACCAGAGATTTTTAGTAGGTGAAACGCGAATGTTTGGCAGCTGTAAACACGAAATTTGGGTGGACGCTACACAGGCCTGCTCCAGCGCATTTGAGTGAGTCTAATGGCGAAGAACCCTTAATGTTGGTAAATTCCTTTGACTTTAACCTAGAACGCAGCATAGTAAGTTAGACGATAATTTTTCTGGAGCGAACGCACGTTTGCGCACCTTAGCACAGCGACTCTCCCAGATTGAACATAAATTGATCGAGTATGACTTCGCAATGTGAGAGTTAATCAATTCAGGTACTGCGGAAGCTGTAAACAAAACATTTAACGACCGTACGTATTATCTACCACATCTAGCAGTATATAGTAACGACAAAACAACGACGTGCGTTAGAATTGTTTTTGACGCATCTTCCCACGCGCCTGGTGAAACATCCTTGAATGACCACTTACAACATGGCCCAAATTTACTGGCCGGTATTTTGACTGTACTATTAGATTTCCGCATGGGTCAAATTGGCATCGTCGCTGACATCGAAAAGGCGTTTATGCAAATAAGTATCAGCGAAAAATATCGGGACTCTCATCGCTTTTTGTGGTACGTGGAGCCATTAAAAACTGGATCGAACTTGCCACCGGTACGCCTCTACAGGTTCACAAGGGTAACATTTGGTGAAAATTGTAGTTCCTTCTTGTTAAATGTTGTCATCAAAAGACATTTGTATCTTTTTAATGATCAATTCCAGGCGACCAACGAAATCCTTGCCAGGCGCCTTTACGCCGACGACTTAGTCACTAGTGTAGACTCTCCTCACGTTGCAGAAAAATTATACAGAGAAGCCAAAACTATTATGGCGAATGCCTCAATGAATCTCCGCAAGTGGAATTCAAATGATACTGGTTTGAGGCAGCTGTTCATCAACGAGCGGGATCATGAACATAAACATACTGGGTTACTGAAAATTGATCTCGGTCCGACGATAAATTTCTCGTCCACATCGCTTAAGGGTACTAAACGAATTATATTGCAAACGATGACCCACGTGTATGATCCCTTAGGATTGCTTGGCTCATTCGTCATTAGAATAAAAATGCTAATGCAAACAATATAGACGCTTAAACCAGATTGGGATGAAGTATTGCCTGATCACATTTCTACGAATTGGCAACAATGGTGTTCCGAATTGGAAAACCTCAACGATTTTTACATACCACGCTGCGTTTTTAGTACATCAACGAGCAAAGAGGACGAAATTCAATTGCACCTCTTTTGTGACGCGAGCCCGAAAGCATATGGAGTTGTAGCATTTGTAAGAAGAAAGCACGTAAATGGAGAAATATCGTCACACACCTTATGTGCCAAGAATAGAATAGCACCTTAAAGCGAGACAACACAAACGAACTTTCGCTACCATTTATATGCAAAAAAACATCATTCATGTTCAACTGGTTTTTTTTCTGGAGTGACTCAAAAATTACGCTATGCTGGATCAGGGGCGATCCCAGGAAATGGAAGCAGTTCATCTCTAACAGGGTCAACTAAATTAAACTCCATTCAGCTATACAAGAATGGCGTTACTGTCCTGGAAGCATGAATCCAGTTGATCCTTTGAATCGCGGTATTTAAGGAAAAACTTTAATAAATTCCGAAGTTTGGAAAGTTGGTCGAATTTGGTTATCACAGCCTGAAAACACGTGGCCGATAGAGCATCAATACGAAGATGCATCGTTGGTAAATATATCTTTATCTCATAATACTTTAAAAGAGCCTCAGCATATAATAAACGTAGAAAATTTCAGTAGTTTTGCAAGACTTTTGAGAGTTACAGCA
The DNA here is from genome assembly GCA_964036015.1 of Leptarthrus brevirostris. Taxonomy (NCBI): domain Eukaryota; kingdom Metazoa; phylum Arthropoda; class Insecta; order Diptera; family Asilidae; genus Leptarthrus; species Leptarthrus brevirostris. The sequence continues at coordinate 11,428,568 of OZ038376.1, read as the reverse complement.
TATGTTTTTCGGTTCATAAATAATTCAAGAGAAAAAACCACTAAATCCAAAGGGGACTGTAAGTAAATTGAAAATTGCCGAAAATTATTTAATCTCTTTTAAGCAGCGACGATATTTTCCAAACGTGATTGGATCGCTTAAGCGAGGTTACGGAGTCGATCGTTTATCTAAAATATTAAAACTTTGTCCGCAAATTCATTGTCTTGGTATTCTACGGTTAGAGGGAAGGCTACAGGAAATTAACGATGAATCAAATCTAGCGCATCCAATTATTTTGCCGAAAGAATCTTATCTCAGCTTTCTTTACGTTAGCATTCTTGAGAAGAAGGTTTTAGATTTTAAGTTATTAAATAAATGCAAGCCTGCTTCACAACCATTCCCACCGCTTCCTGGGGACAGATTAAATTCCGCGAGCGTGTTTGAAACGACAGGGGTTGATTTTGCCGGGCCAATGTTTGTAAAAAACGTAGACAATTCTAAACTTAAGAAAGTGTATTTAATGTTGTTTACTTGCGCAGTTGTTCGCGCCGTACACATCGAGCTTATTCCTGATTTATATAGCACATATATATATTCGACGATTCACTGCAAGAAGAGGATTTCCGAAAAATATTTATTCGGATAACGCGAACACTTTTAAAAGAGCGCACTATGTGATTAAACAACTCTACAAGCAAATAAGTTCCAACGAAAAATCATCCTTTGCTGTCAACCATGGGATCCACCAATAATACCTATTGACTCCCCGATAACTAGGTTCCACTGTCGACAGGGTGCTAGGTCGATCTCATAGAGAGTTATAGGTCGTCGAGCTCTCCTCTTTCCTACGGGTTTATGTGGTTGAGCACACAGCCTAAACTGTGGTATCATAATAGCCCTCTTTGGCATAAGTGTGCCATTTTAGACAGCCACCCTAACCGTCTTTAAGGTACACTTTCACAACTTTCACTTTCAGCCCGACGGCAATTTAAGTTCGCGACTTTACAACACGCGTCAAAAAATGAAAATAATTAAAACGAGTCTTGTATTTTTGTTAAACCTTAGTACAAAAAAACTAATAAAAAAAAATAAAAAAAAAATATAAACGTTATTTTCCCAAGTTTTATAAAATTGCAGCGGAAATTGCTATATATCCAACAAGTTTAATGGAGGAATTTAATATGATTAGTAACGTTACGGCTCTAACGGAACCTTGGAATCATTGTCTTCATAATTTTGGTGAGTCTGAAATCATCGCTCTAGATATTTCAAAGGCTTTTGATAGAGTCTGGCATGCTTCCCTTTTAGCCAAACTTCAAACATTTGGTCTGCACCCTACCCTCGTTAAATGGATAGAGAGTTTTTTGTCAGGCCGTTCAATTCGTGTAGTAATTGGAGTTACATCTGATTCCTACGAAATAAATGCCGGTGTACCTCAGGGTTCAGTTCTTTCACCAACCTTATTTCTTCTTTTTATTAATGATCTCTTATCCCTTACTCTCAATCCTATTCATAGTTTCGCCGACGACAGCACCCTTGATTTCGCGTACTCATTTGATTCTGTTATGAACTCACGTGGAAATGCTACAGAAGCCAATCGGGAACGCATGTTTAGATCATTAAACAACGACATTTCCAAGGTCCTTGCTTGGGGCAGAGCAAATCGTGTTACGTTTAATGCATCCAAAACCCAATGCTGTTTAATGTCCCTTAAAAACGCCCAGTTCACCCCCAACCCATTTCAGTCGACGGAGTGAATATACCCAATTCACCCTCCCTAAACATCTTGGGTATCGAGATATCCAGCAATCTTAGCTGGACTGATCATATATTTGCAATCGCTAAAAATGCGATGAAATGTTTGGGTTTTCTACAGAGATGTAAGAAATATTTCACCCCACCTGACTTAGAGCTGATCTACAAGTCCCACATTAGGCCAAGACTTGAATATAATTCCCATATTTGGGCAGGGGCCGGACACACCGCACTGTCCGCGTTAGACAAAGTCCAGCGTAAAGCTGTTAAGCTTATTGGCGATCCCTCAATCTCTGAGGGTCTTGACTCTCTGGAGCATCGACGGAATGTCGGTTGTCTCCCACTCTTCTATCGTTATTTCCATGGCCGTTGTTCTAACGAAATTGCTAGCCTGATTCCTTGTAGACTCATGACAACGCGCGATACAAGATCAACAAGTCGCTCCCACCCCTATACTCTCCAGGTCAAATTTGGACGTACCGTCAAATTTCGGGAATCTTTTCTAAGCAGAACAACACGAATGTGGAACAGTTTACCATCTTCTGTTTTTCCCTCGTCTTATCAACCTGAAACTTTCACCTCCTTCACCCAACCTCCTAACCCATTTCCCTCATCCTTAATTCCTTTCCTGCCAAGGCTGTGCTTAAGCATCATAGGGCATCCCCTGAGCTTTGGCATCATCATATATAAAAAAAAAAAAACGTGTATACCCCCGTGGTTGCGAATGACTTCAAATACCCGGCGAGGCATAGTTTCTACTAGATTTTGCAATTGCCTTGGAGAAATTTGCTTCCAAGCAGCTTAAATACCAGCTCTCAGTTCGTTTACGTTAGTGTACTGTCGACCATTTCCATAAACTCTGCGAACCAATGTTCCCCAAAGATTTTCAATGGGGTTCAGGTCTGGACTGCAGGCTGGCCAGTCCAAAACCTGAATATTTTGGAATTGAGGCAAGCTTTGGTTTCCTGAGAAGTCTGTATGGATGCATTGCCGTGCTGGAATATCCATTCTGCGCCCATAATGCTGTCTCCGAAGTCAATTAGCACATTATCCAATAGCTCAATATAATCACATGCTTTCATTTTGGTAGATATCCAGCAAATTTGTGATTTTCCATCTTTGCAAAAAGCTGCCCGTCCGGGCCGTCGAGATTAAACTTCTTTTCGTCGCTGAAAATAACTTTTCACTATTGATCGGTCCACGACATAACTTTTTCCGCGAATTCCATTCGTTTGGTCTTATGGTGGTCTTTGAGAGCAGGTTTTTTCACTCTCTTGATCCATTTTACTTCCCCGCTGCTCGCCAAAATTTGACGCACACGTCGTGGGGTAATTGCCAAATGCAACTCTTTAACAATTTGCGTAGAGTTTAGTTTTTCTGTTTAGCGCACTTGATAATACTCCTTTTGCTCCGTGCTGTCACTTTGGGAATCGGTCCTGGATGCCTATGGATGTTATAATTTCCTTCCGAACCCACGAACTTAGCAATTGATGCATGATGTCTTTCCAGTCGTCTTCCAATATCCCGATTAGTGAGGCCTAATTCGTTGAAAGCTTTGATTTTTACTTGCTCCTCGAGACTCAATCGTTTTCCTCGTGGCATTTCTAAGAAATATTATCTTTCATATTATTAAACACACATTAAGGTTCTTAAACAGTTACCGTTTATATGTAGTCTAACAAATACCAATATTAAATGGAAAGATACTTTTTTCGCAATTTGAAAACACTGGATATATAACTACTTCCACCAATAAAACGCGCACTCTTAAACAAAACTGAATAAATTGCAGAAAAACTAACGGTACTTTATCGAAATGAAGTGATCTTGTTCAAACATGCAAAATTCGTGGTTTAAGTACAAAAAGGACAGTGGCACAAGGAAATTAATTCCAAATAAGAGCTTTTCTTAGGTGGATATATAGCCATTTCTCTCACTGTAGTACTCTAAGCCTAATCTATTGGATTAGCCGCGCTTATATGAAAGAAAAGCTTAAAGATTTTTCCTTCGTTATTGCTACGGAGTAGGGAGAGAGCGCGATCAAACCAACCGCCATACATAAGAAACGCTTTTAAAGCTTTTTTTTCGTTTTATCTTATCCGTGTATACCTGGGTAAGATACGATGTATGTTAAGAAGTCGCTGATAAAGCACCTTTTGCTGGGAACAAACTTAAATTTGTTCGGTACCTTATCGCTGATATGCTTGATTAGCATATTTAAGTTACCAACGCGCCTTATAGTAAAGGAATGCAATGTAATTCGAGCAATTTGTTTGTCCCATTATCGTGATAATTAATTGCCGTGTAGGGAAGTTTTGATTGCTTGAATGCAACATTTAATGAAAAGAATTAAAGGAATTATCTTATTTCTTTTCAATTAATTTCTACTGATTTTACTAAAACCCATTTTCTAGGATTTTGGTATATAACACCACAATCACTAAATATTTGCTAACATAATCATCTTTAGCCTGTGAACCTTTGTAAGGAATGCATTTGTCGATAAATCGGAGACTGCTCGACTTCTCCTGACAAGACATACGAAAAGAGCTATGTATCCCTTGCTCAGTTGCACACTTCCTCAAACGCTACGTTCCTTAATGTCGATGGCACCAGCAATGTCTACACCTGTTTTTAAAAAGATCTTCTCACTGGGCGATGTCAAATTTTCTATAAGTCGAATCTGACCTTGACAGGTATACCGAAAACCAGTAAGTTTTCCTTACTACATGCAAAACTAGCTGCGTGGCACCATGGAGTGTCACCTTATGTACTTCTTCCATTAACGACTTCGAAAGGTGATGTTCGACAGGAAGTATGATCATTATACTAAAGATATAAATTACATAATCGTCCTCCTATTAGTAACAAGCCATCCGTAACGACGAAAGGATTAAGTTTCAGAATCTTACTTGAGCTACTGTGTGGTTTATTTCCCTTTAAACACTTGATCTCTTCAATGAAGCTGTATCCTTTGGCGAGTTTTTAGCCAGCTTTCTGCATCTCCTAATTCGCTTACCCTGAGGTGAGGAGCAACATTTTTTGGTTTTTGTAAATTATTTGAAGAATTGGGAAGATGGTAAAATGTTCCACATGCGCGTTCTTCTACTTATCTCAGGTTGGTTGATGGCCACTAGGTTGTAACCGGTCACCTCACATATACCATAATATGGTCCGTTTTCGCAGGAACCTGACCTGTATACCTCTTCAAATCCATTAAGGAAGTGCATGCCAAGGGTCTAAAATCGGCTCCTTGCATTCGCAAAGCAAACGCTGAATGCTCCAGCTTTTTTCTCATCCAAATAACTCCGGTCGAAGTTGTTGGCAGGAATGCACAGGCGGAGGGCATGAGCGCCATAAAGGCAGTGACTCGTTATAATCGCATTGATATTACGGAGATTCCGGTGGTTTCTCCCCAATACAAAGCCCTTTTATTTTTATCCTTACTCTTCTTGATAGGTCGCAGCTTTTCAGATCACTTAATCTGTGCGCCACGAGCTGATCAACTTTCATCTCGATTCCTGTTGTTACTTATATTAGAAGCAGGCCGATCGATCTGTCTATCTGCGCAACGTTAGGCTGCGAACCATTTTTCGTCACAACATCGGTCGCCTCATTACACGATACTATGATCACCATGACTGGTTACCCAGTAGAAAATCTCCCTGTGTACAGCCACCAAACTTTGGAAACAGCTCCGCCAACTACACATCAGCTGTTACCCCTGTCGAGCGCCTTAGTGACCGCTTGACTATCACTGTACTAGAGATGGGTAAATCAGATCTGAACCGGCTCAAAGATCCGGCTCTCAAAAGTAAGTCAAGTAAACTGGATCTCAGTTTTGTCCCGTGACGGATCCCGAAGAGTCATTTTTCAACATTTGCATCAGTTTGATTTGATTCTTCTTGTTGACTTATGAGAATGAGCGCTCATAAGAAGAGAATGATAGAAAGAACTAAAAGTTCTGCAAGAACTACCACTGAAGCGTACGCAACACCTCGGTCTTCGCTCTAGGCCTAGAGAGATACAAAATGTCTCAAGCTGAAAATTTTCAGTGACTCTTTCGAACCGACTCTTGGAGCCGGATCTTTTAAAAGAACCAGGTCTTGTAGGTCTTTGTTTGACAAAAGTACTCTTGTCGCCCTTTCAATGGACAGGACCTCTGCTTAAAACACACTGCAATGGTCCGGCAGTTGATATAAGTTTCGTATGATAATTCGTTTGGAGAGAAATCTAGCTGCCACCCCATTCTCCACTTTTTAGCTATCCGTAACGATTGGTATACCTAGCAGCCTGGCAGCTACGAACAACCTTCCCACTCAACTCCACGAGGTATTCTAATGGAGAAAGCTTTTTCGAAGCATATTATAGGAAAGATATAGTCGATGGTCGCCTGCAGACAATCTCCCTGGTAGGTCTTAGTATACTGCTGTGGATATAGTCTAAAGTTTTCCAATTTTGGATTCCGTTAGACTAACGGCATTATGGGCAGCTATGCTTCTACTGTGGATGTTCAGGAGAGGGAAATGGAGCATTGCCTTCAACCCAGCAGTTTGCGTTGCATTTATCGCCCCTGAGGTACCCAAGTATGCAGCTCTCTGAAGTTTGGTGAGCTTTTAAAGTTTTCAGTTAACAAACTAAGATTCCGTAAGTTACAATTAGTCTAACTATTGATGTGTACGTCCACTGAACTATACCTAGGCCGATTCCCCAATTCTTCCCTATGGTTTTCGTGTAGACATAAACCACTAATTAAGCCCTCTTTACGCGCTTCTCAATGTTGATGTCTCAGGTTAGTTTGGAATCAAGCATAATAAATTTCCCATACGTCTTTACTGTTTAGGTGTTGCCCCCAAGTTTGCGCTGTTCCAAGGAACGAATTCGTCTTCTCCCTTTGAACAGTTTCTTTTCGGTCTTCTGGTTATTGTCCACTAAACCGCAGTTATTTTTCCAACTGTAAATTATGCTTAGCTAGCATTGCCTTGATCCACTGACGGTCGCGTAGGTCCACTCCATGAGATCTTAACGCATCACTGATGACCTCAGTTTAAATGTTCTTAAACGCATCCTATATATACAGAAAAGTACCAAATGTAAATTTCTTATATCTGAGTGTCTTTTAACACTATTACTACAAAGGAAGTTCAGCCACCTTTAAGTAGACAAGGAGGTTTTAATAGATCCTCTTTCTCAGCCATGCCAAGGCGGGATGAAAGCACGTCGTTTTCCTTCTTAAATAAATTTCGTGAGTGCTGTCTCAGCAAGCTTATATTCTTTTCCCACCAAGAAGAATAAGACCTCCAAGGCGTTCTACTAATCGGAGAGCTATCTCTCAAGGCGGTTTTTGTCGCTTCCGATAGTAGATTCAGCGCTCACAAGTGAATCGTCATTCGATGGCAGGCCAATACTTGCGACGCATTCTTGCACTTATTTCACTTTATTCTGACTGGGTTTCTGAAGGCCTTGGTAGGTTCTCTGGTGAGTTCGACACTGAAGCGAAAGTAGAAGTGGTCCGGAAAGGACCCTTTTTCCGACACTCTGCAGTCATCATCTTTTATATGTTGGGACCGCTAAAATATTCTTTGCTGGTAAGGTAGGCTGTGACAACCAAATCCTTTCTTTTGTATATTCAGAAATATCGGAGCTGGAGATTACCTGTAGCGCAGCCTCCTCCCATAATTTGCCCATTTTCGATACGCTTGCTCTGCGGCATCCGAGCGAAAACTAGTCTAACCTAAACGCCCAACAGCTTCTCTGCCACAAAATTATTAAAAAAGAAAAAAGAAGGAAAGAAAGTTTTGGGTACATCCACTAAACGGCGAAAGGCGTTTCACTGGCCACTTCGTTTGCAGTATCCCAAAGTTCTGGTCTTTGACGGATTTCCACTATCGATCTCTCAATATAAATTTCCGCATTCATAATTTCTTTCTTTTAAAAATCTCTGAAAATATTATATTATCAATGCATAACAGTATTCCCCATGATACTCTATAATTCGCGCGTCAGAAGAGGAAGACGCCTGATAAATCGGTTAGCGCTACCACAGCGACGTCTTTTTGGTCTCGCGGCGCTCGTGTACACAGTTCTATTACATGTACATAATCTCATGGCGCACGACCAAAAAGAAGCGCGGCATACGGCGCTCGTGTGACATTGGCCTCAACGTATGTACACAAATTCGGAGTATTTTGATCCGAGTGAATTGACGACAACTGATCCGGTTCAGTAGATTCACATTTTTGCATTATGATAGATTCTGACACATCGATAACCATCTGTTTCATCCTTAGAATATATAACTAATAAGGAAGTGCTATAAGCTCAGAAAACTTCGGCATACTTCTTTATGTAGTTGGATGAACATTTCTTGTGTGAGTACACCATTGAAGTAACACAAATTTAGTATTTTGGTAGAGACGTCGGGAAAAAGACAAAAATACCCTCAATTAACTATTTAATAGTTTACCCAGTTGCTTCCAACTATTTGTCACGCACATCTTTACCTTTAAGGAATTAATATTTATATGTATAAAGGAGAAAGAAAATTATTATCTATTGAATCGTGCATGCCCCTTTTCAAAACATAACCAAGAACTGCCTTTGAACAATTGGTGTGATGGAATGTAAACAAACTGGAAATTGCAAACAAAAACTTTTATATATTATCACTTCTTCTTCAGAATTCACACCTTATTTGGTATATTAGGACAATAAACAATCATAAGAAGTTAGTCGATAACTAAAACCTTCCTAAAAACTGATATTATTGGCGAATTGCAGCGATTATTGTCACAGCACAAAACTGAGCACTTTATTGCGAAATTAACTTATTAACAAAACCTGGCTTCATTGCGGTTTTACTGATTCAGAAATTCTTGACGAGTCCTATCAGATTTTTGTAAGGATAGATACTCTGACTCCATGGCACGTGGAGGTGGCGTGTTGGTTGCATGCAAATCGCACTTGGATTGCAGTTTGGTTGATATCCCTGCTTAATCCGTCACGCTCACAATCGAGCTCTTAGCTCTTAAGATAGCTCTGGGAAAGATGAATATATTCCTTCTATGTTGTTATATCCCTCCAAACTTGACAAACCATGCTGATGCAGATGGTCGGAGTCTCTACGATATTTTAATTCTTAGCCTAGATTTTATTAATAATATGACAAACCCAGAGGACGAAATAATCCTTCTTGGTGACTTTAACTTACCCAACGTTCAATGGGTATTTAACGCTGATAACGATGACTACCTTCCTTCAAATTGTCTTACTGCTAAAGACTCCCATTTTCTTGACACCATATCCTCCTCTGGTTTACACCAAATGAGTGATGTAAAGAACTCTATGGGAAGGCAGTTAGATCTCATCTTTTCTTCTGATTCGAGTAACACTACAGTCGAACCGACTTCTCGTAATTTATCCGCTATCGACAGTTTACATCCGGCCATTTTTATCTCTTTTTGTTACGATGGTTCTAATATTGTTGACCCCAACGTAGATCAGTACGTTCTTGATTTTAAAAGGGCGGACTTCTGTGATCTTTCGAACAGGATTCTCTCAATTGATTTCCCATCTCTTTTTCATGAAAACGATATCGACGATTGCGTTTCCGTGTTTTATGATAGGATTTATGATCTGTTTAATTTGTGTGCACCACTTAAACGGGTGAGATCATCCTCTCATTCTCCCCCGTGGTATACTAGGGAACTACGGAGTCTTAAGAATAAAAAAAATCGGTTATGGAAAACCTACTTAAGCAGTAGAAGTGCGTCAGCCTATTCTGAATTCGTTTATTGTTATGAATGCTTCTTAGCGTTATCGTCATCTTTATACAGGGAATACCTTGATAATGTTCGCAGTAGCTTGCACAATGATCCTCGTACCTTTTTTAAATTTGTAAGTCTGAAAAAGAAAACTGATTATTATCCATCTACAATGTGCTATAATGGATCCTCTAGTTGTAGCGCGCAACTTTGTGCCTTCACTGGAAGAGTTTGGTCATACCCAAAATCGTCCCGCTACCTCCATTTCTTTGCCCATTAAATCTCGTGACATTATCATGAATGCTATCAAGGAACTCAAACTGGACTTTTCTTTTGGTCCTGATGGTGTTCCACCTGTATTCTTGAGATCCTGTTCTGATGCTTTACTCACTCCATTGGAACTCATCTTCAACAAATCTCTTCAGGCCGGCAGATTTCCTACCTTATGGAAGAACTCCTTTATAATTCCTGTTTATAAAAAGGGGCTTAAAAACTCCATAAAAAATTATAGGCCAATCGCGAAGCTTTCTTGCATACCCAAGTTGTTTGAATCTGTTATATACTCACAGCTTGTTGGGCAGTGTAAGGGGTTAATCTCATCTAATCAACATGGCTTTCTACCTGGTAGATCGACAACAACCAACCTTCTGGAATTTACATCACACATTATCTCTGCCTTCCAACAGGGACTCCAGACTGACTGTGTCTACACCGACTTTAGCAAGGCATTTCATAAGCTCCCTCACCCCGTGATTATGCTTAAGCTTGAAAGGTTAGGTTTTCCGCCTTTGGATCTGCTCTTACTTAAAAGATAGGACTTACCGTGTCTCTTTCCGTAATACTTTATCTAGAGTCGTTAGGGCTTCATCTGGTGTACCGCAAGGTAGCCATCTGGGGCCGCTGTTGTTTATTCTTGCCATTGACGACATTGTCCCTCTGATTAAGCACTCCAACGTTTTAATCTATGCAGACGATATGAAGATTTTCTCATGCGTTAGAAACAGTTATGATTCTTCCTGCATTCAGGACGATTTGAATACCTTCAGGGGTTGGTGTGCCACAAATGGACTGCAACTTAACCTGGATAAATGTGAAATTATGTCATTTTCTAGGAACATCAATCAGCTAGTCTTTGATTATACCTTTGCGGAAATTAATATCCGTCGTGTGGAGTCCGTTACTGACCTCGGTGTAATGCTAGACAAGAAACTCGATTTCACTCTGCACATAAACTATATAGTATCTCGGAGTAATTCAGTCCTTGGCTTTGTTAAGCGGTGGTCAAGGGAGTTTTGTGATCGACAGACCCTTATTCACTAATTTTTTTCTTTAGTTAGACCAATTCTTGAGTACGCATCTCAGGTTTGGTCTCCTTGCTATGCTGTTCATTCTAGACGCATTGAGTCGGTGCAGCGGAACTTTGTTAGGTTCGCTCTAAGGGACCTCCCATGGAATGATCTATTAAGGATTCCTCCTTATGAGGATCGCCTCCGATTGCTTAATATGCACTCGTTAGAGGAACGTCGTTTAATTGCTGACCTAGTATTTATTCATCAGCTTTTGAACTTGAATATAGATTCTCTCACTCTTGCAAGTTTGGTTACTTTCAGGCAAACCCCGTTTAGCTTAAGGAGATTGCCTTTACTACATGTTATCCATTCTCGCTCTAACTATGGTATGCATGAGCCTATTAACCGCATGTGCAGAGCCGTGAATTTGTGTCCTATTTTTGACCTGGCTCTTACTAAAGATTTGCTTAAACGATCTCTGTTGTCTTTGCACCCCTGATTGTAGTGTTTGGGATTGTTCTTATTTTGTTTTTTGTTCTTTTTTTTTTTGTTTACTAATATTTTATTGCATGGGTTGTGGGAGCCTCATTCATCTCAATATTTTTTATATTCTGGTGAATAAGTCAAATGATTCCAGGCCTCTGCCTGTGAAGTGCGCCTTCTGAGTTAGAAGGGTTAATTCTATTTATTTAAGTTCCTAAAGAGTTTTTTAAAGCACTTTTTACTATATTCTTCTTCTGTTCCGATAAACAAAGTTAATACTTCACTTCTAATTTGTACATAAACTCAAAAAGTCACATCAAGTACAAGTTAACAGTTCAACTTCGTCTTCTTCGCTGTCTTCAATTTCCCCACTAGCGATTTGACTGGTCTCACATATACGGCTCATACACGTAATGGCCTATCCTGTTCATTCTATAATCTAAGGTTTGCTCACTTCAAAATCTCTCAAAAAGCACTGTTCGGAAGAAACATGGAACGATGAATTGCAAAAAATGCAGAGATGAATAGGGCTGGACGAAAATAAACCGGCCGCGCACCGTCCCAAACCTTTTATTAGTAGTAGTAGGCTTGTGTCGATTCTATTTGTCTGATGCTGCACTTTTTAAAGACTCAACTTCACGCTTTAAAAAACTCAAGAGCAATTTAATGTCTTATCACTGTCATACGCGCACGAAGCAGAGTTGTCTGTTGCTTTCGTATTCACCGTCTCTGAATCATCTTCATCGCTTGTATCGTTTGGCTTGTCATGACGCAATCCATGGAATGCAGCTCTTAACTTACTCGGTAAACACTTCAAAACGATTGATTTCAACATAATGGAGTACTGACTTGATACTATTTCAGGAACTGTTAGGGAGCGTTTGCAACTGATGTTTTTGACTGTACCGGTGAGATTGGCATTAACTGTTTCATCGTTTTATCCATGCGTACTCTTCTAAAATAAGATCGATAGCGCCATCGTAACTATCTTCTGTGGGAGGAAAAGCAGCGATTACTTGGGCGGCGTTCCATACTAACGATGACTGTAAATAACTAAATTTATCCACAACTGTTAAGGGTGGATTTTCATGTATGGAAGAACGATATTCATCCAAGAAGGGAAGCCACTCCCTTAATATACATACAAGTAGAATAATTCAAGTAAATAGAGAACAGAACACTTCCCAACTTCTCTTTACTACCTCATCGTGGCACGTGTGATGGACGCTGGGTCCATAGGTTAGGGTGGTGGCTATCGAAAAAACCTATCAGCCTCACATAGACCTAAGAAAGGTCCGCTGTGTTACCACATTCGCGAGACCGCACCTGCATGTTGTATACGGTTTATTTAGAACAAACCACAACTACGAGCCTAACGCTTTGTACCTTCTCCTGGTCAGGCCCGGGCGATCCTGGTCCATACAACTTCTACAAAAGTCGTTATTGGAGATGCGTAAGCATTCTGTGTGTCAACCTAAGGGACAGTGGACAGTAATGACTGCCACAGAAGCCGCATCAGTCTCTCTTTAGCAGGAAAGCCGTTTTCATAATGTCGCAAACCGACCACAGCTGACATATCGCATATTGTCAAATTGCTCCATATTTCCTGAGAAAACTGAATAGCCTTAAGGTCAACTTCTCTTTTTTTACTGACTCTAGAGGCAGGCCGATCGACCTTGTCTATACTGGAAGCGTTTAGTTGAGAACCTTCCTTAGCAAGCGCGTCAGCGGCCTCATTGCCCTACATTTCATTATGACGAAGGATCCTGCAGAGAGTTACCTTGTGCCATGCTCCTAAGTTCTGTAGACTATTGTGACACCTACGTGCTAGCTGTGACCTTATTACGTTTGAGTCCAGCGCCTTTATTGCCGGCTGCTTGAAACCCACTGAAGTAGTTCGGCAATCGATACTGACTCCTTATATTTCGGCAATCTGAGTACACCACAGCTCCCACCCCGTCCTCCACTTTCGATCCATCAGTGAAGACCGCTATCTATATCTGCCATATAGTACAGGAAATAAACGAATTACACTTCGAAAAATTACCTACAGGAATTTGACTTGATAAATCGTTAGGGGGGCATAAAAAAAGCTTAACTCTAGATTTCCGAATTTCCCCCCCCCCCTGTTTTTGAGAAAATCCAAAAAAACTTTGGATGCGTTTTTCTCGGAATCTATGGGTTTTAGAGAAAAGTTTATTTAACAAAAAATGTTCAGGACATTGTTAACTACATTTTTTGTCATTGAAGCCAAGTCGTACGACTAACATTACAAAAGATAGGTGGCGCTAAAGTATCAAAAAAGTGGTTTTTTGGCATTTTCGTTAAGAAAAAATAATTTTTTCATAATAATGTAAATGGGAAAGTTGTTCGTCACAAAAATACCTACATTTTTTATTTAAACAAGTTTTTTGTAAAACTTACCGTTCTCGAGCTGGAGCTTGCCAAAGTGTGAAAATTGTACTTTATGGCCGCGCTGAGTCGCGTATTCCATAATTTTGATAATTTTGTTTATCAGAATTATACTTGAAAATGAAAAAATCAAATAAATAATATGGTCTATTAATCCTAAAATATAAAAATAAAATCAAAATTATGGAATACGCGACTCAGCGCGGCCATAAAGTACAATTTTCACACTTTGGCAAGCTCCAGCTCGAGAACGGTAAGTTTTACAAAAAAATTGTTTAAATAAAAAATGTAGGTATTTTTGTGACGAACAACTTTCCCATTTACATTATTATGAAAAAATTATTTTTTCTTAACGAAAATGCCAAAAAACCACTTTTTTGATACTTTAGCGCCACCTATCTTTTGTAATGTTAGTCGTACGACTTGGCTTCAATGACAAAAAATGTAGTTAACAATGTCCTGAACATTTTTTGTTAAATAAACTTTTCTCTAAAACCCATAGATTCCGAGAAAAACGCATCCAAAGTTTTTTTGGATTTTCTCAAAAACAGGGGGGGGGGGGAAATTCGGAAATCTAGAGTTAAGCTTTTTTTATGCCCCCCTAACGATTTATCAAGTCAAATTCCTGTAGGTAATTTTTCGAAGGAACCCTATTTTTTCGTGCTTCGTTTCCTGTACTAATAGTGACTCTGCCATGCTTTCCGGAAATGCCTTTGAATTTAAGTTATCTTCTTAAATAGCCTTTCTTTGAACTTTGTCTAACGCTGATGGTCCGGTATTTCCGGCCACTGTCCAAATATAAAAATTATATTCGTGTGTAGGTCGGATGTTGGAATTTTAGATCAGCGCTAAATCAGACGAAGTGAAGTGCACCCAATATGTTTAGAGAATACTTAGATGGTTTATAGAAGGCGAATGGGGTTTATTTCACGCTGTTGACGGAAAGGCGTTGAAGGTACCCTGGGAATTTTTAAGAGATACTCAATGACTTATAGCTATGGACGGATAGCCCTGTCAAAATTACATGTAGCAAAGTGAAACACTTATGTATGTTCATCCCTTTCCCTGTAAGCACATTGCGCTGAACTCTAACAGCCAAATTCGTACACAGTTTATTGAGTTATTTCGGAACTAGCATCATAAAGACGAAAAAGAAATTGAAAACTGCTTAACATTTCTATTGTAAACAAACAGGTTATGAGATAGAATTTGGCAAATTCTTCTGTTTTTAATTGTTTACTTTTAATTAAACTGCGAGTTGGTTGGGGGTAGAGAAATCTATTCCAAACGAGATAGAAGAACTGGCCGGAGGGATTTTTAAGTGGTAAATGGGGTTTAATGGGAAAAGTTTCGTTCTCTGTTTTAAACTATATGAGATTTTCGAAAAAGGACTCGAAATATCCTGACAAGGACGAAAACAAAAATGAAATTTTTTTTTTTTATTAAAATGAAGGGGGGGTTATTGCCGATCGAATGGTGTAATTTTTTTTGTTTTCAGGTTAGTCATTTTGGGTGGGCGTGGCCTCAAAGTTGTAGCTAAGCGGGGCTATAGCGGGAGAACGGGTTGACGGATTGATGAGTTTAACATATTTATAGATAGGGGAGAATGTCACCGATACGATAAAACTTAATTTAGATTTTTACCTTTGAATATGGCGGAGTTATTAAGGCTGCAGATGGAGCCTTCTGAAATGATGAAAAAATGGTTGTTTTTTTCTCAACTGTCCGTTAATGATTGAAGAAACGGCCGAACGGAATACGTTCATATTTACGAACTGCGTAGACCTAATATTTATATTTATCCGAACCCTATCATGTGGGTATTTATTTTTCGTAGAATTGTGAGGTCTATTCGAAAATTGAAGAAAAAATTAAAAATGTACTAGACCAAAAATTTTGCATAGGGGTGTAGTACTAGAATATTTTTGAAATTTTTAAAAAAACTGTGGCGTAAACTATGCTAGACTGTTATTCGAATGGTTGGGGGAAAAAAAATTTTTTTTCATTCTGTACTAGATTTTTTCCATCTACTACAAAATTTATTTTCAAAAAATTATTACTTAGGGTGGGGATGTCCGATTAAAGTGAAATAAATTATTTTTATTCGTTTTGTAAATGAAGCTATGGGAAAAAAATAAATTTTAAGGGTAATTTTTCGAGGGGTGGGGTGGGGTTGTGGCCAACCCCTATGTCCAAATAAGGGATGTGGGGTATCAAATTAAAGGTAATTTGGTCACTAATCGATTGGGGTAGGTTTTTTTTAAATCGAAAAAACTTTATCGCTGACTTTTTTCCGGTGAACATTGCCCCGGGGGTGGCATCCCCCAAATCCTAAGGGGTGCTCCAAAATGGAACGTTCTTTTTTTTAAAACCATCTACTCTAAAAGTTATCAAATGTTTGGGAACAAACATTTTTTCTATCACTTATAGTTTTCGCGCAAACACGGTGGGAGCATTTTGCAACAAATTTGCACTAAATTTCGTGAAAAAATGACTCTTTTCAATCATATGCATAAAGTTAATTAAAAATTTCGTCCGAGTGGGGTGAAAATTACATCAATCTTTAGGTAATCGATCGTAGAAGAGAAATCACCCCCCATGTTCTAGATCGAAAATGTATATTTAGGGTAGTTATTAGCGATGGAAAAGCGCCGGAAGGCGACCAAAATGACGATAATTGAGTACCATCGAAAAAGTGAGAAAATTCAAAAAATTCTATCTCCCGAATTATTTAACTTTTTTCTGAAATTCTTTCAACCCTTAAATAAGGGTGTGATTTAACATATTCTAAAATTATTTTGGACGATAAAAGTTCAGTAGAGTAAAAAAATACACCGAAAAACGGTAAAATTTCATAAAACGCTAACTTAATTAAGTTAAATTTGTTAAAGAAATTTTCATCCACCCGGGGGTGACTACCCTTATTTGAAAGGTAATGTAAACAGGATATAGAGGATGTTTTTATTTTATCGCTGCGGTAAAATTTTTTATAGTAATCGTAGATTTTTCCCTTTTTGTCCAACATTTAATTATATTATCTAAGATGGGGGTGTGTCTTTTCATATTAATTAAGGGTTGCAAATCTATTGGGAATGTTTTACATGTTTATTTAAATACCCTTATACATTTTAAAAGTTAGGAAAATCGGTGCAGCGGTTGTTAACTTACTAACCTGAGAGCAAAGTATGACGATCTTTTGTACTATGACCAGTTAACTTAATTTATTGCTAATTGTTGTTAATAATAGAAATTTAAGGGATTTTTATTAATTATCCCTTTTCTACTCGATTAGGACTAAAATATTTTCATACATATCAAAGCTTGATATATAATACTTTATTAGTAATAGCAATATGAAAATGGCTTAAATTGGTTTTTTTCGGTGTACTATCTCCTATTTTCACTAGGAACTCGGTACCTACTATTACTAATTACTATTGGAAATTATAAAAACGAAGCAGGTTTATTGGTATATACCGATAGGGGAGGAATCATAGATACAATTTCTTACCACATCTGTTCCTTAATGTTTACATTTAGTAAACATTTTGAACTAATTAATTTCACTTCCGGTTATGCAAATGAGGTAAACAAACCTCACCTTATAGGGTGTTGCACATGTTTGAGTGCCAATAACTTGGGTGTTTATTAACATATCTTAGTAATTCTTTTAACAGTTACTTAAGGATGATATTAGTTATAATGTCACGTACTTCCGGTGGATTTAAGTACAGTAGTCGAAAAAAAATAGACGACACAATGTCAAAAATTTTTTATTGATAGGGGTTTTTTGTTAAATTTGTTTAAAAAATTTCAATTTTTGCGGGAGTGACTACCCTCATTTTAAAAGGGATGAAGATAGTTAGTTTTGGTTAAAATTTCATCCCGATCGGGTAAAATTTTTAAAAATTTTAAATTTTGCCTCAAAAATGTTCACTGAAAAAATTAAAAGTGAAATTTTGTTAAGAAAATTTTACGATATCTTCAAAGTGTGAATTTATATTGAAGGGGTAGCGGGTACTTAAGCGCTTTACTAAGTTTTGTCCCAATCGGAATATATTTAGTCGCCCTTTTAGTTATTTTTGTAATATCACTGATTTAGCGTTTGTGAGCCACCTGGTAAGTACAAATGAAACCTCAGAGATACAGGAGTTACAGTAGCAGCTACATACCAACCTCTCCTTTGCTCTGGTTTTTAAATTACCGAAATCGGTTCATTATTTGGCGAGATATGCATTTTTACCTATAGCAAGGTACCTTTTCAATGTCAAAATCCTGGACCATACCCTAGGAAAAATTACAAAATTTTTTTTTTCTTCTTCCCTAACAAGTTTGCTATTAAATGAAAGGTATTACTGAGTAGAATTTAAATATGAAAACCATTTTGAATTATCTTTATTAGAGTAAGATTTGTAACGGTTTCTTTTTGTTAAATCAGCTCAAATGTATGGGAAAGTGCATTGTAACGCCCTCTAACGGTGGGATGAAGCCTTAAAATATTGATAAGTAATAACAGACATGAATGTACAAATCCTGCTCTTTCTTTTAAAGTTTATTTTACTGAAATTGGTAAATTCGTTAAAAAGTTATAAAGTCAGGAGCAATTGGATATTACGCTTTTTTACTACTTTGTTCGCAGTTCGCAAGGGGCGGTAAGATACAAGGGTCGTAGCTCGCAAGGGGCGGGAGGATAAAAAGGTCCTAGCTCGCAGGGGGCGGTAGGATACAAGCGAAGTTGCTCACAAGGAGCGTTAGGATACAAAGGGTGTAGCTCGCAAGGGGCGGGAGGATACAGTGGTACTAGCTCGCAAGGGGCGGGAGGATAAAAAGGTCCTAGCTCGCAAAGGGCGGTAAGATACAAGGGAAGTTGCTCGCAAGGGTGGAATTATACAAAGGTCGTAGCTCGCAAGGGACGGGAGGATACAAAGGTCGTATCTTGCAAGGGGCGGGAGGATACAAAGGTGGTAGCTCGCAAGTGGCGGGAGGATACAAAGGTCGTAGCTTTCAAGCGCACATTAATTTCATAGGCGTTCGCTGCGGGAAAAAATGTATTTATCTTGCATTGAAACTGCCCTTACCAACAAATATTATCATAGGCTAACATATACCATTCGTAGATTTCACAAGCCGTAATTTTTCACACTTGCGTTAACTTTTACTGATTACCACTCTCGCCCCATATAAATATGCTATTCCACAATTCCGGGCGTCTATACAAAAATTTTTTGCACAACACACATATTCGAAATCAAAAACCTTTAAATAACACAACTACCACCCGACTATCGATTTGAACCTTACAACCTCAAAATCTACATACACTATTTCGAGAGCCGTAGGCGCGGGCACCAGCTAGTTGTTTACTTTTAATAATTGCTTAAATTATTGTATTTGAGAAAGTGGAAAGTTGTTAATTTCATCATCAGGAAGAGTATATGCTGCACATCGCAATTTACACATTAAATTGTTTTATTTGGTTAATCAGGTAGAGGTAATCTATAGAGAATTTTGCTAGTAACAGATAACATTTGTATTCTTTTAAAGTTTCTAGCAATAAGTCGAAACTACGATTTCGATGGTTCTGTTTCTGTTGTATAGAGTATGATCCCGTATTGCTAATAGGAGAATAATGTGGTCCTATGTTGAAAGGTGTGGGTGGGGGGGGGAGGGATAGTCTGACTTCGTAACGCGTGGACCGATTTGGATAATTCTTCTTCTATTGGATAGAATATGATCCTTGGTTGATACTACGAGAAAACAAATGTTGCTGGGGTGGAGGTGGGAGAAGGGGGGTGGAAAATAACTTTGTAACGCGTGGATTGATTTGTACGGTTCTTTTGCTGTTGTATAGAGTGTGATCCCCCATTGCTAATAGGAGAATAATTTGGTCCTATGGTGATGGGTGGGGGAGGGGGAGGGGTAGTAACTTCTTAACGCGTGAACCGATTTCGATGATTCCTTTTCTGTTCCGTAGAGTATGTTCCTTGGTTGATACCATGAGAAAAAAGTTTAGTGGAATTTAAAACAAACGGCTAACGTGTGGACCGATTTGGATGGTTCTTTCTTCGTTGTATAGAGTAGAAGATAATAAAAAGTGTAAAATAAAATAGTTTTTAAAAAAAAAGTTGAACCGACTTCACAAAAAGCGCTAAAAAGCATAAAATAATTTTTAATTTTATATCTATTACAACATTTTGAAGTCGGAGCAAATTAAACAAATAAAACAACTACATAACCATAATTGAACGTTTCAGCTTACGGGAACATAAGAAATGACGATTAAATATTTTTGTTGTAGTTGCTTGGTTTGTTTGACTTGCACCGACTTCAAAATGTCGTAAAAGATATAAAATTAAAAATTATTTTATGCTTTTTAGCGCTTTTTGTGAAGTCGGTTCAACTTTTTGTTTAAAAACTATTTTATTATAACCCCAGTTGAACCGATTTCCGGCACGTCACGGCGTAATAATTTGACGGGGATCGAGAGAAATTAATTACTTTTCTAAATATTTGCGATTCCGCATTTAATCTTTCAAATGAAGAACAAAAACAAATTTTACTAGCGTATACAAAAGCGCAATTAACTGGAAAAGCAGAATCCGCTTGCGCTAATCATATTTTCCGTACTTGGTCTGCTTTAAAGGACTATCTAAAAAGCATGTATTCGGATAAGAAAACTCATGGTCATTTACTGATGGAATTGTTTAGTTGCAGCCAACTAGCAAATGAAACAGTTTCACAGTATATGTGCCGCGTTGAGACATCCCTTAAACGAGTACTCACCTCGATACAACAAGGAAAACTGTGATAAATAAATGAAAGAACCGAGCTGTTGAAGTTTTACAGAAGAACTGAACTTTATTATACTCTAACAATTCAATACAAGCTACAAAAAAGCAATAAAAAAGAATAACAGAAAGAAAACAGTCGCTTACAAAATCAGTGGTCCAAAGAAATGTGAATGAATAAATTCTTGATTTCACACTCCCACTTTCATTCACATTTATTTGCCCTTTTATGTAGATAAAATGTATACAATGCAAAAAAAGCAAAAAGGACTAAAACAAAATTAATCAAAAGAAGCTCCTGGAACCATACCAATCTTAGTCCTCAGCATTTCAAAACGCCCCTTCGTTAAAGCCTTTGTGAATATGTCTGCGAGCTGGCTTTCCGTCGATATATAGGAAAGTTGGAAGACACCCTTCTCATATTGGCTTCTGATGAAATGGAACTTCACTTCGATATGCTTACTTCTCTTGTGAAACTCAGGATTCCGCACCAATTTAATAGCACTCTGGTTATCAAGATACAAATGGACTTCACATTTCTCATCCAAAAGTTCGTATAGTAAACGTTCAATCCAAACAATCTCCTTTACAACTTGTGTCGCCGCCACGTACTCTGCCTCCATAGTGGATAAGGCCACACATTTTTGACGTTGAGATTCCCAGGATATTGGACTGTGATCTAGCGAAATCACATAGCCACCAGTAGATCGCCTTGTTTCTGAGTCACCTGCGAAATCTGCGTCACTGAAACAACTAAGGATTAGTTTGGATTTAGAATCAAAAAGGATACCAAAATTATTTGTCCCCTTGATATATCGAATAATGCGCTTAACTGCGCAAACATGTTGCGCTTTCGGATTTTCTAAATATCTGCTGACGACTCCAACTGCATACGATATATCTGGCCTAGTACCAATGGCTAAGTACATTAGACTTCCCACAGCTTCACGATAGGGAAATCTTGAAGACTTTGGGGATTCTTCACTGCCTTTATACACTGATGATTCGGCTGGTGTTGTTGCAGGCTTGGCTTCTGACATTCTAAATTTTTGAACAACTCTGTCGGCATACGCGCTCTGCTTAAGTAGAATTGAGCCATCCTTGCCTTGATGAATTTCCAGACCCAGAAGAAGACGCGCCTCACAGACCGTTACCTCAAAAACTTCTTGTAAATGTTGGACCAGACTACCAATGACACTATCCTTTTTTGCTGCAATCAGTCCGTCATCGATGTAAATCGCCAGTATTATGTCTCTTCCATAAAATACACAAGGATCTGCTTCTGATGTTTTAAGGTCGAAAGAGCAAAGGAATTTAGTGAATTTCAAATTCCAGCACCTGGATGCCTGCTTTAGACCATATAAACTCTTTTTTAGTCTGCATACTCGTCCACTGCCATCGTCAAAACCTTCAGGTTGATACATGTAGATTTCATCATCTAAATCTCCATTTAAAAAGGCTGTTTTAATGTCGAATTGTCGAAGTTTCATACACCTACTTGCTGCAATGGCAAGTAACGTTCTGATGGAACTGAACCTTGCTACGGGGCTGAAGGTTTCACTGTAATCGATACCATATTGTTGAGTGAAGCCTCTGATTACTAACCGTGCCTTATAACGTACCGGTGCATCGCCATAGTTGCTTTTAACCTTGAAAACCCATCGATTATAAATGACTTTCCTTTCAGGTGGCGGCTCAACGAGTTCCCAAGTCTCATTTTGCTTCAAAGCTGTCATTTCTTCACTCATAGCTGCTCGCCATTTTTCTTCGTCCACAGACTTTAAAGCCTCATCATAATTTGTTGGTTCAAACTTCTCAGCAACAAATGCACAACCTTCTGATATGGTTTTCATAGAAAGTGGTTGATCCTTTCGAGCACTTCGAAGTCGATTCTTGATGCACTCCACAGTATCAGCACTTTCGATGTTGTTTTCTATTCTCACGATGTCATCTTGATTGTTAGAAGAGGAGCCTTTTTCACTTCGGTCGTCACTTTTCAAAACCTCGGATGTATGATGTTCATCATCATTTTGAACTGTACCAACTATAATCTCTGTGCTGGTACTACCTACAGATCATGAATTTTTAAAAGCTATATCTCGATTTACCTCAATTTTGTTCCGTTTTGGAAGATATATTCGATAACCCTTAACATTTTCAGGATATCCAACAAAGAGACCTTCTTCTGATTTGGGATCCCATTTGCGACGTTTCTGCATGGGGACGTGAACAAAACATTCAGCACCAAAAGATGGCATTCGTTGAAGATCACATTCTTGATTTGATCCTCGCCACAAATCCACGGCACTTTTTCCAGGAATATCTGTCGGCGCTGTTCGATTCAACACAAACACTGCATGGTTGACTGCTTCTGCCCATAGTCTTGTCGTAAGATTTCGCGCATGAATCATGGTTCTTGCTGACTCTACGATTGTACTTAACTCCCTTTCTGCTCTTCCATTTTGTTGAGGGGAATATGGCACAGAAGTTTGATGGCAAACACCTTCCTTCTGAAGTAATGATTTTACACTTGAATTAATAAATTCTAACCCGTTATCTGTGCGAACTGTTTTTAGATTGGAACCCGTTTCGATTTTTACCTTTCTTACAAAATCTTCAAAACACGCTAAAACTTCAGTTTTTTCTTTTAAAAAATACACAACCCGATAACGCGAATAATCATCCTTCAATAGGAGGAAATACCTTGAGTTTCCCACTGGCATATTATGCATCGGTCCACATAAGTCTGCATGAACTAACTCACCTGTCTGTTTTGCCCTACTATTACTCCTTTTAAAAGGTAATCTATGCATTTTACCCAAAGCACACGCGTCACAAAAGAAATGTTTTTCGTCAATGAAAGCAATGCCCCGTTCTTTTAGAAAATTTCGCACATAATCTAAATTCTGGTGTCCAAGTTTTTCATGCCAAATTCTGATAGATTCAACTCTTGTGCTCATATTCACAATACCGGGCCTCTCAACCTTAAACATCATCTTGAAGAGAGAAAAACAACGAACTCCCACTGCCACTACATTTCCATTTTGCAACAGTTCACATTTATTTTTGTCTGATTTTAATTGTAAATTTTTGTCGAGGGCAGCATTAGATGAAAATAAATTTAGATGGATATCAGGAACGTATAATACTTTTACCAGAAATTTTGGGACCCACTTACTATTATTGAAGGCAAAAACATTAATATCACCACTACCAAGTGCGTTTATTGTTTCACCGTTACCAATTCGGACAATACGTGGGCGATCAAACTGTTTATAATTTGCAAACCAGTCCCGTCGATAGCTCATGTGATCGCTCGCTCCCGAGTCTAGAAACCACTCATTATCATACCCTTCCTTTTTAGCCATCACTGTACACAAAAAGGCGTCACCATATGTTTTCTCCTGGACTACTAAACTCGCACTTCTTTGCGGACAGTCTTTTTTCCAGTGACCGCGCTTTTTACACAGAAAACATTTACCCGGTTTTCCCTTCTGTTTCTTGCTTACCGTTGACCCTTGTGTGTAGTGCATTGCATGTGTGCGAGTTCGCTTGCCTTTTTTTGCAAATAAAGCATTGGTGTTACCAACTTCTCCCGAAGACTGTGCTGCTTGCCGAGTTTATTCCATTATTAAACGAGATGTCAAATTTTCTAATGTCCTTTCACTAGTTGCGGTCGACTCCCAAGCTGTATAAAAATGATTATACTCAGCTGGTAAGGTCATTAGAATTTTTGTCATCAGCATGGTTTTGGAGACTTCTTCCCCACATTCTTTCAAACCTTTTGCCAGAGATTCTAATCTAGCAATGTGCGTTGCAATGTCGTCAAGCGGATCTTTCGTAAAGCTATAAAATTTTTGCTGCAGAAGATGAATACTTGTTTGTGACTTTTGTTCATAGACAGATAGCATTTTCTTCCACATTTCGCAAGATGTGCTGCAGTTCATGACATGAGCGATAGCTTGATTACCTAAGGACATGACTATGATTTTCTGTGCTTTCTTGTCAAGCTTTTCCCATTCCGCGATTTTGGCAGCATCATCTACAGGTTTGGTCTTCTCCCCGCTTACAATTTCAAACATATCGCTGGCATTTAAAATAACCCTTATTTGAAATTTCCACGTGTTCCACTGTTCACCACTCATAAGTTTGTCGATCTTTATCAAATCGTTATCTATTTTCTTGCACAACCCAAAAAAGCTACACGCGCCAAGAATATCCCGTTAAATTTTTGCACCGCTAATTCTTTTGCAATAAAGAAGACTAGACGAGCCGTTTTTTCGTTAAACCGTTTTCTTTTGAACGACAAAAGATTAAATCAGCAACAAAAATAATAAATTCCGCGCGAGAGCAATTTCGTTATTTCGACAAAAAAATCAAAACTTTTACCGGCGGAAAAACTTTGTCTCTGGGCCCATAACCTGTGATAAATAAATGAAAGAACCGAGCTGTTGAAGTTTTACAGAAGAACTGAACTTTATTATACTCTAACAATTCAATACAAGCTACAAAAAAGCAATAAAAAAGAATAACAGAAAGAAAACAGTCGCTAACAAAATCAGTGGTCCAAAGAAATGTGAATGAATAAATTCTTGATTTCACAAAAACACCTAGCAGGGGAATTGTCAGGCCGTATAGCCACGATGAACGATCTTGCCTTACATACCTTTATCCTGAATGCAAGGCCAGAAATTAGTCAGATGCTTCGAGCTAGAGAAATTTCCAGTCTAAACGAAGCTTTTAACATAGCTATCGAAGAAGAAAAAGTAGCCTTGTTCAAGGGCGTCGCCAGCCGATGGCCAAGAGGGGGGCCGGTTGATATTTGAAGGATGGGAAAATTATGAATTATGTAAGTACAGTCGAGAGCTTGTAAAAATGTAAAGCAAGTATTACGAACTCTTGACTGTAGAATAAATAAAACCGAGAACATCAACAGCGGTTAGATTTGTAGGATTGGGTTTATTATACCACAATTGCTGTCAAAGTTCCATTTCATGTTTTAAATTTGGTAGGTCATAAAATTGGTCGATGGTTTCACAAGTTTCTGTGAGATTTTCCACTGACATCGTTTGCATCTGCGCTGGGTGTAATTTGAATAATGCAAATGATGCAGTGTTTTCTTCAGCAAATCCTATTTCAAGAGAGTTAATAATGGAGTCCAAGTATGGTATTATTAATACCCTCTTCCAGTATTCTGAAGGGCTTTTTGCTGGGTGGTTGCTTCGATGACGTTGTTTCTCGACAATGCGTGGCATTAATGTAATTTTCACCTCCAATTCAACTTTCTCCGCAACAACAGTATCATTCCTTTATAACTTCATCTGTGACTTTTTCGGGATTATCACGGTGACTTTTAAGCAACTGCAAAATGCTTTTAATGTGTTGCGTGGCCTTAACTACGTCCAAAGTTGTTGATTGGAGCACATTTACAACAGGTTCCATTAAAGCAGAGTATTTAGCTATCAAAATAATGCCAATAATAAACGAAATTGTGGAAGCTGCAACATAGAATTGAAAGACACTTTTTCGAGTCGCACTATTTCCTTCACGCGATAAGGTTTCTAAGGCTTCCAATATAACGGAAATTTTCATTAAAAATTCTTATACTTTTGTTTTTCACTCCATCTTGTTTCGCAGAGCCTGGAAATATTCGGTATTAACTTCCTTCTCAAAACTGATTCCTGAAAAAATGTAATAATGTCTTTGGTGGTTCCCATGGTGTTTCGAATTTCAGAAACAGCGTTCAGATCATTGATTACCAGATTCAGTTTGTGAGATGAGCAATGAAAGAATAAAGCTTTGGTGTATTTTTTACGTAGGATTGTTTGTACCTCACCGTCTTTTCCGGACATTGTCGAACAACCGTCAAATCCAAAACCAACGCATTTATCTGGGTTAAGATCTTCTTTTATAATAAACTCATCGATCTTATGTGCAATAGATTTTGCATCTAGAGCTATCAGCTCGACGAATCCGACAACCTTTTCTTTGACTTCGTTGGATTCCACATCAAAATATTGCAGCCCAATGGATAACTGTTATGTGCCAGAAATGTCAGCTGTTTCGTCCGCTAATACACTATATGCCTCTGCTTCTTTCAGTTTTTTGATAATATGTGTCTTAATAACATTCCCACATGTGTCGATAATTTCATTTTGAATATCCATAGATCGATAACTTGCATTCTTTGACCCATGCTTAAAGTGTTTTGTCAAAACCAAATCTCCTGCGTCAATTCGCAGCTTGTATAAGCCCTCGAGAATGCCATGGCCATAGCGTTTACCTCTCAGAGCTAAGTCGTGCGACCCACCAAATGTAATGCAAGAAATAATAGACCTTATAATTTTCTAGTTTTCTTCAATAATGCCCTTGGAGTATTTGTTGAGTTGCACATCTACAGGCGCACTTTCGAGAAATGATTTAGCAGGTTCCATTGCCGCCTTATGGAAGTGGGTCTTCATATGTTTTTTGCATTGCTCGTGAATATCTTTAAACTTGCAAAATGGCCGTATAATGAATGACCCCAATACGCCACGAAAAGAATTTGGGTTCGGTGGGAACAACGTACAATATTTACAAAAGGCTCCTTTTTGACGCCTTGAATAGGCCAAGCATGGAGAGTACGTTTCTAACCATGAATGATTGAATTTTCTTTTTAAATGTTTGGCGTCTACCACTTATGACGGTAGAAGGGGACCAACAGTTTTCCAACAGTTCAGTTTTTCGTCGGTTGATAATAAAGATACTCGACCGATAAATAGACCGATGTCATTTTCGTTACAGTCAGTCATGGAGGGTACAATATCCGAGTCCAGATCCTTGGATGAGCTTGGTTTCGGCTTATCACTCATGTAATTATCACAAGAACATGCGCCAACATTAGGGTCTTGATATAGTTTCTCTTCCTGAGGCTGAGAATTTTCTTGTGTGACCGAGCTAGAAACATGCGATATTTTCTCTATTTTGTTATCTTTTTCAATGAAAGAATGAATGAAAGAAATAGAATTCAAGGAAAACCGACGGAATTTAGCAGCACCTCCGCGGTAGAACCAAAGTCGGGAAACATGAGAAATCTCGATGCATCAGCAGCGGTCCCTCGAGAGCTAAGCCAGTTCGCTGCATTGAATCTCAATAAGTATTGACTAATTCAAATACCATCCATATCAAACTTAGCTGCTCAAATTCAAATTCTAAATTTTTCAAGTTACTGGTCGATAGTGGTGCCAACGTCTCAATTATAAAATTTAACTCTCTTTATCCTAGAACCTTATACTATGACGATGAAATTTTAACATTAAGAGGCATTGACGAACACAAAAATCCTATTAAAACAATCGAATATGCAAATCTGTCCATGTCAACTAATGGCATCAAAGTTGAATATAAGTTCCATATCATTACGGCTGAATCAAATATACCGTACGACGGTATCCTAGGTAATGATTTCCTAGAAAAATATAAATCCACATTAGATTATGAATCGAATGTTCTGATTCTAAAAATCAGTAATGGAAAATACATATATCAAAATTCCTCTGATAATAACTCCAACGAAATAATTTTGCCAGCTCGATCAGAGTCCCTAATTGAAATAGAAGTCTTGAATCCAGAAATTAATGAAGGTATCATTCCCGATGTAAAAATCTTAGATGGGGTTTATCTTAGTCGAGCGATCACATCTGTGCGTCTCAATAACAAGGCCACAGTTATTAATACTCTTGAAAGTAGAGTCCTACTTACGAATACGAAAGTTCACCTTTTGCCTGTTTCAAAAGAACCGTATAACTTTGAAAATAATCCGGATTTTACACTAAATCGAAACAACCTCCTGAAATCGAAAGTCCGAATGGATCATCTGAATTCTGAAAGTATTGAACGTATTTGTAGGAAGTTCAATAAATTATTCTTTCTTGAAGGCGATATTCTTACGTCTACTCCTTCTATCAAACACTCCATTGAAACAGGTAACTCACCTCCTGCAGTCAGTAAAACTTATAGATATCCCGAGTGTCATAAGGAAGAAGTCAATAAACAGATAATAAAAATGTTTGACCAAGGTATTATAAGACCCTCTGTATCAGCGTGGTCATCTCCACTCTGGCTCGTACCAAAGAAGGTTGACGCCTCTGGTAAGCAAAAGTGGAGATTCGTAATTGACTATCGGAAATTAAACAATGTTACTATTGGAGATTCCTATCCGCTCCCTAATATTAACGAGATATTAGATCAATAAGGTAACAGTACCTACTTTACCACATTAGATCTCGCATCTGGATTTCACCAGATCGAGGTTTCTGAAGTCGACAAAAGCATAACCGCTTTCTCCGTTCCATCAGGACATTACGAGCTTAATCGCAAGCCGTTCGGGTTGAAAAATGCCCCAGCGACATTTCAGCGATGATGTCGTCGTATACTCTTCATCATTAAAGGAACACGAGGAAAAGCTCACAAAGATCTTCGAGCGATTAGAAGATAGTAATCTCAAACTCCAGCCCGATAAGTGCGAGTTTCTCCACAAGGAAGTCGAAAATCTGGGACATATAATTTCTAGCGATGGTGTAAAACCAAACCAACCCGGAGAAAATTAAAGTAATTCAAGAATTTCCGCGTCCAACATCACCCAAGGATATCAAATCATTTTTAGGTCTCATAGGGTACTACCGAAAGTTTATTGAAGACTTCAGTAAATTATCCAAACCCTTGACCTCTCTACTAAACAAGGGTTAGCAATTTGAATGGACCTTCGAACAAGAGGAAGCCTTGAATCTTCTTAGAACTAAACTTTTACAACATCCTATCCTTATCTATTCCGATTTTACTAAGGAATTTCTCATAACGACCGATGCATCAGGTTTCGCTATAGGTGCAATCCTATCGCAAGGTCCCATAAATAAAGATCTTCCGATTGCCTTTGCCTCAAGAACTCGGAACGCGAATTATTGGCCATAGTTTGGGCAGTAAATCATTTCCGTCCCTATGTATATGGTCGACGTTTTAAATTAATAAATGATCATCTCCCGTTATTTTGGCTTTTCAACTGCAAGGATCCTGGATCGAGATTAGTCCGATGGCGATTGCGTCTAAAAGAATACGACTATGAAATCGTCTATAAACAAGTTAAGATAAATTCAAATGCCGACTGTCTATCTAGAATATCAACTACAAGCATACATTTTACTAGATCATCGAATAAAGATACATTCGAAGATTATACGAAATTTTTCTATAATTCTCTTACACCTAAGGTGTTCTGTTTCGAAGAGAGAGATAATCCCATTTAATTAAATCAAAATCATATTGCCTACATTACTAGTGTTGATTTGGACGAAAGCAATAAATTTTGCTCAGAGTTCAAATCTGTATCACAAAACAAGGAAATTTTAGAGAATCTGTCTCATGAAATTTGCTCCAATTTTAAGTCAATTAATGTCAAAACAGGAAAAAATATTTACCATTGCTTTATTAAATAAAATCACTGGGAAAACCCGCTCTACAAAGATCTTTTCTACTCCATTCAAAACTTGAAAAATCAACTAATTGAAGACAAAATCGAATATATTTCATTACCAAATTTTGAAGACCCAGTAAACCAATTTAAATATTCTAAACTAAAAGATATCATTCAATACATTTTTCGCAATACGAAAATCAGAATAACTATCTATTTAGGCAACATAGTAACTTCACTAAGAAACGATATTCCTGCTATTCTTAAAGAGAACCAGCACGATCCTCTTTCGGGTCACGGTGGTTTTCACAGAACATATAATAGAATTAAATCCATGTACTATGTATTGGCCACGAATGAAATCAGAAATCAAAACATACGTTAAATCATGGGAATCCTGTCAGAAAAACAAGACGGTGAGGAAAACATTCAAGGCTCCTATGGAGATTACTTCAACCGCGACGACCCCCTTTGAAAAACTATGCTTAGATGTAGGTGGGCCGCTTCCAATCACAGAGAAAGGTAATAGATTCGTCATCACCATGCAAGATGATTTAACCAACTATTCACTTGCATATTCTGCTCCAAATCATGAAACAGTTACAATTGCCGAAACGCTCCTAAATTTCATAAGTCATTTCGGTATTTCTGGTTCCATTCTCTCAGATCAAGGCTCAGATTGCATGTCAAATGTTTTAAAAGAGTTTTCTAAAGTCTTAAATATTAAACAATTACACACGACTGCGTTTCATCTCCAAAGTAATGGAGCTCTTGAAAGATCTGATTCTACCTTAAAGGACTACTTGAAGCATTACCTTAATCCAACATTAAATAATTGGGACGATTGGATACCTACCGCTATGTTCTCATAAAATTCTTCTATACATAGCACTACTAAGTTTTCTCCCTTTGAATTGCTATTTGGTAACAAACCTAAAATTCCTACTTCCTTTAATAAAGAACCAGAATTTAAATATACTTACGATTATTATATTGATCAACTTAAGAATAGGCTATATACGTCACAAACGATAGCTAGAGAAAACATTCTTGAATCAAAACAGAAATACAAAAATAGATACGATTAAAGAATTCATAACCCTAACTATGAAATAGGTGACATGGTCTATTTACAAAATAACAAGTCTCACAAACTCGCTCCTAACTATAAGGGACCATTTGAAATCTTAAAAATCCATAATAATCAAAACATTACTCTTAAGATTAAGAATAAAGAAATTAGAGTCCACAAAAATCGAATTAAACCTTCTGTATAAATTTCAGATGTAAAATAACCATTGCGACCGATTACGGGTTGGAGAAATTAGGAAACAACAGCGGAATTTATTTTGAGAACCTTGGTAATGTCAAATTTCATTCCTCTACGTGGAAAATTGTCACCTACCTAAATATGTCCACTTACTTTAGTAAGTTAGAATTAGTTAAAAATACTTACCGTAAATCACTTGATTTGTGTAGTAACCTTAATGATACTTCAGACACTTACTATTGTAAACAATCCCTCAATTTAATTTCTACCGAAATCCCTTCACTCCAAAACAAGTTGGAGTCTCTACAAAATTTAATCGGACATACCAGGCAAAGACGCGGATGGTTTTTCGGTAACCTCGATTCAAACGATGCTGAATATTTTGAGAACGCGATAAATCAAGTTGCAGATAATCAACACACAAGCCTTAATCTAATGAAAGATCAAGTACACGTAATAAAGAGTACCATCGTTAATTTCAAAGAAACTATTAGTCAACTGAAAATTCATGAAAAACATTTAAACGAAAATATTAATAAAGTAAATAAATTTAGTGAAACTATTTCGAACTCCATTAATATCTTACAAATAAAGCAAGTCATTACGCAGCATATTGGGTTGCTTACTTACCTATCGAACGAAATTAATGAACAAATAGATAACCTTATTAATGCCGTACTCTTCGCTAAGAAAAATACTCTTCATCCAATAGTTATTAACCCTATTCAGCTCGTGACTGAACTAAATAGTAACATACAATTCTTACCAAAGGGTTTAAACTTTCCAGTTCCCTGTAACCTAGAACATGCTCACATATTATTTGGCATCATTAACCTTCGAGTATACCTCAAAAATTAAAATTTGGTTTTCATATTAAACCTTCTATTGAGTGAAAATGTTTATTTTAAATTGTATAAACCTATTTCCTTACCTATCCCACATAAGGAGCATGGCACAAGTTATGCATACATACAACCAACGTCTAACTATCTTGCAATCTCAAGTAACCACATGAGCTATAGCATTATCTATGATATAAATGAATGTGTATTACTAACTAACGAGCATTTTCTATGTAAAAGCAATATTATTTATTCTACAAGCCAAAATACTAATTGCGAAATAAATCTCTTCATGAAATACTCCAACAAGATACAAAAAAAAATTGCAACACTAAGATGTTGTACGGAGATCTCGAAATAATACATGCCCTAAAATTTAACAATTGGATACTAATTAGTTCTCAGAGTAAACCCTTAACGATTCTATGCGATCACGTCAAAGGAATAATAGATTTGAATATTGTAGGTACTAATATCCTAATACTCAACAATATTTGCGAAGCGTATATGAACTCGAACCGTTTGGTACCCAATTACGTCGTGGCCACCGAATTCCAATCTGTTATCCCTTCCCTTAATATTATCAATGATGATTGTTGTAAACAAAACAAATTGAATTTCTCCCACGAATATCTCCAGTTATCAGTTATCCCCCTTATCCTTAACCAATATTAACCTAGACAGTCTCAAACTCGTGTCGCACAATTTAGATATGCTCATGAGATTACTCCTTTTCCTGAAAAAATAATCTCACTTGTCGCAAAGTGGTTCCGGATTAGTTTAATAGAGTGGCGTGGGTGAAGCAGTGTGCAGATTTTTCATTTGGCTTTTCAGAAGTACAAAAATATGGCCACGGTTCAGGTTAGTCAATGCTGCTGCCGAGTAAGCGAAACACAGTCTTGATATAGTTTGGTCCATCGCAAGTGAGACAGACAGACACATTTATTTAACAAAGATTTAATGAAATCAGTTATCAGATATTAGACATTAAGGATAATTTCAGGTAAACTAATAAATTTTCGGAAAATAAATCTTAAACATGTACATAAAAGCCCCACTAATATAAATTTATATGTATTTATATATACCTCATTTCAATTCAAGAATAAAGTTTCCATTGGCGCAGCACTTTTAAGATGACGACTACGTATTCCCCTACTAATATCAATTTCGTCGAAATGCAAACTGCAATAAAATAGTTTAAAAAAAAAGTTGAATTGACTTCACAAAAAGCTCTAAAAAGCAGTCGGTGCAAATCAAACAAACCAAACAACTACGACAAAAGTATTTAATCGTGCTTTCTTATGATCCCATGAGTTGAAACGTTTAGGTAGTATTATCTATTATCTCCAAATGTGGTTCTGTAGTTGTTTTATTTGTTTAATTTGCACCGACTTCAAAATGTCGTAATAGATATAAAATTAAAAATTATTTTATGCTTTTTAGAGCTTTTTGTGAAGTTGGTTCAACTTTTTTTTTTAAATTATTTTGTTTTTCACTTTTAAGTGTCTTTCACTCTATACAAGGAAAACAGAATCATCCAAATCGGTGCACGCGTTAAAAAGTTAGGTTTAACCCTCCCCCCCCCCCCCAAATTTTTTTTCTCGTGGTATCAAGCAAGGAGCATACTCTACCGAACAGACAAATAATCATCGAAATCGGTCCACGCGTTACGAAGTTAGATTACCCTTCCCTTCCCCCACTCCCCCCCACTTATTCAAATCGGACCACGCGTTATGAAGTTAGACTACCCCTCCCCCCACCCTTGGCCAAATTTTTTTCTCCTATTAGCAATGGGGAGTCATACTCTGTACAACATAAAAAGAACTATCCAAATCGGTCCACGCGTTACAAAGTTAGGTTAAACCCCCACCCCCCAACCCCACTTCGCCAAAAAAGCCTTTGACATGGTACATATCGGTGAACATACTCTACCGAACCAAAAAAGAATCATTACAATCGGTCGACGCGTTGCGAAGTTATGGCCGGTCAGACATAAAAAAAAATAAAATACACGTCGAACTTAGAACCACTTTGTTTTTGGGAAGTCGATTAAAAAAACGGATATTTCACACGTATAAAATCTTCGCATTCCATATTTAGACTAGAATACCATTTCACCATACGTTCTCCTTTTAACGGAACCTTAAAAATTTAAACTATTTAATCCGCTTAATCTTGTAATAACTGAAAAAAAATGCTTAGAAATAAATATAGGTACCTAAATATTTTAACAGGTTTTTCTTCTACATAAACTACCTTTTGCCCAAAAGAATTTTTCACTATACATTTTCGTAAATCAATTTTAAAAATAATACTGCTTAATTAGATGGAAATTCAGACGAATGCGATTAACCTAAAAATTAAGATCAACAATTTCATATTGATGAATCTCAGGAAGTGCAGAAATTTTACTACCATTGAAAATGCTTTCGATAAAATTCTCGATCTTGATTTTAAGAGATGTTACATTGTTGCCAGCAGTTACAATCGCATTTTTATTTAGTAGCACTGCAAGCACATTCAAAACAATTTAAAAGCTAGAAAAGTTCATGTAAAATAAAACGAAGAACGTATAGGAGAATATCTGCGCTCTCATTCTGGTTAAGCACATTCCAGAGGAAAACAACCATTTATTTTTAAATTTTGTTTTAATAAATAAGAGGAGTACAGAGAAATAGTACATTATAATAACTGATTTCAGAGAATTTATCCTGTATATGTATATTAATGGCTTTTTCTCTCGACAGTATTAGAAAAATACTCGAAATAAAAGGCAAAAAAGGTTTCCCACTACTGCTAACAAAAGTTGTCTCAAAATGAAATAGCGTACGGTCTGTCCATAGCTGTAGGTCAGTGGCGATACTAAACAGCATTGTGCTTTGGATGAATTAAACATATCACATTTTTTTTTTTGCTCGAGCAAAGATCGTAGAAATGTCACTGTTTGGTGATTCAAATATGCGTTCTCGGTTGATTTCTGCAGAGTTGTCATTAATAAAAAGAAAGAAATAAGGTTTGTGAGAGATCCGAATCCTGAGGCACACCGGCATTTATTTCGTAGGATGGATTGAATGGCCTGACAAAAAACTGTTCATTGTGGTTTAATTTTAAATCACGCCCTTTTTACCCTTAATGTAGATAAAAAAAAACCTTTCAGTGGTAAGAAAAAATTTTATTTCTTTACATCTTTTTGAAAATTTACAATATGCCTTTTACAGCATCAGTGCTACCGTCCTTTTAGCTCCACCGACATATTCACGAAAACTCAAAATTTTACTTCGTTCAATTTGCCTTAAGGATATCCAGAGTTGCCAATTCGGGCGATTTCTCGCCGATTGGGCTACTTGAGCCATCAGTTGGGCGACAAAATTTTCCTCTCTGCGACTAGGCACTTTTTGGGCGATTTTTAATTCTTGCTGGGCGCTTTTGGGCGATTTTTTAATTCTTGCTGGGCGCGTTTGGGCTATAGGCTGAATCAGAATGCACAGCAGCCTACAGCAACAGTTCATATTGGCTAATCGAAATCATATAACCCGACGTGACAGTAGAAAAATTTTTGCTGTCGAGTCATCTCAAATTCTAATTTTGCGCGAATAACTTTTTACTGAACTTCGAACGAGTCCAAACTGACGTTTATCGCAAAGGCATTTTTTCACTCAAACATAAAAGTATGCTCAATGCCGTCGTCACGTCGTGGATATCTGATTCTGATACAGCTGACATGAAAATTGTTTTTCTGTCGTCCCTGCGGTTGTTTACGGCCCCTCCCCCTATCCACGCCAGGGAATATATTTGTAAAGTAGTACATAAAATAAGTAAAAGCGAAACTTTCCCGAATATAAAAGTACACGTAAATACACGTAAGTGCAAATTGCCACTTCCATTTTAAATACCTACTTAAGGGTATTTTTTTTGTTTTCCTCGACGCCTCTACCACAATTTTGCTGTGATTACTTTAATAAATATTACATTAAAGTTGTGCAAACAACAATTTGAAATTTTGATTGATTATAAAATCAAAAGGCGATTTTTGATCGATTTCAAATAATGCTGCGGCGACTTTGGGCGACTTCAGCGCCACGGCTCGGCGACTTTTGCTCCATACCGTCTGACATCTCTGATGATATCTATTGTCTACACTTCTATACCTCTTTCCGGTACAACCAACCGGGTACAAGACAGTCGAAACTTTGAGACCT
Source organism: Leptarthrus brevirostris (assembly GCA_964036015.1). Classification (NCBI taxonomy): domain Eukaryota; kingdom Metazoa; phylum Arthropoda; class Insecta; order Diptera; family Asilidae; genus Leptarthrus; species Leptarthrus brevirostris. Next base: position 11,392,337 of record OZ038376.1, on the reverse strand, counting down.
CGTCAAATCTGTATTATAGCGAATTTACAAATTTAAAAAAAAATTTTTAAATTTCCGCTATACTTACCATTATAACGAAAATATTATATAAGTAGCTGCTATTACTAGATTTATGCCAGATAATTATCTCTACCTATCAATAACCATTTCAATGGCAAAACTACAGTCAGAGACCATAGAGTCCAGAGATCATAAATAGCATTTCCAGAGCTCTATAACTTCTTAATTGTGCATCTCTTATCGTATGAAAACTGAATTTTTGCTTTCACTTTATTTCGTTACAGTAGATACATTTTTAAATGTTGAAATGCTTACTTTTCTCTCCGCCTTTGCCCCCCCCCCCCCATCCACCATTTCATGTGTAAAATATGTAGCAAAACTGATACCAGAGAGAGATAAGTGAAGTTTGTTATAAAATTCCCATCATTTGGTTTAATACTGTCACCTACGCACATGTTGAAGCCAACTAAACAACATGAAAATATTCTATCAACAATCTACTGTCTGCGGAAGGATAGCTTTCCTGGTATTGTGAACTCGACAAGAACTCACGTTCTAGGCAACATCAGCATCCAGCATCCGGAGATATATCATATCCATCCTATTATATCTTTTCCTAGCAAAGTATATTGGCAGCAGAGGGACAAGGTAACATTAACTGCATCCGCATATCAGACAGGTTGATACACTTTTCATGTGGTGCTGATGCTACATATAAGTATAGTATGTATGTGTGGAAAATACCTATACGTCCGTACGTATGCCATGCATGGACCGAGTTGCTAGAGGAATCATGCTAGTTATACAAGTAAATGCGTCAGCCGTAATAGTCCTTGAAATGGGTTGTCTGGCCAGGATATCTTTTTTCATTCGTTAACATTATGCAAATCCATAAGAGATATGTGGAAGGGGCGGAAATATTATAGTAATTTATTGGAAAGAGCTACTCGAATATCTATGTGACTTTGCTCTGATATATCTTTTTGACTGACCTTCAATATTTCCGAAATTTGCTCCGTTCTTCCCGAACTTAATTTATTTGTTCTCTAAAACCTTGGAGGTGTCATTTTCCAGCCAAAGTGGGCAAAAGCGTCATTTTGGCGCTCTAAAACAAGGTGAGAGATAATTAAATATTATTTAATAGGTAAAAGGTTAGCATTTATATCTTCATCATGGTATAAAATCCAATTTTAATTTACAGAGGTTTTAATAATTTCACAGGGTGTACAGTGACAAATGCTTCAAGGGTGGACAAAGTTTGTGCACACTAAATTTTAAGATCATTTATTAAGGAAAGAAAGGATAACTATGTACCAGCGCAGAAAGTTGTTTTACAAAATATTGACGGTGTGAGTTGTATGTCCACTAGTGGAAATGTTTTTTGGGTGGAGTCTTAAATGTGTGTGGTCGAGGTCTCAAAGCTAAAAGTTTTCTTAGGCTCTAGCCTGTGATGTCCAAACCTATGCCCGCGGGCAAGTGAGCTTTTGGGCTTTTAAATTCCTATCTACACTTGCTTGGCTGTGTTCGGTTCCCTTGCTTTTGCGTTGTTTAATTGTTAAAGCACACAAAAGTTAAAAAATTCGTCATATTCAAATAGCTTCGTAAGCAATTATACAATATCTTAAGACATACAACCTCTTGCAAACATTTTAAGATTTTAAATTAAACAAACTGTACGAAATGCTTCTAAAGCTTTTAAGCATTCCTCACATTAAGTTGCGTGAGTTTGGCTATCATTGCTCTAGGGGCAAAATAGAGGAATGTATGAGAAAGCTTTAGATATCTGTAAAAAGAAGACGCCGGTATGAAAGTGATAAAACTGGAAGTGAGTTGTATTTGAAAAGCATAGAGGATACGGGTTGCAAGTTTGATATTTAAATAGGTTCGAAACCCGTTCATTTTTATAACGTACTACTGTTTCAATGGTTTTATGTACATTAGGCTATTTTTAACTTCCCTGTTTAAACTGAAGTTATTGTAATGGGTTCGAAAATATAAGTCAACATTTTCAACATATTTTTATGTTTGTGTAACTATCAATATAATACGGAAGACATTTCATTCTTTTATATTTATTTAAATTCGGTTTAGCCTTTTTTTTTAACAAAAGAAAACGATTTATCGGGTTCAAGATTTTTGCAAAAAAGTTTTCTACCATTTCTGCGTTCAAAATGTCAAAAGAGCAGATAATTTTTGCGTTTCGACATTTATTAGGTTCGTGTGGCTGCCTTTAAGGGCGCACTTAAACCTCAAAAGGTCCATTGTGATGCCACGGGAATCCAACAATTCCCCCCACCTCCTCATTGGAAACATCCGGAGCTGCCGATGAAGCGCCAAAGATCAGCAACGTCAATCGCCGCCAGATCGCAGAGACTATCAAAGAAATAGTTTCCTAAGAAGGACTTTCGCCGAGGTAGTGTAAAATGGTTTCCTCCTCCTCCTCGTCCATGCAGCTTCTGCAGAAGTCGTTTGAGGGGATCCCCAGTCTCTTCGCGTGTAAGCGAATAAGTCAATGGCCTGTGATAACCCCTGTAGCTATTATAAGGTCAGATCTGCCCCTCGAAAGCAGAAAATTGGAGCGCCTTAGATCCAGTTTAGGCCAGATCTGTCTGGACGTATGGCACGTAGTGCCGTTTGCCCATCTGTGATTCGCTAAGTTGATTGCTCTCCTGCTAAGCAACATCTTACAGGTTGCCAGTGGCCAACCAAGAGTAGTCCTTTCCGATTGGATCTCCAGGGTGGTACCACGTCTAGCAAGCTTGTCCGCCACGCAGTTTCCTGGAATATCCCTGTGCCCCGGGAGCCAGCACAGGTGAATTTGATACCGTTCAGCCAGCTCACTTAAATGCGAGCGACAGCTATTAATAGCCCTAGATGTCGATAGGACAGAATCAAGGGATAGCAGAGCAGCCTGACTATCTGTAAGGATACAGATGTCCTTTGGAGCTTCGTTCTCCCTCAGCCACTTCAAAGCTTCCTGAATAGCCATGACCTCCGCCTGAAACACACTACATTAGTCTGGAAGGCGGAAGGATAAGCTAATGTTCAGTGCCTCTGAGAAAACACTACCCCCACCCTGCCCTGTAGCTTAGAGCCATCTTTATAAATTTGAATGGGCTCCCTACAGGGATTGGTGTCCCCATCCCAGTCAAGCCTGGTTGGAATGGTCAATAAGAAACGCTTGACAAAGGAGTAGCTGAGAGTGGTGTAGTCAAGATGCCCCACTTGGAGCGAAAAGGAGTCCAGAATTGTGGAGTGCCCAACTCTAGTATTGGACCACTGAGATGTGGCTGTAAGTCTAACGGCAGCATTAGTTGACATCTGTTTACCCATCAGATCTAAAGGAAGTAGATTAAGAAGTATCTCCAGAGCATCAGTAGGAGTGGTCCGTAGCGCTCCGGTGATACAGATGCAAGCCGATCTCTGCACCTTCCTTAAAGCGTTGAGGTAAGTGGCCTTGTTCAGTGCTGGCCACCAGACCACCACGCCATACAACAAGATTGGCCTAATGACTGCAACATAGAGCCAGTGAGTCAGCTTGGGTTGAAACCCCCATTTCCCACCGATGGCCCTCTTACAGGAGTATAGAGCTATAGTTGCTTTCTTGACCCTCTCCTGAATATTAGGCTTCCAGCTGAGGTATTTTATATTTCCTAGTAAAGATGACCACCTCGGTCTTGTTAGGGTTAATACAAAGCCCACACCCCATCGCCCACCTGGTAAGCTTGGTGAGGGCATTCTGCATAAGATCCCCTTATGGCAGGCAGAAATTTGCCCGAGATAGCTATAGCGATGTCGTCCGCATACGCAACCACTCCATAGCCCTCCTCTTCCAGGATTAGAAGCAGTTTGTTCACCACCAGATTCCAAAGAAGAGGAGATATGACCCCACCTTGCGGTGTGCCCGTACTCACAGTACTGGTTGTATGAGCCTCTCCCAGCTTTGAGCTGATGGTCCTGCCATGAAGCATCTGACCGATCAGCGACATAAGATTAGAATTCACACCCAAAGAAGCGAGTGCATCCATGATTGCCCCCGGACTGACGTTGTTAAAACCTCCCTCAATGTCAATAAAGGCCACTAGAGTGAGCTCCCAAACTGAGCTCAAGGGATTTCTCTATAGTGCGCACGAGAGAATGCAGAGCAGACTCCACAGACCCCGTTACAGTACGCGTGCTGGGACGCCGATAGTAGATACTGAGGAATACTACCGCGTAGATGAATACCGACTAATCTCTCAAAGGTTTTGAGAAGAAAAGGTGATAGACTTATAGGTCTAAAGTCCTTTGGAGTGGCATGCGAGCTTTTGCCCGCTTTGGGAATAAACACAACCTTAACCCGTTTCCACAGAGCCGGGATGTAGGTCAAGTTAAGCAAACCCTTATATAATGCCATCAGCCAATTTAGCATGAGATCGGAGCCGCGCTGGAGCTCTACAGGAACAATGCCGTCAGGACCCGGAGATTTGAAAGTCATGAAGCTGTGTATAGCCCACCGGAGTTTGGGTTCCGTAATCACATCCGCCAGCTCCAGCGGGCGAGGAAGGTTATATAAGGGAGGTATCTCAACCCACCCGTTGCTTCCAGGAAAATGAGTTTCAAAGAGAATCTCTAGAGACTCTAAGCTTGATGAGGTCCAAGTACCATCCGCCTTAAGTAGATAGCTAGGAATACTTGGATTGGTAGCTAGGATTTTTCTCAGTCTGGAGGCCTCAGATGTTTCTGTTATTTTATCGCAGTAGATTCTCTACGATTTTCTCTGAGCCTTCCTGAGTTCCTTTTTATAAATTTTCAGTTTGTCTTTACAGCAGTCCTACGAGTGCGTTTCCCTATTGGCTTTTGCCAGATAAAAGGTCTTTCTGCATTCCTTCCTAAGAGACCCTAGGTGTGCATTCCACCACGGAGGCTTCTGTTTGTCTCTGGGTATCTTAAGGGGACAGGATTGAGCCATAGCTCCATTTAGAACTTTAGTGAGCTTATCAACTAGCCCGTCCAGTTCCTCTTTGTTATTTGGAGGGATAGGCGGGTCAGAAGCTAGTGACGAAGTCGTGTGCCAGATAATAGGACGTCAGCCAGTAGCACCTCGATCCGATTTCCAGGTTGCCGGCTACTGCTATAGTTGGAGAGAAGAAAAACATTTAGCGTCTTCTTCGCAATAATACAAGATCTATGCTTACCCACATTCCTCTTGTAGAGGGTCGTATAACCCGGTGTGGATAGTCGGCGAACCAGTCCTCCTGCGACCCACGGTTCTTGGACTAAAACAATATCTTCTTCGTCCTTTGTCATACGAAGAAGAAGGCAGCAGATGCTGCTTTAGAGTGGTGGACGTTAATTTGGAGCAGCCGCAGCATCAGAAGCGCAATCGCTCCTAACTTCCACCACTTTGTTATCTAGCTCCTCTGGTTCAGAAGCGAGTAACTGTTCCTTATCCAGAGAGGCCCTTAGTAGCCTGCGTGAAAGTTCCGTCTCAGACATGGCGTCCTTCTCTAGAGCTCGTACAATCGAGTTTTTGTGCTTGGAAGGAATCTCTTTAGTTACCGCCTCTGTCGAAGTTGTGACGTTATCCGAAGATTCCTTCTTGGCTTCCTCCTCATCCTTTTTGTATACCTTAAGGGTAATGGACGAGAAGCCATAATCCACTACCCCGTTTAACTCGGCCAATGGTTCCAGGGATTCTTTATTGATCACAAGGATCACTGACCTTGAGTCCCCTTTAGATTCCTCCAGCTTGCCAATCTTCCAGTTGGAGGTTGGAAGCTCAGGATTGCTACACCTGAATATATCCAGGATAGTGGCAGGATCGGAGGGTTCGGCCGGGATCCAAACCCGGGCTCTCGGCATCATCTCGTGGTATTGCTTCGAGCCTGGCGCCTGGCCAGACCTCAGAAAATCGCCAGCTTGTAGAGATCCCAGGATCTCTGGTTCGTACAAGCGATAAGTTTAATGTGGCCCTGATGCCAACCCCCATCTCGACATGAGGGAGGAGGACCCGGATGCTCCTTCATGAGAGGGAGGAAGCTGAGGGCCAATTTGACCTCTACTTTCCTCCACTTGTCGGAGGTGATGGAGCCGTCTTCATGGCTTCTGTCTTCAACGGCTAGCACGAGTTGACCCTTGAGGACTTCGCGATAGGGGATCGGCTTCCCAGAAAGGCCCTTGGCTTTGTTAGCCTCTGGTTGGGGCAGTTACTCCATAGCTGTTTGTCTCTTGGACACAAGGGATGAATTTCCAGCTCCACCGGCATTCAGGGTGACTCTCTGAGCCCACTCCAGGGAGGCCTTATCCTTATTAGTGAGGTCCGATGCCGGAATTGCTCGGAGCCTGTCTAGGAGCCTGTGCGCATAGCGCCTGGCTTTATAATTAGCTTTGGAGGGCGCCACCTGCCGCTTTCTCGAGTCAACACGGTTAACACCTTGCCCCTTTGTAGCAGAATTGCTACTGGGGAGACAGCTACTCATCCGGCCGCCCCCAACGCCACTCGGACCAGGCTCAGAGTCTAAAGTCTTTGTGGACGCCAACCCAGAAGCCTTGGAGGGTAAGGCCTGCCGTTTGCTCGAGGCGAAACGGCTGTCCTTTTCCTTGGTTCCTGCTAAGCTTCCAGGGAGACGGCCGAGTATTGAACTGCCACCATCACCGCTCGGACCAGGCTCAGTGTCCAGAGTCTTCGCGGATGACTCCCCAGGAACTTTCTGCGGAACCAAGCTTCTTGCTCGGTCCCCAACCGGTTTTTTGAGAGATCCGGACTCTTTTAGTGTGTTTTTGGAAAAAGAACTCATAATTGATTCCCACGAGTTGCGGAGAAGGGGTCGTCCACCTGCGCAGAGATCCGCTATTCGCAGGTGAGGCTGGCTAATCCGGAGGTCGCCAGGTATCCGGATACACCGTTCACGACTGAGCTATTTTTCTTTTCCCTGGGCCCTCAGCCAAGCTGATTCTCGGCACGGTACATATGACACCTTAATCCAGCCCAGGGGGAAAAGGGATGGGATACACGGGATCAAGAGGGATAGGATTGAAGCTGGGGGGCGGCAGCTCTTAGTGCACTGCTCATCAATAGTCTTTCTGACACGGGTAACCCTACCAGGACAGGTCCAGTTAATCCAAGCCTATCCCGTCAGCATAGCCCAATTGAGTCTCGCAACTTAAGCCCTCCCACCACGTCAAGATGTCTGCCACGGGAGGGTCGACATTTATTGCGTTCAAGATTTCTGCTATAGATGCTCTCAAAGCTGTTATTTGTAGCTCACTCAATAGCAGAGCCAAAGTTAAGCTACAGGAAGGGTGATATTAGCTCCTTTTCCTCTGCTGTTTCGGCCAACTCTGACGCGTTGTCCTCCATTTCCTGTGAGGTCAGAGCTCTCTCCGCCCATTTTTAGGGTTTCTCAGTGCAGTCTTCTTGTGGTTCGACTGAGGTTAACCTACCTTTGTCCCTGCTACTGGCTGGTACTGAGCACCCTGTTGTTCCTGCTCCTGAATCTGGGCCTAATTTTCATTCCATACACTTTCTCAAGGGGCTTGTAGTGGTTCCAGGCCTGCTGTTCACGAATCCGTGCGCCATGGTCGCGGACGCCGTCATCGTAATCGTGCGTACGAGTAACCTTCTGGTCCTTTAGTTGGTGGTCCGGCTCTTGCCTCCCATACTCCTGCTGTTCCAGAGCTGGACGTCTCTCCTATTCCTTCTCTATTTCAATGTCCTTCGGATGCTGCTCTGTTCCCCATGGCGAATAGTCGAGCTGATGGTGAACCTGTAGTGACATTGTTGAGCTATCTGCCGTTCCTCGCCCGAAACTGATTTTTTTCTCTCGACTTACACCTGGTACCTCTTGTGAGATGATGTTCCGTTTCCTTAGGTCTAAGGGTATTGACACGTCTGAAGTGTCCTGTAGGAAGATAAGTAGTACTTCAAGGCCATATACATATTTCCTGTTGTCTGCTTCTATTCTAGTGTCTGATACTCTTCTTGGTGATAATGCTTGGCCCGTGGATATCTTTTGTAAGATATTCGTAACCCGTTCTAATTCTAATTTAATTCTAATTCTCACCACCGTGCTATGCCGGTAGTCGCTCAGTCTCCCATTTTAAAAAATGGGATAAGCTCTCTCTCTACTACCAGAATGTGAGAGGGCTGATGACTAAAACTAATAATATTTATTTCTCAACTGTTATTTTGATTTGATAGCTTTATCTGGGTACACCAGGGTAATTCAGATGCCGAGCTGTTTGATGACTCTTTTCAGGTGTTTCGTAGGGACAGGCATGCTATTTCGTCTGCACGAGGTGGTGGGGTTCTCATTGCATGTAGGAATTTTATTAATACTAAGTTTGTCGATTCTCCTTATTTTTCTGATCAACTTGATCTGGAACAAGTCTCAGTTAAAATTTCATTTGATTCGGGCAATCTCTTTTTATTTTGTTTTTACATACCTCCAGATATGTGTAATGTCGTTGATAAGAATGGTCTGAGTCGGTATGATATTCTTATTCAACATATCGACTATATCCATGACCAGTTGGGTTCTAAGGACGAAATTATCCTTGTGGGGGACTTTAACTTGCCCAACGTTCAATGGGTAGTGGATGATGATGACGATAGCTATCTTCCCCTTAACTTGGCTGAAGGAAAATCACTGTTCCTCGACACCTTATCTAGCTTAGGACTTTGCCAAATGAGCAATGTGACTTACAATGTGGGAAGACGGCTTGATTTTGTGTTCTCTACGAACTCCACGCTCACTTTTGTTGAACCCAACCTCCTCCCCTTGACGAATCTGGACATGTTTCCAGGCCCGTAGAGATAAAATTCGGGCCCGGGGGGTACCACATACGGGCCCCCGCGAAAGGAATTTCGGACCCGGGACTAAGCGTCAACGGTTTACCCCCTTCGCTTCCCCCTCTCGGCGACCCTGCATGTTTCACGCTGCATTGCTTGTCACTTTTCACTGTTTCTCGGACGAATGTGTCGATAACCTCGAATGTGAATATAGTTTTAATTTTAGAGACTCTTGGTAATTTAGGCTTCTATACCTGTCTGTCTAGTGACGATATCGACAGGAATGTATCTGCTTTCGGGAGGTTTTTCCCCCATGTCCGGGTTAAAAGTAAAGAATCCGCTACCCCCTGGTTTAATAGAGAATTAAAAACTCTGAGGAATAGGAAAAATAAACTTCAGAAAAGGTACCTACATGTGGGCAGCGTTGACTCTAGGCATGGATTTATTCTCTGCCACGAACATTTCATAAGTCTGTCTCCTTCTCTATATGAAGAATACCTTCGGAACCCGAGAGGCAGCTTATTCTCTGACCCCCGTGAATTTTTTCATTTTGTCAATATGAAGAGAAGGGTGGATAATTACCCATCGACTATGGAACTCGGGTTAAGTTCCTGTAACGATTCTAAGATTATTTGCAATTAATTTACTGAATATTTTAGGCGCGCATTTGAATCATCCGATTTTTTTCCAGATAGTAGAAACATTTCGCACATTAAAAATAAAAATACACCCCCGTACCTATTTCATATATCACGGAGAAGATCTTGGCCAAGCATATTGTAGATCTTCCGAATGACTTTTCTTGTGGCCCTGACATAGTTTCTGCTGATGTCTTAAAGAAGTGTTCTTCGGCGTGAACTCTTCCGGCGGTCTTTCTCGGTTGGCCATTTTCCTGCACTCTGGTAGACATCATTTTTAATCCCCGTTTTCAAGAGTGGCAACAGGAGAGAGATTGCTAATTAGAGACCAATTGCTAAGTTATCTTGCATTCCAAAACTCTTCGAATAGATGATCCAATCTCAATTGTCCATAGGGTGCAGGGGCTTAACCTTTAGCCGGCAGCATGGCTTCCTTAAGGTTAGGTCCACGGTTTCCAACTTCTTGGAGTTTGTTTCTAGCAATGTGGGTGGATTTTTGGATGGCTGCGAAACTGACTGCATTTATAACGATTTTAGTAAGGCCTTCGATAAGCTGTCTCACTCTATTATCATTTTCAAATTTTCCAAGTTGGGTTTCCCGCCCCCACTCATTGCATGGATTAAGTCGTATTTATCCAATAGGACTTATAGAGTGCGTTTTTGTGACATCCTCTCTGATGCTTTTGTGGCTCCTTCTGGCGTTCCCCAGGGTAGTCATCTTGGTTCTTTGTTATTCATCTTATCTGCTGATGAGATCACTTATTTACTTCAAATACCACTGCTGGAGTATTGTGGTCCGGTTGACTCTCTTATTCTGCCTCCATACGATGAGTGGTTGCGACTGCTACATATTGCTACTCTCGAGAAGCGTCGCTGGGTTGCTGATATAATTTTTCTGCACCAGCTTCTGCAGGAAAAGGTTGACAGTGCGGAACTTTCTTCCAAAATATTACCTAGGGAACTGCCCTATTCCCTTCGCAACCATTCAAGTTTACAGATATCTTTATCGCGCACTAGGTACGGTATGTTCGAGCCAGTTAACCGAATGTTTTTTTTTGAGGGAGGTGAAATGCTTTATGCACGCTGGGGCACCCCTTCCCAGCAGTATCGGACTCCTGCGGCGCAGTTTACCGACTAAAAAACCAGGTCTTTCTTTTTCCTGCACAGGACATCTTTCGCGTACCTGACACTCAAAGAAAGTGTGTTCTGCGGTGTCCGTTTGGCCTGGGCAATAGAGGCACTCCAGTGACGCCACCTTTCCCATTCCGCATGTGTAGGTTTGATATGATGTTGGTAATGTTTTCAGCACTAACGTGGACAAGGAAATATTAAGAAGGAGCCTCTACAACTTATAACCATTCTGTTGTACTCACTCGTTTTGTAGGGTCTTTGAATGTTGGTTTGTGTATGTTTTGTATTAGCTTGGCTTAAGCGTTCTCTGTTGCCTGATTGTTTTGTTTTGGTTACTAACGTTTTTTTTGCATGTAGGTGTAGGAGCCTCATTCATCTCAATATTTTGTTATATTCTGCTGGATAGGTCAATTGATTCCTGGCTTCTGCCTGTGAAGTGCGCCTTCTGAGTCAGAAGGGTTAATTCTCATTAATAATGTCTGAAATTGGTTGTGAAAATAAATATTAAAAACCTAAAAATTGCATATATTAAAATTGTAATATCTTTGCTTTTAAATTCATACAGAGAATTTCAACAAAATATATTTAAATCTATTTGTATATTTATTTATTTATTTTAATCTCGTGCGCATGGGTACTGTAAGAGATCTTTAAATGATTTGACAACTTTATGTATCTGAGCAGCAATTTCGCGTTCAAAATTTATTCCAGGAATAGATGCTTTATTGACACTTTTTGTCTGCAATACCTTTTAGGTCAAATCTGCTCAAAGTAGCTCTTAGCAAAAATCTTGAACGCAGGCCGGATCCAACTTGTTTGATGACAATCTATACGTTCCCTTTACCCTTAATTCCATTTCAGCAAAGGCTGTGCTGTAGCGTCATAGGGCATCCCCTGAGCATTGTCATTGTCATAAATAAAGTTTTTTTTTTAAATGACCGGCTCGCAAAAAGCGCTAAAAGTATAAAATAATATCTATTACGACATTTTGAAATCGGTGCAAATTAAATAAGCAAATCAAATACCTATATCTAGAATCAAAAAATGCCATATAAAACTGCATAAACATAAGAGCATGCGAGATCATTAGAAGGAAGATTAATACATACTTGTTTAGGTCAAATATCTCACATGGCATTTAGGTACCCTAAAATGAGGTGATAAGCGCTAAAACTTTTTTTTTCAAATTTACATTTAAATTGCCCGAAAACTATGCGACGCAGCTGCCACCTCAAGCCCTCAAATGATAGCTAGGAATGTTAGCAATACTGTTTGAGAGTTGTGGTAAAAAAAACATTTTATTTGGCTGCAGTGCGAAACAGAATAAAGACGTTTTTTTAAAGATTTTTTCAAATTTTCAGAAGATTCGGTTACCAAGGTAAGTTCCGATCTTTTTAAAAATAAGTGAGTGGACATACTATGAGTGTGGGATAGTACAATACTTTGTGATAAAATAACGGGCCTTAGATTAAATTTATCACTTCAAATTTCCGAGATATTGTAATTTAAGTTAATAAAGTCATTATTCGACAAAAGAAGAAGCGACTGTCTAATGCACCTAGAACAAGCGTTTCAGCTGAAGAACTGCAATCACTAAATGCTCCTCGAAAACGAGGACGGTCCAAAAATCAACAATCAACACCAAAACCCGGCGTTTCCTTAAAAAAAATCGAAAATAAACTGAAGTAGAAAATCGATTGTAGAGTAGACAGAGAACCTTTGCCGGCTTCTGATTCCAACTGAAATCATTTAAAAAAAACGAGTTTGAGCTCGAGAATATTTTTTATTGACCAATTTCTATGAGTGGCGCTTAACACCCTATTTAGAATTTTCGCAAAAATCGCGGTTTTAAAAGAAGTTATATTTCGACTATCGAACCTTTAATTTTGGTACTGATTCCTAAAATAGATATAAAGAATTGGAATAGGCCACTTTCCGTTTGAATTTTCATGAACTAGAACATATCTAAACTTTTGTTTCAATATATTTTGTGGCGCTTAGCTCCCTTTTTTACAGTAAATTCGACAAGTGATTCTGAAGTGACCTCTGCAGATTTTTATGAAACTTTGGTAACTGAAACTTTGTATGGATAGGATAATGTGTGTTAATTATTTTCGTCCAATGTTGCTTCTTTTAGAAGTTAAAGTGCTTTAAAAATTTGAAAAATGCTTGAAATTTGTCAATTCTTGCTGTGTTTAAAAATTCGTATGTTTTACAATTTGTCCACTAGAATAATCATTGAGGTGTTATTTGAAAGGTAATCCTTCAAGCATTATAAGAAAAATACTAGTGGAGCCCTGCAAAGAGAAGAAGGACATTAAGGATCGCGATTTCGTCCTTTATCCTTTACATTTAAAAAAACGTATCTTGGATTTTTTTATTTTTTTACTATCTCTTTAATAACATGTTTTCTAGGTATACTCAAAATTTCAACTTGGGACGAAATTGGGATCATAATAAAATGCATTTTTATATGTGCCTGCCTTCTTAAAAACACTTTCATTTTCAGGTTTTTCTGCTGACTATATTTACTGTGTCAAATTGTGTAGATATTTTATTTAGAAATAGTACCCTACAGGTACAAATGGTTTTACCTGCGGTTAATGAGAGTATACATATCAAGATTAACTTCACACTTCACTTCACTTGTTCGGATATTAGGTCTATAACATTTACAAATGAAACTACACTGCGTTTATGACTTTTTATATTATCTGTATTTTAATTACTGGGGATACACATTAACCTAGGAAAATCAAGACATAATAATTTAGTTTAATGTGTGTTCAACCTCATTTTGAGAAAAAGAAAATTGTTTTGCTTTTATTACACCTTTCCTAAGAGGAATAATTTGATGCATTTTTCGAGTTGATGGTAGTGGAGTTAATTTTAAAAGACTTTGTTTCATTTTAACCTCTTCGTCTTTATATAAGTCAGTAGAAATAAATACGAAGTTCATATTTTGTATATTAGCTTTAGCCCACTCAAATAATAACTGAGGGCTATTTATCTGATTATTATAAGGTCTTTGAAGGCTTGCCTTTGTTGCAAGGCGCTTTAGTGTACCTCCAAGCCCATCACAAACATTTTTCCCATGTGAAGTAGCAAAGAAATTCCACTCGGCTTCTATTCCATATTGTTCTTTGTGCAAACTCAAATTGTAAAAGTACTCTTTATTTTTATATTGTAGCTCATCCATCCGAAAGGTAGATAATTTTTCTGATGAAATTAAATGTATCTTTTAAAAATGATACGCATTCTCGTTGAAATAAATTAACAGTTTGAAAATCGTGTTTTAAACAATCACTTATAATTACTAAATTTGTATGTTCTAATTCTAAAGTATCTTTGTTTCGGAAGTAAATTGCGAATGGGTGAACAGTTGCTTGGTCAGTACTCCAATGAAATCCTTGAACGTCGTCCTGAATAATGAACGAATAATTCTCTGAAAAGTCCAATATCACTAAAATGTCTTCACATTGTAGGGAAGATTTGACCTCTTGAGAATATTTGTTTTGTTGATCTGTTATAAATGAATGTAGACTTAATTTTGGCATTATTTCAATAAAATTTTGAATGAACTCATCAACTGATTCTAACTTTACTTCCAATTTTGCACGGTCAGTCGATGTCCACTGCCTATAAGTTACATTTTCGACAAAATTTTTTTCAAACGTATATTCAAGGAAGTAATTCAGTTTTGAATAACCTGGACATTCAGTACAATTACCTAAAAGCCATTGTATATTCGGAGAATTACATTAAGAAATAGCTAAGCATGTCTTATAACTCGTGATATGCACACTTTCTTTTGCAGTTAACTTTCTAATTCCAATCCCTTCAAGAATAAGCTTTGTATTCTGATGAATTGTACACACACAAACAGAATGAGTACCATGAGCTCCTGCAATTATGCAGTTTTTTGGCCGTAAAGCAGCAAACTTCAAAAAACCAAGGTGAAAACCTCTGGAAAAGAACCTTTAAAGTTTTGTATATTTATTGTTAATCTCCTCTTCTTGTTCTGCGTTTAATGCTTCGTGTGAAGAACCTGGTAAATCTCTAAGCATTTTGCGACTTCGAACAAAGTTTTTGATTTAAGCTCAGTCTTGGAAATTTTTGAGTCATCCACGGAAGCACTGGCCTTAGATCACTGGTAACTGAGCGATGTCTGCGTATTTCAAATGGGTTGCGACAAGTTTTCGAAACAAACAGATTTTCCATATTAAAATATTGACACTTAGTTCACTATTGCGGTTAACCTTGAAATGCACTAGATAAGTAATTTTACCAGAGAGTAAATAATTTCCAATTTTATCACTTTTATATTTATAAATTCACTTTTTTCGAGTATAGATAGTTCTATAATTATAAGAAACTTTTAAAAAAGAAAACACAACCGTAACCTTTTGACACAACTTTATTTTTTCACGAATTCCTACAGAATGCCAGTACCGTGTTCTTTTGCTAGCCTTCTACCTCCCTAGTCTCCTTACCTTACTTAATCACCTAGATAGAGTCATAAAATAATATTTGGATTTTTCCCTGAACTCTTCAAGTTACAGACGGGTACATCATCATTGTCTTTACACATCATGTCTTTACAAGTTTTTTAAATTACAATGTGTATACTCTCATTAACCGCAAGCATGAGCATTTATATGTATGTACATACCTACTCAATAAAGGTAGGGTACTATTTCTTAATAAAATATCCAAACAATTTGACATAGTAAATATAGTCAGCAGAAAAACCTGAAAATGAAAGTGTTTTTAAGAAGGCAGGCACATATAAAAATGCATTTTATTATGATCCCAATTTCGTCCCAAGTTGAAATTTTGAGTATACCTAGAAAACATGTTATTAAAGAGATAGTAAAAAAATAAAAAAATCCAAGATACGTTTTTTTAAATGTAAAGGATAAAGGACGAAATCGCGATCCTTAATGTCCTTCTTCTCTTTGCAGGGCTCCACTAGTATTTTTCTTATAATGCTTGAAGGTTTACCTTTCAAATAACACCTCAATGATTATTCTAGTGGACAAATTGTAAAACATACGAATTTTTAAACACAGCAAGAATTGACAAATTTCAAGCATTTTTCAAATTTTTAAAGCACTTTAACTTCTAAAAGAAGAAACATTGGACGAAAATAATTTACACACATTATCCTATCCATACATAGTTTCAGTTACCAAAGTTTCATAAAAATCTGCGGAGGTCACTTCAGGAATTTTCCCAAAATTGTTGTTTTCTTAGTTTAATTTGCATCGACTACAAAATGTTGTAATATAAAGAAATAACATTAAATATGTTTGTGAAGTCGGTTCAGCTTTTTATTTAAACTGTGTTATTTTTAGATTTTTACTATCTTCAGATATTCCAGACATGACGAAATTAGTCGCCTTAGATAAAAAAATGTATATGGTGCATGTACGACAACGTACTCCTTAGACCAAAACATAATCACCCAAATCGGGCCACGGATTACGAAGTAAGCCGAGTGTGCTCTCCACTCCGGAGTCTACGTACAAAGTTCTTATTATATAACCATTCAGTTAAAGAGAATCAAAGTCATCCAAAGTGGTCTACGCCTTACGAATTTAAGCTTCACCGCCTCCCGATCCTACCCTACTCTACTATTGCTTTGATATAGTACAAGTGGGAGAAAATACTTTGCACAATAAAAGAAGAACATTCAAATCAATTCCCACTTTCAGAAACTAGGCTCTTCATTGGGTAACCCTTTTTCGAAGGCGGTTAAAAAGTCTCAAAAATTACGATATTACGCAACACCCCTTCCCTATCCGACTGCACCTTAAAGCCCCCCCCCCTACCTTAACCCCACCCTAACTTTAACACCACCCCATCCTAAGAAGGAGTTATCTTTCTAAAAATTAGGCGATTTACTATATACAAGAAAGAACCATAAAAATTCGATCACGTATTACTAACTTAGATTACACCCTATATGCCTCCATTCTAGTACAAAATGTTTGACATGGTCTCAATTAGGAGCGATGAAGGAACATATTCTACGCAACAACAAAATAATCATTCAAATCTGTCCACACGTTGTTCCGGCTGCTGTTCCCAGGGCCACCCAACCTCAAAAATTTGTAACATGATACCAATCGGTGAGCATAATTTATCCAAGAAAAAAAGGATTATGCAAATCGGTCCGCGCGTTAGGAAATTAGGCCATTGCTACCCCCATTTTTCTTAAAGTAGCAATGGGGAAATAATAAAATCATCCAAATTAATCCACGCGGTACCAAGTTTAGTTCGCAGCGCACTTCGCACCACAAGTTTTCACATTTGCGCTTTGACCAAGAAAAACTTTGACAGTTGTTGTGACTTGCGTTATCCGGCTGTCTATAGGACTCCGACACTATAGTCTATCCTTGAGCAGTCAGTGAACAGGATTGTGTCGTAGCTGTTAAGCAGATCAATGTTCCTCCATTCCTTCCTGGTTGGCCCCAGCGACGCAAGCGTTATTTGCATTGAATTCTACTTTTATTAACCTTATTCTACAGCCGGCTACCAAACTAGGGAGCTATAAGTGAGAATGGGTCGCACAAATGTTGTATACAACCATAGAGTCATTTTAGGCCGTAATTCCCGTCTTTTATGAAAAGTGCGGTTGCAAGCATAGAGGGCCAGATTGGTCTTTTCGGTGTCTAGAAACAATCCCAAGTACTTGACTCTAAGCGATAATAAGAGTAGATGGCCATTCAGTTTGCGTAAGATATATATATATATATATATATATATATATATATATATATATATATATATATATATATATTTCAGAACGCAGCAAGAGTATATTATGTGCATTTTAATAAGTGTTCTATCTTTCCCTGTATAAGGCATGCTGAGATCTAGATATACGGTTACCCTCTAAGGTTTGTCTAAGGTAAACGTCGAGCACATGCTACAGAGTCCTTAGCAAGAATCAGGTCAAACTTATTGGTTTCAGTCCTTTGGAAGTTCGTGACCCGCTAACCAATTGCCACCAGCCACTTCTCTACTAGGTGTGGTAGCTTCTGTAGCATGATTGCAATAATTCTATCTGGCTCAAGGGTATATCTAGATCTCAGCATGCCTACTACAAGGAAATATTGAAAACTTATTAAAATACACATAATATACTCTTGCGACGTTCTTAGATATAGAAGAGACCTTCAAAAACGCTCGCTCTCAATCTACCCTCGGGGCTCTCGCCGAGCGGGGCGTGGAGCAAGGGTAGTACAGCCCGAATGCAGATTCTAGGCTTGACCTTCCAGATTCCCATTCTGGCAATAAAAAGGTTATCTCATGTGTCACATAGGCTCCTTACTACCAGATTATAAACCCAAGGTTCCTGGATGAGCGCAAAATCAAAGTCCTCTTCCCCAATGAAGACAAGCAAATTCTCTGTAGCACACCTCGAGTGCTGCAGATTAATCCCAACGAACCTCAGCATTGCTTGTCTGTCTCATCTCATCCAGCAGTTCGATGGCACCGCCGACTAGATGGGCGGCATCGAGACACGCTGCTGTATCGGAAAACCTTTAACTTGGCTTGCCTTAAGCCAAAACCAGAACAGACAGCAGCGGCAGCGCAAAAATTAGGGCACACGAATTTTATATGACGCGATACAGAACAAGCGCAGCGCAGCCTCATCTTCTCAAAATCTAAATGAGCTGCGGCTGATTCAGTGCAGCCAACTGAATTAAGTTAATAAGAAGAAAAATTTCAGTTCAACCAATGTAATAAAATTAAACAACTGAATTAAGCCCTTTACAGTTAACTTTAGTTTAAAATCTGATCTCTATAGTACTCCAACGCACTCCTCGTTAATCAAAAGCAGGAACGACCTGCTGCTATTTAGCTCCTTAGCTCTGATGAGAACGCAGTCATTCATAGGACCAGCGGTATTATGCAGCCTGAGGTATTGCAAAAGCGTACTTTTGTCCAACTCCATGTTGGACGTCACATACCAAAATCCTAGAAAGGAGATTTTGGTTAAATCATTATAAATTAAATTCTAACATCTCTTTAGTTCCCGTAACCGCTTGTGGGGCATGGGGCGGGAGAAGAACTTCACGATATTCAAGAAAACGGTTGCAAGGTGACCTAAAATTTTCTGATCCACTGGCATTTTTATCTGCACTCCAGAATGCCTTTTTATCGTAATCCATTGTAAGCAGAAAACAACCATGAATCGCCGGTGGGATTTGAACCTGGATTGGTACGCCGACACGTTATGACTTACTCCACCGAAGACTTTGAACATAAATTAATTGGAAACAATTAAAATAATTCTTTTTATTAGTTGGTGCACTGAAGCAACCAAATATCGCCTGCACGACAATTAAATATCACGACAAACAAATCGCTCGAGGTTCCTCGCATTCCTTACCCACAAAATCGTTGCGCGATGGTCACTTAAATATGGTAATTTAGCACATCAGCGATAAAGTACCGAACAAGCTGGAGTTTGTTACCAGTAAAATGCGCTTTATCAGCGATTTTCAGCGACATGTAACGTTTTTCCGAGGAAAGCATAGGCGAACAACAAAAGAAGAAGAAGTTTAAAAAGCTCTTTTCTATGCATATCGACTGATCGAAAAAACGGTATAGTGCTTCTTAAACCTTCGACAGGTCTAATTAGATTAACAGAGTTCAGTTTAAAAAATAAAAAGTGGTCAAGACAAGCTGGTTTTGAATTGTATTAGGTGTGTAAATGTAAATAAAAACGAGGTTTCAATTTTTATGACCTGATATAATAAATTAAAGCAGCGTTGTGTTGATGTTCGTGGTGATCCCCCGTAATACGTAACATGGATAACCAAACGCAATTCGGCGGCCCCCTAGGTATCTCCGCAGGTGGGAAAACTTCTAACGATCTCCAAGGAATTGAAACAGGGTAACGCCCCCCCCCCCCCCCCTGTATGAATTTTCTTTTTAGCGGCATGCACCGACGAAGCCTCATTTTGAAACTTGTTGCGTTTGCCTGCTTCAGGGCGCCTCCTTGAGGCCAAGGCGTCAAATTCCGCCGCTATGGCCGAGTACATAACCCTGTCCATCTTGTGTCACTCATTAACAGTACCACGTGAACTTGGCCTTTATACACTGCTTCATGAGCTTGTTCCCGGTGGACGCTCTATTCTTCGCTGGCTGCGGCTTGTTACTGTGGTAACTGCCTTGACCGGATTAGGATTGGCTAGCTTACGTTTCACGAGAGGCCCTACTCGCCGAACTAAATTGTGTTATAGGCTTTGGCTTCGGCTTTATCAACCTAAAGATCTATCGTAAGAGCCTAAAGGCAAATACAGCGAACGTCACCTCAGTGCCGTTCATGTAGGAAGTTCTAGGGGTCACGGTGCGTCCCACCGAAGAAGCCCCAATACCATCCTGCGATGAAAACAGCGATGCGCAGTCCGCATCCGGAACGATGGGCCACTTCCTACGAAATCTCGGATGAGGGAGTGAAAACGAACTTCTGCTCGCACCAACAAAGAGGACGTTGATGGCGAATAGGAGAATGCTGACACAATCATGATTGAGGCATCCACTCCCAGCTACAGTAGTATTGGCAGTGGGCACAAAAAGGAGAGAATGTCGTTACTGTCCAAGAAGCTTTAATCGTCAGGGCCAAGGTTTGCGGACTCAATCTACCGGCCTATAAGCTCTTATATGTACAGGGATCAGGTAAACCCAGATTTTGTATTCTTATTAAAAATGGCATTAACGCCTTTATCGTATCTTAATTAAACGATAAAAGGTAAAGGTAAAGGTAATACTGCAGCTGCAATCCCAAACTACTTGGTTGGTCTTCAGTTACTTGGCTCATGATTCAGAAGACCCCCCCAACAGTTCCCCCTTGAAGGCGGTTACGGAGGATAGAAATGGAAGAATGTAAGCCTTCGGAGCGATGCTAACGCGCACCACACGTGATTACGCACCAAAGCAAAATTTAGGTAACTTTTCTTTCTATTTTTGCTTTTCCAACTTTTGACAAAATCGCACCTCATTTATCGACCATGTATGATTGTCGGCAGTAAAAGGACCCCTGGGAATTTAATAGATAATAAGAACATACATAACTGGAATAAAAACTGACAAGGAGCTTGCAGAGAAGAGCATTTACAAATTCACAAAATATGTAGGTACAAAATATGTACTTGACCCGAGTGAATTATAAAAAGAAAAAAAACTCTTCAAAATTCGAGCAAACTAAGAAATATAAAAAACATGCTCCTGTAAAAGCTTTCTAGACATTTCTGAGAAAAGGTAAAAGAAACTATTTCGATTGCTTACTTCGTCAAATTTGTTTTAGCCGACACAGCCGTCATAAAGTCCAATTTTATAAGAGAGGATTTACATCAAGCGTTTGCCATACTTAAACTTCAGGAACATTGCGACCAATTTAAAACTCTCAAAAGGTGTAGGAGAAGCGTCAAAGACGTCGCAACGTTTAACTTTACCAGATTTTACCGCCAACAATTGAATTCCCTGTTGCGTTTCTACCTCAACTAAACATCGAAAAATGGAAAAGGTGACGCGCTCCGCTATGAGATGGTTAGTTTTTCTTGAAAGAGTAATGAACGAAAATTCCTTGGCGCCCAGCCAGCCAGGCCAGAAGGGTAGGAGAGTATTAAGCCTTGCAGTGAACTGAATTGGGTACTGTACATACCAAGTTATATTTCGTTTTTACCTTTCATTTCGTTTCGTTTTGTGTTGTCATTCCTTCATATCTAAGTGTTATCCTTACATTTCAATTAAGGCTCTCCATCCGGAGAGGTTTGATACAAAATACCTAAACCATCAACGTTATCAGATGCAGATGTCTCTGGTGCTGTTGTGCTGTGTCCTCACTTGGATAAACCCACACATTCCGCAAATATAGCTTCTGCCCTTCATAGTAAAACGACTCTTCTCTATTTCCAAGGACTCTGAAGTCTAGCGAATATGTAGCGGCTCCAAAGGTAAGAAGAATCATTAACAAAACAAGAAAAACGTCACTACATACCTGCATATGTACCACCTGCTAGGCAGTCTTTCCTCTAACTCTAAAGGTAGCTCCGGGAAATAAAAGAAACTGAAGCAAATGGGAAGGCCGGGACCGTTCAGTATGTTTTGCCTTGAATTTTTCTTCTTGTATATGCGTTCCCTGTTTTGACGAGTTCTTTTCTAGCGTCTCGTTTGTATACTGTTGTCGCATCATAGCCCATTACCACCCCAATTCCTATTGCCTGCTATACTCGAAATACATGTGTTTATTTTTTCCCGGAGCATAGAGATGCATCAGAATGCCTTTCCCGTTCTTCTTTCCCCGTTTCGTAACAAAAACAAGCGTTTGTCATCTTTCATTGTTAGTTTGACTTTTTGTGTAATTTTCAGTTGACTTGATTGAAACAGGTACACCCACAGTCAGGTACGAAAAAGGGCAAAACATGTTGCACCCTTCTCTGGATAAGTTGCCACTCTACATACATTTATAATCTGATGAAAAGGGAGTTGGTGTTTTTCGCTCGTGGTTGCAATCTACTTTTGGTTTGGATGACTTTTTCACAACTTTTTTGGGTTAACCACATACCTCTGTACCTGAGTACTTTTTTCGCGTTTTTGCTTTAAAATCCGACACAGTAATTATGGGTATTGCACAGAAATCAGTTCTTTTTGTGTTCATTTTAGCGGTGATACATGAAGAGCATATGAGGTTTTTCCGCTGAAAAATTAGTGCAAAATATCATACCCTTAACAAAGACACTTTCTTTGCGGTTTACACAATATTTTGTTTATTCATTTATTTATACACGACTAAGTACTACAAATTTAAGAATAATAAAAGACTAGAATTTCCTTTTTCAAGCCTGAATTGTACATAAAACATAAACAGGGAAAGACGGCACATATCGCGTCTCATTTTTAAACAAAATAAAAGAAGGTTCTCAATTCGAGCCGTTTTTTCGTTTTATGTATGAGCTGGCATAATTTTGTAATACTTAAACGGATAGGAACACTTTTTTTATGTGAAAAGGATTTTCCTCAATTGGTAACATGTTAAGATGTTGTACCCAGGCTGTCAATTTAACAGTACATAGTAATTACTTAACAACAAGATATATTTCTGTACGTCTAAATCTTTCGAAGCTATTGAACCATTTTGAAGGGAATTAGTGGAGAATTTAGGAAGGGGGAGAGAGGGTTCCGGGGCCTTGTGGAAGTTTAGAGGAGGAGTGTGTAGAGCGTTCAATACGATCAATGCTTTAATAGGCCTTAAGTACGCATCTTTTCAAAAAATACTAAATCAATGAACTAGAAAGAATAAATGAGGACTTCAGTTACATAAGAAATAATAATTTAAATAGAAAAAAAGAACACTAAAAAGCCTCCTAAAAATCGGCCGCTTGGGGATAATGACTTAATCGCAGGCAAATTTCAAATTAAATATGACAATAGTTTCGGAAATATTAAGAGCCAAAGTGAATCTAACTCACGGGTTACTCCATATTTTAAAGCGATAATTTAATATTGAAATAAATGTTTTGAATCTATGTAAAAATTAATAAAAATTTGAATATGGAAATTATGAATAAAAATATAGGTTTTACCTACCAGGGATCGCCGCCTGTGGCTTTTGAATCTTTTCCGATTAATCAGAGATTATTTTTGTTTCACGTTATTAAAATTAAAAATCCGTATCGCAGCTCAGTATATCTCTCCAATTCTAACTCTCTAACTTTGAATCTTCACATCTGCGAAACTATTGTTATATTTAACTTGAAATTTCTTGTGATTAATACCTCATCATACGAAATAATTTGGACCTAAGGTTAGGTTAGGTTCGTGTGGCCGTCCTGATTGACAAACTTAGACCTCAATAGGTCCATTTTGATGCCACGGGAATCCAAGAATTCCCACCACCTCCTCACTGGAACCATCGGGAGCTATCGATGAAGCGCCAGAAATCTGCAACGTCAGTCGCCTCCAGATCGCCAAGACTATCGAGGAAATAGTCAACCAAGAAAGACTTCCGCCTGCGTGCCAGTGCAGGGCACCGGCAAAGGAAGTGGAAAATAGTTTCCTCCTCCTCCTCGTCCACACAGCTTCTATAGAAGTCGTTTGAGAAGATGCCCAGTCTCTTTGCGTATAAGCCAATAGGGCAATGACCTGTAATAACCCCAGTAATAATACCAAGATCAGATCTACCCCTCGAAATCAGACATTTGGAGCGCCGTAGTGCCACGGCCAGAGACCTACCAAGAGTAGTCTTATAGCACAGGTGAATTTGGTACCGCTTAGCCAACTCATTTAAGTGTGAGCGACAGCTATTAACAGTCCTAGATGCCGATAGGACAGAATCAAGGGACAACAAAGCAGCCTGGCTATCTGTAAGGATACAGATGTCTTTTACAGAAACTTCGTTGCCCTTCAACCAAAACAAGGCTGCCTGAATAGCCATGACCTCTGCCTGAAACATACTGCAATAATCCAGAAGATGGAAGTAGGTACTAGGGCGGTTTAGGCAGACATCCGGTAGACATGGGTATCTGTAGAATTGTAGCCTATGACGTAATGGGGGCGGGGCTTCCCTTGGTGTCTGATGTCATAGTAGGGAATTCCGGGAGGGGATTCCCTGTTGGCTTGTCAACATCCGGTTGTATGACGTCATAGGAGGGAATTCCCTGAAGTCATATGTTGACTAGTCACTGGCTGGCTGGCTGGCTGGTTGTTGGTTAAGTGTGTGTGTGTGTGTGTGACACCTGCGACTGCTGGCTATTGGTTGGAATGATGTCACATGTAGAAATTTAATTTAAATGCCAGCTGTTAAAAAGCACAAAATCTGTGTGCGGGTCTCGAACCTCGGTTGTGGTGATTCGAAGGAAAGCGCTCTAGCCCTGAGGCTAGCAAGCTAATTGTGGTTGGTATTCTTAAGTCAGTATATGAACTAATTTTTTGAGCTAAAAATAGCAAAATTGGATTTTTATTTTGCGAATATATGAATACGAGCAGGGTGAGACAAATAGATTTTATTGGCTTATTGAATTTTAAGATGCCATCTCTGGAGGACTTCTGCAATTAGCCGAAAAGCGATTTAAAAATAGCATTCGCAATTTCTTAAAAATTCGCTGATTAATAACTGTCTGGCTCGATTTCTTTTAGCATAACAATTCGCTGATAAGGCGTAGTAAAACGTCTGGACTCGATTTGGTCAGCGTAAAAATTTGCCGATAAGAGTTGAATGCCCCAGACTCGTAAATGTTTTGGGTGGCGATAAGAAAAACGATTTGATGAAACAACAAAAGCCTTGAACTTTAAAAGATTATTATGCAATTTCTCTTCCAAATCTAAATATAGACATGAATTCGGGAGTTATATCATATCATAATTTCGTGTAGTAACCTTGAACTTTAGATAGGAAGAAGAAGAAAGATATTAACATGATCATTATGTTCAGTTATCAGAATAGAATTTCAGATTTGTATACATGCAAGACAATAGCGCCTCTTATCTGAAGATGTGGTCAAAAGCTTTTGGCACTGTATTTCGACTGTAAGTGTCTAGCCTCAGCAGGACGATGTCAGCGACCTGAAAATTAAAACAAAACCACCACAAAGAATCGAGAACAAAAAATGCAATACTTATCTGATATGTCCATCCATCCATTGAAAGAAATGTATCGCCTCAAGTTCTGGAAAATGTAAAGAAAAATTATTGTAAAACCAGTCAATACTCATGTAAACAAATAACCTTAAAAAGCAACATAAATGTACACACGACCGATTTCAACGAATTAATGATAATATCATTAAAACTTATGTTATTAATTACGGCCACAAGTTAACAATAAATAATATCAAGAAATATGAAGAAATTATACTTACATTTTAATCAGCATGTTCCATGATAGGCAACCACAACACTTCAAGAAATTTGACGTATGTCTAATTCACTTTTGTTATACAATTGAAAACTAAGTTACTGCCACCTGTCGGCTAGTAGAGCTTACAAGAACAATTATTGGTTGTAAATAAGGGAATTTTCTAGAGGAAGAAAATAAATAATGAGTGTCTAGAACTCTGGGTGGAGTTTAACGGCTAGATGAATCAGTTAAGATAGTTGGATTTAAAAAAAAACCGAAACTGAATCTGTAACTCACTTTGAATCTGCAATTTGTGGAAATCGGTCGTGTATTATTACTTGGAATTATCTCTTTGAACTAATTAAATTAAACTTGAATTCGTTTTGTTTTTGATCGAATTGTAATCGGAGTTATAAATTATTGAGAAGTAAATATTTGAATTTTTAAAGGTGGTGTTTTTAATTTGAGCAGCTAAAATAACTAAATTTATTAAGTCTTGTTCGAGTGAACATTATGGTCCTTCGCAGCCAAATATAGAAAAATCAGTGAAATTAAAATATCATCAAAAACTGAACTTTGAACATTTAATACGTGAAGTAAGACAGTGAATTACATTGAACTTAGTTTTAATGCGGTGGTAAACAATTAAATCACAGTGAAGAAACGTGAAAGTATAAACTGAAAAATTTGAACTATAATTGTTAAATCGAGTGAATAAAAGTTGCAGAAAACTCTGAAGGTTAAATCACAAGTGAAATAACAGAAGCAATTGGTAAGCGAATTCCATTTATTTTACTTTAATTTATTGGCAAAGGCATACATACCAAATTTAAAAATGGAAAGAATGGATCAATTAATTAAGCAACAAATGGATACTTTTGACATGATGCAAAGATGTTACAAAAATTTTAAAAAGGAACCCAAAGTGCGAAAAACAAAAAACAATTTAGAAAACCGTATTCGAACTTTGAGTGAGCATTGGGTTGAATTCAAGAAACATCATAAAGAAGTCTTTCTCGTAGAGGAAACCGCGGAGATAAGAGAGAAACATAAAAAATATCTAACGGGCGAAACTTATTCAGAACTACAAGAATTATATATTGAAGCAAAATCGGAAATAGAAGAGGAATTAGCGACCTTGCATCCGAAAAATAAAAACGAATCTAATGAAGAACAAAAGATAGTAGTTGAAAAAGAAGAAGTGAATCTGCCAAAAATCAGTCTACCTAAATTTAGTGGGGATTATAAAATGTGGTCATCATTCCACGACTTATTCGTCACACTTATCCATTCAAACAAATCTTTGCCTTTAGTACAAAAACTACATTATTTAAAATCGAGCTTACAAGGTGAAGCTGAACAGTTATTGCGGCATTATACAATTACTGAGGCGAATTATCATTCGGCATGGTCAACGTTAAAGAATCGTTACGATAATCCAAGAATATTAATCAGAACTCAGTTAAAGACTTTGTTTTCACAACCATACATCATTAAAGATTCCTCATTCGCCTTACGCAAACTGGTTGACACCACCAACGAGTGTATTCAATCATTACAAAATAACTTAAACATTGATACTAAAGGATGGGATATTATTTTAACTCACATTGTTACGGAGCGATTACCTCCAGACACTAAGAAACTTTGGGAACAACACATAGGTTCAAATCGAGAGTATCCAAAATTTGAGGAACTTCTTCGAAGCCAGTACAAGAAAGACAAGCTTACCACTTAACAAAAACGCGCAGTTGTGTTTTATGTTCAGACTCACATCCCTTACGTCAATGTCCAGAGTTTCTAAAGTCTGATTACAACGGAAGACGTTTAATAGTGAAAGAAAAAGGACTCTGCTCTAACTGCTTAGGTCAAGGACACATTTCATCAAATTGTCCATGCAAAGGTTCTTGCTTTATTTGTAAACATAAACACCACACTTCACTACATGATAAAAACGCTATCATAAACATGATCGATCCTTCGCAAACACGTCCAAACGATACACACCACAGAAACGTAACCCCATCTACCAGTTCATTTCACATCAGTCATTCCTACTCTCTGGATGAGGTTTTGTTAGCTACAGCACTCATAAGCGTCAGAAACGAACACGGAACCAAAATGGTCATAAGAGCGTTAATAGATCCTGGCTCGCAAATGACTTTTATCACGGAAGCAATAGTACAACAACTAAGGCTGCCAGGATCTGCAATCAAAACGAATATCAAGGGGCTTGGAAATGAGGCTACTGCTATATCACGAAAACGCGTTAATGTTATTTTGGAGTCTTTGATTAATCCAAACTTTGAAGTTGCAGTCGAAGCTCTTGTACTCGCACATCTAACCGACGTACTTCCTTCGAAGCCCTTGCTATATAATCCAGTTTGGAGCCATTTAAATAATATTCAATTAGCGGATCCACAGTTCAACAAACCTGGCAAGATCGACATGATTATAGGAGCTGATGTGTATTGCAAAATCATTTTGGAAGGTTTAAGAAATGGCCCAGAAGGCACTCCGATTGCTCAGAATTCATCCTTTGGGTGGATCTTATCCGGAGCTATCTCGAAATCGAAAACTAATCAAGTCGAAATTTTGAATTTGCATGCAAGGGCGGATTTAGATGACCAACTCAGGAAGTTTTGGGAATTAGAAGAGAACATATCAACAAAATATTGGACCACAGAAGAGCAACAATGCGAAGACTTTTACAAAAGGACAGTTAAACGTTTATCAACCGGGCGATATGAAGTCAAACTGCCATTTAAAAATAATACACGACCAATGCTTGGAAAAAGTAAAGGTAAAGCTATAATGCGACTCAAATATTTAGAAGCCAAACTAAGTAAAAATCCTACAATGCAAAAGGAATACTCAACATGCCTGGATGAGTATTTATCACTAGAGCAGATGAAGCCCGTCTCGATACCTGAAAGAGAACTGATTAGTTATGACGAAAATAACAAAGAACAATATGTTTGTAATTACCTGCCACATCATGCTGTTTGCAAAGAGAGTACTACGACAAAACTTCGAGTCGTGTTTGATGCATCCAGTAAAACTGAAGGAGGTTTATCATTAAACGATACATTATTAGTTGGACCAACACTGCAAGATGATATTTTTTCTATATTACTTAGATGGCGTAAACATGCTGTTGTTTTTACGGCCGATCTGGAAAAAATGTATCGACAAATCAAGGTAGACGAAGAAGATGCTCAGTATCAGCGCATTCTATGGCGCTCCTCTCCATTACAACCAATCAAGGAATTCTATCTTAATACAGTTACGTTTGGAACAGCATGCGCTCCATTCTTAGCAATTAGAACTATTCAACAACTAGCATCGGACGAGAATCATCGGTTTGCTTTAGCATCACAGGTTATCCGAAGTGATTTTTATGTTGACGATCTTTTGACCGGAACTAATTCCATTTCGCAAGCACTAAAATTAAAGAATGAATTATTAAAAATTTTTCAAGCTGGAGGTTTCAACCTAAGGAAGTGGATGTCCAATAAGCCGGAAGTACTCAGTACTATACCAACAGAAAATATTGAAGCCAGTGGCCTACATTTAATAGGCCTACACGACGGAGTAAAGACACTTGGCATTTATTGGTGCCCTCAAGCAGACATTTTTAAATATAAAATTAACATTGATGATGAAATTTCGATGAATGTTACTAAGAGACAATTTCTATCAGATTTATCAAAAATTTACGATCCTCTGGGTTTTCTAGTTCCTGTTATTATTCATCCAAAAATATTGATGCAATCACTGTGGCTTAGAGGAACAGATTGGGACGAAGAATTACCAAAAGACATTCTTCGGGCGTGGAATTTAATTAAAGCAGAACTCAAAGAAATAGAAAACTTAACTATTCCTAGATGGATTCAGTTTTATGGCCAAGAGGACGTTGTACAACTCCATGGATTTTGCGACGCTTCAATTCATGCATATGCTGCGGCAATATATGTCAGAGTGATATTAAAAACTGGTCAAATTCGAACGAGCCTACTAGTTGCAAAATCAAAGGTAGCACCTATTAAGCAAATAAGCCTGCCGCGTTTGGAGTTATGTGGAGCTACTTTATTGGCAAGGTTATATGTTCGCGTGAAGGAATCTCTTGACTCAAAATCTGAACTCCATGCCTGGACAGACTCATCAATTGTTCTTTCTTGGTTACATAGCCACCCAAATCGATGGAAAGTTTTTGTTGCAAACCGTGTTTCTGAAGTTCAGTCCACGATACCAGGGAAGAGTTGGCGTCATGTTCCCACAGAGCATAATCCAGCAGATTGTGCGACAAGAGGTCTTTCACCCAAACAATTAAAGGAACATCCTCTTTGGTGGAAAGGCCCCACTTGGTTGAGTCAACCAGAGAAACATTGGCCGGACAAACTTCAGCATAAAACCATTGATTTAGAAGCAAAACCTATCAAGGTTCACTTCACAACACAAGCAACGCATTTTTCTGCTGATATCATCAAACGATTTTCAACTTTGAGAAAATTATTACGTGTGACATCACTCTGTATCAGATTCGCTGAACTTTGTAGAAAAAGGAAAAAATACCCCAACTGGATTAGTTTAGAAGAAATCAACGTTTCCTTAATGCTTTGGATCAAGAAATCACAAGAAATTGAATTCGCCGATGAAATAAAGCACTTGAACCAGAATATGAATTTAAAAAACAGCAAGATTTTAAAATTAAATCCATTTTTAGATAACAATCGCGTACTTAGAGTTGGAGGTCGACTCTCAAATGCAAACTTACCATGGCTTGAAAAGCATCCAATCATATTACCAAGCAACCACATTATTACTCAGCTAATAATCGACGAAATGCACATTGTCACACTTCATGGTAACGTCCAATTAATGCTCGGACTTTTGAGAAAAAGATATTGGATTTTAAATGGCCGTAATTCTATTCGATTTAGAATCCACAAGTGCATAACCTGTTTTCGTTTAAGACAAGAAACTAAAAACCAATTAATGGGAAGTCTCCCTAATACCAGAATCACTGCTTCAAAACCCTTTAGCCATACAGCGATAGATTATTGTGGACCGATGGATATTAGAATAAGCAAGGGAAAAGGATATAAGTCCACTAAAGGATACTTGGCTATTTTTGTCTGCTTCGTTACACGAGCAATCCATATCGAAGTCGTGTCCGAACTTACAACAGCAGCTTTTCTGGCCGCCCTCAAACGATTCACAAGCAGAAGAGGTAGACCAAGTGAACTTTATACCGATTGTGGAACGAATTTCGTCGGTGCTAAAGCAGTATTGAATAAGGATTTAAGCAAATATACCAAAAAATTAGAAACTGAACTCCCACAATTGCTAACAACTGAAGGCATAAAGTGGCACTTCAGTCCACCTGGCGCACCACATTTCAATGGCTTGTGCGAAGCTGGAGTAAAATCCGCCAAGTTCCATTTAAAACGAGTCTTAGGAAATAGCAAATTAACATTTGAAGAACTGATTACTTTGACAACACAAGTTGAAGGCTGTCTTAACTCGCGGCCACTATGTGCACTTACCGATGATCCATCAGATACATCCGCTTTGACACCGGGGCATTTTTTAACTGGAGACGCAATTTTAGCGATTCCTGAACCAACATACATAGATATGCAACGGCATCTTTTAACTCGGTGGCAGCACATACAACAACTGACACAGAGCTTTTGGAGAAAATGGCAATTAGAGTATGTTTCATCCCTGCAGCAGCGAAATAAGTGGAATCGAAAGCAAAGAAACTTAGAAATAGGTAATTTAGTGTTGATAAAAGACGAAAGAATTCCACCTTCACGCTGGCTACTCGCAAGAGTTCTAGAGACACATAAGGGCAAAGATAATTTTACTCGTGTGGTAACACTAAAAACAAAAAATGGGACATTGAAAAGGCCCATTGTAAAATTGTGTCTTTTACCTATTAAAGATAATAACGAAACCTGAAGATACAAAACAAAAACCAAAACAAACTCCCAACCACTAAACTAGCACATTTCCTTTACAAATAAATTCCAACCAATAATTCCCCTTTACCTGTCGCAACAATCCTGTTCATTCGTGAAATGTTAATTCTCAGAAACTATCATACACTAATGCTTCTAAATTTTTCCAATTGGATCCATAGGCTCCAAGGCCCGGGAGAATGTCTAGCCTCAGCAGGACGATGTCAGCGACCTGAAAATTAAAACAAAACCACCACAAAGAATCGAGAACAAAAAATGCAATACTTATCTGATATGTCCATCCATCCATTGAAAGAAATGTATCGCCTCAAGTTCTGGAAAATGTAAAGAAAAATTATTGTAAAACCAGTCAATACTCATGTAAACAAATAACCTTAAAAAGCAACATAAATGTACACACGACCGATTTCAACGAATTAATGATAATATCATTAAAACTTATGTTATTAATTACGGCCACAAGTTAACAATAAATAATATCAAGAAATATGAAGAAATTATACTTACATTTTAATCAGCATGTTCCATGATAGGCAACCACAACACTTCAAGAAATTTGACGTATGTCTAATTCACTTTTGTTATACAATTGAAAACTAAGTTACTGCCACCTGTCGGCTAGTAGAGCTTACAAGAACAATTATTGGTTGTAAATAAGGGAATTTTCTAGAGGAAGAAAATAAATAATGAGTGTCTAGAACTCTGGGTGGAGTTTAACGGCTAGATGAATCAGTTAAGATAGTTGGATTTAAAAAAAAACCGAAACTGAATCTGTAACTCACTTTGAATCTGCAATTTGTGGAAATCGGTCGTGTATTATTACTTGGAATTATCTCTTTGAACTAATTAAATTAAACTTGAATTCGTTTTGTTTTTGATCGAATTGTAATCGGAGTTATAAATTATTGAGAAGTAAATATTTGAATTTTTAAAGGTGGTGTTTTTAATTTGAGCAGCTAAAATAACTAAATTTATTAAGTCTTGTTCGAGTGAACAGTAAGTAAATTCGTGCTTATCAGAGGAATTTGTATTTGCTAATTATCTAATGAATTTGAAAGAAATTTTGCATTCTTAAGTATATTCAAATGTTTAACAGGTGCCCACCATTTCCAAGAGTTTTTCTATAGCACGATTATACATGTCATTTACTAAGTGACACACAAATACATAATCTTCATGTAAAAAATATAAGCCAAGAAGAAAAAGTAAACTTTATTCATATCATTCAAAGCCTCGCTAATTTTAGTATATTAGTATTTTTTGATGATTTTCAATGTATACCTGTTTAAAAAATAATGTTGTAGTGCAGTCCACTGCTCAAGAATACGTGATACCACATGCTCCAAAGATAACCATCTTGTATTGGAAACTTTTAGGCTTTTGGGGGTTTTTATCTCGAAATATTCTTGAAACTTTTTATATTCTAATTGACGCTTGGAGCTATGAGCAAAAAAAAGAAATGCACATTTCTAGCCAAGCCTTCAAGGTTTGACGGTAACTTGCTGCAGATGAACACAAATGCAGCGAATGGCATATACAACCTAAAGCATACAAGGGTCTGTTAGATTTTTGTAGCAAAGCTTTTACCCCAGTCTCAGCAACCATCATTACGGATGCATTGTACCTTTTTGAGGTTTTTATCGAAGTATCTTATAACCAAAGCTAAGCACATTGTGGTGCTTATATCAGTAGTTTTATCGATTATGAGGCTGAGGCTGAACTTTTGGCTGCTTAAAATGTTTGAAATGGATTTTAAATAACTATCTTGAAAAACAGTAATTACAGTTTAGTGGCCTCAGGCCTACCGCAGTGCAATTCCTTTGCAATAGGTGAATCACTTACTACACCTTTTATCAAGTTAATGATAGGTGCTGCTAGCTTTAATGCTAAATTATATTGAATTAAGAACATAATGACTTTTAGCTCAGCAGTCTTCACTATCACGGTTTTTTCTTTGACATTTTTCATTACCCAAACTTTCTTCTATTTTTAATTGATTTTAAGGACTTTAACATTTTTACTTGAAGAAGAGAAATTTTTGCGCCTATAGATATGACAAATGTTGTTACATAGTAATTTTTTCAGGCTTTGCAATAGACTTCTCATATCTTTCCTCCAACCAGTTATATCTGTTTTCCAGCTTTCTCTAAATCTTTGATTTTTATAGGAGTGTTGCGACAAATTGTCTGTTTTATCGTCTAATATTTGATTTCCTGGCTCCGATCCCCGATGACGAACTTAAGCATCTAACAAAATTTTCTACAGTCGAATCTGATTCTGCCAATTTTGCTTTTTTTTGTCACGAATCTTAATACCTTTGCACTACTAAGTATTTTAAAATACCTCATAATTTGTTTTACCCGACCATTGAGAAATTAAATTCCAGTATTAATTTCAATGAATTGCCTTTGTCAGCACATCAGCAGAGGCCTTACAATTGTGAAATAGCAGTCCAGCTAGTAAAATTTCACAACTTTCTGTAATTACAAAGCTTCTTCTTTTCATCTTATTGGTCATAAAATTTCTTATAAAAAAGTTTACTTCTACTGTAAGCTACTCTCACAATTTACATATTTGGAAACAAAATGTTGTTGTTGTTTTCAAAAAAGTTAAAAAGGAATGTGTCAAAATTAATATAAATGTGATAAAATTACTGGAACTGTAAAAAGAGGAGCACTTTGCGCAATGGAGGAGTACGGGGTACACAAAATTAAAAGGTAGTACAAATACTCCGATCGGAGCAAAACGGTAAAGCTGGGATGACTCGCGTTATGAAAACACTATAGCACTAAGCTCTCACAAATTCAAAAAAAAAAGCAGAGCCAACTTCAGAGACATCCTTATGTTAGAGCAGTCATAAAACATGCCACTAAAACCATACTCGATAAGCGTTTGAAATTGTCGCTATAGTTTCCCTCCACAAAAAAAATGTTTTTCAACATTTTTGCTAAATTATGAATTTGCGTTTCTAAAATGTTTGGAAAATGTTTCCTTTAAGCCAGTGACTGTATTCATTTGCTAAAAGACAACAGTGAAAATTAATATTCGACAATAAAATAAGGGTAGCCGCACACTGATCGAGCAAAACTGCTTAAAACTGACTAAACGTGCCTAAATGTGCCTAAACTTGCTCGAAGGGGGATACATCTCGAGTAAGTAAATATATATATATATATATATATATATATATATATATATATATATATATATATATATATATATATATATATATATATATATAAACATTTTTCTTTTAAAACCATAGGGCTCTGGGTAATAAAAAAAACACAATTTTCAATACATATATAATACACTGCCTTTATTCATTTTATTTTAACATTTATGATTTCAAAGGAATATTTAGTTTTTAAAATTATTTCTTTGCGTACATCAGATAAAATATCGGAAACTCCTTTAAACTGATTTATAGCCTCCAGTACTGATTTAATTATTGTATTACAGCATCTTTTTAACTTCTCAATCTTGCTTTATCATCCCAATCTTTTTCCCTAAACGGGCAATTAGGTGGAAAGATGTTCTCATGATGTGTATTTTGCCTATATATAGCGTCTGAAGCTTCTCCAACTATGGTAATATCGCCTAAGTACACCTCTATTTTAACATGTTCAAGAGGTTGAAATATGAAGTCGAAATCAATAAATCTTTTTGGAAGTAGATCATTACATAGATAAAGCAAAAGAATTGTTTCACCATATTGAGGAGTCATTAATAAATTAAACAGGGGCCCATTAACTTGAACATTTACTAATTTAAATTGGGTCCAGCCAGCTGAACAAATGCAGTATTTCTGTCCTTGTTTTATATTTTCAGTCCAAAACATTATATTCAATTGAAATCTTCTATACGAATGAATAATTCGTGCCAATAACATGCGTTTTATAATCAGATATATCTAAGATTCCTTTTCTCTTTTAATCCACTCAGAATCAGTTTCAATATCTGCAAAAGGACAATTTTTCTGGTAGCCATCGATTCGTCTCGCACTCAGAACAGCATCTACAACATCTCCGATTAAAGTTATATCACCTGATACAACTTCAATTTTTGCATGTTCGAAAGGATGAAATTTATAAGTAGTATGTAGGTTCTCGTAATAGGGCTCCCCTTTTCTAATACTAAATATTAGGGTTTTGCTACCCTTTTCCGGAGTAATAAACACACTTAAAATAACGCCAGTCACATTAACGTTAATTATTTTAAAACTATGAGATCTAACTGAGCAAATACAATACTTTTGTCTATGCTGAATCTTTTCCAACCAAAACATCTTTTCTTTCTCACGCCAGGAATTGAAATGAAGATCAAAAATAAAATTATGTCATTATATTTGAGTATTATTTAAAATCGACCCCCTGACATTTTCAAACATTTTTATACAATGACATTGAGCATTTTTAACCGTTCTAGAATTTCCAAAGCCTTTCTTCCTGACCCCCTGCTTAATGTTAATTTTAATTCATCCACCAGTATATTGGGGTCTGTAATATCTTGAATTTCATCATCATCGCCATTGAAGTCGTCATCACAACTTCGGTCATCATCATCCTCAACCGCGGGGTCACAACTTTGGTTATCATCTTCAAACGCGGGATTGTCGTCTTTAGTTGAATTTGGGTTCACATCTTTATTTCTTCTTTTCCTATCAACAATGTTATAATTTCCATTATTCTCATCCTTTAAGGGTTCTTGAGAATGTCCCCAGTTTTTCCTAAGCGCAAACATTTTATTCTTAATAATATTCCTAATGGGCTCAAAACCGGCTTCATTGATGGGTGTTAATAAATGTGTATTTTCATCAGATAAAATCTCTTCTTCACGATTTTTATCTTTCAATAAATGTGTTGACCGTCTTTTATGTCTTAGAAGACTATCTTTCCGGCGAAAGAATTTGCTGCATTCTACGCATTTAAACATATTGGTGGTTATCTAAACACTAAAAATTATCTGCTGAAATCGATATTTATACCCCCACCACCACCACCAACGCCCACCATCACCACCACCACCACCACCACCACCACCACCCACCACCACCACCCACCACCACCACCACCAACACCAACACCACCACCACCACCACCACCACCACCACCACCACCACCACCACCACCACCACCACCACCAACACCACCACCACCACCACCCACCACCACCAACACCACCACCACCACCACCACCAACACCACCACCACCAACACCACCAACGCCGCCACCCCCACCACCACCACCACCACCACCACCACCACCACCACCACCACCACTACCACCAGACCTGATAAAAGCTGTTCATAGACCTGGTAAAGCTGGTCGTAGACCTGGTAAAGCTGTTCATAGACCTGGTAAAAGCTGTTCGTAGACCTGATAAAGCTGTTCATAGACCTGGTCTGTGAACAGCTTAACCATATATATATATATATTTACTTACTCGAGATGTATCCCCCTTCGAGCAAGTTTAGGCACATTTAGGCACGTTTAGTCAGTTTTAAGCAGTTTTGCTCGATCAGTGTGCGGCTACCCTTATTTTATTGTCGAATATTAATTTTCACTGTTGTCTTTTAGCAAATGAATACAGTCACTGGCTTAAAGGAAACATTTTCCAAACATTTTAGAAACGCAAATTCATAATTTAGCAAAAATGTTGAAAAACATTTTTTTTGTGGAGGGAAACTATAGCGACAATTTCAAACGCTTATCGAGTATGGTTTTAGTGGCATGTTTTATGACTGCTCTAACATAAGGATGTCTCTGAAGTTGGCTCTGCTTTTTTTTTTTGAATTTGTGAGAGCTTAGTGCTATAGTGTTTTCATAACGCGAGTCATCCCAGCTTTACCGTTTTGCTCCGATCGGAGTATTTGTACTACCTTTTAATTTTGTGTACCCCGTACTCCTCCATTGCGCAAAGTGCTCCTCTTTTTACAGTTCCAGTAATTTTATCACATTTATATTAATTTTGACACATTCCTTTTTAATTTTTTTGAAAACAACAACAACATTTTGTTTCCAAATATGTAAATTGTGAGAGTAGCTTACAGTAGAAGTAAACTTTTTTATAAGAAATTTTATGACCAATAAGATGAAAAGAAGAAGCTTTGTAATTACAGAAAGTTGTGAAATTTTACTAGCTGGACTGCTATTTCACAATTGTAAGGCCTCTGCTGATGTGCTGACAAAGGCAATTCATTGAAATTAATACTGGAATTTAATTTCTCAATGGTCGGGTAAAACAAATTATGAGGTATTTTAAAATACTTAGTAGTGCAAAGGTATTTAGATTCGTGACAAAAAAAAGCAAAATTGGCAGAATCAGATTCGACTGTAGAAAATTTTGTTAGATGCTTAAGTTCGTCATCGGGGATCGGAGCCAGGAAATCAAATATTAGACGATAAAACATAAAAGACAATTTGTCGCAACACTCCTATAAAAATCAAAGATTTAGAGAAAGCTGGAAAACAGATATAACTGGTTGGAGGAAAGATATGAGAAGTCTATTGCAAAGCCTGAAAAAATTACTATGTAACAACATTTGTCATATCGATAGGCGTAAAAATTTCTCTTCTTCAAGTAAAAATGTTAAAGTCCTTAAAATCAATTAAAAATAGAAGAAAGTTTGGGTAATGAAAAATGTCAAAGAAAAAACCGTGATAGTGAAGACTGCTGAGCTAAAAGTCATTATGTTCTTAATTCAATATAATTTAGCATTAAAGCTAGCAGCACCTATCATTAACTTGATAAAAGGTGTAGTAAGTGATTCACCTATTGCAAAGGAATTGCACTGCGGTAGGCCTGAGGCCACTAAACTGTAATTACTGTTTTTCAAGATAGTTATTTAAAATCCATTTCAAACATTTTAAGCAGCCAAAAGTTCAGCCTCAGCCTCATAATCGATAAAACTACTGATATAAGCACCACAATGTGCTTAGCTTTGGTTATAAGATACTTCGATAAAAACCTCAAAAAGGTACAATGCATCCGTAATGATGGTTGCTGAGACTGGGGTAAAAGCTTTGCTACAAAAATCTAACAGACCCTTGTATGCTTTAGGTT
The DNA here is from genome assembly GCA_964036015.1 of Leptarthrus brevirostris. Lineage (NCBI taxonomy): Eukaryota > Metazoa > Arthropoda > Insecta > Diptera > Asilidae > Leptarthrus > Leptarthrus brevirostris. The sequence continues at coordinate 11,353,888 of OZ038376.1, read as the reverse complement.
GTATATGCCATTCGCTGCATTTGTGTTCATCTGCAGCAAGTTACCGTCAAACCTTGAAGGCTTGGCTAGAAATGTGCATTTCTTTTTTTTGCTCATAGCTCCAAGCGTCAATTAGAATATAAAAAGTTTCAAGAATATTTCGAGATAAAAACCCCCAAAAGCCTAAAAGTTTCCAATACAAGATGGTTATCTTTGGAGCATGTGGTATCACGTATTCTTGAGCAGTGGACTGCACTACAACATTATTTTTTAAACAGGTATACATTGAAAATCATAAAAAAATACTAATATACTAAAATTAGCGAGGCTTTGAATGATATGAATAAAGTTTACTTTTTCTTCTTGGCTTATATTTTTTACATGAAGATTATGTATTTGTGTGTCACTTAGTAAATGACATGTATAATCGTGCTATAGAAAAACTCTTGGAAATGGTGGGCACCTGTTAAACATTTGAATATACTTAAGAATGCAAAATGTCTTTCAAATTCATTAGATAATTAGCAAATACAAATTCCTCTGATAAGCACGAATTTACTCACAGTCGAAATACAGTGCCAAAAGCTTTTGACCACATCTTCAGATAAGAGGCGCTATTGTCTTGCATGTATACAAATCTGAAATTCTATTCTGATAACTGAACATAATGATCATGTTAATATCTTTCTTCTTCTTCCTATCTAAAGTTCAAGGTTACTACACGAAATTATGATATGATATAACTCCCGAATTCATGTCTATATTTAGATTTGGAAGAGAAATTGCATAATAATCTTTTAAAGTTCAAGGCTTTTGTTGTTTCATCAAATCGTTTTTCTTATCGCCACCCAAAACATTTACGAGTCTGGGGCATTCAACTCTTATCGGCAAATTTTTACGCTGACCAAATCGAGTCCAGACGTTTTACTACGCCTTATCAGCGAATTGTTATGCTAAAAGAAATCGAGCCAGACAGTTATTAATCAGCGAATTTTTAAGAAATTGCGAATGCTATTTTTAAATCGCTTTTCGGCTAATTGCAGAAGTCCTCCAGAGATGGCATCTTAAAATTCAATAAGCCAATAAAATCTATTTGTCTCACCCTGCTCGTATTCATATATTCGCAAAATAAAAATCCAATTTTGCTATTTTTAGCTCAAAAAATTAGTTCATATACTGACTTAAGAATACCAACCACAATTAGCTTGCTAGCCTCAGGGCTAGAGCGCTTTCCTTCGAATCACCACAACCGAGGTTCGAGACCCGCACACAGATTTTGTGCTTTTTAACAGCTGGCATTTAAATTAAATTTCTACATGTGACATCATTCCAACCATTAGCCAGTAGTCGCAGGTGTCACACACACACACACACACTTAACCAACAACCAGCCAGCCAGCCAGCCAGTGACTAGTCAACATATGACTTCAGGGAATTCCCTCCTATGACGTCATACAACCGGATGTTGACAAGCCAACAGGGAATCCCCTCCCGGAATTCCCTACTATGACATCAGACACCAAGGGAAGCCCCGCCCCCATTACGTCATAGGCTACAATTCTACAGATACCCATGTCTACCGGATGTCTGCCTAAACCGCCCTAGTACCTACTGATGGAAGGACAGGCTAATGTTCAGTGCTTCTGAGAAAACCCCACCCCCACTTTGCCCTGTAGTTTTTAACCGTCCGTGTAAATCTGAATGGATTCCAAACAGGGAATTGTTTCGCCATTCCAGTCACGCCTGGTTGGCTTCGTCGATCTGAACCGCTTGACAAAGGATGTAGGATGTGGTGTAGTCAAGATGCCCCACTTGGAGCGAAAAGGAGTCCAGAATTGAGAGAGAGAGAGAAGCGAGTACATCCATGATTGCCCCAGGGCTAATATTGTTAAAAGCTCCCTCAATGTCCATTTAGGCCACCAAAGTGAACTCCTTGCAATCAAGGGATTTCTCTATAGTGCGCACGAGAGAATGCAGAGCTGACTCTACAGACTTTCATTTACAGTACGCATGTTGTGACTCCGATAGTAGATGCTGAGGGATACTACAGCGCAGATGAATGTCAACTCAAACGTTGACGTTCTCAAACGTTTTGAGAGGAACAGATGATAGACTTATAGGTCTAAAGTCCTTAGGAGTGGCATGCTAGCTTTTGCCCGCCTTGGGAATAAACACTACCTTAACTAGTTTCCACAGTGCCGGGATGTAGGTCGGTCAAGGCATCCCCTATACAATGCCATCAGCCACTTTAGTATAAGATCGATGCTGAGTTGGAGCTTGGCAGGAACAATACAATCAGGACCCGGGGACTTGAACGGCATGAAACTTGGATTGGTAGCTAGGATTTTCCTAGTCTGGAGGTCTCAGAGGTTTCCGATATTATATCGCAGTAGATCCTCCACGATTTCCTCTGGGCCCTTTTGAGATCCTTTTTGTAGACTTTCAGTCTGTCTTTGTACAAGTCCCACGAGAGTCCCTATTGGCCTTTGCCAGGTTAGAGGTCCTTGTACACTCTTTCCTTAGAGACCCTAAGTGTGTATTCTACCACGGGGGTTTCTCTTTGCCCTTGGGTGTCCTAAGGGGACAGGATTGAGCCGTGGCTCCATTTAGGACCATGGTAAGTTTATCAACTAGTCCTTCTAGCTCCTCTTTCTTATTTGTAGGAATAGGAAGGTCAGAAGGCAGTAGGGCCTCTACAGGGGCCCTGTATATATTCCAATCAGTCTTTCTGAAATTTCAAAAGACTGGTGGTTTCGAAGGACGGTCATCTAGATCAAACTGGATGTACCTATGGTCCGAGAAGGAGTGTTCATTGAAGACTCTCCAATTCTTAATAAGGGATCTGACATTATCTGAGGCCAGAGTCAGGTCTAAAACCTTTTGCCTATTCCTTGTGATAAAAGTGGGTTCAGTCCCCCCATTACATAAGAGCAAGTTAGTGTTTAGAAAGAAATCATAAAGAGACTCACCTCGCTCGCTGATGTCGGAGCTACGCCACACCGTATGATGTGCACTCGCGTCGCACCCCAGAATGAGTCCAGTTCTGCGTCCTTCAGCATCAGCAACAAGCTTCTTCACAGAGTCGGCCGGCGGATGCTCCACGAAATCGTGTGCCAGATAGAAAGAGGTCAACCAGTAGCACCTTGACCCCATCTCCAGGTTGGCAGCTACCGTATCCTCGTCACTATAGTTGGAGAGAAGAAAAATGTTTAACGTCTTCTCCGCAATTAAACATGATCTAGGCGTACCCCCGTTCTTGTAAGGGGTCGTGTAACCTGGTGCGGTTAGTTCGCGAACCAGTCCTCCTACGACCCACGGCTCTTGCACTAAAACAATATATTCTCCGTCCTTTGTCAGACGGAGAAGAAGCGCAGAAGATGCTGCTCTAGAGTGGTGGAGATTAATCTGTAGTAGCCGTAGCATCAGAAGCACAGTCACTCCTAACCTCCACCACTGTGTTGTTGAGCTTCTCTGAATCAGAAGCTAAAAGCTTTTCCTCATCCAGAGAGTCTCAGACATGATGTCTTTCTCTAAAGATTGTGCAGGCAGGTTTTGAGATTCGGGAGGGATCTCATTAGCCACCACGGCTGTCGAAGTAGTGGTGGTAGCAGATGATTCCTTTTTGCTTCCTCTTCGTTCTTCTTGTACACCTTGAGGGTGACGGATGAGAAGCCGTAGTCCACTACCCCGTTTGCCTTTGCCAGAGGTTCTAGGGACTCCTTATTAATCACAAGGATTACTGATCTTGAGTCCCCTTTAGGTTCCTCCAGCTTACCAATCTTCCAGTTGGTAGCTCGGCGTTGCTGCACTTAATGATGCCTAGGATGATGGCAGGATCGGAGGGTTCTGCTGCGATCCAAGCCCGGTCTCTCGGCCTACTTGGGATCTCGTCCCGTGGTATGGCTTCGTGCCTGGCGCCTGGCCAGACCTCCCCTACTCTAGATATCGCCAGCTTATAGAGATCAATGGATCTCTGATTTGCACAAGAGATAAGCCTTTTGTGGCCCTGATGCCAACCCCCATCTTGACATGAGGGGAGAGGACCTGGGTTCTCTTTCATTAGAGGGAGGAAACCAAGAGCAAGTTTGACCTCCACTTTCCTCCATTTGTCAAAGGTGATGACGCTGCCTTCGTTGCTCCTGGAGACAACAGCCAGCACGAGTTCGCCCTTGAGGACCTCACTATAGGGAACCGACTTCCCAAGTGGCCTCGCACCTTGGCTTTTTTAGCCGCTCTCCCTCCGTTGACTTCTATCTCTTGGACACAAGCGATAGATTCCCAGCTCCACCGGCATTCAAGATAATATTTTGAGCCCACTCCAGGGATGCCTTTTCCCTGCTATTGAGATTCGATGCCGGAATTTATCGTAGCCTCTCAAAGAGCCTATGAGCATAGCGTTTAGCCTTGTACTTGGCCTTAGAGTGCGCAACCTGCCGCTTGCTCGAGGCGACACGGTCAAACTGCCCTTTAGTAGCAGAATTGATACTGGGGAGACAGCTCTGCACCTGGCCGCCTCTAGCGGCACTCGGACCGGGCTCAGAGTCCAAAGTCTTTGTGGACGCCACCCCCGAAGATTTGGAGGGTACGAACTGCCGCTTGCTCGAGGTTACACGGGTGTCCTTCCCCTTATTTCCTTCTTTGCTTCCAGGAAGACGGCCGAGCACCAAGCTGCCACCAGCACCACTCGGACCAGGCTCCCTGTCCAGAGTCCTCGCGGATGCTTCTCCAGAAACTATCTGAACCAAGCTATTTGCTCGGTTTTCCGGTTTTTTAAGAGATCCGGACTCTTTAGAAATTTTTGAAAATTTAGGATTCATAATTGGTCCGACGAGTAGCGGAAGAATAGGGGGTCCACCTGCGCAGAGATCGGCAATACAAATGTTAGGCTGGCTAATCCGGAGGTCGCCAGGTATCTGGATACTCCGTTCACAACTGAGTTTTTTTTCACCTGGGCCCTCAGCCAGGCTAATTTTCGGCACGGGTCGTATAAAACCTTAATCCGACCCAGGGGGAAAGGGATGCATGTGATCAAGAGGGGTAGGACTGAGGCTGGGGAGCGGCAACTCTTGGTACGCTGCTCATCAATGGTCTTTCTAACATGGAGACCCTACCAGTACAGATCCAGTTGATCCAAACCTTCCCAGCCAGCATAGCCCAATTGAGTGTCGCAACTTAAGCCCCACCACCACGTCAAGGTGTTCGCCACGAGGGGAATTTGGACCTTAGATCAATTATAAGTTTGCGGATCTCAAAACCGGCAAAAAACGCCGCTTTTTTGAGGCTCTCTGCTAAAATCATTGGAGTATCAAGAGTAACGAAAGACACTAAAGGTACATGCTTTCGCGTATGTTTGCAACCTTCACGTGATACTTGAGCTTTCGTGCATCTAAGATTGATTGAGCTACATCGGCGGTAGCCTAAACTACTAGCAGGGTCACCCATACCAAACAGTTTAATTTGGAGGTGCCAGACGAAGTAGATGCATCCAGGTAGTAGGTATAAACTGCAACCTGGTAGCAGGTATAAACGGGGAGCATGGAGGGACAAGAGACCAAAGAAATCGAGGTATTCATGCCAAAATATCAAAGGATACCGCCAGCTCCGGCAGGTGTAGTGGGCGGAAAAGAAGTTACACAACGGGCAACACAAACGACGACGACAATTGTAACAGAACCAGCAGCAATCACGACAACAGCAAAAAGGACGACAATAATCTTAACATGTCAGGATGTACATTAATCTCAATGTACACCCTGGGTAAAGTATCCTATTACCACAGTAGTAATAATGCCGAAATCAACACGACATCCAAGGGACCAGACGAACTTTGAAGGCATGTAATTATGATATTACCGCGCTTCGCAACTTTGACTGGCAGTCGTTCCTATTTTGTCCATGTTGTTCGAATTTGGAGTTCTCTTCCCGTTGGGATTCAGCAGAGATGGATGGCGGGTGCATTCAAGAAGTTATTTGAATATTTAACAGAAGGTGACTGATCATAACGAGAGTGTGTTTTCGGCAAAAGTAGGTCGGTAGAGTTTTTTTTTGGATTCATTCTGGTTTTGTTGAAAATAATCATGAGGAAGTTAATTGGTTTAGCATTTAAAGTATAGGTTTTAGCTGCGTACATTTTCTTAATTTTCTTTTTATATAAATACTCTATATTTCAGTAGTTTCCAGTTGAATGTATTCTGTATTGTACATTTATGAAAGATTGTTAATCTTGTTGTACAAACCATGAAATGAATAAATGAAATGAAATGAATAAATCTGCCAAACAAGTAGTCAGATCTGGTTACAAAAGTTCAGCAAAATTCTTCGAAAAAATGAGGACGCAGGATGCTGCGATGTATTAATCCACATCGCGAAAAAGAAGGCATAAAAATAATAATAGTTAAGGCATTCAAGAAACGGTACGGTACAGTAGCACCATCTGAATCCTGAACAACAATTTCACATTTAACAGGAGGTAGGAAAGATTAGTGATACGAAGAAGGACAAGAAACGACTTATCGAGACAACATAAAAAAAGAAAAAACATGGAAAAAGCAAAACTGCCAAGGAAAAGGAAAAAAGCGAGAGCCAACTCGAAGGCAAAATTCAAACCTCCCCACCACATCCATAGCAATTCAAAGATGAACGACAACTCAACGTGTAAAGGAATTCCACTTTAGCATAGTTACAGCAGAAGGCGGAGCTGAAGCTGGTGTACAGGGTCGCATCACTAAGGCTCGAGTTGAATTTAATACTCTTTGCTGCGAATCTGGCGCAATAACAAAATCTTCAGTCGCACAAAACTCCGGATCTTCGTGCCAAACGTAAAATCTGTTCTGCTGTACGGCTGTTCAACATGAAAATGACCTGTCAAATAACATCTAAGTTACAAGCCTTTGTCAACCGATGTCTCAAACGCATCCTTATCATCCGTTGGACGGAGGTCATTACCAACGATATCCTGGAATCCCCCCGGAATCCGATTAAGACGCAAAATTGGACGATCGCAAATCACATGGAGAAGATCCGTCAAGTGGGAAGGTACCCAGGTCAACAAATCGCAGTCACAGATGAAGGCGTTGGGGCAGAACCGTAACAGGTGGAGAGCCGGTGTAATAGACGCCTTATTCGTCTTATAAGGGGTTAAACAAACCAGATAGAGAGACCAAAGCGAGGAGTGTTATCAGCACTGCTTTATAACATTTCTAAACACAATTATCAAATCCTTCGTCAATAAAAACATTAAAATGATATCATACATAGTCTTGGTTAGTTGGTTAGTAGGGTTGTTTGCTCCTGAGTGCAGCAGTTCCACTCGCAAGTCAGTGAGGCCTATTGTGAATGCCATTTCAATAAAGACCAATATGGTTTATTCAGATCTCTGTTTAAATCTATTGAGATCCGCTAGTACTCTCTTCACCAAGTCGGCCAGAAGACAATGGCTTTACGGTAAGCCTGTATAAGGTAGAAATGGTCCTGCTTATAAGCAAATACAAACTACCTGTTAACAAACCACCAAAACTTAAAGGTCAATTCAAATTGGAAACTAAATTTCTCGGCGTCATATTCAATTCCAAATTGAATTGGAAATTATATATGGAAGAGGGGATGAAGTAAGGACTATTTTTCGCTTGCAAGAGAACCTTTGGTAAGAAATGAGGCATTAAACCGCATATTGTATACACAACGATCGTCAGGTCATGGGTCCATTATTTGGTGTGTTAACAAACAATCTCATCTTATCTCTGTATTAAAGGCGCAAAGGCTCACTGGCTTTGGAACAGCAGGTGCAATAAAATCCACACTATAAGCTGGTTTGGAAGCCATTTTACACCTTGAACCCAAAGAAATTTACGCAAAAAGAGTAGCAACCTTGGCAGCTCTCAGACTTAAAGAAAACAGACAATGGACACCACAAAGTTTCGGATATGCAGTCATACTGAACTCCTTTAATCAAAATGGCTTCTACCGCATAAGGGATAACATAAGGCCACAATATGACTTTTGAAAACCATTGTGGCGACTACAACTTGCGTCAACAAGCTACACATATATTATTGAACTCAGTCTGTAAATACTTATAATGTTCTAGAATTGTTCTCTCATTAGTAGTTATTTGTATAACAGTTAAATAGTCAGTTGTCTTTATACGCTCGGAACATATAAATCGATCAATTTAATTCTTGTAAATTTTAGTAGTAATAAAGTCGTTGAATAATTGGTAAACCGCCTTTGGACTTATTAATCTTGTACCCACAAATTGGTGATCCCGCACGTTCAATTTTTAATTCGCACACACCGGTGACATTATCCGCGGGACAAAAAAATTCTCGAGTCGAATCAAATTTTCAGCAGCAAACACGATTGTGAGGCAGACAGGCACAAACGGTCAAATTACAAATATTTAGTTCCAAAATGCCAGATAATAAAGACGACCAAGGTCAAGGTAATCAAACTACTAGCGAAAATCTACCTATTGACAGCTAAATCGTGACACGTGTATCCGTCAAGGTTCCTCCATTTTGGCCTGAAAACCCCGAAATTTGGTTCGCTCAAATTGAGGCGCAATTTTCTGTGTCCGGAATAAACTCTATCAATTCTAAATTTAATACAGTAGTTAGCGCAATCGAATCCAAAGTATTGGCCCAAATCTCGGACGCAGTATTGCATCCACCCTACAGTGGAAAGTATCCGAACCTAAAAAAACTTATAATTGACCGATTTGGCGACAGTGAACAGCGTAAAATTAAGAAATTGTTATCCGAGGTAGACTTAGGAGACAAGCGTCCAAGTCAGCTCTTAAATGAACTCCGCGATTTAGGGGGAGCGAATCACAGTGAAGATTCTTTTTTGTGGATGCAACGATTGCCACCACAAGTATGCGCCATTTTACAGGCATCTAAGGATAACGTTACAGTGTTATCAGCACTGGCAGACAAGATAATGGAAGTTGGAGGCTCCCAAAGTGTTATGTGAGCAAGTACGAGCAGACAAATGTCACCTTCTCCCATCGCTTCACTCGAACAACAAATAGCTAAAATCGCACACAGATTTGATGAATTTAAACTGGAGCGACAGAAAAACAGATGCCGACAACACCGGAGTTGTACCCGAAGTCGTAATGCTAGGCTATCCATTTCCAGGTAATTTAATTTGGCGATGGGGTAACGAAGCACGCAACAACGACCACCGGATTAATCGACTTATTGTGAACGAAATGAATAACAATCTCCGATTTTTTGTTGATACTGGCGCTGACATTTCAGTGCTACCCCCGCAACGAGAGACTTCAGCGCAGACGACAACCAGAGCTTTCATAAATATCACAACATTCAATAATAATGATCCTTTTTCACACATTTTAGCCGAATTTACGATGATCAGCGCTAACAACACACCTAAGAGCACCACCGTAACACATCACATAGTGACAAAGGGCCCAGCATTTTTTGCAAGGCCACGTAGATTAGCGCCAGATAAACTGAAGGCCGCACAAGATGAGTTAAAATATTTGATGGAACACGGTATTTGTCAACCATCGCAAAGCAACTGGGCTAGTCCCTTACATTTAGTTAAAAAGTCTAACGGAGAGTGGCGCCCTTGCGGCCATTATAGAGTATTTAACGAAAGAATAGTACCCGACAGATACCCCATTCAACACGTACAGGACTTCACAAACATGTTGTTCAGAAAATCAATTTTCTTCAAGATAGACTTACAAAAGGCTTATCACCAAATTCCACGAGGTGTTTCGCGGCCTGGAAGCATTCGTTTTTTCTTATTTGGATGACATATGCTTAGCATCTGATAACATTCAACAACATGACCAACACTTACGAGTAGTTTTTCAACGCCCGCGTGACTACGGAATGAAGATCAATGCTTCAAAATGTCAACTAGGCAGAAACAAAATTATTTTTCTGGGATATCCAGTTACCAACAGAGGCATCAAACCTCTGGAGGAGCGAGTAAAGATAATTAAGGATTACAAACTGCCGGAAACAGCACAGCAATTGAAAAGATTCCTCGCTAAAATCAATTTTTATCGGCGTCGCATACCTCAGGCTATAAAAAACCAAATCATTCTTCAAGACCTTATCACTGGAAACAAAGAAAATGACAAAACAGAAATCAAGTGGACGGAATACGCCAAAGAAGATTTTAATAAATGCAAATCTGACCTTGCCAACGCCACTATCCTCGCTCATCCAGCAACAAACGCAGAACTTTCAGTGGTAGTCGACGCCTCCGACATAGCTATAGGAGCAGCATTACACAAAACCGTAAACGGTATAATACAACCGCTCGTATTTTATTCTTAAAAAACTTTCGCAGACACAGAAGCGGTACAGCACATATGATCGAGAGTTACTCGCAATTTATCAGAGTGTCAAGTACTTCCGGCATCTCGTCGAGGGAAGATGTTTTCATATCTGTACTGACCACAAGCCACTAGTGTACGCTATTCAGCAAAACCTGGACAAAGCCTCACTCCGATAGGCAGGACAGTTAGAATTTATCAGCCAATTTTCGACCGATATCAGATATATTCCTGGGATACAAATCAACGTAGCCGACGCACTTTCTCGTCTAAACGAAGTCGTGAAGACTGCAATTAACTTTGATTCTATTGCTCTGGAACAAAACAATGATGATGAAATTAAATCTTAATTAAAGCCTCCATAAAGCTTGTTTGCGAGCGCTACGTTTGGCCAGGAACGTGAAACACTGTATCTCCTGTCAATGCGCTAAAGTACAAAGACATAATCAGACACCACTGTATACATACCCACCTACTGAAGGGAGATGTGACCATGTCAACATTGATATGTCGGACCCTTAGCGTCCTCCAGAGGATATCGATACTTGTTAACGTGCATAGACCGTTTATCAAGATGGCCTGAAGCAACACCACTACAAGACATAACAGCAGAGTCAATTGCTCGTGCCTTTACCTTCGAATGGATTGGACGTTATGGCGTCTCACTTCGCATATCCACTGACCTTAGACGACAATTTGAAAGTTCAATCTTCCGGGAACTCACACACCTTTTAGAAACCAAACACTTTAGGACAACGCCTTACCATCCTCAATCCAATGGTATAGTGGAAAGGTGGCATAGGACATTAAAATCAGCCATTCGCTGTTATTGTACCAAGGACTGGTACGACGTTCTTCCAATGGTCATGTTAGGACTTCGATCATCTTTTAAGCCGGACATTAAAGCAACAACAGCCGAAGTGGTTTTTGGGACCCCGCTAAGACTCCCAGGCGAATTGTTTTCTCCAAGACCTGTACATCAAAATGAAACCGAATTCGTTAACGATCTCAGACGATCAATGTCCAAAGTAGCACCCATACCTACGTTAGCTCACGGTACCAAAGCAGCATTCATCCAACCTACACTTGAGACGTGTACTCACGTTTTTGTTCGTAACGAAGATTCGAGGACATCACAACAATTCATCTATGAAAGACCATTCGGAGAACTCTAAAAAGAGCAACATTTTTTAAAGCCAGAATCCGAGGAAAGAGTTCATCAATTTCAATCGATCGACTGAAAGCAGCATTTATAACTGGAGCACCGGAACAAGAAAGAACACCAACCAAAAATCCTCACATCAGCAAGACGACCTCAAGTTCTGAGAAGAGCCACTCCAACATCATACAACCAGAGCTGGCCGCCGCGTACGAATACCCATCAGGTACCAATAGCCTATCTAGAGGGGGAGTACTGTGGCGACTACAACTTACGTCAACAAGCTACACAGATATTATTGAACGCAGTCTGTAAATACTTATAATGTTCTAGAATTGTTCTCTCATTAGTAGTTATTTTTATAACAGTTAAATAGTCAGTTGTCTTTATACGCTCTTAATTCTCGCAAATTTTAGTAGTAATAAGGTAGTTCAGTAATTGATAAAACGCCTTTGGACTTATTAATCTTGTACCCACACCATTTTCTGTTATCATACCTGACATTATTAGAGGAATTCTCATCTTTACAGAGAGATCGAAAACAGAAAAGGGGGTTGGAGCTGGAGTTTTTTCGGAATACAGATGTAGACAAACACCTTTGTCTCACAACACAAAGTCTTTGTCTCAAACTGAATTACAACCGAACTTCCAATCTCTTATTCTTTGATGAAAGGCGCCTCGGAATCATTTTTATAGAAGTTTGAAGACTTACTCTGTAAATGTCCGGCTCTAAAAGAACGACGACTCTCCTGCTTGGAAGCAAGGTTCTTTGACAATCTGGACGATATATCTGAGATAACACTGGTGGATATAAATAGATTCACACAGAGATCTGGGTAGTTTTAAGCTCTGCCTATGCTGTATTTTTAAGGGCATTTACAATGAGCTTACATGGCCTCCGAATGAACTTTGTGCTTGCAGAAATAAACAGCCCGACTATCCAACCAACCAATGAATCTGAATATAAATAAAATCAATTATTTATTTCTTTTAAAAAGAAACCGCTACATATTTTCAGATTTTGTTTAAAAGTTGCCTTAGATCCTTCTAGATAAATATTCTGCCTTAAAGTAAAAAAATCTTACTTAAAGAAATTTTTCCGAAAAACTTTTAATAATTTTCAAATATAATTACATTTTGCGTCTTTTTTAACCGAACTTTGTAATTATCGAAACCGGAATTAAGAGATACAAAAAAGAACGTGCTCCTTTCTGAACATACATACCTAGAGCAATCATTTACTGTTGAACTTTTCTAATTTTCTGAGGCTATAGAAGTAAATTGATGCAATAGAAAACTTCTGAATTAGTCGAATCCCCAAAGCGACAATACGATTGAATATCGAACCACCAACAGCAGCAGCAGTACTGTAGCAAAGAAAAGTCGCCAGGCTCAAAGGATAGAAAGGTTCAAAAAGGGTTTAAATCTCTTTCTTTTTAGTTTAAGACTTATATACATCGGAGAAAAGTGAACGCAACAAGAAAAAATTAATCATAAGCCAACTTAGCCTTTCAGTCGAGACAGCTTGTGAAGTAGTAACGACGGAAAAGCAAACTGGAAAAAGGAGAACGTTTTTTTTCTCTCGGCTACTTCACTTTTACCTTCTTATACCCTTTTAGACGGCCGACTCCGTGTGCAGGGTACTCGCACAGTACACCCCAGCAGCTATATTTCATCCGCATCCCTCGAAAATAAAGGGCAAAAGAAGCAATCAAAGTGAAAAGATAAAATTTACCGTTTGTCGGAAGATGAAGGACCAGGGAGAGTGGATGCTGCAAAAGTAGAAAAGTCAGCTAAAGTATAAAAAGGTATTAAGAAATGTTGGGATAATTGCAGGTGAGAGGGTGCTTCCTCAATTCGGTGAAGATTATTATGGTATCCTTTTACAACAGCAATATTTTCCGTTCTGGAGATCTCATATTTCCTGTTGGTTTTATCCATGAAATATCCTTAAATCCTTGTCTTAGCCAGAGCTGTTGTGCATATGTACGTACGTACTTGAATTATTAGGGGCAACTTCACTACGTCCAATAAATTTTAAGCCATGTCTAGTCACTTAGTGCTCTGAAGCGCTTATCTTGTTTACCTTAAATAATGTGTAAGCAAAAATTATCGATACATCGGTTTAGATGACTCAATGCAATTCAATGAGATATATTCAGAAAAGGTTATTGACATTTATTAAAGTAGTTCTCACTAGTTTTCACACTCTCTAATACAAAATCATATTTACATTAATATAACCTCGCAGGTACCCAAAACTCTGCCATAACCGTTCGCAAGCCTGGTTGAGAAATGATCGGAAAAGCCATTCGTCAGCCAGAACACCTCGGCTTAGAGAGAATCTTTGCGCTATACAAATACACTCTCGGTGATTCCCAGGACGTTATAAGCATCAACCCTGCTTGTAGGATAGAATAAGTAGACTTGTAACCTCCTTACCTGAAAAACCAAACCATACACATGAAACGTCAAGTTCACCTCGGATACCTCAGATTGATTTTGTGATGACCACCTTTTGGCTAAAAATATCGGCCTACGATCGAGCTATGGAACGTAAGAACTCTGTGAGATATGTATGGATACACGAGGATCCTGGAAGCGAAACGGAAAATGGACCAGTACAAAATAAATATTGTATGGCTGAGCGAAACCAGAGAAAGAGAAAGTGGAGAGTTTACATCACCCACATCTAAAACCGAGCTGTGCTCTGGCCAGGAATAATTAGATACACCTTGAATCGAAGCTGTAAACTTGTTGATAAGCATGTTTGATCGTCAATCACTACCGGACTGGTCATCACCAATATCTGATCGAATTATCATCGCCAGAGTCTAGCAGCGACATTTCAATAATTCAATGCTATGTGCCGACCGCACAAGCGAATACAACAACCAAGAATGCTTTCTACCAACTCTGTAGCGACACCTTTGATAAGGTGATACAAAAAAAATTCATGGAGGATTTCAGCGCTATGATTGGGTCTGATAACATCGGCTTGGAACATGTAATGTAGAAGTTTGGACTCCGAAACAGAAACACAAATAGGGAATTATTTATTGAATTTCGTAACTTGCAGCAACTTGTCATCGGTGGATCATTATTTAAACACAAAAAATTCAATTTAACATCCTGGGTTTCCCCAGACGGCAGAACTGAGAATCAGATTGAAAATACTGCGGATTGAAAAGTTGGAGAAAAAATCTTCTCGACGTAAGGTGGCCCTAATATTGGTAGCGATCACCATCTTATAACAGTTAAGTTTCGCTTATATACGACAACAGTAAGACCACGTAACACAACATCTGTTATGCCAAGGTTGTACGAAGGAATGTTTTCTGAGTTATGGTACATAACAAGTGGGACGATTAGAGAGCGGAAAACGACCATGGATTATTGATGCCAAATGGTCCGAAATACAGGAAATTTAGATTAAAGACCGCATTAATTCTGCCACCGACGTTTTAGTTAAACATCATCTCAGAACTACATACTGACCTCTACAGAAAGTTCGTTATAGTAGTGAAAGGCGTGAAAAGCCCAACTACATCAACGTGCTAGCAGAAAAGTGTCAGTGGAGATTTATACAAGATTGCCAAAAAACTAGCAGGAAAGACTATTACAACAGAACATCCTGTAAGAGATACCAATGGATCCCTTCTATTCACGGAGGAATATTTTATTAAAGTTCTAAACAACAACGTTAGACCGTTGAATATCTCTGAACACGAGCTTGGACGTCCGTCAGCCAGTATTAACATCAGAAGATTGGAGTTTTCAGACGCAATTGAGTCGTGGACTTCAGTAAGGCTCTAGGGATTGATGGAATACCAGTGGAATTACTTAAGGCGGATCCCATTGCTGTGATTGATATTCTTCCTTTCGCAATCAAGAAATGTTGGAAAACTAAGACATATCCAACTGAATGGAAAACACGCGTAATTGTTAAGATTCCCAAAAAGGACGAGGACGAGTTATAGCAACTGTCACATTAGCAAAAGTCTCCAAATTGATGGCAAAAATCATCTTAATACAGGCATTAACTTCGGAATATAATTCGCCACATGTTAAGAATTTAGCAGTTAACGACTGCATTTTGACAACTCAGTAAAGGACGTAACACAATACCGACATTTTTCCTTCCAGCTTTACCAACTTTTGACATTTCGGGAACAATATATAAAAAAAAGCTGTGAAAGGTGAAACATTTTTCTGCATTTTCTCAATCTATATATACCACAAATACGTCTTTTAAGTCAAAATATTGAAAGTTGACCAAGTTAAAGTCCGGTTTGTACTTACGCCCCTTGCTGGACAGATGAGCACATCATCCACAATCGATGAAATTTTAGCTCCGCTTATTTATATTGTAAAAGCGCTTTTTTATTGGATTATTCTGCAATACTACAGGGTGTTTCAGATCTGACGTGCCAAAATGAGTGGGGTGATAGATCTCAACTAGACAAACAAAAAATTGCATGGCAGGGGGGAGGGCAATCTCAACTGTTTGGCAGTTACAGGGTGATTCATAAATTTCAGTTTTCCAGCGTGTGCACATTATTCTTTTATTTTTATCTTTTCATCTTCCCAATACAGCCACTTCAAACAAACGCTAAATAACAAGGATGCTAATGACCCTTCCAAAAATGTCAACAATACTGATCTAACTCCTACCAAAGCACGTACAGTCACTTCCAAAAGTGAGAAAAATGATTTGCAATTACCTAAAGTTCAGCATTTTCCCAAAATTTTCTCCGAAATTCATGTAATAAGTAGATCCCTTTTTTTATTAGATTGCCCATCTTATTATTTATTTATTTCAATATTACAAATAACATATCTATTAAAAAAAATCATTTAAAATAGTGTGTAAAATTAACATAAACATTATAAAACTAGTATAAGAAAGGAAGTTCATTAATTAGACTAGTCTTAATGCAAACACGTGACAAATTAAAATCTATACAATTAAAATTGTGATTATAACAACGAGACAGAGTTTTTCGAGGAGCAAAATATTAAAACAGGTTTAAATTAAACCCTGCAAACAAAAGCAAACAAAATATTGAATTTGTTTCCCATATTTCCAGAGAATCGAGTCTTAAAAGTTTAACTTTGTCCTAACAAGGTGAAAGTATTACCGGGTCGTTCCATGGCAGGCCACGAAGAGCAAGCCATACGAAGCGACGTTGGACTGCCTCAACGTGATCGATGTGAGCAATATGAAAAGGAGACCAAACATAACAGGCATACTCGAGAATTGTTCTAATAAGCCGGGTAATAAAAGGATTATCAAATACTGTTGTAACGAAGAATTCTACTCCTTATGTGGCCCATGTCTTTTTCTCGACATTCCACTTTTTGCTTAAGGGGGAACTACCTTTAGAGGCCGAAAAAGAAGTACTTTTTTGCAATTTATTTTTGGGAAAATGAAGATAGAACACATTGGGCAATGTTTAAAGATGAAAAAAAAACATTTTTTACATTATGAAAAATTGAAAATTAATAAAGTTTTGGTGGATATTGTAACTCGTCTCACCGCTGACATCGAAATTTGCGAAAGTGATCCTGGCCGCAATTCTCATCTGAAATCATAAAACCAAACATTTTATACTCTAGAGGGTTTTTATCGTAGATAGACTACGATCTTTGCGAAATTCGAACACTAACCATAAAAATCAGGCTTTATAAAAAAATTTGGTTTTCTATTATTTGTTTTCTATATCCGTAGTCTAGCTAGAGAAGTTTTTCTGCCCTTTAAAATGAATGCTGGATGAAGAAAATCGGTTCACTAGTTATTTCGTAATCGCTTTCGCTATTTTGAAAAACACGGTTTCGAGAAAGCGCTTGATCGTTGACGCTCGGCGCACTCGGCCGGCTCGGCACCAGCCACTTTCAAGTGGCACATCTTCCATAATTTCAACAATGGACTTTTTAAACTTTGGAATAATATTCTAAAAGCATATACCTATCGATTAAAACAATAAAAAAAAACGATTTTTTGAAATGTCTAAAGGTAGTTCCCTCTTTAAAGGTTTTATTATGCATATTAATAGAACTTTTAGCCAAGGACTGATGTATAAGAACCAGATAAAGCTGGTTTTTCGCACCATTTATTTGGCCAGAAAACCAGTCAAACAGGTTTTTGTTTGTGCATGGCCGTCGTATCATGCCACAGTAAGAATAGAATTTACTTGGTGGCGGAATAATTCCAGGTCTTGCCAAAATCATAAAAGCGAGGCAGAATTAGAGCTATTTAGCGAACGTGTACTGGGCCGTATTTAACATCAATACCAACGATCATCTCTTCGAAAGATTATCGGGAACCATCCCAGTTTACGCTTCGACGATCTACAACTGCTATAGAGGATAAGCTACATATTAAAACAAACAACAACTATAAAAAAGTAGGTGTGTGCCTATGACCACACGTCAGCAGTGAAACTTCTGATTATCTTATTTTAATATATATATATTATACATGTGGGATCAAGGCTTCTCCATGAAAAGAACTTTGGAACGGAGAATCGGCAACGACGCTGGTAGCCCAGTGGTTAGAGTAATGGAATATCATGCGCATGGTCTCGGTTTAAGCCCAGCTAGCCCAGTGGTTCTTTTTGACGCAGATTTTCTGATTCCTACATACATATATTCTACCCAAGCACAACCGTATTCGTACCCCATGAACAATTATTTTTCATGAATTGAATAATAATTCACAAAAGAAAATTTATGAAACAAGTCTTGCATTCATATATTGAGAGCCACTGCATTTCCCGATTTCCACGAAATTCACATATTTATCCCAGCCTGCTTCGATCTCTGACTGCATTCACAGATTTATACTTTTTCCGCCTCTATCACTCTTTGGTAATTAGAAAAGGACAAGAAATTTAACAGTTTTTGCCAAAACACCTATAGTATTCCAAAAAAAGTTTCACTTCAAATAACCTTTATATATTTCCGTTATAGATTTTTTTATAAATTGGCGTCGACACCGCCATCGATTGAGAAGAACACGAATGAATGAGTAATCCAAATAACTTAGAATAAAGAACTAGAGGAAGAGCTGAAACTCGATTTTAGTAAAGCAAATTTCTTTTGTAGTAGAATTTCGGGCTATGTAGTGGTAGCAACAATACCGGCGTAAACTAAGTCAGATTTAAAGTGGGACCAAAAGTAAATTTAAAATCTAGATAATTCGTTAAAGAATAATTTGATTTTAACTTTCTCTGAATAAAATATTTAAGCTGCATATTAATTTTGACATTATATTATGAGGTAATAGAATGAACAATTTTGGTTTTAATTGATTAAATCTTATTTAAGATTTCCTATCGATGCCCCCCAACAATTTTTTTAGCGCCACCACTAACACGAACAACCACGGAAAATTAAATCAATCGATAGGAAATCTCAAATAAAATTTAAGCCTGAGCGAAACGAGGCTCACGTCCAAAAATAAAGTCAATATTGACGAGTATACGTTCACCAGGATGGAAATGGTCCAAATCTTGGGACAATCTTTCATGTACATATTTTAAACTAGATAATATCTCCTTGAGTAATCTGCAGTGTTCAGAGGCTACGGGTATTAGAATTTACTTAGATTGTGGTGAGAGCTTAACAATCATCGGAATATACGTTAGAAATCAGTCGCACTTCGCTAATATTAGCCATGACTTTGATCAAATTCTGTCCATCACTGATCGTTCTGACCACTCCATTATCTGCGGTGATTTCAATGCTCGCCATCATCTTTGGAATGACCCAATGGTGAACCAAAACGGAACTAACTTATGCAATTGGCTTAAATCTCGGATACATAATTTTAATGTCATATCACAAACTGAGCCTACTTTTACAAGATCTGGATCAATTCTAGACTTCTTTTTAATATCCTCCTCTCTTCTTAATAATATGAGCGAAAATGCTAATTTCCTTTCTGTTAGTGAGCACAGATATATCTCTTTCATGAATACTAGCTGGACAGATTTCGCAGACTTTATTGACCAAAGGCTTGAAAACATCCAGCTGCCCGTAAACAGGAACCTAAGAAATCCTGAAATCGATGATGTTACCGATAAATTCTCTTCTACTATCAAAGAAGCTATCGAAAGATTCAGAACTAAGCTCACCCCAAAAGCTTTCAAATACAGAAACCTTTCCCAGTCCCTCTTAAACCTTTTTAAGACAAGACAGAAGATGCGAAAGTGTCTCAACCGCATCCGCAAACGTTACCTGAATACAACAAACCACGAGTATAGGTCACTTCCCCACACAAAATTGAAATCGGTAACACAATTATCTCCACCCCCGTAGATATTGCAAATTCCTTTGCGAACAGGTATAAAGATCACTTCACAGAGCAACCCATCAGTGATAATTTTAAAATGAGAGTGGAAAGTGAAGTGAACCAATACCACTTGAAATTTCCGAACAAGGTGAATATAACCCAATAACTTTATTCTCGGACTCAATCCCTGCATCCAAACCATTTATAACTAACGAAATTTTCACGTGCTAATCGCACACAGAATTCCTGATTAAAACAGGAAATGCAAAGAAATCGCAACACCAGATACAATATCTCCCTTCGTTCTGATGAAAGGGTAATTTTTAATAATTGCCTGAACAATGGGTACCGAGTACTTTTCTGGATGCGATGTTAGAAATAGATCTAAAATATGCGCGTTGTGCCCCAAAGTATCAGGAACACGAGTGGGACACTCAACCAGTTGTTGTCAATTAAAGGACTCACTAAATAACTAGACTTGTCTTCCAGACGGGCTTGTGGTAGAAGAATGCCTGAGCCACTGTGTGCTGTGGACGTTAAAGTCGTCAGCAAGCACGATTTCCGAAGAAGGGGATATTTTCAAAATCTTATCAATATCGGAAAACAGCTTATCGAAGGAACACACAGTATTCGGGCTGCGGTATAAAAAGCAGAAGTGAATGATGTACCAATAGAGTTTAAATCTAATCCAGCATAATTAAATTCTGGATAAGTAAAAGATAATTGAGGTAGATGGGAGAATGACACATCATTTCAATGTGATAACTGATTAATATCAGAATCGGAAACAACCTTGGCTTTACTCACTGCAAAAACAGCCGGATTTTCCGCGATCAAGTGGAAGCAAACCGAAAAATGGTTACTTGTTGCAAAAATTAAATAAAAATTTTTGCATAGTGTCCCGGTCTTAATTTGACCAAAACGAAACAAAACGAAAACATACACAAACGCAAAGACTGACGAACGGGATCCACAAATGCGAAGCAAAGCCGCCTCTGTGAGAACAACGATTGTACTACATTGAATGTTGGATGGAAGATTAAAGATATAAATCGGAACGAATTCACCAGACTGTGTTTTTAAATAGAGCATAAAAGCCCTTCCCTTCGGTGAAGATGGCACAAGTACTAGCACAACCGAATTTAAGGTTTATGCTTTCTTGGTGTTAAATTTGAGGTCGATGCTGTATTCGACTAGTGGTCCACTCCACGAGACGGAAGTTCGTAAGGTTTTCTGCTGAGATACCTCCAGTCCCTAAATCTGCAGGATTATCACAAGATGATATGTGACTCCATCTACTTTTTGACAGTGTTAATAGAATTAATGAAGTGCGATTTTCAATTGTGCATTTCAACTTCCTGGGATGAGACGGCAGCCAGGATAACATAACTCAGGCGTAAGTGACATCAACGATGAACTTCGACATAATGAAATGCGTCAAGTTAGCCAGAAGTAAGTCTCCTCATAATTATAGTCATGGAAGACTCAACTTTTTAATGGGTGCGACTCTGGTCTTGGGTGCGACTCTGGTCTTTATATTCCAGCCAGGTGTCTATACCCAGTGCAACAAAAAGAGCCGCACGTGGTTTCCTTTTTCATATCTTCCCGGCTCAATTCGTGCTAAATAGTCTCCAAGATGTCCAAATTGCTTTTAACGGTTGTTGATGTGCAATAGCACTCTTCTGCTTAATATATTCACTATGTAAAGTTGCATACATGCATAGGGTTCGAGACGTTATTAAGGCAGAGGGCGGTACTACAAAGTACAAATTTTTTTTAAACTCAATTTTAATACTTTTAAGTTTTGAAAATACATTTTTAAGTTTAATAAAAATAAAGAGATATTGTTGGCTTACTGTATTTTTAATTTTTTATGAAATAACATTGCATTAAAAATTTGAACAAAATGAAGCATTTTTTGATTTCGAACAAAAAACTAAACTTTTTTTTTGAAAACAAATTACATATTGCATAAAACATACTTTTTTAATTGGGTTATATGTAAATAATGTAAAATACAGAAAAATTACATAATAAATTGTTGTTATTTAACTTTAAACTTGCGGCTCTTTTTGTTGCACGGGGTGTTCATCCGTCACACTCACATCGATCGTAACACCGACTCTGTAAGCTAATTTCGCAATGCTGGGCAAACAAAACCTATTATGTTTGAGGCATTTAAGTGCCAAGTAAATCATGTAGTTAGGTGTATTTTCAGGTAGTCGATATATTCGCTTTATAAAAAACCTCAAAAGCTTCTCTATCTCTTCAAACTCTTCGAACCCCCAAATTTGAGCAGCATAACACATAATAAACCGCGACACAGCTTTATAAAGTTTATACTTGTCAGATAGCGTAACATCTTTCCTATTTAAAAATTTACTCTAAAGTTATGTATGCTATATTTCGCCATCCGTAATCTTTCTGATAGGTGTTCATGGATACCTTTAAGGGTGACTCCTAAGCATTTATAACTATTAACCACTTCTATAATTTCTCCATCATTATACCATACTTCGTTAGCTGCACGCTTTCCTTTAGCATTAAAAATCATAATTTTCGACTTTGTCCGGTTGACCCTTAAGTTCCATCTGCTACAGTATCCTTCAAGCCTTGTAATCGATTCTTGTAGCCTCCTAGTACCATCAGCCAAAATGTCCGCGTCGTCAGCATACACGAGCAACGTGAGTTTAACACCGAACACATCGACCGCATTCTCGACCAGCTCTTCATCTAAGTCATTAAGAAACAGATCGAAAAGTAGAGGGCTCGGTAAATCCCCCTGCCTCACCCCCATGGAAACATCAAAGTAGTCAGATAGCTCGCTTCCACTTCACACTGCTACCCTCGTTCCAGTATATAAACTTTTTAATACATTGACAAATTTATTCGAGACTCCAAGGTTTAGAAGTTTGAAAAATAGCGCAGACCGATCTATGGAATCGAAAGCAGCTCTCCGGTCGACAAAGAAGGCATAACATTTTTTCTTTTTCTTCACTACTTCAGTACACTGCATAAACTGAAAATGTTATCTACAGTTTTTTCTAAAGCCGGCCTGGCACTCGCTTAAAACACTATGTGTCTCCACTCGCAGAGATAGCCTCTGAAGAAGGATTCCTGTGAAAATCTTACAGACACTGTCTATTAAACATAGACCACGGTAATTAGCAGGCTCGTCAACAGCGCCCTTCTTATATAGCGGATATATTATCGAATTCTTGAATGAATACGGAATAACGGCGTTCTCCAAGAAGTTATTAAATTCGCCTACAAGTATTCCTAACAAGCAGTCCGGTGCATATTTGTAGAATTCCACTGGTATTCTTTCTAATCCTGGTGCTTTCCCATTATTAGCATTATTTAAAACAAATTTGACTTCGTCTAGTGTTATGCGCGCATCCAAAATATCGTCCATTAACAAAGGCTCCGCATATTGGGTAGAACCGACCTCCAACCGAGGGTTAAGCAGCGTCCGAAAATATGTGACGTAATCGCCTGCTGAGATACAGCAGCTTCTAAAGCTTCTTCCTGCCTCAAATCACGTTAAATTGACCACCATTCTTTTACATCTCTCATTTCGGCGAGCCTATCACCAACCGACATTTAGTAAGCTTTTCGTGTTTTATTGCATGGTTCCTTATATTCTTGATTGGCTTTTAAATAGAGCACACGTGCAGCGTCAGTATTAAACCTTCTAAATTTTTTCAGATATTTAAACGAGGGTTCTCTTGCCTCCGTACAACCAGAATCAAACCACTTCTGTTTATATATCCTCTTCTTAATGTTTTCCTTCGGATCAAACTTTACGAACTTATAAATCGCTTTTTTCACATCCTCTATTTTTGGGTGGTGGTCATTGTTCGTGTATCTCTTATTTAGTAATACCTCGATGGAGCTTCTAAATTCCTCTTCCTTACTAGGATTCCATTGAATTCTTGATACCATTCTCGAATTACAATTAGAAGTCTGCGGCCCAACCTGTATACTTACTGCGATTGGTTGATGATCTGAATATGGTTCTGCCAGTACTGCAAAGTCTAATACATTTCTTAATATTGCTGTAGAAACGCAACAATAGTCATTAACAGATGATCCCATAGCTCGTATAAACGTGTATTCACCATCATAGTCACCAGCCATCCGCCCATTCAAGATTATACCCCCAACTTCATCCAACCAGTACCATTACGGTTTACTATGCCGTCTTTCGAATTTCTATTAACTAATATACCTGAGTTAACTTTTTCTAAGCTAACATCCAATTCCTGCAGATCAGCTATGTGGGCATTAGCATCTCCTAAAATTATATAGTTATTTATGCCACAGTTAACGAACAATTCCTTTAATTTCAAAAACTCATTATCCCACTTGGTACCATTTAAATAAATAGGCAGAATTGTAATTCGAGTCCCGTCTGCTTTAATTTCTACCGTCACTGTTTTAGCATCTTCTTTAAGTTCAACATACGTATTATCTTTTTTAATACCTAATGCCTCAACTTGCTCTACCATAAGCTCTTGACTTCTCTGCATATATCCATTTTAATTTGAAGTCCGGAAAATATTTGTAATATTGCATGCAATTGTCTTTAACTACAAAAGTCTACACCAAAACAATAACATCATATGTTCTTAAAAATGCGAAAAAATTAGGAAAAATCAGTTTACTTTTGCGTTCACATATATTATACGATACAATACGAATCACACAGTTATTTTTAATTGAAGTGTTGCTTAGTGGACTTTGGCATCTGTTGCGGCGTCTGAGTGAACTGAAAAGAATTCGCGCTTCATCTAGAAAACAGCTGCAGTCAGACCGAACTATTGAGTTTAACTTAGCTAGCCCATCTTTATTGTCATGTACGAGATACCCTTTAGAACTTATTCTATAAGTAGGATTACTTATGTTCAAATTCTCGCCTCTTACAAACATTTTTAGATTCTTGATTTGAGAGTTCTCCAAAATCCTTTTTCTTACCATAAGCAACTTCTCTAGCTTCGCGTGGAAGATCGCTTTGTGTAGTAAGACATGTCCCCTTCAGCTTTCTACAGGATCTTAAGATTTCCATCATCACCGCGGTGTCACCTATCTTAGCACGCTTCCCTTACAACTAGGTGTCACCTATCTTAGCACGCTTCCCTTACAACTATGTTATACAGCCCAAGTGCCGCGCTGCAGACCCTTTCAATTAATTGTTTTACTTGTATATTTTTACTATTAGGTTGTACTTTCATGTATGTCCAGGCATTATAAAATACTAAATTGTTCTTTCTCAACTTCGTGTTCATATTCTCAAGTTCCCTTTTAGTAATTTGTTCTCGTCTAGATAGCTGCTGGATTTCCTCCTGGAGTTTCTTGTTTTCATTTTTCAAATCAACAATATCAGTTTTAAGTTCATCAAATTCCTCTTTTTTTACAAATTGTTGCAATTTAAGATCAAGTAGCTTACCAAATTTCTCCATTAAAACGGTTGTTAGCTGACTCATTTGCATTGAACCCACCTCCTTATCACTCATAGTAGCTGCTTGTTGATGTCGCTTATTACTTTGCAGTGGAGATTCCGGTGATAATTGACTGTGCGTTCGTTTTGGAGTCTGTTTTGATAATTTTTGCATTGGGTCCACACCAAATTAAATAATCTTGGATCACGAGCTCATTCAAGTTTTAGGAAGATTGAGGTTAGGGTAGTGTACAACACTAAAGATTCTTTGAGAACAATATTTCCACAAAATTGTGTTGCAATTTTTGTTGCACTTTTTTTGCAATTTGTAATGTGCTCTTTAAATAGCAATTTATATTAGTCTCCGTAGAAATTTTTCCGAAAAACTTTAAAAATGCAGTACACCACAGATTTTGACATCCAGCTTCAATAACAGCGTTGCCAGCCCTCAAAGGACTATTAGCAACCAACTATTGACTGCCACGGAGTTACGAACTTTCCTTGCTCAAGTTGAGGCCAGTCTAAATTCTAGACGACTAACCGCACTATCCGATGACCCAGCTGACATATCCGCCCTGACTCCGGGACATTTTCTGATTGGCGCTCCAATGACAGCTACTGTTAAACCGAATTTTTTAGACTCCAAGATTTCAAGATTATCTCGATCGCAGATAGTGCAACATATTGCGCAAAACTTTTGGCGTAAATGGTCACTGGAATTTCTTTCATCGCTTCAGCAACGACAAGGAAAATGGTGCAGGAAGGAAGACAATATAAAGGTGGGAGCTCTAGTGTTATTAAAGAAGGATAATCTTCCGCCTCAACAATGGATGCTTGGACGAATTTCTGCACTCTATCCTGGAGACGATGGCATCGTCGCGTAGTACAAGGGAAGACCTCATCGGGATAACGATGACGGTGAAAACGACAGCAGGGATTTCCAACGCTGCCGGTATGTTGCTACAGCTACACAGTAAGCTAAACACACACATAGTCTATGTGTTGTATGAACTTTACATGTATTAAATTCTCCGTCTTCCGTGAACTCTACCCGATTTAGTTTGAATAAATCTGTTTAAACAATCCTCTGTATTTTAATTCAGTTTATCACTGCTCTATTGGAATTCTACAAGTTTCCCAACAGGTCCCTTCGTTCCCATCCCCACCCCAAGGGGTGCTATGGGTACCTAACAAAAGTATTTTTTTTTTCAGACTATAGTTAATATGTGTACCAAATTTAGTTTATATATATTGCGTGGATTCCAGAGTTATGCTACATTATATGTACATACTCTTTTATACTCACATCAACTTTTATATAAACAGAGTGTTTCACATATGGTGTGAATGATCTCACCTAGCCAAACCAAAAATTCTATAGCAGACGGGGGTAGGGTTGCGGGAGGAATATCAACCATTTGGGAGGTACAGAGTAATTTATAAATTTACAATTTTCATGGTATGCAATCATTATTTTATTTTTATCTTATGATCTACTCAACGCAGCAACATCAAGGTTAGGTTAGGTTAAAGTGGCTGCCTAAGAAGGCACACTTAGGCCATAATCGACATCAAACAAACGCCAAAAAACTACTACCCCAATGACCTTTGCAAAATTGAGAACAATGTTGATCTAACTCTTACTATTGAAGGTACAGTCTCCCATAAAATTTTTCGTTTCTTTAGCTAAGATCTAGCACCCCACTTATTTTGCCGCACCTAGTGTGAAACTCCCTGTACACTGGGGGTGCCCGGCGTGTTTTTCAAATCAGTTATTCCGATTATGTTTACCCCTACCACGCTTGGTCACTCCCACAGTAATATGTAGTGGGAGAGGTGTACTGCAACAGTGCGTGTGATTCACCATAGAGCCTACACATTGCATATTTATATTCCGCTAATTATTCGACGAATATTAACGTATATACACCTAAACCTTCCTTGAACGATACTTTATCAAAACCCCATTGAAATATATGCATTGGTTCGTGAGATTAGCGCGAACATACACTTATTGTAGACTTTATACTATGAAGAGAAGAAATAAGCCGCGCCTGACAGATATGACTTCAAGTACTGCAGTTTCTGTACGTCTGGTATTATATTAATAGTATTAATTAAGAATCGATACAAATCCCTAAGAGATTTTTATTTTAAATAATGTTCATTAAGCCGTTCGGGGGTCTCAGGTTCGAATCCCACCGACGGAGACCCATGGTTGTTTTCTACTGACAACAGATTACGATAAAAGTGCCACTGGGGGTTTCAGAGTATCGGAGTATCGTTGGAGCTTTGGAATCTACCTTAAACTGTAGGTCCACCTGCAGCTGTTGTCTCTAGTTGGGTGCAGTCCTTCTTCCGACTCATGCCCACAAAAGGTTACAGGAATTATAGAGAGATTTTAGGAGGATTGGTTGTAGCCGCTGTACATTGTTAGGATGCACCTATTGTTATTCACGATCGTGTTTAAATTTGCATTGTGTTATTTTAGGTTTGCAACCTTGCAAATGTCAAAATTTTTGAACAAAGCTGTGCTCTATATCCGAGTAAAAGTTCGAAATAATGTATTAATTTTTTTTTAAATTCGGGACTTCCTTCGCTGTATAATTTCAGTGAATTTTCGTGAACTGCTTCCAACAGGTAGTAATAAAATTGAACTCGGGCAATCAAAAAGTTGCTTTTTCGAGATCAGACATTTCTCTTTTTTCCGCTGCTGAATTTTCATTTTAATTCTGATTCGGAGTCCAAGGGAGAACCCTATGATGCGTTAGCATGGCTAGTATTGATGTAAATCGCAAGGAAAAATATCAATACTTTGTATTGCAATGTATCGAAACATTGCGGTACTGGAATATCGATAAATTCAAAAGGAACTATCGATAGTGGAATGTATCGGTATTCAAATGATTACATTTATAGAATTTAATATAAAATATTGAATTTATTAAATAACCATAAATTCGGAGACAGAGTGTCATCAATGGTTGAGTGGCACGAGGATTACGCCATGGATGCAAGGTCGAATCTCGGCCTGCCTCTTAGCAATTTAAAATAAATGCAAAAAATAAATAATTCACTCCGTTTCTGGGCTGTTGTATAGACCGCAGCAATGCAAAAAATTAGACATTCTATTTTCCCGCATTCCCCTCACCCTTATTCTCTTACGACCGTAGCCATACGAACTGTACATTAAGGTTTTCCCCTGGACTTTGTCTACATAAAACAACAAAGAACCGCATACTATCATGGATACAGAATCAATTTTGCAAAATGCATAATTAGCTATATATATATCTAATGTGATTTCATCAACAAAAGTATAAAATCACATTTCACTTGGTAAGACAATTCCGATGTTGGTCATTTATCCCTGGATAAAGAAAAGAACTGGGAAACGATAATTTTGGCGATACTATGGCGAATATCGGTAACAAAATTTATCGATACTGTGACTATTAAGTGAATAGAATGTGGAGGTTAAAACCTCGACGCCAAGGGGGAGAAAGTATTGATACAGAGATATATCTCATCGGTATAGCCCATCCCTAAATTGTACATAGGCCAGAAGGTAATTAGGGTAAGAGGAGTGAGTGAAATTATATCGTAGAAGTAACCCTTCTCGAAATTAAAAGTCTTGTTTTTGCATTGCTGCGAGTTAGACAACAGTCCAGAGACGAAGTGGATTTTTAAAACTTTATTGCAATTGCAAATTAAAAACTCGAGGGCCGACCGAAGTTCGAACTTGCATGGCGTGTTGATCGCGCCACTCCGTTTTAGACGGATGGTTGGAGGATAAATAAAGGTTTTAAAACGGAAACTAAGGTTCAGACGTTTTTGAAAAAATTGGCCTAAGGTGGTGTTCCGTAATGAAAGTTGGAAGGAATCGATTTTTTTATTTTTGCACCCTCATGAATTTGCCTGAAATAAAGTTTCGGAAAATTCGTTAAATTAAGAAAGTTACAGAACTTAGAATTTCGAAGTGCATGGGAATTTGCTTCAATGTAATCATATTCCAACACTTCGAACCCGTTCTTCTCAAAAACACTTTTTTCGAATCGGTGACAACGTTGGCTGATTTCTACTGAATTAATTTACTTGATTTACTTAACTTTTACAGCACTATGCCGCTATGCTCGGTAGCGCGAATGTGTTGACACGTTTCTTTACAAGCGTTTAAATGGGGAAAAGTCTAAAAATGCACTTATTTTTTCGTAACTGCATAACTTTTGCAGTTTTCAATTTTGTCACGTTTTAGTGCTACGATAGCCAATAGAATAGAAAAATTACGGTCTTTATTTTATTTATTTATAAATTAAAAAAGTATTATATAAAATTTTCAAAACGTGCTTTATTAACTTACGCTTGAGGCTTGGATTACAATTTAATTTGACACTAAAATTTCCCGTTTCATCAAAGATTTTTTGTTTATCGTTTTTTACTTTATTGGAAAAAATAGTTTTTGAAAATAAGTTGAACCGACTTCACAAAAAGCGCTAAAAAGCATAAAATAATTTTTAATTTTATATCTATTACGACATTTTAAAGTCTGTGCAAATTAAACAAACAAAACAACTACCCAAACACAATTGAAGATAATACCTAAAACTACCTGACGACGAGGACGATTAGATACTTTTGTAGTAGTTGTTTGGTTTGTTTTATTTGCGCCGGCTTCAAAATGTCGTAAGATATATAAAATGAAAAATTATTTTATGCTATTTTATATTTTACTTTTTAGTGTCTTCTACTTTGTACAACAAAAAAATAACCATCCAAATCGGTCTACGCGTTCAAAAGTTAGGTTCAACCAACTACCCCCAGCCCCATCCCACCAACATTTTTTTCTCGTAGTATCATATCGGGTAACATACGCTACCTAATAAAAAAGGAACCATCAAATCAGTCCACGCGTTACGAAGTTGGGTTCCACCCCGCCCCCCACCCCCTCAACACACCAAATTTTTTTTTCTCGTGGTATCAACCAGGGAACATACTCTACCCAACAGAAAAATAATTATCTAACGGTCAACGCGTTACGAAGTTAGACGCTTCACGCGTCCCCCCACCCTAGGCAAAAATTTTTTTTATTAGCAATGGGAGATCATACTCTGTCCAACACAAAAAGAACCATTCAAATCAGTGCACGCGTTACAGCGTTAGGTTTCACCCCACCCACCAAAAGTCTCCGTTAAGAAGTTTCACTTTAATAAGAACAGTTTATGTATGCATGCATTTACACCTTTAGTCTAGCCATTGTTCCGGCTTGAAGGACCATGTGTTCTAAACAGGGACCAAAAACAACTGTTATTTTTGAATTTTTGAACGAAAAAGTTCCAAGGAAATTGGAGTCGCCAAATGAAATGAAACATATCTAGGTGGTTCTCATTGAGTCCTCCATTGCTTTTTGACATAATTTTTAAAATTTCATTTTTATCCATTTCTATACCACAAAAACAGTTATTTCTGGACACCTAAAATTTTCAATAGAAAAAGACAGTTATTTAGGACTATTAATTTTTGCAGTGCAAAGTAAAAGTTTCATTTGAACTTTTATTTTTTCAGTCTGACGAAAACTGTTAAGAAGAACTTTTATTTTTTTCTGGCGAAAATAACTGGTTCATTTGAACTTTTATTTTTTCAGTTTGTTAAAAACTGTTAAATAACTCCTTTATTTTTTGTGGTACAAGTGTTTTGATGTTTACTTGTTTAGGTAGTTACAAATAATAATATTTTTATAGCTGCCAGGAAAAAAATTAAATAGTTTTCAACTCATAGAAAGACAAAACGGTCAAATAGAACTTTTATTTTTGCCAGGAATAAATAAAAGTTCTTTTTAACAGTTTTCATCAAACTGAAAAAATAAAAGTTCAAATGGACCAGTTATTTTTGCCATAAAAAAAATAAAAGGTCTTTTTAAACATTTTCATCAAACATCAAATGAAAGTTTTACTTTGCACTGGTAAAATAAATAGTCGAAAATAACTGTTAGCTTTAATCATGAATTACATATAAGTATCCAGAAATACCAGTTAAAATAGCGCTTTTTTAGAAAAGAGAGAAAACAGGTACGGTCCCTGGTTCTAAATAATACTCTACTTTTCGCTTCTTAGCCTGAATTCGGGCTCCAAATTTCATTTTCTGGCTAATGTTCTACTGAGAAAAAGCTTGCTGGTGAAAAGTGGTCGATCCTAGTCAACCAAGAAGATAACGTTACTGCAAAAAACTGTTTTCTGCATAAACCAGCACCTTCGTACACATTAATACTTTTAATCAGCATGACAAAGACTTCAAGTAAGTGGCAAAATAACTTAAAGAAGATTCTTTAAAAAATTTTTAGAACAAAAAACCTTCCTTCATTCACCTTTTCCATATATCAGCCATCAGGTAATGGTTTAGTTAAACGTATTCTACTTTATCCAAAAAAAGTATATAACATAACATAGCTTGTATTAATTCCTACTGTGTATTTTGCACAGGTGTACTTATCCCCTCTTATTAAAAATCTGGAGTGTAGAAGAAAGCTTTGCTGTTCCTTTTTATTAAGTCAGATTCCCCCGTCGCTAATGGAGGCTGGCCTATTAGTTGGTAAGTTTGTTGGCTTTTTAACATCGTATTTGCAAGGATGGGTACATTTATTGGCTTTAACGCCGAATTTACAATGGTACCAGCATATTTCTTTATCTTTAGAAAAGTTTCGATTTCTCGAATGGCTTCGTGAATTGGTCCTTGAATAATTTTTAGTTGAAGGCCGAAATGATGATAGAGAAATCCTTTTAACTTGTTCTGAAAGTTCACATACTTGAAATGATGAAAGAGAAATCCTTTTAACTTTAACTGAAAGTTCACTAACTTGATTTTGAAGTGGCTTTTGGTTCGTCGATACTGAATATACTTCAGTACGACCAGTTACTTCCAATATTTTATCAGCCATGACTGATAGATCGTCTAATGTACCTGGACTACAAGCTAGAATTGCTTGCACATTTCCAGGTAACCTCTGAAGCCATAAAGACGTCATTAAGTTTTCCCGAGTTCAACGTCTTTATTTATTTTATTTATTATGTAATAAATCTGAATCTCCTAAGGTCAACTCATTTCAAAGTTGCTTTAATCTGACGTTATCTGATGTGGAAAGCCGTGAAATTAACGTTTCTTTGAATTTTATATATTTATCAACTGTTGGAGGATTTGCAATGATATCACTGATATCTCGAAATACACTTTCGTCTAAAGCACTCAGTAAATGGTAAAATTTTGTATTGTCTTGTGTAATTCTTGCAAGCGCGAATTGCGACTCAAGCTGGAGGAACCACGATTTCGGATTGAACCGCCAAAATGGAGATAGTGGAGCAGACAATTGCCTTGTGTCAGAAACACATGATTTAGTAACAGATACACCAAATAAATCTTTAAATCCGTTCATGTTGTAAATGCTTTACAATTAAATAATTTTGAGATAAAGATAAAGATTTATATATATATATTTATATATATATATATATATATATATATATATATATATATATATATATATATATATATATATATATATATATATATACTATATATATATATCTAAAAACTAAACTAAACTATTTTAACTTATATTTTGTGTTATGACCAATGTTTCTTGGTTTGTTTGCCGTTTTGTTCTTTTCCGAAGTTTGTTCTTGTGTTCCTTTTCTTGAAGCAGGTTTCCGTTGATAAAACTAAGAATGTTCAATTTTCGTTATCCTTTCCAGTTGTGCTGATAGTACTTTGATTTGATTCCGATGAGAAACTTGGTTATTTTTTTTAATAAGAGAGGACCGTACCACTGGTGGGTGGTACCTCTGTTAAAAAAAATTTGGTTTTTTGGTTTTTTATGGGCTTCTTCCCCTTTAACAGAGAGTGCCTTACCACTGGTGGGGGGCACCTCTATTAAAAAAGGAATACAGAAAGATCTTCAATCACAAGTGCCTTACCACTGGTGGGGGGCACTTGTATTGCAGGTATAAATGGTAGTCTTGATATTTTTAAAACCTAGCGAGTTCCTTACCGCTGGTGGGGGGTGACTCGCTGACTGTACTGGTGGATGTATACTTCTACTATGTAAGGGGTTTTATGTTTTGATGGAAGTGTGCCTTCCACTGGTGGGGTGCAACTTTATCAAATCACAAAAAGAACGGCTATCTTCAATCACGCTGGGGTCTACATTTGTGGGTACTGGTATACCTTCAGTACACACGAAAGTATTGTCCCAAAACGTAGTCCTTTGCGCTAACTATATTTAATTCTTTAACTTCCAGGGGTGTCAGGTAAATCTGGTTATATATTATAACCGCGCCCCCCTTTGCCACGAGACGGCAGAACTCCATAGGACTTTAAAAATTGCCTATTTCAAGGACTTTAAAAAGAGATTATCTCATTCCCAAAATGAAAATTGAAGTTTTAAGTTTTTATTTAAAAATATTTTTATATAATACTTATCCAAAGACTGACTGAAAACTAAACCATTGGAACAATTTTCTTGCTTTATATACACAAATTATTCAAACAAAATTCTTCCGACCTACTAGGTTAGCATTTACAACGGGAACACCTAAAAATTTCGCCAAAATAAATGTCGCCAAACCTGAAATGTCGCCTTTTGCCGACAATCAAAATCTGAAAAATGTCGTCAAATTTTTAATCGAGAATTATACATTCGCCACTGGGAAAAGACAACCATAAAAAAACCAATCTTCGTGTAAAATGTCGCGAAAATGTCGCCAATCTAAAATATGATAGACCAATAATTTTTTTTTTGGATTTTCCTACAGGCAATTCAGAATTATTATGTATTCAGTACTGGACAATTTTCAGCAACTTTAAAATTTCTCAAAATCAAAGTTGAAGTTGTTTTGTTGCTGCCCCAACTGCAGTTATAATAGCGGGTTAATGTTCAACTAAATAAGATAGGATGTCAAGTAACTGAGTACAAAGTAGAAGTCGCAGTTACTACAGTTAGTCTGGACCAGTCTTTAAAGCAAGCAGTCGCAAGAGAACCATTCTGCAAAGCGGTCAATTGTTTTCGGCATTTTCAAAGCGACATTTTAAATTACAACATTCTGAAAATCGGTTTTATATTTCTGCGATATTTCGGAGGACGGTAATTTTTTATGGCGATATTTTGTTTAGCGGTATTTTTATTGGCGACATTTTGGTAGACGGCAATTTTAAGGGCGATATATAGTAGTAGACCCATTTGCAACAAGTAATCTAAATGTACGAACGTTACCAAAAATAATTAAACGTTACAATTGTTAAAGTGGTTTTGGCACTACAATCGTGCTGTCACCACAAAACTAATAAGGAACGCGAACGGAAATTGAGAACTTTATTTTACCTTATATTTCTCTTAAAGGATTTATGGTGTAGGCAATTATGTAAAAAACAACAACGAACTTGTGAGGCTTTAATATATTTTCAACTTCCCTTTTCATCCGACAGCAGTTCCATATTATTGCTATTTATTAAAAAGTATGCATGCTAATAACTTGTCATAATCAGTAAGGAATATTAACTATAAGTAGTTGATGTCCACCACCTTGAAACTTATACTTATTTTAGTTTTTTCTTGGGCAACTGAAAGACGCAGTATATATTTATATATTAGACCACCCATGAAATATGATATTTCATAGTGTTCTAGTTGAGAAAATCAATTTTTCTCGAAAATTTTGGTTTTTTTTTTTTATTTTTTTTTTAAATTAATCTACATTTAATGCACTACAAAATGATGCATTTCTCAAAAAATTACCAGTCACAAAAAAGTAGGTTAGAACCGTCTAAAGAACTTTTGGAACGAAAATTTTCAAGAAAAATTTACTTTTCTCAACTAGAATATCATGAAATATAATTCGCACATCAAAATGTTGTATAGAAAAAGATTTTGTCTTTCGATTCTCTATAAAAATATGCTTAGACCAGTCTCCATTACATTTCAGTAATCAATGATTTTTAAGCCATTTTTTCGGCTTTAATTGAATACCGGATGGGTTTTTTCCACTAGACTAACTTATTTTTTTTACTAATCTTATTTTTTCGTCATGATCTACAAAAAAATCCACATGGAGCAAAAAAAAAACACACTTCGCACAGTTGGGTGGTCTAATAATATATATTGTAATATACCACATAATTAATCCCCAATGCGCTAACGCAATTCAGATGCCAATTGCTTTCAAAAGTAAGCATGAGATCGCTTCACTCAAAGTGCTGTGCACAATTTCCTGACCTACGAGTAATTTCGATTAGCAGCACTGAAATCGACTGTAAACAACAAGTATAAACAATAAACATACTTAATGGGGAAAGGTTTACAGCCAAACCAAACGAGTGCAACATAGATCTTCTTCTACCTACAGGTAAACAAAGCGCTTGACTCACCTAAAGAACCAGCACTAGGTGGTCAACAAACTCGTGTCGCTTAAAGGCTGGAACACAATGTGGCGCTGGCGCTCGTAGCTGGCGCTGTAGATAACTAGGAAATGTCAAATTTGGCGCGCTCCAAAAGTTAAAAATATTGAACTTTGCGCTACAGCGCCAGCTACACATTGGACCGCAATTTTTTAATTTCCATATTTTTAACTTTTGACAGGTCAGGGTTAATAAACAATTAACCCGTTATAGATATTTACTCAAAATTATATGCGACAAAAATATTGCAACAACGCAAATCGCTGCTATTATTTTATTCGCAGTAAGTACTAGTTAATTGGTTCTATGTATAGTGTAAGCATGAAATATCAATTGCAATGCAGTTCAGTGATCAGTTGTAAATTCGAGTTGTGTACAACAAGTGAATCGGGAGTATTTTTATAATGCCGTACAAAAAGTATTCTGTTGAATTAAAAAGGGAAATTGCGCAGTTATATAGTGATGGGATGAATCAAAAAAATATTTGTGATTTATATAAACTTGAAAAATCTGTGGTTTCGCGAATTTTAAAACGTTTTGAAGAACGCGGACATGTGAATAAAATAGTCCAAACCGGTAGGCCACGAACAACTCGTGTTAGGCAGGACAAAGAAATCCCTAAAAAAATAAAGAAAGATCCTAAAAAATCTGCTACAGTTATAAAAAATGAGTTACAGTTACAAATTTCGTCGAGAACAGTACAAAGAAGAGCAGTAGAAGCTGGTTTTTTGAGTCGTCGACCTGTATGAAAGCCATTAATATCCGAGAAAATAGGAAAGCTCGGCTTAAGTTTGCAAAGGAACATATAAATTGGCCAATATCGAAATGGAAGACTGAAAAGGTATGATCCCAAGTATTGCATCAAGACAGTTAAGCATGGTGTTGGCGGAGTCATGGTCTGGGGATGTTTCTCGGGTTTTGGATGAGGACCAATAATTCGCATTGATGGTATCATGGATCGTTTTATATATAGGGATATTCTCCAAGGACATATGCTACCTTTTGCTGAAGAAAATATGCCGCTGAGATGGATCTTCCAACAGGACAATGATCCTAAACACAAATCAAAACTTGTGAAAGAGTGGTTTGGGTTTAATTCGGTTTCGGTGATGGAGTGGCCGGCACAATCGCCAGACCTTAATCCTATCGAGAACCTCTGGGATATTGTCGATAGGCGTATAAGGACTCAAAATTATTCCAACAACGTGGCCTAGGGCTTCACGGCAGCGAGACAAGACCGAAACTGTGGCAGATCTCGGTCTTGGGCTCGTCAAGGTGAAGACGATCTCGCTCTGGTCGCAATCTCGGCGAGATAAAGCCAGTCTCGGTGCGATCTCGCTCGGCAAGATAAAAAGAGGGTATTTCTGTGGGATAACGAGGAGCGAGGACAAGTGATATATCTATGTATATATGTATTTTCTTCATATTCCCATCGCCAAAATAAGGTAGCAAAGGCTCTTGTTTGCTATTGGGGATAAAGCGCAAATATCTGAAGAAGGAAATAATGTAGAAAGAAGCGATTGAGGAGAGCAGTGTATACTTTTATGCCCCATAAATCACATAATTGAAATTTTTCGGAGCGACATAAAAGCTGAAACAACTAAAAAAAACTGTCCACAATAAAATGATGAAAACTAATATCTCGTCCACTCTCGTCACCTCAATCTCGCTCTCGGTATCGCACTGTTACCAATGATATTGGTCTCGCTGCCGGTCTCGGTATCGTGTCGAGACCGATACCGGCAGCGAGAGTTATCTCGAGTATCGTGAAGCCCTAATGATTAAGAATGAATGGAACAGTGTAACATTGGACACATGTACAAAATTAATAGAGTCAATGAGAAGAAGGTGTGCAGCAGTAATAAAAATAAGGGAAACTCTACAAAATACTGAACACTTTTATACAAATTCATTACTTTTATTTTAGTTGCAATATTTTTGTCGCATCGGAATCTTGTTAAGTTATATCAAATCAATAAATTTATCTAATTAAAAATGAATTTACTAAAATCTCTTTTAGTTTTATTTCGTACTTGGTATTACTAACCCAATTTACAGAATAAACTTTTTTTATTAAGAAGAAGATATGAGCAGTAAGACAGATTACCATAAATGGACTTAGTTGCAATATTTATGTCCAACACTGTATATAGTTATTTATTTATTTATTAACTTATGTATATGTATATATATATATACTTATACTTGCCAAAAATAGCACCAATGTTTATTCGATTGTTTTGCTCATTTCGCTTATTAATGGAAGAATTACTCATTCTTATTTGTGCTACCAGTTTTTATAGTATCTATCTCTAGTCTAAAGGAGGCCGAAGAACTTCATACAATTCGAGACAGCGATTGCAAGTAGATTCCGAACTACAGACATTACTCTGCATCGCCTTTTTTTAAAGTTTCGGGATGGAAGACCATTATGATATCACTTACTTCACCGAAGACTGTTTAGAGTAAAGTGTATAAGTAACTTCAAAGCACAATTCCAGAATTAAAATTAAAGACAAATAGATCCCTTTATTTCATGGTAGAAAATAATGCACGTCTGGACGTATAGGCTTAGTTCTAATGATTTTGAAACAAAAGAGACATTTAAAGCAACGAGAGCTGCCCAATAAATCCTCACCTCAATACCCCTGAATGGAGGAAGTTTTGAACATTGGGTGCGCTTTTATCCATGCAAAATTCCCATAAACTCACATAACAATTGCACCAAAGGATAAAAGATTCCCGATACACAAAAAAGGTAAACTACTGGTATATCGCTCTTCTCCCCACCTGGGATGGAAAAGCTCCCTTGCGATTGAAGTTCAAATAAAAGCTCAAAGTGCAATGCTTTCCTCTTTTCCTGGTTCCTTTTTTCCACTCGTTTTCTTTTATTTTTTGATGCTGGGTACATTCAATCAGTGGAAAGTACAAACATTTGCATTATCAGATGAAAAATTTTGCCATTAAGTGTGCAAGGAGTGTGAGTTTATAGTTGTAGTGAATAGTCCTGCAATTTCTGTACTGTTCAGGTGAACTCTAACGCGGTTGAATTATAGTCCGGCAGTCTGGATCGTGGGTATCATTGTCATTGCAATTGCAGTAGATATGCGCTTTTTTCGCTCCCCGGGGGCAGTTTGCACGCAGAGGTTGAGTGTATCTAGTACCTGAAATAACACATGAATTGTTATCGGACACCATGGCGAGACTAATATAATGGAAATCGGTTGATGGCATAACTCTCTTGACACACTAAAAGGCTTATTCTTTTTATAGTAAGGGTGTATTGAACGAGAATTCATCTTCAACATGCCCTTCGAAAGATTTTCACTCGAATGAAGAGTAAGCCTATCATCACTAATTATTCAATATAGTCGCAAAGTCTGAGAGATTAAGTGAGGGGTTTTTGTGATTGGAATTTTTATTTCCAACAAGCATAAATTAATTTCAATAGCATAAACAATATCAGAGCAATTAGGTTAATAAACGCACACCCAAAGTGGCATTTAAATTTCACAATTGTCAGCCGGACAAAATTCTAAGATACTTTACAAAATTGTAGAAATTAATAACTCAGCTGTAAAAAGTAATATAACATTGAATTTTTATCTTTGTAACTAGTCACGTTCTATGAGAAAAATTTCTGGCTAAAATTAAAATCAATAAGATTCCTCTATGCATTTTATCCAATAAGAATTGCTTATTAAAATAAAAAATATTTCATTTTGTTTTGAAAAGTCTTTGTTCTATATAATATAACATATACTTCGTTGCGCTTATGATTAAAAAACTTTTTCTTACCCTTATCTAGAGGTCTGGTCATTATTTTTATTAGATTTCGACTAAATTTTACCTTATTAATAAGGTTTCATATGTAGGGGAGCCTACCCACCAGTGAAACAGTGCCAACAGTGAGCCATTCATAATAGTTTAAAACGAAATATTTTAATCTTGCTGCGCTTGATTTGAGACTTGATTTAATGGCTTCTTTTTACTTGGAGAGCCGCATAAAAAAAAGTGAAAACAATTTTTTTTTCGGTCGGGAGTTTTTCGCCTAAAGGTGGAAAAATTTTTTATAAATATTTTGTTAATTTTTTTAAATAGAGGAGCATAATAAATTGATTGGTTGCAGTAAAACGGTTGGAATTCAAATACGGAAAATTCCCAGAAGAAGTGATGAAGAAAATGGTCTCGATGGTAATGAACGAGAAAAGTCATCGAGTCGCTGCTCGCTTCGCATCAAATCTTAGGGCGATATGTAAAAAATACAAAGGCGACAATACTGCCAAACTGTGTCCAAATTACCAATTAAATAAAATATTTATTACCGCAAATGTTTTATATACTTCCAGAATTGGAGTATCGGAGAGTGGCGTATGAAATTCATTCCTAAGAGCTGGAATGATAATAAAATGGCGAAAGAACATTGGTTCCGATGCTTTAGAGAAAGGTGTTCTGAACTTTCACTACGAACATCGGAGGGGTATAACCTTTCTCGGCCTACATGATTTACTTAGAACAGAAAACGAAAGGAAGTGCACTATGCTCAAAAAGTGTCCGAATTTTCCTTATGTGTTTGAAAGGTGTAGATGTGTTAGTTTTCACCATGGAAGTAGTAAATTTTTGACTCATTCGAAGTGGTCCTCGCAAATATTACTACCATCGGATGGTATATAATCAGTTCTACCGATGGATTTTAACCAGAGTTCTCTGAAGTCTTTATCTTTTGGAATCCTAAAATACCAAAAAGTAGAAAAATATTTTAATATTTTTCAAGTTTTATTAGAGCCCCTAGGCAAAAACTTCCGTCAGCTGTCGCTGAACCACCAAGGCGATCCAAAACTCTGATGAAGCTCAAATGTAAACAAACGAGCACCATCAAGAGAAATGTTTATATTGTTTGGTAATTTAGCTTTTATTTATACAGCTTTTGCACATATTTCAAAGAAAATGCTGTATAATTGCTTATTACATTATTTAACTTTCCTGAAAAATGATTTTCCACACCAATTGCGCCGATTATTTTTACAACAAAATACCGCACACTTCATCACGAAAAATGTTTAAATTAAGCACCTCAGATTCTTAGTAAACTAAACCAAAACAGTCTTTTAAATGTTAATTGTCTTTATTTGTAAAATTACACCACTTTTAATAATAGAACAGTGAAAATTATTCAATAAACACTCTATAAACACTTTGAATGTGCACTCTTCAGATAGTCCACGTCAAATTGACATTTCGGAAGGCGTGCTCTGGGTTCCCTTCCTACACCTTTCCCATGAACAAAAAATCGGAAAACACGTACACGGTTTATAGACGGTATTGCACTTCCTTTCGTTTTCTGTTCTAAGATGATTTAACAGATATAACGTCAGATTATTTTTCAACAATTTGAAAGATGTTTTAATGAGGTCAGACACAAGATTTAATAATGGGAATCCTATTTTTAATCTTTACGATACTCGATCTGTAACTGTTCAAAAGCCACAGAAAGTAAGCTGTGAGTTTATTCAATAATAAGAAGAGAACAAGATTATTTCTTTTATTATAAAAATAGGTGATCGCTGCCGAGGTAATAAAGCAAGTCAGCAAGGTGACTAGTGCTCAGCGAGGAAACCTAGAGTGTTTTCGATTTTGCCAACGAGACATAACACCGGGGACAACTGGAGTTACTGTGACCCTGCACCGAAGTGTAATCTGCTTCCAAGTGTTAAACCCTGTGTTCGAGTTTATTATTGTCACCCGCTGTCAAATCCAACTGAAAATTATGGCGATTAATAAAAAAGCAGCAATTTCAGCAATTATTGGTTTACTGCAGCATTAATTTAATGAAAATGAGTATTTTGAAGAAGAAGAAAGGCTACATGACGAATCCGAAAGTACAATTTTCCTCTTTAAAATAAAAAGAATGGAAGCTGCAAAGATTTTTCGGTTTATTTTCATTCTTATTATAACAGAACAGTAAAAATAAATAATTAAATATAAAAACTCGCAGCACGCAAGCACAATACCAGTTTACTTTACTCATCTACTTCATTTGTGTTAGTAGTGTCACAGCTGTTCCTGGTCCAAACCAGGGGCAATCGGTGTTAGCACCAAGGTTGAAATGTGCCAAAAACGAACAATCCGAAGCATAACTCGGGTCATGCCACCGCATTCTCGAACACGCATTTGCTTCTTCAAGGGACAAGGGTTAACCCAGAAGCAAAATCGAAAACACCCCTAGTAACAACTTGTTGCACAACCAGTGCGACGGGCCAATATCTGCCTCCAGTTTTAATATTTCCCCGCACTCACTGCAAATGCCCATATGTTAAATGGTGCACTCGGCCTTGCAACTCCGTCAGGGTGAAAGTTATGGAACACATCATTTGATACACATCCAGTTCAAAATTGCTAACGATACATCTGTAGATATCTACTGTAGGTGGACTACGCTTTCGAAAAATGTAGTGACTCCGACAAATATTATTTCGTCTTTTAAAAAGACTGATGTGTTTACTGGTTTTGATTATACGAGCAGCGCCGTAACTGATTGACCCCTAGGTCAAGTGTAAGTTATTGTTGCAGATCTTGATTCTCCTACGGACTTCATTTCTCATGCGAATCCGAAACCTGCAACCGCACTATCCATAGGAGAAACAGATATGAAATACTACAAACTCTAGATTTTAAGATTTGCTGAATATTCACTCTTACTTCATAAAGTCATCCCGGAAAGGGTGGCACACAAAAATGGTTGTCCCCGGAAGTGTTCAGAGGATTTCCAAAAGCAGGCGAACGTTCTGCTTCTAAAAAAGGACGTAGAAAAGGAAGAAGTTTGATTGCATCCGACACTCGGGAGAAAACCCAAATCGAGGAGAGGCCTACTCTTAAACTTCCAAAGAGAAAAGAATCTCATTATGAAATAGAACTCATTGATTCTTCTCTGGATAGCTCATTTCATGTCTCGGAGGAAAACCTTAAGTCAATCGAATTAGATGAACCTGTTAAGGGCAATTATGTCTTAGTTTAATTTAAACCTACCGGACGAAAAAAAGATATTCTCCCGATATATCTTCTGTTCCGCTGACGAATATAAAGCGAATTCTACCATGGTCTAGATGGTCATCCAACAGTGAGGCATTTGGCTCGTGTTTACTTTTGTGAATATTATATGAACTGTAAAAAGATTTTAATTTACAAAACGAAAGAACGAAATTTTTATATTTATAATCATAGAAAAAGGTTCATAATATTCTGAAATACGGCTCATCAAAAAAAAATGCATCACTGTTGGGCAGGCTCGTCTACTTACCTAAACTTACATTTTTCTACTTAAAAATATTTTTGGAAATGATAAAAATAAAAATATTTTATTAGTAGTCACTTTATTTATTAATAGAACTATACCAAAAGAATGTTCATTCTTTATATATTTCTTACCATACTAGAACATATATGGGGTGTTTCAGATAAGGTATGCCAAAATAAATGGAGTGATAGATCTTATCTAACCAAAAAAAAAATTGTATGCCAGGGGAGCGGGTCGATCTTAATCGTTTGGGAATTGCAGAATTTCATAACATTCCTCAGAAGGTTTCTCCACACGTCGTACCTTTTTGGAAAGGTAATAAGTTGAGCAATTTAATCAAAATAACAACAGCTGTATTACTTACATACATTTCGGAGGAAATTTTTGGAAAATGCTGAACCCTAAGTAATCGTAAACCAGTTTTTTTTTACTTTCGCAAGTAACTGTATAGTATCTGCAATGATAGGAGTTATATTAATATTGTTTTCAATTTTGGAAAGGTCATTGGTATAGCAGTTTTTTGGTGTTTGTGTGATCACACTGCATTCAGTAAATCAAAAGATACACATAAAATAATAGTGCGTATACAGTGAAAATTGCAAATTTAAGAATCATTCTGTAGTTCACAAACGTTTCAGATTTTTACCACCCTTTTATCATAAA
Organism: Leptarthrus brevirostris; assembly: GCA_964036015.1. Lineage (NCBI taxonomy): Eukaryota > Metazoa > Arthropoda > Insecta > Diptera > Asilidae > Leptarthrus > Leptarthrus brevirostris. Next base: position 11,310,302 of record OZ038376.1, on the reverse strand, counting down.
TTTTTTTTTGGTCAGACGAGATATATCACCCTACTTGTTTTGGCTGCGTGTGACCAGCGTTGCTCGGACTTTTGGTAAGCGGGTATCGCTTTCGATTATATTTACATTTCACTTCTTTTTCACAATAAACGGGAGTGTAACCGAAAACTACGGATTCTCACACTAAAAGCGATCGTTTTAGATTTTTTGTATATGTGACTGTCTACTCACTACCATTCCCAGGATTGTCTTATCCCCAAATAATTTAAAGCCATCGGTAATGTTATTATCTTATCTTACCGACCCCCAAAAGTAGGAATTCTACACTTATATCGGTCGTTGCGATTATTTGTGCATGTCAATCCCCCCCCCCCCAACCTTCCCCTTCACAACCGACCGTTCGTAGTAGCCCAAACTATGCTGAAGAAAATTTTGAACCGGGTCGTTCCCCCCCTCCACCCACCCTCTCCTTCAACAACATAAATTTCCTAAACTATGCCTACTGAAATACTAAACCTTCTGAATACCTCCTTATATAGGAATAAGATCCCGCCGAAATCGGAGAAACTTTTTCCGAGAGTAGCCCGGACAAACAGACAGACAGACAAATTGCAAACATTAAAGAGTCAATCAATGCTAGAATACTTATTTCACAACTCTGTTTGAAACAAAACTCCAATTGCCAGGAACAGAAAGGTCTATTTGTCTTTACATATTCTGTCATCTTTGCACGTGTTCTATTGTTTCTTTCATTTTGTTGGCGTCGTGCTCCTATGTTGCGTGCATTATTAAGGCATTATTATTCGCGGCATTTTGATCAAAAATAAAATAAAACTAAACTCACACGTTGTTTATGTTTGTATATCCGTGGAACACTTCAGGAAAATTGTAGAATTAGGGAAACGGTTAAATCAGCACAGAAAATGAAACAATGTTTAAATGTGTTATTTTTTCTAGATGCGTAATACAGATGTCAATAGCTTTGTTAACACCGCCATTTCTTGAAAGCTTACACAACTTAAATTATGCAACTTAAACAAAATGAATTATAACCCTGTTTTCCTATAAAAAAATCCTCAAAACCGCGTTAAAAAATATTGAAGGGTGGGGTGGGTTTAGGGAAGTTTGTGGTTGTATATATTTTTGGATGAAAAATCTGAAAAATTAATTTTGTTAAAAAAAGTAAAAAAAATTTTGAGATCTCGACAATAGCGCCACTTATCGGGTCCAAAACTATCCTATCTTCCAAGCTATAACCAACCATACACATTCACAAAATTTCATTCAAATCGGTTTCGGAGATAAGCTTGTATGAACATAGTGACACGTGATCTTTATATATTAACATGCACTTATATATTGTAACATAAGTATAGGGGTTGGCAACGCTGTGCTCTAGTGTAATCACATTCGAATACTTAGCTCAGATATTTATTTTCAAAAATCAAGTAAATATGTATTGTAAATATTGGGTCGACTGAGAGTACTTATTTATTGAAATTTTGATCACTCACTTACAAAAAAGGAGAAAAATACCTTAAAGCCGGGCACGGACATCTGACAGTTTGGATAAAGGAAACTTTTGCTGCAAATTCTGTGGCTCAAAAGCGCAAAAGGCCTTTGGTCAGGTTAAACCACTTGTTGCAAAATTCTAGTATATGAGTCTGCCGAAGATACAATATAATACAAACATTCTAACACGAATTTTACTTCTACCCGCATACCTGGACAACATAACAACGTCACCGCTAAGCTGCTTCAAAATATAAAAGCATCGCTATTTTGGTAAAACACATCCAGCTTCTGTCGCATCACGGAAATCATCCATTGATCGTAGCTTCGGTAACTTGAGGACCACATCATAGATCTTTATTATTAAGCGCATAACCTCAAAACAGTACTACATAAATCCATTATCTTAAGGGGGACTCTAATCTGAAACTTTTTAAAACATCATTTACACAATAAAGTCATAATCTGCAACATAGCTTTTATCCACTCAAGTTTTGATAAATTACCATAATTGTATGAATAATCAGGTAAAAACAATAGAAAACGAAACACCGAGAAAAAGACGTATTGACCAGACTTCCCCGGAGACTAGCACAGATCGCATGGCAAAACAAACTAAATCTAAAACCAACGCAATGAATGACTTGAACATGCTGATTGAAGCTTGTAAACAAGCTATAAAATCTGAAGGGCTTGCTACAAAAGAAGACGTGGAACCGGTGAGAAATGATTTTTTGGTTGTAAAAAATGAGTGTGCTCGATGGGAGGCGACAGTCAAATCACTTTTCAGTAGAGAAAAAACGCTGGTTAATCGAATAGAACAGCTGGAGCAGAAACTGATCAGAACCAATTTAATTTTTAAAGGGGTAAAATTGGATGATAATGAGAACCCTCGCTCACAGATTCAAAATATTTGCAATGATGTGCTAGGGATTGCGGATCCGCTAGGAATCGAAGCTGCATACAAGATCGGACCGAGAAATATACCAAATCCACCTATCCTCGACGAAATGAGTTCATTGACTGGAGCGAATCGAATTATTAGGTATTCCAGAAAACTCAAAGGAACAGGTATTTACATCAATAGAGACTATCCAGCGCCAGTTCGAAATGAACGAAGAATACTGCACAAGATCAGAAAGGGACTACGTCAAATAAACCCCGAAAAGAAAGTCTGGGTGCGAGGCGATAAATTGATAGCAGAAATAAAATAGTTTTTTAAAAAAAAGTTGAACCGACTTCACAAAAAGCGCTAAAAAGCATAAAATAATTTTTAATTTTCTATCTATTACGACATTTTGAAGTCGGTGCAAATTAAACAAACCAAACAACTACAACAAAAGTATTTAATCGTCCTTCCTTGAGCCGAAACTTTCAGGTAGAATTACGTAAATTTTCAATTGTGGTTCTGTAGTTGTTTTATTTGTTAAATTTGCACCGACTTCAAAATGTCGTAATAGATATAAAATTAAAAATTATTTTATGCTTTTTAGCGCTTTTTGTGAAGTCGGTTCAACTTTTTTTTTAAAAACTATTTTATTTTTCACTTTTTAGTGTCTTCGACTCTATACAATGAAAAGAACCATCCAAATCGCTCCATGCGTTAAAATTTAGTTATAACCCCCTACCCCACCCCCATTCCGCCAAAACTGTTTTTCTCATGGTATCAATCAAGGAACAGAACAGAAAAGGAATCGAAATCGGTACACGCAATACCAAGTTACTACCCCTACCCCTCCCCCACCACCATAGGGCCAAATTATTCTCCTATTAGCAAGGGGGGGATCAGACTATACAACAGCAAAGGAACCATCCAAATCGGTCCACGTGTTACAAAGTTAGGTTCCATCCTCCCCCCCCCCCACCATAGCAACATTTGTTTTCTCGTAGTATCAACCAAGCATCATATTCTACCCAATAGAAAACGAATTATCCAAATCGATCCACGCGTTACAAAGTTAGACTACCCCTCCCCCCAACCACACCTTTCACCATAGGACCAAATTATTCTCCTATTAGCAATGGGGGATCATACTCTATACAACAAAAAAAGAACCATCGAAATCGGACCACGCGTTACAAAGTTAGGTTCCACCCCCACCCCCACCCCCCCAAAAATTTTTTCACTTGGTATCAACCACAGAACATACTCTACCCAACAGAGAAAGAATTATCCAAATCGGTCCACGCGTTACAAAGTTAGACTACCCCTCCCTCCCCACACCGTAGGCCACATTTTTTTCTCCTATTAGCAATGGGGGATCATACTCTGTACAACAAAAAAAGAACCATCCAAATCGGACCATGCGTTACAAAGTTAGGTGTCACCCGCACCCCCCACCACCTCCCTACCAAAATTTTTTTGACATGGTATCAATCAATCAACAAAAAAAGAATCATCAAAATCGGTCGACGCGTTACGTAGTTGTGCCCGGTCAGACATAAAAAAAAATAATATTTAAAAAAAAAATAAAAAATACGCGTCGAACTTAGAACATCTGTGTTTTTGGGAAGTCGGTTAAAAAGTACTTTCTTTTTTGAGGCCGGTGAATTAAAACACCATGAAGGCGATGCTATTCAAATAATGGGATCTATCTTTCAATCGGCGGATAAGGTACGAGAACTAATAATAGACGCTCAGAAATTGTATAGTAATAATATTTTAAATGAGGAAAAGGATAGTGTACATAGAGAAATTTAGCATTACGAGGTCTGTCGAGATGTAGATTTAAGTAGAATTCAGGAAATACACTTAGATAATGCTGTTAGAAACTTTTTTGAATTTAATGTTTTAGCGTATAATATTTCAGGTTTAAAGAGTAAGGTCATATTTCCGGGCTTTTTTGAGCATATTCATAAATACGAAATATTCTTTCTGTTTGAAACCCACGTTGTTGAGGCCGATAAAGACAAGTACAGTAAATACTTTGTGGATTATGAGCTTTATTGGGTTAGTGCGGTGAGGTCAGCTTCGTTTGGCAGGGCCAGCGGAGGATGTCTTTACGGACTTAAGAAAAAAAGCACGATGAGTAATGCTTTTAAGTTCCAATTGGTAAACAGTCACATAGTAGTATGCATTAACAATAATAACTCAACTTTGTTGTTGCTGCCAACTTATATAAACTGTAACCATTGGGAGCAGGATTTTGAAGAATTACAGGAAAGCGTTTCCTTGGAAAATTTAATCATGCTAGGAGACCTTAACGTACGAATTGGAGAATTGCAAAGAATAATGCCTGAATTTGGAATTATTAACTCAAACCTTACCATTAATAGGAGATCTAGCGATAAGACAATCAGCAGCAGAGGTAGGAAGTTTTTAGAATTCTGTGAAGTTTGATAATTTTAAATGGACGTACGCCAGGAGATTTGGAAGGTGCATACACATTTGTCAGTACTGCCGGTGCGTCAACTATTGATATCGTGGCAGTAAATTACAACTTAACCCAATTTATAAAATCAATGAATGTTGTCAATCAGCCCTACTCCGACCATTTTCCAGTCAGCTTAACCTGCTCCATTGATCTAGAGGTTACTACCACCTACCAAGGAACCAAAATGAAATTAATTCCAAAACTTGATTGGAAAAAGCAAAATATAGGTAGGTATCAAAGTAAACTGGATCTAGCTATGAGTGGCTTACACGAAGGAGCGGGTTTGACTGACTTAATAAATGCCTTTAAGAAAAAGTGGTTCGACAATGAGTGTTTTAAAGCCAGGAAAAAATCCTTTAAATGGTTAAATCTATTTAGAAAAAACAATAATGATTTTGAAAAACGCATGTACTTAAGGGAAAACCAACATTTCAAAAATATATGTAAAAGCAAAAGAACCGCTTACTACGAGGAACTCTCCCGGAAACTAAGTCACACAAATGATAGCAAACATTTTTGGTCATTGGTCCGAGAACTCCGTGGAACTGGCAAAAGTATTACTATAGAAGATTTTAAAAATTACTTTCAAAAGCTTCTGAACCCCCCTATGAAAGCAAATGCAATATTACACAGTAAAAAATCTGGCCGTGTCGTGTTAAAAATGAGCGCAGTAAAAGAATTTCGTGCTAAAATCAACACGTTAAGGCAGTAAATATTACACTTTCTCAAAAATCATGATTTGGTTAAAATTTTACCGTGTAAACTTTTCTTAAAATACACTGAAATGTGTGAATGACTATAAAGTTTTCCAACATACACAAAGCAGTGTAAAATCTACACCATTTTGAGTAAGCAAAGATTTTTCACCGATATGAGTCAAATATATAACAATTACCGTGTGTTTAAAACACGAAAAAGTGTATCTTGTCTGATTTTCTTGTCATTTACGTACCACTTCCTGACTCGAGCAGACGCATTGTCTTTATAGTGGATTTAATTGTTATTGTGTAAATATTGTTTTTATACTATAATATATTTAAAAAAAAAATTAAATATGAGTGGTATCCCATTTAAATTAAAAAAAGGTGAAAATATATATAACAGTTCAGTACAATATAATAGAATTAAATACGTGTAAATATAAAGAGCCATACGAAATGTTTCCACGTTCATATGGAAACCTTGTAGTTCCAAAGCATATATTTTTGTTAAATTATATATATTTATGTATATTTTTTGTTGGTTGTTGCAATTACATAAAATGCGTTTGTAATAAAATGTATTATCTCTGTAACTAGATTTGTTTTTTTTTATAAGAACGTAACTTTCCTTAGACATCTACTTTCTTGGAATTGCATTAAGTAGCCGTAGCCAATCCTTCGGCATCTTAACTAAAATCATCCTAAATCTTAAACAACATCCTAAATCATCCTACTACATACTATTACAACAAATCGTGTTAAATTTTCCGGTAGAGGACAGCCATCAACCGGAAAATTTGACACGATTTGTTGTTATATTTTACACATGTGGACGGAAATTATCACGCTATGGTGTAAATATTTATGCATAAATACACTGAAAGGTGTTCAGAATCACACAGCTGATATTCAAAATCAATCAGGTAGGTGTTGATTTTACACTTACAATAGTGTAATAACTACACGCAGTTAGGTATAAAATTCACATTTTGGAGTTTTTAAATTACACATATCGGAGTATAATTTACACGTGTTTCAGTGTAATAACTTGAACAAAATTTCAGTGTAGATTTTTACCAAATTGCCAAGTGGTGAAAATGACACATAACGGTGTGGACCTATATAGACACAAAATAGTGTTAAAATTAACACGGAATTTCTTAGTGTGTATACGCGGCCCCTTGTATCGATGATTTAATTCTTGATCGTCAAATATCTTTGAATGAGCTTCTTACTGTATTAAAAAAGGCCAAAAATAATAAGGCACTCGGACCGGATCGTGCACCTTATGAATTTTTCAAGAATGCCCCACTAAATTTTTTACACCAGCTGGTTCGAGTGTTCAACGATATTTATGAGAACGAGACCTTTCCTGACAGTATTGGAAATTCAATTATATTCCCGATTCACAAAAAGGGAGATATTAATCTTACTGAAAATTACAGAGGGATCTCCTTTATGGATGCTGCTGCCAAACTACTAACAGGTATTGCAAATAATAGACTGGTTTCATGGGAGCAAAGAAATAATGTGCTACACGAATGTCAAGCTGGGTTTAGGCCAGGCTACTCCACAGTCGACAATATTTTTAACCTCCTCAATATTATTAAGATTAAATTAGCGGAAAAAAGAGGACGGCCTCTTTCTACAAACTGTGTCAACTTGGCGTATCAACTAAGTTTACTAGATTTCTCCAGGGATTGTACAAGCAAACGTGTTCTGAAGTATGGAATGGTGAAACATTATCCGAAAGTTTCACTATGAATATTGGCCTAAGACAAGGGTGCTTATTAAGTCCTCTTTTATTCTCATTATTCATTAATGATATTGTGGATGACATGGAGGGAGGGGTAAATATAGACGGATTTATAATTAGGAACCTATTATATGCTGATGACCTAGTGCTGCTTTCTCAGGACCCAGACGAATTGCAAAGGATGATAGCCAAACTGGAAAAATATTGCCAACGGTGGAATCTGATTGTCAACTTAGAAAAATCCAAAATAATGATATTTAAAAAAGGGGGTGGTAGGACAGCCAGAACTGAAAATTGGGTATATCAGGGTACAAACGTGGAAGTGGTTAAGAAATATAAATATTTCGGGATAAACTTAACACCTAAACTGTCGATGAAAGACCACTTAAGAGAGAGATTGAACGCCGCAAAAGGAACTCTTAATAGTACCTGGAGTAACTTTATTACAAATACGGAAATAAGCCACTCCTCCAAGTTCCGCATCTATACAGCCGTCTCCAAGTCTCTGATGTGCGACGGTGCTCAAGTGTGGGGTTTTAATGCCCTGTCAGCATTTCTGCAAGAAGCCATGAGAAAAGAAGGAAATGATCCAGAGACTTTTGTTTTCGAAGCCAAAGAAGAAGAAACCACTACCAGCATGACGGATCTTCTCAATGCTTTATTGTGTGAAATAAAATTTCAGCCGAGTTAAAAGCAGCAATAGCAGAACAAAAATCGTCAATGGAAGGTTCCGTAAATGAGCTAAAGGCAGCATTTGAAGAACAGATAACATAGATGAAAATCCGTAAATGAGTTAAAAGCAGCAAAAGAAGAACAAAAACCGACGACGGCCGAGTTAAATTCAGCGATGGAAGAACAGAAGTCATCAGTACCGGAACTTAAAGCCTTGGTTGAAGAAGTGAAAGCTGAAATAAGATTTATTTATTTTTTTAATACGATGTGGCCAAATCCTATTGGACAACCCTTTGATGCATCAGGATGGCTTTGGTCGGAAGGGAATTAGGGTAAGTGAAGTGAGGAAACTTTAGTCTTGTTTTTGCATTGCTGCGAGCTAGACAACTACGCTCGCAACAGGTAAACGAGTAAAAAACAACTTTGCGGGGCAGGAGTTGGCCAGTTGAACAGACGCCCCCGGGATCATCATCAACATTAAGAAATTGCAGGGTTACGAAAACAGCTTAGAAATCAACGAGTGAGCTGGATCAATTCGTTGAGCGACACGACCACCACGCCTTGTATCCCGGGTTCGAGACCAGGACCCCCGTAGGGTCTTATTAAGGAATTAAAATAACCCACTCCGTCTTTGGGCTGTTGTCTAGCTCGCAGCAATGCAAAAAACAAGGCATTCAAGTTTCCCCACTTCTCTTACCCTAATACTCTTCCGACCAAAACCATGTTAACGCATTTGTTACGTTCCCAAATTGTGGATATGGTGTTGGTCCCTTCAATGTTGTGAATGTCTCCTTTTCAGCTGTTGTACTGCTCCGAAATCTCTTATTTCAGGACTTCAATCTGAATTGTTTCCTACATTGGGAAGGACATCACGCAATTGTCACACCTTCTGGAACGTTCTCTTTTACGTCCAACATTATTCTGTCCAACCGCATTCAGTCCATGAACTACGGATTTACACGGTCGCGCCACTACTCGATGAGGTTAACAATATCTGAAGAGAACACTCCTTTGAACACCTTCCCACCAATGTCGTAGGACTACCAATTTAACGGCCATTCCCCGCAACTTTTACTACAATAGCTCAAATCCTATTTACTACCGGATTATATTTTCTACTCCACAATTTCGGATATCCCGTATATTTGAAAACTATCATTTGTACTTATACCATAGGATTCGTCGCATTATGTTAAGAATAAATTCTCGAAATTAATGTAGATATTATAGATGAAACAATCATTGTAAATTAGGGTTTTTATTTTTTTTATTTTTGCAGAACAAAATTTGTCATTTCTAGTCAAAGTAGTATTTAAGAATACTTAAGCAGGAAATTTTATTTGAGACGGAAAGTAAACTGTCCAAGGTTTAGAGACGACAGTATATAGGGAGTTGGACATCACGCGGCTTAAATTTGGGGTACATCTAGAAACATGCGAAAGGAGGATCCAGAATATCCAGAATATTCATTATGATGTCTTTTTTTCTTTGATGTGTGGCTGGTTGGTGCAAAAGCGGTGGTTCTTTTCCTCTTTAATATTAGAGTAATTCTTTGATAGTTAGTGATAGTACGATCTTGATTTTGAATTTATGAACTTGGTTTTAATAAAGCATAGTTTAAGTGTTTTTGGTTTTCCTCTTTTCCTTCATTACGCTTCCTAGCACATTTAATTGCTCCCATTTCGACCTTTTTTTTATTACAACCGTAAAGGATCCAGCCCGTCTCCTGAACTAGCAAACAACGTATTGTGAAGTACGTAGCACATCAAAGGGTTGTCCCCTAGGATTTGGCCACATCGTATAAAAAAATGCACGATTACAGTAGGCACAGGTGCCTCCAGGTCTATTCTTCGGTGCGATTTTGCTAAAGACTTAGCAACAAAAATAGATACATTTTGAGTACAGCTAGAGGAGCATTCGTTGAAGTGTATTGGAAAATATTAATGACAATATCCCTTGGCGACAATCGATTTTCACACTGACTTCTTCTCGCAGATATAAGGGATGAGTGCATACTTGCCTCGATTTCATGAGAGCACACAACAATCATGAAATATAACAGCAGAGATATTCCTATGGCTCTACGATCAAATTGCTACTCGTAGCTGAACATCGTGGCATATGAAGATGTCGAGCTTCCTCCTTGTGCAGAAACATTAGTACGAGCAAAAGTTCTTGGTGATCCCGGGAGCTATCGATCTTAAAAATGTTTAGTGACTACCGATGAAAAGAAGAAAGTTTTGGTACGAATTCTAAATTCCCTTGGAAAACGCATCAAATTAAGGAAAGCTAAAGTCTTGGGTCATGGAGAACCAGCTGAAGAGAACGTATTGGGGGGATATTCAAACTTAGCACCGATCCTGAACAAGTATATCCAGTAGAAAACTGGCCCACTCCACAACATAAATACGAGCTGCGAAATTTTCTAGGACTAGCAACGTATTACAGGTGCCTTGTAAAGAATTTTGCAGATATAGCACGGGAACTGCATAAGCGAACAGAAAAGGATAAGGCATTTGCGTGGACAGAGAAGCTTTAAAGCACTGAAGCGGGCGCTTTGCAGCGCACTAAAGGCAGGCGATACATTTATATTAGATACCGATGCAAGTAATGTAGGTATTGGCGCCGTGTTATGACAAAGAGTAAACGGGCAAGAAAAAATGGTGGCATACTATAGCAGAGCTCTATTAAAACCAGAACGAAATTTCTACACAACAAGGAAAGAACTGTTGGCTATTGTTGATTCAACGAAGCATTTTCATAAATTACTCTATGGACGAAGATTGACCCTCCGAGCAGCACTGAAGTGGTAAATGCAATTTAAGAATCCTGAAGGACAAGTAGCAAGATGGCTGGATAGACTTCAATCCAATGATTTTAAAATAATTCATAGGAAGGGTAGATCCCATGGAAATGCAGATGCACTTTCACGAGGGCCATGTAAACCGAAATGTAGATATTGTTGCCGAAGGAAAATGCGACCATGTGACTCTGCAAAGAACAACTGTCGTACCCTTGACAGGATGGAAAAATGAGGAATTTTGAGCAGAACAACTAGAAGACGAAAATATACCTACAATTTGGACCTGAAAAGATAATCACGAAGGGCCCCAAAGAAAAAATATTTTCGACAGAAGTACAACGTTCAAGAGCTACTGGGCGCAATGCAATTCGCTGTATGTTGAAGATGGAATATTGAAACGCAAATGGAGTCGAAAGGAGGAAGCCATCTTGTGCAGACGCACAAAATTTTGCTCAACTTACAATTTTCTAATAAATAGCATACCTAGGAGGAATTATCAGCTTGGGATACCCAAAAAGAATCAACACACGCCAGAAGGCTAGATAGTGAAAGAATTTCCTCAATTTTAAAGGAATTCTTGTAGCAAAGCAAAACCACGCTAAGCATAGGAACATAACCTACAAAAAAAAAACAGCGTCTTGTTAAATGTTCGGTACATTAGGCTTAAGTGGGGTTAGTCTACAACCCCACTACAAAACACAATAATTAGCTTTAGGAAGTAAAATTTGACGAAAATCCAACCAGCGAACCGAGCGTGAGCGGGATGATGGATACAACAGACGATCCGGCCCCGCCAACAACAAGAGAGACGGCGAATATGTATCAGCAAACTCTAGCTTTGGCCGAAAGAGACTCGGAGCACGAGCAACACCCCTGGAAATATGTCCGGAATAAACATAGAAGACTTAACGCACAAAGGAACACAAGGGACGAAATCATAACACAAAATCAGCAAGCAACTAGTAAGTCTAGTAAGTCAACTTTTCATAATTTTAAACATGTACATGACGTAGTTTTAGATAATAACAGTAGTATTGTAAAACAAAACAAATTTGAATTACTTAGTAAGGTTGTTAACGATAATGAATTAGAAAATTTATTATTAGAAACAAATAACTCTGTCCGTACAAAACTTACCACTTCGAAAAGTATCCCTAGACATACACAAAACATGACAGCAAAACAAAATTTGGGAAACTCAAGCTCAGGTGAGGGTAACGAAAACCGTACAAACAACCTCATGAAAATTACAAAACCACCCCCAATTATCGCCAAGGAACTTAACGTGAGCCTACTCAGAGAAGCCCTTTTGAAGGCTGACATCAAGGCCCAAATCTCAAATCTGAGGTCAGGAGCATGCAAAATATATGCTAAAGACAACAAGGAGAAACTAATCATATTGGAAATTATCAAGAATAACAAAATTGAATTTTATACTTACACGGCAAAAGAAGAAAAGCCTACAAGCCTACTACTGAAAGGCCTACACCCATCAACGACTGTGGAGGAAGTTAAAGAGGAATTCAGGGAACTTTTCCCTGAGGCGACAGCCCTCAAAATATCCAGATTCTCAACGAACTTTTCCAGAAGAGAGAATTTCAGCTTGGATCACTTCCTGGTTAAGCTGGACCCAAAAGTCGACCCACGTGATATCACCAAAACTAAAGTCTTTTTACTCCAAAAGGTTACCTGGGAGAGAGTCAAAAGCGAGGGACCAATCCAATGTTACAACTGTCAACGTTTTGGCCACTTAGCGATCAACTGCGGGAGGCACACCTCATGCCGGAAATGCGCGGACAACCATGCCACAAAGGATTGCCCCCAGTTAGATGGAGAAGAACGAATGACACGCTGCTCTAACTGCGGCTCAAATAACCACCCGGCTAGCTACAGAGGTTGCCCTAGCTACAGAAACTATCTGGAATCCAGAAAAACTAGGCTGGCTCAACGCAAACAAACTTCTCCACAACTCAATCTTCCAAACAACATAGGATCACACATAAGAAGACCGGGAACCTCGTACAGAGACGTATTTATTGGAAATACCAACGGTGTAGACCTGAAGCACAAGGGACAAACTGGATGCATTTTTGACAGCAACCCGAGCGGGGGGGGGGGGGGGGGGACTGGGAGAATTGAACAGATGTATCTCGGATCTGTTTGGAGTGTCCATGGAGGGACTCTTTGGGGAGATTAATAAATTCATGGCTTCGTTAGATAGTTACCAAACTGCACCCCAAAAGAAACAGGCTATTCTGCTGTTTTTATTTAAACTGTCATATGGTGAACCATAAGATCAAGCTATTAGAACTAAACGCTGGCTCTCTGTTGGATAATGCTAGAAAAGCACAGTTAAACCTCCTCTTGGAAACCCACTCACCGCATTTTGCTATGATACCTGAGACAAGACTCAGGCAGAACAAGCACACCCTAAACCTCCCCGGTTACACCACCCTAAGAAACGATAACGGACAAGGAGTAGCCCTCCTTGCTAAAAACAACATTGTGCTTTCAAGAATCCCCACAGATCAAATATCAGTGCCTCTGGTACTGGCCTCGGCCAAATTAAGTGAAGCATCTATAAACCGTACTGTCCTTTTGGGAAGTATATATATATACCCTCAAGTCTTGGCACTACTGTCTTATTAGACCTCCTGAACCAGATTTCAGCGCTGGCATCCAATTTTGACATGGTCTTCCTCGGAGGGGACTGGAACGCGAGGCACACCAACTGGGGGGACACCACAGTAAATGCCAATGGCTCCAAAATTCACAAATGGTTGGACGATCACGGACCCACATCAGGACTACACATCATCTCACCCTTCTCCCCAACGTACTTAAGAAGCGCTTCCATCCTCGATTTCTTTATCTCCACCGAGATACAAGATGGAGCAATCAATGGCAACTGTAATTGCGAAACAGTAACATCATTCTCGGACCATCTAGCGGTCAAACTAACAATTGACCTCGGAGAAAAAACAATAACCCTCTGCACACCTTGATAGAGGACTGGAAATCCACAACTGGCCTGAGTTCAGAAAAGACCTAACGGAAAGATTGAGCAGACTTCCTCCCACGGACGCAAACATCTCCAACTCTGAAATTGACAACTGGATTGACGAACTCACCAGCAAAATCCAAGAATCCAAGTATGATCATGTTAAAAAGATTCCCCAGGACAGACACAGAAAATACCTAAAGATCCCGGACACAGTAAAAAACCTGATCAGTACCAGGAACCTCTGGACCAGACAGCTAAGGAGACTCTACATTAGAACACTAAATAAGGACTCCCATGAATACAAGCCCCTACTGTCACGCATAAATTGCCTGAAGAAACTAATAACCGAACTAACTAATCAACATCTTAATGATCAATTCCAAGACAGACTCAGGAGAATCAAACCTGGCCCAGACGCTTTCAGGGAGATTTACAGAATTGTTGGGAAACAAAAAGCCTCAGGAATCAAGGAAATGTCCACCCAGAACCAAACGACCTCGAACCCGGATGAAATAATGTCCGCATTCCACTCCTTTTACACCCACCTATACAGAGAAAGGTCCCCCACTCATAACGTCCAACTGACTGCCCAAGTGGAAAACACGGTGGATGATTTCATATCAGAAAACTCTCGAAGTAGCGATGAGTTTATCCCAAACGTAATCCTGACACGGGAACTCACCATGGCAAACCTACCAGAGGATACGTTCATAAAAACTGAAAATGTAAAGAACATCATCAAATACAAACTAAATGGGAAAAAATCTGGCGGCCCGGACGAAATATCCAACTATCTCATTAAAAGACTGCCAAACAAAGCCTTGAACTACCTGACAATCATCTTCAACCACTGTCTGAATAACAGCTACTTCCCAAAGGCATGGAAGATAGCCAAACTTATTCCCATAAAAAAAAGCCAGGCTCACGTACGGTTGAGGACTTCAGACCGATTCAGATGCTTTCTAACCTGGGTAAGGTATTTGAAAGACTTGTGGCGGACAGTTTTGAGAACTTTTGTGAAACGGAAAGGGCCATCCCGGCCTATCAGTTTGGCTTCAGAAGAGAGCACTCTACTAACCATGCCCTGATAAAGCTCCATAGTGATGCCTCTAACAACCTAAAAAATAAGGAAAGCACAGTGGTAGCAGCCATTGACATTGAAAAAGCCTTCGACAGTGTCTGGCACAAAGGTCTAATCTTCAAATTGATTGCGTATGGAATACCTACTAGACTTATCAAGATCCTTATCAACTTCCTTAAAAACAGACAACTGTTTGTACATATTGATGGTAAGAACTCCGCAACTATAGAGGTTCTATCAGGGGTACCCCAAGGATCCATAACGGGCCCATTGTTGTACAACTTCTTCTTATCGGACTTTCCTCACCTGCACCCTCCTGGCTCGGAGACTCCGGAATCCAAAGCAATTCTCTAAGCGGATGACACCTTGATATACGCGCATGACAAGGACCCGTATAAGGCGCTAGACAAAGTTAAAGCCCACCTAGAAGAATCCAACGAATACTATAAGACCTGGGGCATCTCAATAAACATCCAGAAAACTGATCTGATATGCATAAGAAACGCCAGCAACAAGGGCTACCCTGGAATAGCCAACAAGTCAAGACATATGAAGCTAAGATTGGATGATGCAATTATAACAGCCAAAACAGAGATAAAATACTTGGGAATAATTATTAATAACCTACTAAAACCAAACACCCAGGGCAAAGCGGCTCTCAAGAAGGCGCACAAGGCAGGGGGAATACTTCTCCCGCTATTCCGACAGCAAAGCCTAAATTCCAGGACTAAGCTGTTGATGTACAAACAGCTCATCAGACCAACGATAACATACGGGTTCATAAATTGGTTCCACATCTCTCCATCCATAGCACAAAAACTAGAGGTCTTTGAACGTAAAATCATCAGACACTGCATTGGGGCTCATTACAGGACGAAGAACAAAAGATTCTCAAACAATTACATCTATAGGAAAGCCGGTATTATCCCACTCATCAGATATATGTTAAATCTCTCACATAAAATAGTAGAGAAATTGCAGAACCACGACAACCCACTCATGAGAGAAGTACACGATAGAGATATTTTCTCAAAGATTGACGACTATTATCCCTCACCCGTAGCATTGACAAACGATACAGCCAAAACATGGCTTGAAGACACTAACGAATCAGACAGACTACCTAAATTTTACAAGTCACACTTCCTAGGAAAGCAAAACAGTTAAAAAAGAAAGGCTCCTCCTGTAACTGCCTTAAGCTACAGTACTAGGTTAAGGTAATTAAGGAACTTAATTAAGACTACTAGAGACAACAGATCTTATCCGAGATAACTATATATTAATAATGATAGTATAATAACTTAATGTCATAAACTGTGATATAGCTCTATTACATCTAAACACGACAAGATTATATATAAAGAAAGAAAAAAGAAAGCGAAATATTATTAAGAAGAATTCTGTAATTTAGTTATAATTAATAGGAGGACTTTCTAAGAAATATCAAATATTTTCAATGTCAAGTCAACAAATCTGACGAGCATAATTAATTATATTCTAATTCCTAACCAAAAAATGCTTTGTTCCTTAGCTCAATAAGGTTATACATAAGTGTTAGCACAGGTAAACAGTATAAAGGACTGTAATATAAACATGTAATTTTTCTATATGCACAAAGATTTATACTAAAAATGTCTAATTAGACAAACGATTTTTGTAAGATAAATATAATCATCAGGGCGAATATTTAGAACCATAAGTAACATTAAATATTATCATTATCTTGCAGAAGTATCAAACGAACTGTATTAACTGTACTTTAACTTTCCATCCACAGTGTATGTTATTGTACCTTCAGCTTAAAAAGAAAATGCACTAGTGTAAGTCCAGGTAAAACATGTAAACCAAACAAATTTCAAGTCATTGTATTAACTAAAGTAAATAGCAATACTAGACCAATGAGTCACAGAATGAGCTAAGCACACCGGTCGCAAGTGTGTACAATTGTAAATGTATTCAGCTTTGTGTAATCTCTACCACTTAAAAGTTTTCCATAAGCTCGTATGTATGAAACCATGTACTGATAGGTTTATTGAGCCAAACGTTTTAGCTCATCGTAATTGTATTTGTAAATAATGCTTGTAGTAAGAAAAATTGTACATTCTTTTATGTAGTCGAATAAAGATATCTTGAATCTTGAATCTTGGGAAACACCCGACGAGTCATCAGGCCGGATGCAGGTAAAAGTTCCCAAGCAAGATAAAGCATTGCTGGAAGAATTTCATAATGGTGCTTCAGGAGGACATCTTGGCTTCAATAAGACTTTACGAGAAAGATTTTACTGGTTGTATATGGTGTCGCAAATGTGAAGTTTGTGCCCGTAGTAAAGGTCCGCATATAAAAACAAGTAGAGCTATGCATCAATACAACGTTGGAGCACCTTTCCAGAGAATTCCGATTGACGCTGCCAGACCATTTCCTCACTCAGATCGAGGCAACCGTTATATTCTAGTGGTAATGGATTATTTCAATAAATGGCCAGAAGTATATGCGCCCCAAAATCAAGAAACAAAGACAATGGTGGAAGAGTTAGTAACAAACTGGATCTGCAGTTTTCTTGAGTTAAATTTAGGCCAAGGACGAAACCTTGAATCTCAATCTGATGGAATGGTTGAACGATTTAATAGAACAGTGAGCGAAGATCTCAGGAAAGTAGTAGATGAACATCAGCGAGAAATTGGGATAGCTACATTGCCATATTTAGCTTATCGAACAGGCATCCATAACCCAAGTTGGAACACCTCAAAAAGATAATGAATCCACTGAAGATTACATAATCAGACTTTGGAAGAGTCTCGCAGAAATCCATCAACTGGCAAGAAAGAACCTGAAGACATCCAGCGAAAGCACGATACGACATTAGATCTAATTCTAGCGGATTCAAGGAAGGTTACCTCTTTCCGCCACTGTTTCGAAATCAATGCTAATTTAATTAAACCTTGACAATGTGTTTTTTTATTTTTTTTTATATATGATGTTGCCAAAGATCAGGGGATGCCCTATGATGCTAAAGCACAGCCTTAGGAGGAAAGGAATTAAGGTTGAGGGAAATGGGTTATGTTGACCACAATATTTTCTTTACCCAAAATATGCCAGATATCTTTTAAAAGCTGACCAATGAAATGAAGGTGTCGCACTTGTCTTGGCGAAGTCTTTTTAGGATTTTGATTAAATGCGAAAGTTAAAGGTTTGTGATCGCTGAATATAATAAAATGTGTTACTTCTAACAAAAATCGAAAATGTTTGATTACATAATAAATTACCAAAAGTTCACGGTCGTACGTGCTATACCTTTTCCGAGCTAACGACCATTTTGAAGAGAAAAACCCTAATGGTTGCCACATGTTATTGTATTTTTGCTGAACAACTGCACCAATACTATAATCCTAAGCGTCTACTACTAATGGCAATGGTTGAAACGCCAATAGTGTAGATTCACATAATTGTTTTTTTTTGTCGCATTGAAAGCTTTTGTTGCTCCTAATGTCCAACCTATTTTTCAAAAATGTTTTCAATGTGTAATGGCGGCATTTAAAAAAAATTTACGGTAGAAATTTGCCAAGAAATGTCTCAATTCCTTTACCGTCTCTGGAAGTTTCGTGGAATTAATTGATTCAACCCGTTCGGTTAACGGCCTGATACAGTTAATTGAAACTGAATGTTCCAAAAATTTAACCTCCTTTGCCATGAAATTACTTTTTTCTAAATTTATGGGAAGTCCATATTCATCGAATTTCGATAAAAAATGTTCAAGATTATCGAAATGTTCAGTATCTGATTTTGAAGCTAATAGTATAACATCAAGGTAAACAAAACACAAAGGTAAATCTCGAAAAACCGAATGAATGTCTCCATTAGCCGTTAGCCGACAAATTCCTTGTTCTAGCAAAAATTTGGATTCCTTTTATGCTGATGCCAGTTTTATCCAGTACGACGCCGCACCATAGCCAAAATTGGATGCCCTTCTATTGGAATGTAGTGCACAGGATTAATGTACTTCGGATTAATGTGCGTATTTTCTGATTGATAGCTGGATCGGTATAATTTGCCAAAGAAGTGAAAGGATCTATCAGCACCTTATTTTTCAGGTCGAATAGCAAACCAAATTTTCGCAGAAAATCTGCACCAATGATTGGTTTTGTAACATCCGCAATGATACATTCCCATTGAAAGTTTCGTGGTAAATCCAAATCTAGAGTAAGCAATGTTTTGCCGTATATGCTGATAGCCGACGAGTTAGCTGCCAAAAGTCTAAGGCTGTTAAAGTGTTTACTTTTTGAATGGAAATTTGGAATCACAGAAATGTCTGAACCTGTGTCTATTAAGATATGTTTGTTGGTAGATCTGTCGAAAACGTGTTGGCGACTTTTGGTAAGGTCAGATACCCCCGTCGCTAAAGAAAATTGACCTTTTATAGTATGTTGACTCAAACTTGCATGGTTGTGTGCATTTATTGGCTTTTAAGCCTTCTAGAATGACTTGGTGATTTAAATCTTGAATTAAAAGATGATCGAGAGAATCTTTGAAATTCTTCGGTGAGTTCACTGACTTGATTTTGTAGTGCTGTTATGGCAGAAACACTTATGCTTGGTTCGGTTAATACTGAATACACCTCAGTTCACCCAGTCACCTCCAAAATGTTGTCAGCCATAATCGAAAACTCGCCTAATGCATCTCGACTACTCCTCAGAACGACTTGTCGGTAACATACATTTATGGCAATTGCTGAAGCCATAAAGATTTTAATACTTTGTCCGATAACAAACTTAGCGTCTTCATTTCTCGCAATAGTTGCGATAGTTTTGCGCTACCTAGTAGGTATTACGACACTTGAGCGTGGGAACTTTTTTGTGACCGTGGGAAAAAGTTTGACCTTGAGATGCCCTTTGTTGCTTTGAAGTTGCCGACAGGTTTCATCCTTGTTATCTCATCAGGTGTCATCCCGTTATCTGTTATCACGTGACTAGGCACACGTGATGTTTGCGCTGTTTCGATGACGTCATCGATGTGTTTGGGTTCAGGATGGAACTTATTGTCGACTATCAGTATAGCGCTCACCGACCGCATTGATTTTTGGGAGTAATGATTACGTCATTGCTATGGATGTAAAATTGTGAGAGGTTGGATCGAGTGCTGATTGAGCGTGTGGAAATAATTAATAATTAGGATTTATTAGTAATTTTCGATTATCGATTTAATAGAATATTTATAGATAGTTGAGTGTTATTAATAAATAACCGCATGCGCACACATACGCACGTACATGTTAAATACGATTAGTAATACAGGGGTATTTAAATTTTGACTACCAGGCGATCATGAATTTAAGTACAAGAAAGCAATTTTCTCGCAACCCCAAAGCTTTTGTTATGGTCAAGACGATGTGATCGCACATGTAGCTTATCATTAGACGGCGGCATAATATTCTTACTATGACCAAAGCATGGCTCGCTAGAGTGAACAGCGTTATCAGTAAATTTTGCCCCGAGAAACTTATGAGTAACATAAAATGCTGTTGGTTTATATGCTTTAAACATGTCCTGGTTACGAAACATTTTACACAGCTGATTGTGTTGCATGTGTTTATGATTGCCTGGTATTAACCGTCGAATAAAATGAGCTTATAGTGTGTTATGAATATGCGAAAAAAACCCTCCATGTGCTGAGTTTAATGAATTTGCGGTTTTGGTTCAATTGCTGATAAGAGCTGGAATTCGGCTTAGCTGTCTGGATGATAAAGCGGGCCGTCAAATTTCTTTTGATTTTTACTATTTTGTTTAGGTTATAGTGAAGTAAGGTAGGTATCATTAAAGATGCCGGAACTTAGATCCCTCGAACAAATTGCATGGATATTTGCGTTTATAACCATCTCTAGAGGACTTCTGCAATTAGCCGAAAAAAGCGATTTGTTAAAAATTCGCTGATTAATAACTGTCTCGCTCGATTTCTTGTAGCATAACAATTCGCTGATAAGGCATAGTAAAGCGTCTGGACTCGATTTCGTCAGCGTAAAAATTTGCCGATAAGAGTTGAATGCCCCAGACTCGTAAATGTTTTGGGTAGCGATAAAAAAACGATTTGCTGAAACAACTACAGCCTTGAACTTTAAAAGATTATCATGCAATTTCTTTTCCAGATCTAAATATAGACATTAATTCGGGAGTTATATCATATCATAATTTCGTGTAGCAACCTTGAACTTTAGATAGGAAGAAGAAAGAAATTAACATGATCATTATGAGTCGTTATCAGAATAGAATTTCACATTTGTATACAGACAAGGCAAGAGCGGCTCTTACCTGAAGATGTGGTCAAAAGCTTTGGCACTGTATTTCGACTATGAGTAAATTCGTGCTTGTCAGCTCTTATCAGGGGAACTTGTATTTATCACAATGAATGCCATCAATTTGCGTTCTTAAGTAGATTCAAATGTTCAACAGGTGCCTACTATTGTCAGGCCTTATTCTAATATCGCGAATGTACATGTAATTTACTAAGTCCACAAACACATACATACATAATCTTCATATAGCTGTACTATTCTGCAGTGAGCGAAGAGGAGCTACCTGTAAGCCTGAGTGTTATCGACATGATGGTTTTAAAATTAAATGATTCAACGTTAAGGTAATACATTTATTTATACATTTAAACGACAAGGCCCCTAACATAGGTGATTGCAGTTTTACAAATTTCAAAATCAAGGTTACTATAAATGATAAGTCGCAGTTGTAAATCGCATTGTGGCCCAAATATCTGACGACTTCCGTCGGCGGCTGGAGTGTAGCAAAGCTGCCGAAATATTCAGTCTTATCACTTTTTTTGCGTTACGCTACCCAATGAGTACCTTGACTCAGAAATTGTCCAAGCTGATAATTTAACTATAAGCGGATTTAGTGATGGTAGTAAAAGGCTAAATAGATAAAAATTCAAGGATATTTGTAGGTGCCTGCACTTTTAAGATGTTTTCTTTTTGCTACAAAAAGGGTAGTTTAATTTAATAGCATGCGCAAGATACATTTTCCCATACAAACGAAATTTATACTTCAAGACTAACAATTTCAATAAAACTCAAATACTTTCAATATAAAATATATTTGTATATCATTATTATTTTAATACATTATCTTTGATAATCCAAAAAAAATAATATTTATAGAAAGATGTTTTCATTAAATTTCGAAATAAATTATTGAAGAAATTTTTCCATCATCAGTTTGTAAATTTGCTGGAGTCCGTCCTTCTTTTAGTATGGACGTCATAGCTTGAGTAAAAGTTTTATAAAGTTTTTTCCTGGCTGATTTATGAAGTTAATTATCTACTTGTATTTTTATTCATTTTGTAATTGTCAGAGATTCTACATTTCTTCAAGATTCAGAACTACATATATATTTCATTAACTTTTCCCGCACATCACAAATTGTAGAGCCGCAATTGATTCAATTCTAAGTAGGTCAGTTTAATAGCATTCCCAAGAGCGCCACCAGGACGACCAAGAACCTCTTACCTAAAGAATCGTCCAAACTTGCCAACACTCATTGGAAGATTAGCGAGGTTAAAGGTTATGTTGGAATATTTATACTATAATGTCAGCTTCCCTTAGTTTCTCAATGATTGACATGATTTCATTATTATGGCTGTTATTTCCAGCCTGTTTTGATGCATTTAAAAGGCGAAGTCGATCCACAAGCTCATTAGGATCATCCCAGCAAGTATAGTCAATATTAGTCTTTGGTATTTGCATTAAGCCTTGACCTTCTGAGAAGGTGATCTTCTTAATGATTGTTTTATACTTTTTGCTTCTGTTTCCCTTTATTTGTCCATCATCCTTATAATTGCGTTTATGAAGGTTAGTATCATTCATAATGGTTTTGTAGTTATTCATATCATCTGATGTGTATAGTTTTTTAGGGGTTCTTATGAAAAGCAATTCGAGAAGACCTGGAGTAATGTTATATATTTTCTCTTTAACAATGATATTGTCTCCATCAACTTGAAGAATCGCGTTGCCAATTTTCCATTTGTCACCATCAAAGTAAACCCCAAAGGATTTATCAATCTTTTTGCTCTTGTTTTCATATAATTTCATGTATTTCGCAATTGAACGGTTATTGGGTAAATCATCGATAGAAAGTGTCCTTGTTAGAGTAGATGAATGTGTAGGTGTAGCGAATTCTTCATCATCATCTTCACTATTATTAGAGCTATCGGAAATTCCAGAATAATCTATAGGTTTACTTGAAGTACTAGCTGACTCTGCTTTTAAGTATTTATGTTTAGGTTGAGGTGTTAAAATTTCACTGTTCTTATATTTATCAATCCCAGAATCCATTTTCAAGAGGTTACGTTTATATGACTTCATTGAATCATCGCTCTTTGGCTCATCTTTTATTTGTGCTGCAAGTGTCTCAAGAGGCTTAGTGATGGGCTTAAAAGTTTGCTCTAGCTGAGTCTCTGTTTCCATTCTTCCCATCTTAAGAGCTTCAAACTTTTTTCTGATGGCATTTCGCGCCCTCACTATTTGCCTAGTTAGCTTCTCATCCATATTAATCTTAGTTGAATCAAATCTGAAAGAACAAGCCGTCTAAATAAACATCTGGGGGAACAGCTAGCAGTTTAAAAAAACAGCTAGGGGACAGCTAGCTGTTTACAAAAACAGCTGGGTTAACAGCTTATGGTATAAGGTAATCAGCTGGCGAAACAGCTAGCTGTTTACAAACACAGCTGGCGAAACAGCTAGCTGTTTACAAACACAGCTGGCGAAACAGCTAGCTGTTTACAAACACAGCTGGCGAAACAGCTAGCTGTTTACAAACACAGCTGCGAAACAGCTAGCTGTTTACAAAAACAGCTACGCTACTTACGAAAACAGTTAGCAGTTTACAAAAGCAACAATTACCTATAAGAAATATCCTCTGAACCGCTTCCACCAAACTGTTGGTATTAACTCACCAATCACTGTCCATCCCTTTTCTTTTATAGTGTCAGGAAGGCATCAAGGACGTCATAGCTTGAGTAACTTCACCACGTTCTTCCTTTTAATAGGAACTACCCATGCATATTTAGAAAACGCATCTATACAGTAAATAAAAAATTATGTCCGTTGTTGCTTGTAGTAAAAGCACCCCTCTCAACAAGCCATCTTATAAAGTTTTTTCCTGGCTGATTTATGGAGTTAATTATCTACTTGTATTTTTATTCATTTTGTAATTGTCAGAGATTCTACATTATTCAACGCTCGTAAAGTGTCTTTCATTTCTTCAAGATTTAGAATTACATATATATTTCATTAACTTTTCCTGCACATCAAAAATTGTAGAGCCGCAATTGATTCATTTCTAAGTAGGTCAGTTTAATAGCATTCCCAACAGCTCCACCAGGACGACCAAGAACCTCTTACCTAAAGAATCGTCCAAACTTGTCGACACTCATTGTAAGATTAGCGAGGTTTCTGATCGACAGACCCTAATCCACTTATTGTGTTCTTTAGTTAGAGCAATTCTAGAGTATGCATCTCAGGTTTGGTCTCCCTGCTATGCTGTTCATTCTAGACGCATTGAGTCGGTGCAGCGGAACTTTGTTAGGTTCGCACTATGGGACCTCCCGTGGAATAATCCATTAAGGCTTCCTCCTTATGAGGATCGCCTCCGATAACTTAATATACACTCGCTGGAGGAACGACGTAGAATTGCTGATCTAGTATTTATTCACCAGCTTTTGAACTCGAATATACATTCAGGCATTCTCGCAAGTTTGGTTACTTATAGGCGTACCCCCGTATAGCTTAAGGAGATTGCCTTTACTACATGTTATCCACTCTCGATCTAACTATGGTATGCATGAGCCTATTAACCGCATGTATAGGGCCGTGAATATGTGTCCTATTTTTGACCTGTCTCTTACTAGGGATGTGCTTAAACGTTCTCTGTTGTCTCTGCACCCCTGATTGTAGTGTTTGGAAGTGTTTTGGATTTTTAATAATATTTTATTTCATGGGTTATGGGAGCCTCATTCGCCTCAATATATGTTATATTCTGGTGAATAGGTCAATTGATTCCAGGCTTCAGCCTGTGAAGTGCGCCTTCTGAGTTAGAGGGGTTAATTCTATATGTTAAAGGTTATGCTGGAATATTTATACTATAATGTCAGCTTCCCTTAGTTTCTCAATTATTGACATGATTTCATTATTATGACTGTTATTTCCAGCCTGTTTTGATGCAGTTAAAAGGCGAAGTCGATCCACAAGCTCCTTAGGATCATCCCAGTAGGAAAAGTTAATATTAGTCTTTGGTATTTGCATTAAGCCTTGACCTTCTGAGAAGGTGATCTTCTTAATGATTGTTTTATACTTTTTGCTTCTGTTTCCCTTTATTTGTCCATCATCCTTATAATTGCGTTTATGAAGGTTAGTATCATTCATAATGGTTTTGTAGTTATTCATATCATCTGATGTGTATAGTTTTTAGGGGTTTTTATGAAAAGCAATTCGAGAAGACCTGGAGTAATGTTATATATTTTCTCTTTAACAATGATATTGTCTCCATCAACTTGAAGAATCGCGTTGCCAATTTTTCCTTTTGTTACCATCAAAGTAAACCCCAAAGGATTTATCAATCTTTTTGCTCTTGTTTTCATATAATTTCATGTATTTCGAAATTGAACGGTTATTGAGTAAATCATCGATAGAAAGTGTCCCTGTTAGAGTAGATGAATGTGTAGGTGTAGCGAATTCTTCATCATCTTCTTCACTATTAGAGCTATCGGAAATTCCAGAATAATCTCTAGGTTTACTCGAAGTATTAGCTGACTCTGCTTTTAAGTATTTATGTTTAGATTGAGGTGTTAAAATTTCACTGTTATTATATTTATCAATCCCAGAATCCATTTTCAAGAGTTTACGTTTATATGAGTTCATTGAATGGGCTTAAAAGTTTGCTCTAGCTGAGTCTCTGTTTCCATTCTTCCCATCTTAAGAGCTTCAAACTTTTTTCTGATGGCATTTCGCCCCCTCACTATTTGCCTAGTTAGCTTCTCATCCATATTAATCTTAGTTGAATCAAATCTGAAAGAACAAGCCGTTTAAATAAACATCTGGGGGAACAGCTAGCAGTTTAAAAAAACAGCTAGGGGTTTACAAAAACAGCTGGGTTAACAGCTTATGGTATAAGGTAATCAGCTGGCGAAACAGCTAGCTGTTTACAAACACAGCTGGCGAAACAGCTAGCTGTTTACAAACACAGCTGGCGAAACAGCTAGCTGTTTACAAACACAGCTGGCGAAACAGCTAGCTGTTTACAAACACAGCTGGCGAAACAGCTAGCTGTTTACAAAAACAGTTGGCAAAATAGCTAGCTGTTTACAAAAACAGCTAAGTTACTTGAAAACAGTTAGCAGTTTACAAAAGCAACAATTACCTATAAGAAGTATCCTCTGAACCGCTTCCACCAAACTGTTGGTATTAACTCACTTATTACTGTTCATCCCTTTTCTTTTATAGTGGCATGAAGACATCAAGTCCCTTTCGGTAGCGCTGCCTTAATCAATCACCAAAAATCCATATTTAACCTTCCAACATTCTGCACACGCATTGGGAAATTTTTCAAACGCCATATTTGTACCCACATGATCAATTAATAAATATTGCTTGAACAATATGATGAAATTAGCATTATCTCGTGTTAAATGGTTAGGTATATATGTATAAGTTTAACAAAGATAAAAGCTGTCTATATCCTCATGCCGGCTCATACAGAAATAGGAACGTATGTTGCATCGTAAAAGATAAACTCTAAATTGGATTTTGCCTCATAAGGTGGCTTTTAAAACCCATCACCAAGCCACTTGAGACGCTTGTTACGCAAATAAAGGCTGAACCAGAGAACGATTACCCAATGATCTCATATAACCGTAAATTCTTGAAAATGGATCCTGGGGTTGATAAATATAATAGCAGCGAAATTTTAACACCTCAACCTAAACATAAATACTTAAAAGCAGAGTCAGCTAATACTTCAAGTAAACCTAGAGATTATTCTGGAATATCCGATAGCTCTAATAATAGTGAAGATGATAATGAAGAATTCGCATTAACATGGACACGTTCCCTTCAATTTCGAAATACGAAAACTGGAGCTTAAGATTGATAAATCCTTTGGGGTTTACTGTTATGGTAACAAATAAGAAACTGGTAACGCCGTTTTTCAAATTGATGGAGACATAACATTATATTTTCTCGAATTGCTTTTCATTAAAATCTTCTCCTCCATTAAAAACTATACTCATTAGATGATATGAACAGTTGCAGAATCGTTATGAATGATACCAATGCTTATAAACTCGATTATAAGGGATTAATTTTTGTTCGGAAATTCACACTTAATATCTATAAGTGACCGATGTAAACATAAAACTTGCCTATGGTAATGAATCCATTCTACGCATAAATCCTATGGTAAAAAATTACATAAAAAGTGCTAGGTATATTCAATATGCCAGGGTAATGATGTACTTGCTAGTTTCACCTAGTAAACACGGAATTAATTCATAATAGGACCCCTAATTAATGTCTATATTTAAAAAGAAATTGCATGATAATCTTTTAAAGTTCAAGGTTACTAAAGCAAGTAGTTTTTCTTATCATCCCAAAACATTTACGAGACTGGGGC
Organism: Leptarthrus brevirostris; assembly: GCA_964036015.1. NCBI lineage: Eukaryota > Metazoa > Arthropoda > Insecta > Diptera > Asilidae > Leptarthrus > Leptarthrus brevirostris. Next base: position 11,282,758 of record OZ038376.1, on the reverse strand, counting down.
ATTCAACTCTTATCAGTAAATTTTTACGATGACGAGTAGGGTCCAGACGTTTACTACTTATCAGCGAATTTTTTTATGCTAAAGGGAATAGAGCCAGATATTTATTAATTATAATGCTATTTTTAAATCGCTTTTTTCGATTAGTTACAGAAGTGTAAGCTCTTATTTTCAGCAGGCACCTTCTCATCTTAGAAAATTAGACTTGGGGCTATATGTAGATACGTCGAAATATTAAAAGAATAAAAATATATATATTGAAGTGGTATGTATCTTTCTTTATTTATATTGTCTTATGTACATAACTGGCATGAATAATAAATAACAATCTCATCTACATATTATACAAAATAATGTGACATTAAAAAGTAATATTAATAAAGCATTTTTTTCATTAAATGGTAAAAATTATTCTTTTCGCAGTCTCTTGTATCCATATGGAACAGAGCTGTAATCTTTGAGTAATCTGCGTTTCTCCGACTTCGGTTTGTACCTTTTTATTTCAGGAACTGTGACAATATTATGATCTTGAGTGCGCCGAATATTTTGTGTAAGTATGGAAATGTCCTCACATTCATGGGGGTTGAGTATCATGTTTTTGATAGTATCAAAATTTACTTTCTGCGATGTAGTATAGTTCAGGCAAATACCTTTTACTTTACACTTAATTTCTCTAACACCATCTGCCGCTCTGAACACTTCATACGCGTAGTTCTTGGGTCCGCCACTGACAAACCGTGTTATATAGCTACCAGAACCATAGCATTCTAGCTCGTCCGTCATATCGCCAATAAATTCTCCCACAGGTGGATCGTATTTACCCTCCTTGCTCACATAAATAACAGAGTCAGTATCATAATATAAGACTTGATTACCTAGATGTTTCAAATAGCCGTATAATTTAAGACGTGCTTCTGTTGTTGTATACGCAGCGATACAAACATTTACGGTTGATAAACTATCTGCAGCTTCCTTTTTATACTCCCAGTTCACAACTATAGTTTCTTCATTAACGGGTAGAAGATGATTTACCTCAATAGCTGGGTTAGTCAATAGCGCGTATAATTCTGATGGTTTATTGATGATGCCTGTTTTCGCTTGATTTTCGCGTTGTCCAAACTTTCCCCAAAAGGAATTTAGCATAAGCTTTGACAGCGATCTTAAGCCGGGGTTTTTAACAATGTCTGCAAACTCTAACCTGACATCTTCGTTGTTGAAAAAATCTTCAATGTATTGTTCCTTTTCTGGCAGTGTGGTACATTTAGAAGGCCAACCAGTTGCTTGTTGCTTCATTTTAATAAACTTATTCATCAACCCATGTGCCTGCTAAAGCTCTTTCTTCATCAGTGTGGGTGCATAATTCTTCTTGATTTTTATGTTCACTACATGCACGACATAGTGAAAACATTAATTTACTGTTCTGTTTCAAAGGTAGAATGGGGTGAAGTAGTTCCTCCGGTGGTAGAATTTTACACTTTATGAGTCCGTTAGTTTTGCTCAAATCCAATTTAGAACAGTTTTCATCCCCGAGATGAATTTTTGGGTGTTTGATGGGAAACTTTCCATATTTGCAAACCCATGGGTACAATGAACACACATCTATATACTTAATTTTTTCGCCTGGTTTGCATTCATAATATTGGACTGTGTTTCCTGTACGACCCCCATAGAAAGCATCACGAGGGTCAAGCGGTGTAATATTTACTAATGGGTGGTTTTTCACATATTCCATATCTTTGGTTTGCACCAATTGCCTGTCAAACTCGCATGCCCATTTTTCAATTACTTCATAACCTAAAGATCTGAGGCGTTCAGTTTTTGCAGCTGTTCTTTCATAGCGCTGGTTTAATGTATCGCATGGATCGTCATGTAGAGGGGTGTCACGATTGTGTTGTAAACATACTGGATGGCCGTGGTAGCATCCATGAAATTCAAAGATCTGATTAGCACTCGCGTAATAACCATCTACTTTAACCCCAGCAACCACTGTTTCTCGCCCCTTGGCTGCATGTTGTATGTTAATTTTTCTCTGGTCTTCTTCCCATATAAGCCACTGAATTGCTTCTTTTGATTGGTTATCTGCGAACCGATATCCGTTTCTGGGGATGATTCCAATAGTATTTGGTTTGAGGAAATTGCGCCGGTACACCAAACTGCATGCAGATGCTATCGTTGTTGCCTCAAGAAAAGGATCTACATTACATTTATCCACCAATAACTTTCTAAATTTTAGACAAGCCTCGGTTAAAATCTGCACATCATTGATACAGTAATCCACAATATCACGCTGCATATTAAACTCATGATTTTTATGTTCCATATGCCATGTTAGAAAGTCCTCCCGTTCTTCGGCTTTCATAGTGTCGGGGCTGTAATATTCGATATGTGGTAAACACCCAATATAATTTTCATTTTCGGCTGTGTTGAAAAGGTGCGGAAAATACCCTTTTTTATACACTGACGACAAATCGAAAGCTTTTGGTAGTTTTGAAAGGGCCATTGGGAAATAGTTTAAAGAATCAATAAATTTTACGTTATCTAGTTGTAACATAATAATTTTTGTCCCGCGCATTATTAATTCCGGTTTTAAACTTGTATGTTGCAGTAAATAATTTAATATAAATTGGTGATCGAATGCCTGACCATTATGTACGATTACTATTACATTTTTAAATTGCTTTCGAGCTTTTAATATATGTTCCAGAAAGGCTGTAATTACATCATTCCTTTTAACTACAAGTCGAAATTTGCATTTTTGGCAAAAGGACAGGCTATTATCATTTAAGATTTGATGACACCTTTGTTGGAAAACACATAAATTGGGCTCATGCTGTTTAATTTGCCCTATAAATTCACCCTTCACAAGCTTCTCTCCGATTACTTTTTCTTGCCGTGTTTCCAAATCGTAAAATATATACAAAACATCATCAAGTTTTGGCGTCTTCTTATTAATTTGAATGAAACATAGGTGGTCCTATGGTACATGTTTATCACATGTCTTGCAAAAGTATTCTCCGCATATATGGTTTTTGTTGGCTCTGTACGTTTTCAAGCAATCCGCACACCTTTTAACTTCTTCGCAAACTCTCTTCTTATTTAAAGATCCGGGCGCTCTATGGTTGTTGAAGCATTGTTGACCTCGAAAACTTCGGTTGCAGTCTTTACATTCGATATCATGTACATTTTTCGAACAGGCAGGTGATTGCTGACAACAGGGGCATGTTCCTCCGCATCTATGCTCGTTTTTATGGTCGTATGGTACATGGCAATTTTCACAATAATAACCGCAACAGAAGGCTGCTGTTAGAGATGTAATTACGGTATAATGTCCCTCATGGTATAATAGATTTAAGCGTTTTTCCGCATTTTGCCCCTCAAAAATAATACTTCTTCCTTTATCGCCATACTGGTAAACAGCAATTTTATATTCTTTTAAATGATCTTGAAATTGTTGAAGCTCGAGAATTCCAGAGCCTTCAGGCGATATTCTAACATTTGCAGCATTAATTAATTCTGTAGTTCTTATTGTTTGAATTTTAGCTCTATTTTTTCGAATTTTATCATAATCGATGTGTTTGTCAGCATGGGCTATTGCAACAACTAGAGCGCGGGGTAAGCATAAATTATCTTTATTTTCTATCGACACAATACCCCGACGTACTGCGCACTCTTCATTGAAAGAATTATATTTTCTGCCTCGACCTTTGCCTTGTGGCAACCTGACGGAAGTAACAGCCAGGCAAAATGTGTCGGTGTTTAAACCTTCTGAATTACTCTGGAAAATTCGGGAAATCATCTCCCAGATGTCTTCGGCTTTAACCGTAGATGCTGCTCTATAACTCATCCATCCCGGGCCTCTTTCCTTAAAACTTTCACCACAAAACGTAATGCCGACCTGATCGTCCGGCTGGAGTTCTCTCATGGCATAATGGACAACATCTTCAATAGAGCTCTTAATCCATGACGAGGGCTCCGCATTTGGTGGTGGGGCCCTAATTTTAAATTCCACCTTACGCCCCCGCACATTAAAACGTTTGATATAGGCTGTGTAATCTTTTCCAATAACAAATTTTGACATTTTCACGATTAAAAATTATTATTACGACTTATCACTTTGAGAGATGACTTAAGAATGGCTAACCATTTTAAGCGCAATTCAATATACCTGATGCTGATAGCCAAAAAAAATAAAAATGGAACAGATTTTTACCGAAGATTCATTGCAGCGAAACATCGGCAAAGCGTTGTTGAGGTAATAATCTTTAATAATAGACAATTAATAATATTCTACATATTGATTATTAGTTATCAATATAAAAACACGCTATTAGCGCATTTTATTCGACGGCTAATACCACGCAATCATAAGCACATGAAACACAATCAGCTGTGCAAAATGTTTCGTAACCTAAACCATATAAACCAACAGCATTTTATGTTACTCATAAGTTTTTCGGGGCAAAATTTACTGATAACGCTGTTCACTCTAGCGAGCCATGCTTTGGTCATAGTAAGAATATTATGCCGCCGTCTAATGATAAGCTACATGTGCGATCACATCGTCTTGACCATAACAAAAGCTTTGGGGTTGCGAGAAAATTGCTTTCTTGTACTTAAATTCATGATCGCCTGGTAGTCAAAATTTAAATACCCCTGTATTACTAATCGTATTTAACATGTACGTGCGTATGTGTGCGCATGCGGTTATTTATTAATAACACTCAACTATCTATAAATATTCTATTAAATCGATAATCGAAAATTACTAATAAATCCTAATTATTAATTATTTCCACACGCTCAATCAGCACTCGATCCAACCTCTCACAATTTTACATCCATAGCAATGACGTAATCATTACTCCCAAAAATCAATGCGGTCGGTGAGCGCTTTACTGATAATCGACAATAAGTTCCATCCTGAACCCAAACACATCGATGACGTCATCGAAACAGCGCAAACATCACGTGTGCCTAGTCACGTGATAACAGATAACGGGATGACACCTGATGAGATAACAAGGATGACACCTGTCGGCAACTTCAAAGCAACAAAGGGCATCTCAAGGTCAAACTTTTTCCCACGGTCACAAAAAAGTTCCCACGCTCAAGTGTCGTAATACCTACTCTACCTAATGTCAATTCGCTTAAGAGTTGCTTCAGCTTGACGTAATCGGAGGTGGAAAGCCGAGAAATTAACGTTTCTTTGAACTTTGAATATTTTTCACTCGTTGGTGGATTGGCTATAATATCACTGATATCCCTAAAACGCTTTCATCTAAAGCACTTAGCAAGTGATTGTACTTTGTGTTTTCCTGTGTAATACCTGCAAGGTCGAATTGTGCCTCGAATTGGAGGAACCACGGTTGCGCCAAAAAGGTATGGCATTTATAGCAACCGCATTAAAAAAACGACGCTGGGGATGGAGACAGTGAAGCAACCAATTGATCAGAAAAGCATGCCTGTGATTTTGGTTCATCTAATAAATCACTGAACTCATTCATGTAGTTGCAAACGTTTTACAATAAGACAAAATACACAAAAATATTTTTAAATCAAGAACCAATTAAATTTTTTAAGAAAAGAAAATGCTGTTTTTTTTAATCCAAAAATTAAAAAAAGTAAGAAACTCGAAAGAAAGCCAAGCGTTTCTTACGCCTCTGTCCCTTTAATTTTGATAATTTTTCAACTAGATGCTGTCAATTGGTTCATTTAGTTGACTTCTCTCTTATTCTATGTCTCTTGAGTATGAGTTTCTTCTTTCTTGATATTCTGTTCATATAATTACCCGTGGGTTAGGTAACTTAACTTATGTTGTTAAATGGTGACAGCTAGTGAGTGCCTTATCGCTGGTGGGGGACAACTCTGGTAGCTGTAACGGGTGGTAATAATAGGGGTTTCGTGTTTTGATAGAAGTGTACCTTACCACTGATGGGGTGTAACTTCATTAAAATCGCAAAAACAGTGGGGCGGTTCTATTTACAGGCAATGGTTTCTTGATGAGAGATAGGTCTTCGTGTTGCAGCCTATCACATTCGGGTCACCAATGTGGTTTTATGACTCTAATGTCATCCACCACTAGCACTACGTCTCGTTTCCGACGAGGACTTGACAACGAAAAAGTTACGCGTATATGAAAATAAGAAAATTATATTTTTAAAATATTCGAAACATTCGCCAAATTATTTTATTTAAAGTTTTATTATTTTTGTCGAAAAAGCTTTCAACAATTTTAGACATAGACTGAGTTAAGAATTAACTGATTCGCGGAACAAGTCAACTCGATATTTATACATATTTTGAAATAAACAAAATTGTTCTGGCCTACTTAATAACGTTTGCAAAAAGTAACCACAACTCACGAACGTAACCCAAAATCACTAAACCCTATAAATGTTAATAAAAATAAAGGAGTTTAGTTTGTCTTTATCAGAAACGCTGATCGTGTTGAGAAATGTTGTCATATATATTTCTTATGTCCTCGAGTTTTAAAAAGTTTATTTTGAATTTAAATATGTTTGTAAATAAGTTTGGGAATGATTAATACTGCCACCACAGTACTAGCAGGTTTACTAAGGAAATAATTTTTCTCCTTACTAATACGGGGTTTCGCGAAGGGTCCTGAAAAATACGATACAATAGCCTATACATGTTGTTTCACAGCGCGTGTGCAAAAATAAAGGATATGGTAGATCTTGGTAGGAAACGAAAAAATGTTATTGGTGGGTGGGTGGGGGGGTCTATTTCCCCCTCTCTCTCCAAAGCTATGGGAGTTTGGAATTTTTCTACGATCAAAAAGATCAGTCTTACATTTTAACGTATATATTCTAAAGTTTAAGCGCTAGAGACGTTATTAATATCTCAGTTGACAGCTAACACAATGGTGATAATGACTGTGTAATTATTTTTACTGCCAATAGTTTTAAAGCAATTGATTTTCAAACATAAATTTTAATGCCCGGTCGGCGATCATTAAAAAAGCCTCTTTTGACAGCTCAAGTGAAGCAATTGCGACCTCAGTGGGCGGTCGATCATCGCTCATGGATATAAATATACAAATATTAAAATATATTAAAATTTATTTCATATTTCCTTCAATTAGTAAAATATTTTATGTATTTAAATTTTTTTTTCAATGTATGATTTCAAAATTAGTTTTTTCATCAGAAAGTGGAACATATCAACCAAAATAAAAGGAAAAAACATTTAATTCCAGAATTGTGTCCTCGTTGGATGAATGCAAAATAAGTGACCGTTCGGCTATGTATGTTATTGTTGCTATTACAGAAGCAACACGTCATAATATTAATGACTTAATAATTAATCGTTCAACGTTACAACGTCAAAGGTAATTAAATAGAATAAAAAAAGCAACAGGAATTAAAAATGCATTTAAGGTTTTACATTTTACCTAGAATACAAATTTCTACTTATATATATATATATATATATATATATATATATATATATATATATATATATATAGTAGAACGCCGATTATCCGACTTAATTGGGACCGGGGTCGATTCGGATAATCGAAAATTCGGATAATCGGACATAGACTGGTAATAAAGAAAACGAACTGTCACACATAGAATAAACTTTATTAAGTTCACGAAACACAGTTCTACAATAACGCTCACTTGAACATCTCGATCACTTGTTTTTATTGAAAAATTACTTGGTTTTAATTTTTTATATTACGCTCAGGACCGATTCGGATAATTGGCGATTGGGTTAATCGGCGTTCGGATAATCGGCGTTCTACTGTATATATATATATATATATATATATATATATATATATATATATATATATATATATATATATATATATATATATATACACTGGTTTAGATTTATTAAGCGCATACCAACAATGTTTTTATTTTAACGTTTCGGTTTTTTTTTGAGCTACGTGTTTAGTGGAGTGTTAGTGCACGCATATTTATAGTTCTGAGCAAATAGTGTTACCTGGAGTTAATTTCTCATCTACCTGTGTGCTGTGAGTACTTTGTGTGGTGGAAATATCTGACGTATCTGGTGTTTTATCTGAGGTATTTAGTGTTCAGTATTTTAAGGGTTAAAGGCTTCCCTTTTTCGCTTTTGGGCCTTTAAAAAAAACTCTGCCGACTGGCGCTTCCGAGGTGGGGCCAGGTTACGTCAATCTCGGGTCTCCCTTGGAATCTCTTCTTGGGGGACAATATTCCGTTGAATTTTTTCCTTTTATTCTTTTTCTCCGGATGGGGTGTAAAGGTTGAAATTTTTACAAAAACGACTGTGTCGGTTAGTGTGAAAATTTTAATGTTTTATATTTACACTTAGCTCGTGAAATTTCAAGATAAAAACGAGAGATGAAAAATGGCGGTCAGGGTTTTTATAGCTTTTTGTGTTTTCGAATTTCCGAATTAACTAAATTATAATAGATCGAGTATCTAACTAACCTACTGACATCGTTTGGCGAAAATTTTGTAACTAATATTAACTAACTTACAATTATTTACAAAATGTTTCTAAAATTACATATTTCAAAATTAATCTTTCTGTTTTTAGTGATTGTTTTGTGTAAAGAATTGATGTTCAAGTTTTTGAGGTTATGTATGCTGTATTTATTTGTAATTTTCTTTCTTGTTATTTTATCTAGCTTTTCTTATTTTTTCAGGAGGCTCCAATATTGTGGTGTATTTACAAGGTCCTCTATTTTTCCAGAACCTATAGTTCGTTGACAATTTGACAGCCTTTATGGTTCGGGATACTGATAGGCTGGTGAGACTACGTCATCGAAGGAACACTTCGGTTTTATCAGGTGGCTTGCTTTTGATCTTACTACACTGCTTCTCCCTTAAAAGCTTGTGACTCCAAGCGGGATTTCCTGGGGAATATAACAAGATATGCATATAAGTGTTTTGTATCGTCGGGTATTTGCCTTAGCGAATCACGTAGCGGCAGTGTTCTGTTTCGTAAACACGCGCGTGACGGTTTCAAACGTAGCCAGTCTATTCCGTTCGATCGTTATTTCGCGCTAGTCGGTCGACGTGTACCGTTCACGTTTTTCTTTCGCGACACTTTTTTATCTTGAAAACGACCTCGGTGATGGCGTCGGGAACTGTTTATGGTCTGTCCCAGTTCCGCTATAGTTTTGGGCACCGACCCACGACACGTTGCGGAAAATAGAGCCACACGAGCTGACCGAGTTCGAAATTACGTTTGCGCGATCGGAGGTCATAATAACTCTTCATTTGTCGACTCGCGGATTCAAGTGTGACCCGATTATCTTCGTGAACGTCATTCAGGGTGTTGATAAGCCTCTCAAGGTATTCACTGGTGGGTATAGCCTGAGATGGGGTACTACCCATTATTATTTCGAAAGCTAAGCGTAGCTCCCTTCCAAAAAGAAGTCTAGCCGGGGTCTGCTTTGTACTAGTCTGGATGCTTGCTCGGTATGACATTAGTAGATAAGGCACATACTGGTCCCAAGTATTTTGATGACGATCAAGGAATTTCGCCAAATAGTCCAATATCGTCCTGTTGAACCTTTCTACTAGACCATCTGACTGTTGATGGAGGGCTGTGGTGCGTGTTTTGTCGATTCCGAATTTAGTAAGGGAACACAGCGCTCTCAAAATTCCTGCCCTGGCCCGAGTGCAGTTGCAGTGGGGCTCCGAAACGACTGAATACCATCGAGATCAGGGCATCTGCTACTGTTTCTGCGGTCTGATCTGCAACTGGAATTGCTCCCGGCCACTTTGTAAAGTAGTCAATGCAGACTACTAAATAACGGATGCCACGATCTGTTTTGGGAAGAGGTCCCAAAATATCCACTGTTACCAGTTCAAATGGTGCACGAACATTACAAAGTTGCAGCGGGGCCTTCGCTCTCGGAAGCGGTCCCTTTCGTGACTGACACTGGAGACATCCTGCGCACCAGTCCTTAACATCATTGCTGCAACCGACCCAGTAATATTATTGTATTGTAGCTTGTTGAGTATTTTGTTGACCCCAAAGTGTCTACCAGACGGAGAGTCGCGGACTTGGTTAAGCACTAGTTTCCGTAACGACTTGGGTACCAATATCTGTTTTAGCATCCTATTTCCTTGATCGATTGTTCGTATTATCACATTATTTTGCATGCTTAGCATGGACCATATACCCAAATAGGCTTTTATTTCCGGGCTTAGAGCTTTAATCGAATCTTTTTTCGGTCGGGTCTCGGCTCGTAGCCGGCGTCTTACGCATCTCAACGTTTGGTCTTGCTCTTGGTGTTCGGTTAAATTCCTCTCAGCTGTAACGAGGCGAGCGATTATGTTGTAGTTTTCCTCAAGTCGTTGGCAATAGGGGAAATTAAGAGCTGAACACGGGCGGCGGGACAGAGCATCAGCGTTTTTGTGCTTATTTCCGGAGCGATGTACAATTTCGAAATCGAATGCCTGCATACGTTCGATCCAACGTGCAACTTGGCCCTCTGGGGATCGAAAATGCCACTTTAATGAGGCGTGATCCATGCGGATGGGGAATTTATTTCCTATTAAGTAGGGCTGGAAGTGGGTACATGCCTTAACAATTGCAACTAATTCCTTTCTGGTAACGCAGTAATTTCGCTCAGGTCGGGTGAAAGTCTTGCTATGGTACTCCACCGCTTGCTCAAAACCATCATGAGAGATTATTGCACTCCAGGCATGCTGACTGTCGTCGGTTTCGAGTATGAACGGTAAAAGTTCATCAGGCAGTGCTAAAATAGGTGCGGTCGTTAGCCTTTCTTTGAGATTTTTAAAAGTCTCCTCGCATGCATCTGTGAGTTCTGTAAGAGGTTTTGTGACAACGGAGAAGTTTTTCACAAATCTCCGATAGTATGCACATACACCTAGAAACGATTGAACGTCCCTCTTTCCTTTAGGTGTAGGGCAATATTTAACAGCGGAGATCTTATTAGGGTCTGTCGAAACCCCTGCAGCGCTAATTACGTTCCCAAGAAATTTCACTTCTTTCTGATATTTTCTGGGAGAGATTCTCAAATTAGCGGCTCTCAGGCGTCCAAGTACGAGACGAAAATTCGCTAGCATAGCCGGAAACGTTGGACCGTGAACGATGACGTTGTCCAAATATACCAAACAAGCCTTTGGAGGTATTCCTTGCAAGACTACCTCCATGAGCCGCTGGAAAGTAGCAGGGGCATTAGTTAACCCAAACGGCATCACCGAAAACTCCCACAATCCGTTGCCGGTGGTAAAAGCCGTCTTTTCCTGATCGTCGCCAGCAACTTCCACTTTCCAGTATCCGCATTATAAGTCGAAGGTAGAGAACCACTTCGACCCAGCCAAAGCGTGAAGGGTTAGATCTATGCGTGGCAGTGGGTAATAATCCCTCCTCGTAGCTTCATTTAAGCGTCTGTAGTTTACGCAGAAACGTGTCGAGCCATCTTTTTTACTTAACTAAGACCACTGGGGATACTCAAGGACTGCTGGATGGATGGATAATACCTAGGCCATACATTTCTTCTATTAAACTTTCAGCTTCCATCCGCTTTGCCAGGGAAAGTCGTCTGGGAGATTGCTTGATCCCCTTGTAGTCGCCAACATCGATTCGATGGCGGAGGATACTTGAAGGGGGAATTAAGTAAACGTTCCCTATTTACAATTGGAAATTAATGTGCCTTGGTAGAATTACAACAATAAGCTATGGAAAAGGAATAAAAGAATCCAGAGGCTTCTGTTTTTGAAGACGGGCCAGACGAAGAAGAAGCAAATACTCTAAGCATGACAGATCTTCTCAATGCTTTGTTGTGTGAGATGAAATGTTCCAAGGAAGAACAGAAATCACCATCAGCCGAATTGAAGGCAGCAATGGCTGAATAGAAATCATCAGCAGCAGAGTTGTAATAATCGACGGAAGGGTCCGTAGCCAAATTAAAAGCATCGATGGACGAACAGAAATAATCAACAGTAAAGTTGAAATCATCGATTAAAGGATCCGTAAGCGAATTGAAAGCGGCAATGGAAGAACAGAAATCGTCGACAGCGGAGTTAATAGCATCCGTCGAAGAACAGAAATTGTCGACGGCCGCGTTGAAGTCATCAATAGTAGCGGAACTTAAGGTCTATGTTGAAGAAGTGAAAGTGAAATGGAAATTTCTATGCAAAAACAGTTTGAAGGTGTAGAGCCCACAACAGAGAAGAAACTAGAGGAAATAGAAAGCTCTATGAAGAAAAATCTCGAGTCCCATATGGAAAAGAAAATCGGCGAACTTAAGTCTTATAGAGAAGAAACTGAATGAACAGGTAAGAGATAATGTGGACGCAATTAGGAATATCCTAGAGGATGTCAAGAAGCAGCAAACGACGAGTTTACGGATGTGACTGTAAACAAAAACCTTTATCCTCCAACTTTTGATGGTCAAACTCCCTGGCAGATATACAGACTACAGTTAGAGACAGCAGCGGCAGTAAGTTTTTGGACTGACGAGGAAAAAGCTACAGCTTTGATCATGCACTTAAAGGTGCAGCAGACTTACAGACTATACCGGCAGAGCAAAGGTATAATTATTCATCTCTAGTTAGAGACAGCAGCGGCAGTAAGTTTTTGGACTGACGAGGAAAAAGCTACAGCTTTGATCATGCACTTAAAGGTGCAGCAGACTTACAGACTATACCGGCAGAGCAAAGGTATAATTATTCATCTCTAACACAAGCTTTATAATTGCGGTATTGAAACTAGCACATGCAAGAGGTCTACCATCTACAGGCCTGGAGGGACGTTGAAGCAGTTATGTCTGGATATAGAAAGGCTGACACATTTGGCCTATCCCACGTTTAGCCAAGATTATGTCAACGAGGTCGCCAGAGAAGCTTTTATCGATTCACTTGCAGATCGTGACCTGCAGCAAGCTTTGCGACTGGCCGGAAAGAACACTAACGCTAAGGTTTTGGCTTATGCTCTGGCTTGGGAGGCAGCAAAACAAGCCTCCAGAAGACCTATGTATGAAACAGAAGAAACCGAAATAAAAGATATTTGTTACCGACTCAATACGCAGGTCAACCGCTGCCGTCCTAGATGCTGGATATGCAGCCAGGGAGGTCATCTGCGACGAGATTGCAGGAAGCAAAAGAGATCAACCCTTTCGGGATATGACACAAGGAAGACCAGTTGTGCAAACTGCAATAGAAAGGAAACAAGAAGAATTTCGATTGAAGAGAAGTACCGGAGAAGTACAGTCCAACAGAATGTGCCCGAAACGATGGAGGTGTTTTGAGAGGACATCGATGGCGAAGAACTAACGAAAAGCAGCGAATGAAGTAAGAAATGTTACAAAGTGAAAAGTGACATAGAACTTGCAATTCAAACACCTGATAGCAGACCTCTGAAGGTTTTTCTGCAATATTTTTGGAAAATTGTATTACGTCACTTCTTGAACTCTTACAGCAGGAGTTTTCTATGATGAATGGAAAGCTTTGTGTATAAAGCCCATTTTAAGAGCCGAGAAAAACAGAGACTTTTTCATGAAATACATTCAAATGAATGTTGCCCCTTATTACAAAACGATCTTGATAGCTTTGCTAACTGTTGTGAGCCTTCCTTTGAATAACTTCAAGTGTCCAGTTTTATCTTTTCATCGCTCTTTGACGCCCACTGTCCTCTAAATCAGATGGACGAAATAGTTCACGAATAGTTTACGAAACTTATAGAGTATGTCACATTAATGTCATTTAAATTTTTTGGCTTACTCTATAGACTATAGTGATTTAAAATATGCTTGTGTGGTTTGGAGCCCAGGCTATTGAAATCATAGTAATAGACTGGAAATTGTACAAAAATCGGTTACACGCTTTTTTTGTAGGAAGAGTCAATATTGCAGATATAATTTTTCTGTATATGAATCCCGAAGGTTGCTGTTTGGTTTAATAAAATTAAGCTTCAGGCGAGTTTGTTATAGATTTATGTTATTATGCTATCATAATAACTGTCCCGAGTTACTTGATCTGATTACTATATATGTAAGTGAGAAAAAAATTAGTTCAAGATATTTTCTATATGCTCCTTTCCATGCAACTAATTACGGTCGTTATGAAACCATATCAAAGTGTATATTAAAATTTATTGATTTTAACAGTTTTGTAGGGATTTGTACAAAAGTGAACCATTCGCTATTGAAAATATTAAAACATGTTCACTTAGACAAGTAAGAGATATAAGTTAGTTAAGTTAATTCAATAGTTTGTAAGAGAATGATTTTGTAGGCTGAATAAATAAATAAAAGCCAACATGGGTTACAGAACAGCTAGTTTTGTGGGGTGAGAAGTTTATCAGATTTTTACGTCTCGACTGCTATGGAGACGACGTAATAGTGTTATAAGAAGTTTTAAAATTGATATTTTGATTTCAAGATCAATTGAATTTTATTACAACAATTCTTTATACTGTTGTTTCGTCTGTTCGTCTATCGGTTCCCATATCCGTTTATCTTAATTCACGATTAGAAAGATTCTAGAAGACATCTGGCTACCGAAAGGAGTAATGATTTTGGTCATGACGTCATTACGTCACTTCTCTTACTATTAATTCCTCTCCGACCTAGGTTATGCTATGCTATGATTCTTTTGGCATCCCCTGAGTTTATACAACATTGTAGAGAAGATCTCTTAAGCAAAAATTTTGCGTAACTATTTAAGGAAGATCCTTTATTGAAGATTGTTACATGCACTGTAGTCTGGCATAGGCTAAATGATGACAACGGGATCAAGTTGTGCAATGCGCATGTCCCGAATTTCGGAAAGAAGAAAAACGACATATGCCGTATGAAGTTAAAGGCTGGAACACAATGTGGCGCTGCCGCTCGTAGCTGGCGCTGTAGCTAACTCGGAAATGTCAAATTTGGCGCGCTCCAAAAGTTAAAAATATTGAACTTTGCGCTGCAGCGCCAGCTACACATTGGACCGCCATCTCTTAATTTTCATATTTTTAACTTTTGACAGATCTGGCTACCGCACCAGCTACGAGCACCAGCACCACATTGTGTTCCGCACTTAAGGCCGACGCGAACATGTTGTGGCTTGGTGTGGTGACAATGAATTACAGAAATTTCTAGAACTAAGTTGCTGAACCTTCTAGAATTAAGCTAAGTTGTATGAATAGTGCTGAGTAGCAGCGTAGTCTTATTTTAACCAGTGAAGTAAAAAGTGCTAATTATTAAAGTGAAATGTTATATTGTGAAGAAATATTGTCAAGAAAATTGTGCGACGAATTAATCAGTAAAGTGAATATAAATTATGAACATTTGTGATTGAACTATAAGTGTCTTAAATAATCCGTCGAGCCCGAAGAGCCATATTCACGGTACAATTGGTGTCAGTAGTGGTTTTAATTAAAGTGAACTTTAAAAAAGTGTGACTGTGAAATCAAAGTGAAATAGTGCAGTGAATATTCTAAATATGGGTCGGAAATTAAACGATATACGTGTTGAAGACTTGAAGAGGGAATTAAGTAAACGTTCTTAGCCTACAATTGGAAATAAACATGCTTTGGTAGCGTTACTATAAGAAGCGATGGAAAAGGAAGGAAAGGATTTAGAGACTTTCGTTTTTGAAGCCGAGTTTGAGGAAGAAGAAGCAAATACTCAATACAGATCTTCTCAATGCTCTGATCTTCAAAGGAAGAATTAAAAGCATCAATGGCTGAATAGAAATCGTCGACAGCTGAATTAAAATCATCGATGGACCAACAGAAATCATCAATAGAAGCATCAATGGCTGAACAGAAATCATCGACGGCCGATTTAAAATCATCGATGGACGAACAGAAATCATCAATAGAAGTATCAATGGCTGAACAGAAATCATCAACGGCAGAGTTGAAATCGGCGATGGAAGCGTCCGTAAATCTGTTAAAATCAGCGTTGGAAGAACAGAAAACATCGATGGAAAGTTCCGTAAATGACTTGAAATCAGCTCGTCGACGGCCGAGTTAAGATCAGTGATGGAAGAACAGAAGTCATCAGTAGCGGAACTAAAAGCCTCGGTTGAAGAAGTGAAAGTTGAAATAGATAGTTCTGTGCGAAAACAGGTTGAAGCTTTGGAATCAGCTGTTGAAATGAAACTTGAAAATATAGAGAAAGGATTGGAAGAAGTAGAAATTTCTAGACAAACGAATATTAAACAAGTTAAATGCGAAATGGAACAGTCAATGAAGAAAAATTTCGAGGAATTCAGGACTGAACCAGAGAGTGTCCAGAAACGGCATTTATCGACTTTATCTACAGATGTGACTGTAAACAAAAGACTTCATCCTCCAAAATTTTACGGCGAAACGTCCTTGCAAACATACAGACTGTTTTTCGAAACGGCAGCAGCAATGAACTTTTGGAATGAAGAAGATAAAGGTACAGATCTTATCTTGGCACTTACAATTAGAAGTGGAGCAGCAGAATTGTTACAGTCTATCCCGGCGATGCAAAGGTACAACTATATATCTCTAATGCAAGCTTTGCAATTACGTTATGGGAACCAACACATGCAAGAGGCTTACCGTCTTCAGCTATTGAGTCGGACAAAGAAGCCTGGAGAGCGGTTTCAGCAGTTATGTGCGGACATAGGCTGACACATTTGGCTTATACCACGTTTAGTCAAGATTATGTTAACGAGGTCGCGAGAAAAGCATTTACTAATTCACTTGCATAGCGTGCCCTGCAGCAAGCAGTACGACTAGCTGGAAAAAACACCAACGTTGAGGTTTCGGCTTGCGCTATGGCATATGAGGCAGCAAAACAGGCCTTAAGAAGTACCGTCGGCCTAAGAGAAGTAACCGAAATAGAAGATATCTTCTGTCGCATGAGTACATCGGAAAGACGAACTCGTTTTAAATGCTGTACGTGCAACAAGGAAGGCCTCCAAAGAGATTGCAGAAAGAGGCGACGATCACACTCTCCACAAGATGACAACATCTGGATCTGGCTTTGAAAAATGCAGAGAAAGAGAGCGAGCGGAACAAAGAAAGCAATGGAGCGGAACAAAGAAGCAATGGAGCTGTAAGCCCCATACCAACTCTACGTTCGCAACGGGGAAACGAGTAAAAGCCAACTCGACGGGGCAGAAGCTGACCAGTAGAATCGACACCCCCGGAATCATAATCAACATTAAGAAATTACAGCGAAGCGATAGCAGCTTAGTAATCAACTGGAGAGTTCAAGAACAAAAATGCAAGATTACAGTAGACACTGGTGCTTTCAGGTCTATTTTTCGGTGCGATTATACTGAAGACAAGGGCTTAGTAACAAAAATCGATACATTTTGAGGACAGCTACAAGAGAATCTGCTTAAGTGTATGGGGAAATATTAATGACACAATATCACTCGGCGACAACGATTTGAACGTAGATTTCTTGTCGCAGATATAACGGATGAGTGCATACTTGGGCTCTATTTCGTGAGAGCACGCAACATTTGACTGGATATTGGAGGAGGAATCATGAAATACGACAACAGAGAGATTCCTATGGCTCTGGGATCAGATTGCTACTCGAAGCTGAACATGAAGCTTCCTCCTGGTGCAGAAACCTTAGTAAAGCAAAAGTTCTTGGTGATCCCTGGAGCTATCGATTCTATTTAATAGAACCAGATCGAACAGAAGAAATAAAAAAGGTCACCGTTGGAAAATGTTTAGTAACTAGCGATGAAAAGAAAGAAGTTTTGGTAGGAGTCCTAAATTCCCGACCGATCAAATTAAAGAAAGGTAAAGTCTTGGGTCATTGAGAACCAACCGAAGAGATCGTGTTGGCGGAATATTCAGACTTTGATGAAACCAAGCAGCCAAAGAAGGACGTTAAATAGCTAACCAAAATGATACTTCCGTCCAATAAACTCGGCCAAGGGGAATACGATATTCAAAGTTAAGTGAAGAATTTGCAGATATCTTTGCAAAAGATGACTATGGCATAACTGATATAGTGCAATATAGAACCGACACAGATGACGCCCGACTGATTAAGCAAGCGCCAAGGAGATTACCGCTAGTAAAACGGGAAGAAGCGCAAGGAAGGACTGATAAAGAGTCCGTGGATATCACCAGTCGTGCAACTGAAGATGAAGGACGGGATTACCAGATAGCAATCCACAACTTCGAATAGATGACAATAGATGACGTTATGCCCTTTGGACCTTACAATACCCCAGCAACATTCAGCCGCATAATGGAGTGCATTTGGCGAGTTTTAACTTGAAAAATCTGCCTGGTATATTGGGATGACATCACTGTAATTGGAAGAAGCTTTGAACAACAGCTAGAAAATGTACGGGAAGTGTTGCAGAAACTGAAGTCAGCCAAACTGAAACTAAGCCTTAAAAAATGTACACTCTTCGGAGACCAGGTCAAATATCTTGGACATTTGTTATCGACAGAAGGAATTAGCACCGATCCTGAAAAAATAATAGCTCCAGTAGAAAACTGGTCCACTCCAAATACGAGCTGCGAAATTTTCTAGGACTAGCAACGTATTACAGGTGCTTTGTAAAGAAATTTGCGGATGAAGCACGGGAACTGCTAAAGCGAACAGAAATGGATAAAGCATTTGCGTGGACAGAGAAGGCAGAAGACAGCTTTAAAGCGCTGACGCTTTGCAGCGCACCTGTGCTAACTTATCCAAAGGCAGACGATACATTTATATTAGATATCGGTGCAAGTAATGATGGCATTGGCGCCATTTCATATCAAAACGAGAAAGAATTTACTGAACTACAAGGAAAGAACTCTTGGCCTATTGTTAATTCAACGAAGCATTTTCATAAATTCCTCTACGGACAGAGATTCGCCCTCCGAACAGATCATGCAGCGCTGAACTGGTTAATGCAATTTAATTATCCTGAAGGCCAAGTAGCAAGATGGCTGGAAAGACTTTAATTCAATTCAATACTTCCTCTGATTTTTAAATTATACATAGGATGGGTCGATCCCATGGAAATGCAGATGCACTTTCACGACCGGCCATATAAACCGGAATGTAAATACTGTTCCCGTCTGGAAGGAAAAGGCGATCATGTGACTGTGCATTGAACAACTGTCGTACCCTTGACAGGATAGAACAATGAAAAACTTCGAGCAGCACAACTAGAAGACGAGAATATATCTACAATTTTGACGTGGAAAGATAACGGCGAAGGGCCCTAATGGAAAGATATTTAACGTTGAAGAGCTACTGGGAGCAATGCAATTCACTGTGTGTTGAAGATGGAATACTGAAACGCAAATGGAAAACACCTGACGAGTCATCATGCCGGATGCAGGTAAAAGTTCCCAGGAATAAGATAAAGTATTTGCTAGAATAATTTCATAAGGATGCTTCAGGAGGGCATCTTGGTTTTAATAAGACTTTTGAGAATTTATGAGAACAATTTTACTGGTTTCATATTAGAGAGGATGTTGAAGTCTTGTGTCGTAAACGTAGTTTGTGCCCGTAGCAAAGGACCGCATATAACAACAAGGGGAGCTATGCAACACTACAACGTTGAAACGCCTTTGGAATTGACGTTGCCGGACCATTTCCTGAGTCAGATCGAGGCAACCGGTACATACTATACTAGTCCAATGGCTTATTTCAATAAATGGCGAGAAGTATTTGCGATACCAAATCAACAAACAAAGATGGTGGCAGAGGAGTTACTAACAAACTGGATAGGTAAATTTGGCGTTCCTAATGAGCTTTATTCAGACCAAGGACAAAACTTTTAATCTCAAGTGTTTCCGTAGGTTTGCGACATTCTTGGGGTAAGGAAAACGCGGACAACACCACTTCATGCACAATCTGAAGAAATGGTTAAACGATTTAATAGAACAATGAGCGAATATCTAAGGAAAATAGTAGATGAACATCAACGGAATTGGGATAGCTACATTCCGATATTTCTATTAGCTTACCGAGTGGCCATCCATAACTCAACAGAAATACACCATCTAAAGTTGTATTGGAAGACAGATTCGACTACCCGGTGATTTGAAGTTCGAAACACCTAAAAAGGATCCTGAATCCACTGAAGAGTACATTATTCTACAAGAACCTTACACACATCAACAATGTGGTGTACATGATCCAAGAGGGGGGAGGGCGAAAGACAAAAAGAAGATTGTGCACGTTAACCGATCAAAGCCATACCAAGGAGATGTACCTGTTCGGGACGAACAGTTCTAAGAGGGGCAGTGTTACATGCACCGACTACATCATGAAAGCGGGGTCAAGTTCTCAGATGCCGTATGAAGTCAAGGCCGACTCGCCTGAATAACAGGAAATTCTAGAACTAAGGTGCTGAACCTTCCAGAATTAAGCTAAGTAGTATAAAGAGGGCTAAGTGGAATTGTTAAAGTGCAACGTTATATTGTGAAGAAAATTGTGGAACGAATTAATCAGTAAAATTAATATAAATTGTTAACATTTGTGATTGAAAATAAGTGTCTTAATTAATCGGTCAAACCCGAACAGCCCGATTTTCTTTACAGTATAAACATCGAATAATACGCGTAAGCTCAATTAATTTCTCTCCATTGTAATTTTGAAATTAAAAAAAATCCGAAGATCACGATCCAGCTTCAAATGTCTACATCTCTATAGTATAGGATAACATAGTATTTCCATGCACATGAACTCGAACTCCGAGCCGGTACCGGTGCTGATGCCGCCATCTGGGTTTTCCCTTTACGAGACCTAAAATTCACGTATTTTTAAGAACTTTTTGTGAGAAGTAGGTAAATCTTATTGATACAAAACTTTTTCGAGTTTATTTATATATAATTTATGTATACAAAAAAGTTTTTTTATAAAAATACTATATATATTTTATTATATGGACTGTTTAAGTCAAGCCGGCAGTTTATACATTGTGCGTTAAAGAAGTCAGTTAAATTCGCATTCTTAGCATTCAGTCGTTTAACAAGTGCAATGCCGATGTAAATACATTGCATTCGCTCGATCAATTTGGCAGTTGCAGCAAATTAGCTGCGCATTTCTTGCATTTCAAAATTTTTAGCTGCTAAAGAATTTTGTTTGGTGTTATCTTAAACACGGCCTCAAATGGATTCGGACTACGGGTAAAAATGTAAATTTATATTTTTTAGCTTATGTTACAATTAATTCTGTACTCTACAGTGAACTTTCTGCTTTAAATGATGAATTATTCGAAAACGATACAGAATTGGGTGAAAAATCAAAAAATGTTTCTAATTTGTAAGCTTGGTTTTTTAAAAAAGATGTTATTGTTGCTCAAATTGCTGCTAAGAGAATCACTATAGGGTTATAATACCAAATTAAATATTTCTAGAAATATTTTTAGACTGTTAAACAAACAACCTTCTTTCTTTTGCATTGCATTCGCATGTTTATAATGGCTGCCTTTGCATGAGGGTTGAGACTAAATGCGCATTTGACTGAGTTCCTGAACGTACTTGGTGTATACTCTCGACAGTTTTTTTTGATATGATACAGCCAAACAAACAAAAATTATAATTTATACATATTTTTGTCTTCGATGAAACTCTAATATCATGAAGAAAAACAGAATTTTAAAAGAAAAAAAAAACATTTAAAAATGTTATCCATTTCACCCTAATTTTTGCACTTAAAACCTAAAAAATCTTTTAAATGATATTTAGGTTTAGATTTTTTAAGTTCATCGACAGTGTATTACAGTGTTACTAAAAAAATTTAAAAAAATTAAGCCAATTGGTTGTGTGGTTTTTTTTTTGTAATTGTGCCCACTGATTTCAAAAAAGTACTTTTGAGAAAAATGCGTTTAAAGTTACGAAAGGCGATTTTTTGCATGCGACTTCATATGTTTAAAACGTTATATCTTTAAAAGTATTTTGAATTTCTTTACAATATGGAAAGAATATTCTTATATATTATTAAAATCAATTAAGCAAAGAAAAAAATTCAAAAATTTTAATTTGTAAAGGGTGTGACCGCCTTGAGGGGACTAGGCATCGAAAATTTTCGACATTTTTCGTTTCTTTTTGTGTTCCGTTACTACAATCTCTTATGCATATTTTCACGCAAAAAAAAAAACTGAAAAATTAGCAAAATTAAGCTCAGGAGAGCAATAAAACTGCAGTAATCCGCTACCGGTTATTGCCTACCGCAAAAACTTAAAACGCGTTTTCTCTAAATGGCATTTTGTCACGACAATTCAAAAATCATTGCAGATATCGCGTTAATTTTTTTTTTAAATGAAGGTATCAACTTTCTCTACACATTAAACCAACGTCTATGTAAAAAAAATATTATAATTGTTATTACAATAAATGTCATCCATTTTTCGACGTTTTTTTAAAATGTTGACGCCATTTTTATAATTTTTATGTTTTGCCAGAAATTATTAGTTCAATCTGTGGAGGAACATCCAACGAGGAGAATGGCGCTTGGAAAGTGCTGAAAACTGAAGCCGTTCAGTCAAAATCGTGGCAACAAGAGAGCAACGCGTGAAACGCGGGGTCTTCTGCATCCGCCCATATTTTCCTTAAATATTTATATTTTTCAAAGCTTTACCACTGAATTTCTTAGCCAAAACTCCTATAAAAATGTAATCTATCTATGTTGTCTACTTTACTAGTACTAGTATGAGTCTACTTTACTAGTATTCCAATCTGATAGCGCTCCATTGGCTTTAGTTGTCGATGCTTCAGATATAGGTATTGGTGCGGTCGTACAAAAAAATGTAACGACATTTGGCAACCATTGGGTTTCTTCTCCTCAAAATTATCCACTGCACAATATCAAAATACAGTACGTATGACCGCGAACTTCTGGCAATGTACTATAGTATTAAACGTTTTAGATTCCTGTTAGAAGGAAGAAACTTTACAATATTTACCGATCATAAACCATTGGTATTTGCTTTAAACCAAAACCCTGACAAAGCTCCAGCAAGGCAGATAAGACACCTCGATTTCATAGGTCAATTCTCCACCGATATAAGACATATCTCAGGCAAAGATAATGTCGTGGCCGACACACTATCAAGGCTCAATGAAATAGGTATAATGGGAGCCATAGATTTTGAAGCGGTAGCTGACGCACAAAATAATGATCCGGAACTTCAATATCTGATTTAACATTCTTCTCTTAAAATAATTAAATTAAAATTAATTAAATCAGATAAAGAAATTTTCTGCGACGTCTCTGAAAACAGAATGCGTCCATATATTCCGAAAAATTTTCGTACAAACATCTTCGAGCAATACACAATTTAAGCCACCCCGGAAGAAAAGCATAAGTTAAACTTTTAACCAATAGAGTAATTTGGCCATCGATTAAAAAAGATTGCAGGGAATGGAGAAAAAACTGTATAGCTTGCCACAGAGCCAAAATCTCAAGGCATGTAAACGCTCCATTATCCGACTTCCAACAGGAAACAGAACGTTTCAACACAATTCACATAGATTTAAATATTGCCTCACCATAATTGACCGATACACGCGTTGGCCGGAAGCTATTCCCATAGAAAACATCAGCGCGGAAACGCTGGCATCCGCATTACTGAAAAATTGGATTGCCAAAGTCGGTGTGCTATCGACAATTATTACAGACCCAGGTACACAATTCGAATCATTTTTGTTCAAAGAACTTTCAAAATTGCTAGGTATCAAACGTAGTCGTACAACTGCGTACCACCCACAAGCGAACGGCTTCATCGAACGCTGGCATCGGTCGCTCAAAGCATCATTAATGTGCTATCAAAATTCTCAGTGGACAAAATATTTACCGCTTGTCCTTTTAGGTTTCAGAGCAATATGTAGCGACGAGTTCCAATTCTCTCCCGCAAAACTGGTCTACGGAGAAAATTCACGTTTACCTGGAGATTTTTTTTAATAAATCAAATTGCTTGAATAATCAGAATGAATTCTTAAAAAATCTGGAACAACAATTCGAAAACATTCAACCGGCACCAGCATCAAACCATTCCTCACAAAAAATTTTTATCTTTAAAACTGCCCTTTTGTTTTCATCCGAGTAAACAGTGCTCGACCATGTTTGCAACCTCCATACGAGGGACCATGCCAAGTGTTAGAAAGAAACGACAAATTTTTCAAAATTCCGTAAAAGGTAAAGAGATTAACGTTTCCATTAATAGACTAAAACCAGCATTTTATTACTCACATTTTAATGAATCTCAAAGCAATGCATCCAACGCAAATCAATTTTCCCCTACCATAACACAAAGGTCATGTTTGCCAGCGCCAAATAATCTTTCACCAGACAATCGAATGAGTATTTGTCCGAAGCCAGTGCAAGGAAACTACCCAATTTCGACACACAACCACTGGTCGAACCCAATTTTAACACAAGATTCATCAACACCAAACTTCAAGGTCGTTAGTGCCAGTGCAAAACGATCAAACACAACACGTCCGAATCGATAAAAGGGTGGAGAATCCAATGAGCGCTGGAGAATCCAACGAGCGCTGGAGAATCCAACAACTTCGGAAAACTCAAACAAAACAAGCAAATGTAACCATCAGACAACTATTAATAAAAATAAAACAAATATGACATAAAACCAAACTCAAAAATTACATTCACAGAAGACGGTAACACATTGTTCCCATTCAGAAAAACCAGAGCTGGGCGAACCATTAATCCTCTTAAACGTTTCGCTTAATCCTAAGGATTCGCTAAGGATTCGATAAGGACTAAGCTTAGCAGACTGCAACGTATGGCCTGCCTATGCATCACTGGAGCCATGCGCACCTGCAAATGCCATTTGAATTTTGTCCCACTTCGGTCTATTTTCGCTGCCTAGTCCCCTTAAGAGTCGGAAAGTTGAATGAAGGTCTACAAACACGAAATATAGGTTTTACTTGTACCACATTTAAATTTTTTTTGTAACTAGTTATTGTTTTTAAGGAACATCATAGCTCCTAAGCGAGTCAATTTAATTATCAAGGGTATCCAAACGAAAATTTACCTTTTGTGTTGGCCAAAGTGTCAATGAATTTCCCAAAAATATAAAAACGAAACACATACATATTGTAATGTTGGTCGGGCTCTTCGGACTCGGCGGATTAATTAAGACACTTATTTACAATCACAGTTATTTACAGTCCTTATTCACGTCACTGTCCAATTTTTTTCACAATTTCCTTCGCAATGTTTCCTGACAATATCAGGTTTAACTTTACTTAGATAAACTTATATCAGCACTAACTCTAAACTATTCGCGATCTCAATCATGACTAAACTAACCAGGCTGCTACTCAGCCTTATTTATACCTACCTTGATTCTAGAGAGTTCAGCAATAGAGTTGGATCAATTGATTGAGCAGCACAACCACCACGCCATGGTTCCTGGGTTCGCGACTAGGTCTTCACGTGGATTTTTAAATAAAATTCAAAACAATCCACTCCGTGTGTGGGTTGTTGTCTAGCTCACAGTAATGCAAAAAACAAAACATTCAAGTTTCCTTGCTGCCCTTACGCTAATTCTCTTCCTGCGAAGGCCATACTAACCCATCAAATGGTTGTCCCCTAACAGTGGCGGATTTACACATTTCCCAAGTATAGGCTGTTCAATTTTTGCCGCCCTTACCTCTACAATTGTCAGTTCCTAGATTATTTTTACAATCCAACAATTTGGTTTAAATTGCACAAGAAATAGTTTTTAGGTATATGTATTTCTGAGCTAATAAAAGCTCTATCATGTACGACTAATAAGGCGGGGTAATGTATGTACGTACACAATAATGTACATTCCCGTTTGGGAGAAAAACATTTTTTGGCTCAAGACAATCGCGCAGTATCATAATTCAACATACTAAAGAATTGATAACTATGCTATTTCTAATTTCCATATCATAACAAATTAAAAAAATAACAACTAGATTCCAGATGAACTCGCACGAACGAATATTCAACGTAGTCGATTATATCTAGCTTTCAATCTGGAGAGTATTTAAGTTTTATTATAGCATTCAAATGATTAAAATAAAATTTCCTAAAGTTAGTACATGTTCAACAAACAATTTCGCAATTTCGCTCTCTTCTCACTCATACAAAGTGTAGGCTGAGGCCGATTACTGGTTGGGGGCCGCGAATTAAACAATTTACCATAGAAAATAGAAGTTTGCGGTAAAATTCATCGGAAAGATGTCTTGTAGACTTCTTTCTGCAAGACATCAGAAAACCGTCTTACAAAAATCTTTTTGTTTACTATAAGATTGCTAAAAACAAATTCGGTTTCCAAATTTGCCACCCCTAAGATAAGCCGCCCTAGGCTCAAGCCTACTCAGCCTGTTGGTAAATCCGCAACTGTACCCTAAGATTTCGTCACATCTTCAAAAAAAAAAAAAGAAGTGCTAGGAAATGTTGTTATGTTCACCATACCAAACTATGGTGTCTATACTTCATACGGTGCCTGACGTTTTTTTCCGATTTCCGAAATCTGGTACATACGCATTGCAAAACTTGAATTCGTTTTCATAGTCTCTTGGAACTATTCGTCCCGAATAGCTTTCATCCTGTATTGTCTTTCTGCAGTTCTTATGTTTTAATAGTCTAATATTCGCCTTTGTACCTTCTGGCAACTAGCTTCCAGATCTCAACTGTTTCTCCAGTCCTCCGTCGACTTTATCTTATTAGAGCACACAATTATGGTCGCCTTTCTCGAATTCTATACTGCTAGCCCTCTCTTAAGGCTTAGCTTTTATATTGGTATGTTGAACAGCAACCCCTAAAAAATAAATAAATATAAAATATTCTAAATCCAGGAAGATTTTAATACTCACCGCACTTGGGAAAACAACAGGTGCAAACTGATGAATTGCCTTATCTGAAATGAAATAAAATGACACTTGTAATTTATAGACAAGTGCTTATATCATGCAAATTACATGAATTCAGAGCAATTAAAAGTCTTAATCCGCGAAAATTTACTTGAAATACGCACATTTGACACTTAGAGAAAAGGTGGCAGGATGAACAATTTTTGCAAATTTCTCTAATATTCGCTAATTGTTCATGATGCACCGGTCAGAATTAGCACCTTTATAAACAAAAATATCACTTACCTGCTATAAATCCGCTAAAAACTGGCTGAAAGTGCACGTAAGAACGAAATTGGCGAACTTGTAAACCGCGAACACGACTGTCAAATTGACTCAGGCAAAAAGTCAATCTGATAAATTAGACGTCAGAAAACGCGACGGTGTTACCAGAAAAGCGCGAAAGGCGCGAATCAATTTGATATCGCGAAAAATAATAAATCTCATAAGCACAATAAGTGCGAAAGAGATAGACGTGGGAGCAAGATACAAAAAATTTAAGTTCCACACTGGAAAACGATCAAAATATGGCGGATGGCAGCCATATTGATGCAATTTAATAATTTCAATTTATCTTAATAAATAAATGTAAATTGAGTCTCGGATAAAGATTAAAAGGAAACCTTAATTAAGTCTTAAGGTTCTGAAAGTAGTTTTAAAGTTATCCGAGGCCGACTGTTGCAGAAATTCGCAATTGTTTTGTGGAACTTGTCGAAAAATGGCCGCTCAGAAAGTATAAAAAGGGCGTTCGCCTGTTAATCTCCCTCAGTATTTTTTCAGTGCTGATATATGCTAGTACAAGCATAAACCAAAGTTAAGCGCATCGAATTATATACCAAAGGTATCAATTCCATATGCAAGTGTTAAAAGTGGTGCAAGGAAGTGTTGTGGTTTTAATTATGTGGATAAGTACCTCTTTGTATTTTAATCAATTTGAATTAACTTTAGTTGTAAGATTTTTTGGATTATTATATATATTGGTGAAATTTTAGTATTAAGGTCTATTTTTGCATAAAACTGCATATGCCATATTAAAGCATTTGGTTATGTATGCAAAAGGACCATTCTTTTTTCTTTCGTGAATTATTTAAAGAACGAACAATTAATTTCGGGTTGTGTTATTACGTATTACGCATTTTAAATTAATAAACGTAAAAGTGAATAAAAACCCACGTATTTTTATACCGCTACATAATCCACCGTAAGATCTCTTTACTGTTGAATAAAATTATTCAACTACGTAACGCTACAGGTACATTCTTCTTCTAGTTGGCTGTAGGTTAGCTGAATACCACGGAAGCCCCTACTATTGAAAACGTTGACTTTGATTGCATTCTTCTGCCTCCTTCAATTTTTGTCGTAGTTGAACAATCCCATCTTCTCGATCATGAACCGTTCGAGTATTAATTGGCTTACTAACGTCACATTCTGGAACTTCTATCTCTTTACTTGATTCAGGACTTTCTTCTGGTAAAGTTTCCGTATCCTTCTTGAAGTCTTGCAGTTTCTGATCCATATTCTGCAGTTCCGCTTTTCTTTGTCGGTAACATAAAGGTTCAATCTCCTCGCCTGATGATACACTCTCATTATTGGCATCTCCAAGTAGTTCTCGTTCTCGGCATTTCCAGATGATTCCTCCTGATTAGTTCTTCGGCATTGACGTGATTGACTTTCTCTCGAAACACCGCTATAGCTTCGAGCACCTTCAGTTGCACTATACTCCTTTGACAAGAGGCCAAGGATCTTTCTTCTACAATCGCTTTCCGGTTGACCTTTTTCACCGCAAAACCGGCATCTGTCCTGCAACGGGGTACTGTAACTTGAATATTTCTGTCAGTATCTTCCTTTAATTCAAATTTTTCTCCTTATCTTTTCCTGCGCCTTTCACAACCAGTCTTCTTCTTCTATTTTGATTGATTCCTTTAGGCGGACGGTACTTCTTGAGTCTTGTTTTGCTGCCTCATAAGCCAGAGCGTAACCCAAATTCTCAGGGTTGGTGTTCTCGCCAGCGAGTCATACTGCTTGCTACAGGTCACGATCTCCAAGTGAATTAATAAATGCTTCTCTGGCGACCTCGTTGACAAAATCTTTTCTGAACGTGTGGTTAGATCAATATGTCAGCTCTTCTATGTTCGCACATAACAGCTGCAATGTCACTCCAGGTTTCTGTGTTGTTGTTGAATTCTTTTATTGTTGTTCTGTCGGTATTGTCTGTAAAAATTCCGTTTCTACGCTTTTAAGTGTCATTATTAAAGCTGCTGCCTTTTCCTCACCAGTCCAAAAGTTTACTGTTGTTGCTGTCTCGAACTGTATTTTACTATATGTCGCCAGGGTGTTTGACTATTAAAAGTTGGAGGATGTAGATCTTATTAATGTAACGTCCGTAGGCAAGGTCGCTGAATGTCGCTTCTTGACGCAGCCTACTTCATTCCTAGTTTCTTCGAAATGTTTCTCCTTTTTTGTGTAAAAGACTGGATGGAGGGTAGGCAGGGGGAGAGGGGCTAGCATTGTAAACATGCTGATAGTGACGAAAGCATCTGGAGTGCGGTCAACTTACGTCTTTCCTAAGAAAAGTATGGCAAAGCGTTTCTCTGGCAAGGAGTCCATATGTTGTGGTTGATGAATATACTTTTATATTTTGAATAAAGTAACTTTTACCAATGAAATGTTATCCGAATATGCATTAAGAAAAATAAAACTTATGCTCTTTGGGAGGGGGGTTGGTTAATCCGACCCCCCCCCCCCCCCCCCCGTAAATCCACCACTGATCAGAACTTACTCTTCACAGTATCAATCGCATGTAAACTATTACCTGTTTCAATTACGACTAAACTAACCAGACTGCTACTCAGCCCTATTTAAACTACTTATTTGTAGAAAGCTTCCACCACTTCACCAGTATACAGGAATCCACCTTTACTTGCAATCGTTGTCGTCGAATAGAGTAAAGTTCTACTGCCGTCCGAAAAATTACCGATATTGGAGAAAGAATTAATTAAATGAATAGCTCTTAAAATTTACACACAGCATACAGCATATTCGACAAGTTCCCCATGGCAGTTTTACATATATTACGAATCATATTAAATCCTTAACATATATATGTACGGTGTAAATAAGACCCACACATAGTATCTGCTTTGTATGCTCTTATATTTGCTTCAGGGCTCACTGCAGCCATAATTGACTACCTTTAACTTCCATTTGTTTTCTTGTCCAGGCTGCGGAATCTTAAGAAAACACCACGCCATGAATTGGTAAGCATGTATGTTTACACTGTACACTTTCGATCGAGCTCAGGTCAACAATACTGTAAGCATTGCAAACATTTTGCACATGGTGAGTCATGAATCTTACACCCGGTCACTCTTTCTTCTTGAAAAAAAAATTTTAAATTCCCCGTACAATCGATAACACCAGACATGTAGATTTTGGAAAGAAAACTTCCATTTTTGGGATCATATACCAAAACAGAACGCTTTCCTCTGCTAATATCTGTAGCGTGCATAATTTCTTCTATGAACTTTAGATCCCCTAAATAATACACAAAAACTTCTGCCCTCGCATTGTTCGTATATGAATGAATATGGAAAGAAAAAAAAAACAAATAAAAAAAACTTCACACATCACTTCTAGGAATTTTTACTTTGGTACGTCTCAACGTAACTTTTTTTTTGCCTTGAGAAAAGAATGCATACTACCTATACCAGCAAACACTACTACCACAGAGTAGTATTCTTCTTGGTTCGTTCTGTTTACCTTTTGCACACGTTACGCTAGTGGAAAAAACTTCTCTCTTTCAAGCAAAAATAAAGGAAGTCTTATTCAAATTGGAAAAGTTCTATTAAAAAAGTAAACGGGAATGTGAGCTGAGTTCCATCAGCAAAGAAATCCTTCTATTGTTCGTGCATTCGTTAAAAATGTTCGGTGTACACGCCTTAATAAGTAAACAAAGCCATCGCGAGACGCATATCTCAATGAGCTAATTGAATTTAATCTGGCAGTTAGCTTTATGATAGACGTTGGAGTATTTATAGATCTTTGGAATTTTTATTAATGAGCACAAGCCTTTCTTCATATGAATAAACTTCTAATCTTTTCTTAAGACATCGGAGGTGTGGTGTACTATGTAAGTACACCACGAACCTACAGTCCACACCGCATATCCTCCTCTCAGATATTTTACGTCGCTTGTAGATATCCCTGATACTTTTACAACAGGTAGCGCCTGTTCCTGTTAATGAGTTTATGTCACAGTGGCTGTAAGGTTTATCATCTGGTTGCGTCCTATTTAGAATGCTGAAAAGGCCTTGGGAGATCAGAACTCCTGCGGACTTTAAAGTTTTGCCTTATTAAACTGTTGCGGAGCAGTGAATAATTTATTTAAAATTTTAAGTTAAAAAGAAACTTTCAAAAAATTTCCATTTTTATTTTATTTTATTAAAATATTTTAATTAATTAATTCTTTTTGTTAACACAACGACTGAACTATTACTCATTCTACGGAATAATTTTCCTGCTTTATATACACAAATTTTTTAAATAAATATGTTTCGACCTACTCGGTTAGCATTTGCAAAAAGTAATCAAAACTAACGAACGTAACCAAAAAATTTTTACACGTTATAAATGCTGCAACCACAGTACTCCCTCGCTAGCGAATCCTTAGGATTTGGTGAAACGTGTTGGAGTTTTGTGGTGCGTCCAACTCTTGTCTTCTTGATAGGGAAATACATGTTTCCATCTTTTCAAAATCTAATTTTTGGGTCGAACCTTTTACTAAAACCCAAACGAATTTACTCTTCAATCGGCCAGCCTGTTGAATTTTTGTGCATCGAGATCTGCGCAAACAATGATAGGTGCATAAAGGTGGGTATCCACCAAGGCAAACGAACATTTGCCCGCGATCAAAATTTCGTCATAATGACGTAAAAAGAGCTTGTTCCAAACCAATAGAGCTTTTGCTCGCATGCAATATAAAGTCAGTCTCCACCGAAAACAAATGATCGTGAGCAAAGCTTTGCACAAAGGAAACATTTTCTTGCAGAGAATGCTTATTTCGAATGCTAGTGAGCAAATTCTTGCATCCCATTGGATTTGGATAACATTTGCACGCAAGTACCTTGCTAGTTTGGTTTGACATGTTATACGAGGAGGAAATTGTGATAAGTCCTTCTTGCGTGATTCTGGATTCATTAAATAATAAGCGGAACTCACCGCAGTGCTGGATGAGACCGTACTTAAAAAGTAGAGATAGAAGTAGAGAAGATAGAAAGCGCATTCGAACACTCGTCCGCGTCATCACCGGACACTGCCCCATAGGAGCTATGCCCAGTAGACTCGGCGTACCATCGAATGAGTTCTGTAGAAGCTGCAGAGATGAAGAAGAAATTGAGTCCATAGTGCACCTACTCTGCGAATGTCCGGCTCTAAAAGAACGACGACTCGCCTGTTTGGGAGCAAGGTTCTTTGACAACTTGGACGACTTAGCGGAGATAGCACTGGTGGACCTAAATAGATTCATACAGAGATCTGGGTGGCTTCTCTTTAAGGGCATTCAGAATGGGCCTTCATGGTCTCCCAGTGAATTTGGTGCTTCTTAGCAACAAACAGCCCGACTAACCAACCAACCAACCAAAAGTAGAGATGATATGCACAAGAAAACCAGTTTGATACAGGAGTTAAAAACAGATCCTTTGAGCGGTTTCAAAAATTTGTCCAGCATTTCCTCCTCAGACTTTGAATGGTTTATCACCAAAATTAGTCCCAGTATTGCAAGATCTAACACCAACTGATACTATACACACGTTTTCTGGGAAGTCGTGACTCTTATTCAAGCTTATCGTATCTCTTCAGAGTGTCAAAACAGCTGTCCATTCCATTTCGAAACTCAAATAAACTCAAAATTTAAATTAAACTAACTTTCAAAACTTTGCCCGCACGCATTTGCACCACAAAATGAAATGACTAGAAACCACTCGCATTAAGCTGAAGACGTGCAAAACCTAGAAACAAAAGTTAGTGCGCATGTT
Source organism: Leptarthrus brevirostris (assembly GCA_964036015.1). Taxonomy (NCBI): domain Eukaryota; kingdom Metazoa; phylum Arthropoda; class Insecta; order Diptera; family Asilidae; genus Leptarthrus; species Leptarthrus brevirostris. The sequence continues at coordinate 11,249,945 of OZ038376.1, read as the reverse complement.
TTATTGCCTACGAGCAAGCATTGTTGATGTGCACATCACTTTCTTGTTGACGTCATTTTGCTCGTGGGCAAATGTTCATTTGCCTTGGTGGATACGTACCTTAATAACTTCTGCGTACTGTCCTCCTAGTTGCTTTGATTGTGACAACGCCCGTGAATTCGAGAATGTAATGTCCCGCGCTATTCTAATGTTATCGTGGGTGGGGATTTTAATGTTAACCTTTGTAAACGAGATAGTTCTGCACATAATTTTTTTGGATTTTCTTCAGTCCCTTAACCTTACTGTAGTCAACCATTATCCCACATACTTTAATTCAGAAAATCCCTCGCTTCTCGATTTAATTCTTGTGTCAGACCGCGATAAAGTTTTATCCCACAATCGGATCACACCACCTAGCCTCTCGATCATGATCTCTTATTTTTAGCTGATGACCTTGCTGTGAACTCTAGTCCACCCCCTATTAACTTTACGTACCGCGATTTTAACAACATCGACCATGCTTCCATGTGTGACGAATGTCTGCTTCTACCCTGGGAAACCATACTCCGTTTTACCTCAGTTGACGACCAGGTCGAGCTGTTTACGTCATTAGCGTCATATTTATTTGACAAGTATGTCCCCCTAAGATCGAAATGTGTTGCTGCAGCTCGTTGCCCATGGTTTTCAGCTAGGGTCAAGTCCCTTATCGCCGAGCGGGAATATTTATACCAACACTGGAGAAGGCTCAGAACTGATGAGGCGAGATCATTGTACAAACTCGCGCGCAACAGGACTAATACGGCGATAAGAAGTGCCAAACTACAATTTCTTAGCACCAAATTGAGGACGGATCTTGACTCTAGTACGTTATGGCGCAATCTAAGGCAGGCCGGAGTATACGGCAAGGACCGAATTCCATGCACCTTTAAACCTGACGATCTTAATACTTTTTTCACTTCCGTTAATTATGTCTCCTCAGTAGCTCCAATTCAGGCCACCGTTTTTGATGACCCATCAAGTCGTCATGTGACTGGTAATTGTACAAACATGTTTTCTTTTCGTGCGGTCGATCTGGATGAACTCGTAACAGCTATTAGCTCAATCAAATCAGGTGCAACAGGACCAGATAACCTTTCACCACGCTTTATCAAACTTAAATTCCCTATAATCGGTAGGTATGTTCTCCACATAATAAATTCCTGTCTCACCAGATCTACATTCCCAACTGTCTGGAAGACTGCTATAGTTCTTCCCATTCCTAAGAAATGCTATCCAGAATCACCATCGGACCTGCGCCCTATTAGCCTACTAAGCTTTTTGTCTAAAGTTCTGGAGAAGCTTATGTATAGGCAAATTCTGGAATATCTGGAAAAATATAACTTGTTAACATGTTGGCAGTCTGGCTTCCGAGCCTATCACTCCTGTGAAACTGCCATTCTCAAAGTTTCTTCAGACATAAGAAGCGCTCTTGATAGAAATGAAATAACTACCTTAATTCTTCTTGATTTTTCTAAGGCTTTTGATTGTGTTGATCATTCAATTCTCGTTCGCAAACTTTCTACATATTTTAGGTTTGACACAATGGCAGTGCAAATGGTTATTTATTTCCTCTCGGGTCGTTCGCAACAGGTTAAGGCGTGCCTCAAGGATCAATTGTTTTTATTGTTCAGTTTATTTATTAATGATCTGCCGTCGGTGATCCGCGACTCGACTATTCATATCTATACGGACGATGTACAATTATATTTAAGCCGGCCGATGGGACTTATTGAGGACTGTGTAGCACGTATTAATTCTGACCTTGATAGTATATGTACATGGTCCCATTATAATCGATTGCAACTTAACGCTAGGAAATCGCAACTTATCATCTTCTCCAACAGCGTAATTGATCCGTCTAATATTCCGTCGGTGGTCTTAAACGGGTATTCGCCACCAGTTCTAGAAAAAGTTAAGAATCTCGGGACTACTATGAATCAACATATGAAGTGCTGTGACAATACTAAAAGGAAACTTGGCATGATTTATGGTGGCCTTCGTAGGCTGTGGCTCTCGGCGCGCATTTTACCCGTTAACACACGTTTAAGATTAGTTAAGGTGTTAATTATGCCCCATTTTACCTTTGGTAGCATGATCTTCCCGAAGCTGGATAGCATCTGCGCGCGTAGTTGCTTTCAACGACTGGATTCGATTTGTCTTCGGACTACGGAGGTACGATCATGTTTCACCGTTCCGGATGAAAGGGCTGGGTTGAACACTATCTTCATATCTAAAGCAAAGGGCTCTTGCTTTCTTGTACAATCTGCTGCATTCTGATAAACCGGAATACCTTAGAGTTTTCTTTAACTTCACAGCATCTCAGCGTAACAGAAATCTTTTAATACCACGTTTCTACAGATCGGTCATGGAAGATTCCTATCCTGTCCAAATTATTCGCCTCTGGAACAGTCTTCCGCTTAACATCCAAACATCGGGCACCATCAGCAACTTCAATGCACTCGTTAAAGATCATTTTTTATAATTCTTATCATCGGATCATTGTATGGAATCATCAGTAGGTAATTGCTTTGTATTTAATTTCTTTTTCTTAATTATTTAATCTAATCTTAATCTTAATTTTATTTTTATTTTCGTACTCTTCTCATCAAATTTCATACATCTACACCAGTTTTGAATTAGTACGTAGAAAAGATTGTTAATCTTGTGTACTGTAACCAGCAATAAAATTTATTATTATTAAACCTAAAGAATTCTAGACTAGAATGCTAGTACTCATTTTTGGTAAGCTAAAAACTCATATAATCTCAAACTAATAGTAACCTAAATTTTTTGGACGGCTTTTGAAAGGTCTGCTCCTTATATGCAAATTTGGAATTGAATTTGTTCTCGTTGAATATTAAACAACTTTATTAGGTAATAATTGCTTCCCTTCCTACTTAAATTTTCAATTGGTTTTTCTCCTCTCCTTTAAAATGAAACCAATCCAGGGTACTTTTTGCAAAATATCCAGTTTGATTTTAAGACTGAAATAAATTCTACAAAACCGACCGAGGTCAAGAGAAAGAAGAAATAAAAAAGCTCATAACTTCTCAAACTTAATCAACAGCAGCACTTATCAAGTTGATAAAAAAGGATCGGCCACACTGAACAGCTAAGCAAAACAAAAACACTTTTCTGTTAAAAGTTAGTAAAACTTAAATTTCCTTTAAGAGGGTAGAAAAAATAAGAAACGCAAACAAACGACAGCGACAAACGCAAACATTTTAATAATAAAAGGAAAACAACGGAAAGTTTAAATTACTTTTAAGGAAAGAAATTAAAGCAACCTGCTCTCGTCTGGCACCATTATTTTACCCTCAGAGCGATATTCGCCTCCTATAATTCTTGGTAAACAAAACAACTGGCCTAGCTTGGTTTAGTTAGTCGCCTGGCTGGCTGTTCGACAGGCTAGGATGTTGTCCTTGTTGTTCTGTTTGTAATTTATTTTTAAATTATAACACTACTGCACAAGGAAACGTTTCGAAAGTGTTCTGGTTATTGGTTGCTCCTGCCTCTACTTACTCTATTCCAAACATTCGCCATTTAGCGTCCTTTACTTTTGTCTTTTTTCGGTCTTGTCTTTATCCTATTCATTGATTTTGTATTATCCTTCAATTTTAACTTGTAATTAATTCAAAGTTTTTCGTTAACAGTAGATTAAAGTTGGTCATTTATGAAAAGATTAGGACGTAGGAAAGGGCTAAGAATAATGGTGGTTGCAAACTAAAAACGTTGGCCGAGGGAGTTTTGGAAGTGGGAAGTTTTGGTATCAGAAAAGTACATTGCCAGGGGAAGAGAAAGGAGCTTGAAAAAAGAGTTAGACGGACTAAATTGAAAACTGTCAAAAAGTAGATGGGACGTGCAGATCAGCAAGAAGTTAGATGAAGTAAAGTACTTCTTACATCCTTGTGTCAGTTGAAGAAATGGTCGGACAGGATATTAAACAATTCCAATAGAAAAAAAACACAAAACTTTGTTTTAATTTGAAGTTTTATTTTTCACAATCGCGACTTGGTACATAGTCTTCGCATTTCATGACCTAGACTAACTTATTACAATTACGGTATGTTGATAAATAAATGAGCAGTACAAAAGCACAACAAGTTTGAGCAATAAGGGACAAACATGCCATCGTTAGTAAAAAAAATAATTTGCGCAATATACAGTGGTGGCCCTAACCGAATCGGCGCCCTACTTTGGCGCCCCCAGCTAATGTGGGAGTTTGTGGGTGGATACTCGATGGTAGGGATGGGGAATCGAACTGAGAAAATCGATTCAGTACGGATCGATCTGTAATTTATTTCCGATTTCGTAGATCGATTAATCGCCTTAAAAAGATCGATATCTATAGATCGAACAGATCGATTCAATTAATTAGAACCGTGTCTCTATATGCCATCCCACACTTGTGCTTCCGCGCGATGAAGTCCGCACGAGTGCCCACACCTGTCGTGTCGGATTTTGTGTAGAACAGGCAATGTAGCGTATGTATCGGTAATATTAAAGCATTTTCCGATCCCAAATAAACCTTGCTTTGACTGTATTCGTGCCGTTGCGACGATAAATAGGTAAATTCCGTGCGGATTTCCCCATACACCCTCTCTCCGACAATCTGCGTTGAAGCAGGTCAAGTGTGGTACGGCACTATGGCTGTATTTCTTTATTCATTCCGTGGAAGGAATAGAAGGAAATGAATATGCGCCAGAATAAACGGAATAGAAGCAATATGTAAACACAAAGGAATATTCCTTCCAATTGAAAGTTGAAGTCAGGTTAAAGCAAATTCTTCAATAAACAATTTTTGAGGCTTAAGTTTTTTATATTATTTAAAATGAACGCAAACAATATAATCCAACAATAAATTGTGTATTTATTTACAATTATGACTTTATTTTCCTTCCCTTTTGATACTAAATTGTTTTTGACAGTTTTATTCCGTTTATTCCATCTACAACTTCGGTACAAAAAGAACGCGTTCTGAACGCGCCGGTGCTAATAAAAAAACACAGAAAATTAAGAATAGAATATTCCGAACCAATAAAGAAACACATTGGCGCGTTCCGCTCATTCGGAATGAATAAAGAAATGCACCCTATATAAAAATATAGGGTCAGAAGTAAACCAATTTATTAAATAATAGAAAACAGCCTTTGTAGCTTACAAATCTTGATTAAGCAAAAATGGGTATTTCACAAATATTGCTTATTTAATCGAAAAATAAATTGCGATGGAATTCTTTTTTGTCTTTTTTGAAAGTACCTACTAATTCTGACTCGTCTTTATTAAAGGAACACAACTAAAAATTTACACCCAAAAGTAAGAGGAAAGCACAACTTTTGTGTCGCGCATTTGCAAGCTCAACAATTTTTTTATAATAGCAAAAACATGCCAAGCATATTTTCAAAAAGCGACCCCAAAGCATTTCGATGTCTAATTTCAGAACCTATTCCTGAATATTTTATGAGTATGTACGAAGAATATTCTCGTAAATGGGAAGGTTTCTGGGCTCAGCCCTAAAAATGTATATCTTGGGGACGTTTTTTGAAAATATACTGGGAGTGTTTTATTCTTTCGTTTTAAACGAAAGTCACCGCAAGTAAAAGTTGAAAGTTCAACTTCATCTTCCTCCCTGTCTTCATCTTGCCAAAGGAAAACATGGCCAACGCAGCAAGTTGCCAACGTTAAATTCAAACATGTACTATTCAAAAAAGATAATTGTGAAAGATGAGATTTGAAGAGCCTGCTCCTTTGTTTTCAAAATGATTCTTTAAAGTCTGAAAGTGTACCCTTATTTCCTCTTTTCGACAATTACATAAGGAAAGAGAGAAACATGACTACCTCTCAGTTGAAAATTTCAAAATGGACGTAGTTTTGGTTAACTATTCAAGTGGTAATTGTGATTGAAAAAACAGACTTTTCATATAAGACTGTTTTAATAAAAGACTATGTAAGATTTTAAAGCACGCAAAGTAAATGTTTCGTCTTTTTAATTTATTGTAAAAAGGTTTTTTTACACCACTGCTTTAATTTCTAAATCCATATTATTTTAAAAGTGTAAAATCTGCCAAATTTGACACTTTAGATTATAAAAACTATTTATAAGTGTCAAATCTTTGATAGAGTAAAAATGTGCAGTACAAAAAAAAAACAATTTGAATAAAAGCTTAAAATCCCACATTCGAATATCATTTATTTTAGATTTTTCTTTAAATAACTTATTTTTTTCTCGTTGGGGAATCACCAAACCAGAAATAATACATAACAAGCCACCAATGACAAAATCATACAGTAGTCACTAAAATATTATAGCGATCTCAAACGCATTCATCTAACATTTACGATCCTTTTAAACTTTTTTAACATTTGTTAAAAAAAAAAACAGAATGAATAATATTAAATATGGCATCACAGACCTTTACTAAAAAGCTTCCACCGCTTCGACTCAGCTCTCCCATCAGGTTGTAGTCAACGGGTTTCAAGTCAAAAAAGGTACCTCGCTAGTAAGTATTTTAAAGTTTTTTTGGGGTGGCAAAAAATACATAAATTTCTTGAATGACGGAAAAAGTTTTTTGTTTCTAGTACACTTTTAGCGCCGTCATTTACCACTAAATCAAGACTGTGGACGCACAAGTAACGTAGAATATGCGTGGGCTTACTTCTAGGATTCTTTTTTGTTTTTTTCATATTTGCGCCATTAGAACCTTAACCGCGCATATCTTGTAAAGCGATTTTCACCATGATAAAGAATCTAATAGAAATGATCAGTAGTATCTATTACAGAAAAAAACTCCATGAAATGTTCCTTTACTTCAACCTTCTTTGTAGATGTATTAAAAAAAGCGAATCTAGCAACGACTGAAATCTGATCCTCGCGGGCGATATAGGAAGTATAGTGCAATCTAAAATAATAGAAAAATATTTTGATTGTTTTAAGTTCGATATAATAGTTTTCTTTATTTTTTCTTGTGTCTTTCCTCTTAATGCTAGAAATTGCCTAGGTAAAAAATAAATAATATGAATTTTTCGTTCGATTACATCCGCTCACCTTTTTTCTCACGATCAATTTCAGCTTGGTTCATGTCGTCTACAGTCTTTCCTTTCAAATACCAGTTTTTGAGTCTAGACATTTCTTGACGCTCATTAGATGCCCTCCACTTTTTCATGACGTCCTATGCTTCTAGACAAGTGTAGCTAGTCATTCTAACCTGTCATTGAAAATATTAAAAGTTTACAGTAAAAACAGTAAACTTGATTTTGAGTATACAAGCCAGTCTCTTTTAATGGTTTGGTGTAAAATGAATTTGAAAATGACCTACACATTTTTACTATTCGCTGCATATGCGAAATTATTCATCTGTATGTGCATCTGTCCGCAGTGATCTATTAAACATATCCTAACCTTATCTGATATCACTTGAGGCCATAAAGCGACTTCATTCATTGCATATTTTTTAACCGACTTCCCAAAAACAAAGAGGTTTTAAGTTCGAAGTGTAATTTTTGTTTGTTTTTTGTTTTGTTCATGTCTTAACGTGTCGACCGATTTTAATGATTCTTTTTTTGTTGAGTAGTGTATTGGTACCATGTTCTGTTGGATAGAGTATGTTCCCTGGTTGATACCATAAGAAAAACATTTTAGTAGGGTGGGGGGTGAGGGTGGAACCTGACTTTGTAACGCGTGGTTCGATTTCGGTGGTTCTTTTTCTGTTGTATAGAGTAAGATCCCCCATTGTTAATAAAAAAATAACGTAGTCCAAGGTGGGGGGTTGGGTGGGGGGGGGGTGGAGTAGTCTAACTTCGTAACTCGTGGGTGTACTCAAAGTGCATACCTTAAAGCCTTCTCGCTAGTGGTGCCGTTGGAGAATATTTTCTCCTTCGGACTGGCCGCGGTATGGTGGAGGTCTATACCACTACCATCGACGCAGCCACTAAGCTGATGCTTGAGGGCAATGACGTGTATGGTAGGGAACTTCAGCCATACCCGGCTTCAGTGAAGACTACGAGAGTCTGTTGTTCTCGGGTCTGCCTGCGGCCCAGGTCTGAGGACCTTGAGGATTATTTAGGAAGGTTCGGGACGACCCAAGCCAAGGTCCAGGCAGTGCTACTTCGAATTAGGGACGAGGGACTCCGTCGTGAAATTCTAAGTCTAAGAAGTGAAGCACACATCACTTTGAACCAGGGGTGCGTGCTTCCAGACGGATGTTACTGGAGGGTTGTTGGATCGATAACCTGGATTGAGGTAAGCACGGAAGCGAAATGCCATGCTTGCAATTAGGCAGGGCACTTTATTGCAGAGTGTCCTAAGAGGCTCAGGAAAGTGGCTGAGGCCACTGTGGAGAAAACGCCTGTTCTAGCAGAAGTTCCCAAAACAATGCCCTCGCCTGGTTCTTCGCCTGTTCTCTTGGAGCAGTCTGCCCCTAAGGTGTCTGAGGAACCACTCCCTGAGGCAAACCTGGCGCCGGCTATAAACGGTTCTACCCCAACATGGAAAAAGGCAGACACTTCGGATGAGGAGATCGCAAGTGGCAGTCAGAAGACAAAGAAAAAGAGGATGAAGAGGAAGACGAATAAAAAGCTTGACCAGGAGGTAATGCCACCACCGAAGAAGGTAGTGAGCAATGGGAGGGTCTCGGGAGATGATCCTATATCCTGTGCTCTGAGTGCCCCATCAGTGATTTTAATGGATGTCACTGATGTTCTCTCGGACTAAGAGGTTGTCTCTGTTTTCGAGACGGCCGGTCCAACTCCAAGCTGCTATGAATCGTGTGGAAGTTCCATATCAATTAGTAGCCGCTTTGAAGTGGACCCTGCTTTGGACCTTCATAATTAGAGTTCGGACAGGATCCTGATCATTTTCAGGCGTGAGCTTGAAGATCCAGCCAAGATCCTGCCCCAACTGGAACTGCTTATGGCAGAGGCCAAAAAGAAGGTCAAGTACAATGTCTAGGTGCGAGCGCTTCTTCAAAGTCTCATGAATCCTTTAGGATCTAAAACTGGGCAAACATCTTCACCATTAGAGTCGTACAGTCATTGTCTGAGTTCTTGCGATTTTTTGACCAATGCAAGGGGTTTGAGTGCACCCACTAGACTACACAGTATTTTTGAAGACACGAGACAATGGAATACGGACATTGCACTTATACAGGAAACAAATTATACACAAGCCACATTTACAAGCCTAGAACAAACTTCAAACTTCCACAAGGGTTACACGGTTTTTGCCACAGAGACGCCCTGTAGAAGTTCCGGTGTGGAAATTGCTATGTCCCACAGCTTTATACTGATGTCTTCTTTATACACAAACATCTGCCCAGGTTTCGAGTCTTCCTTAAATTTTGTCTTGGGGGAAAAACGCTAAGGGCAGTGCCGTATGACGAGGATACTGCAAGACAGGTGTTGGACTCAATCTTGTCTCATATTACGAACTTCGGTGGTGAGTTCAACCGCGCACTAGATTCTTCAATCGATCGTCGTTCTAGAGTTGAATTTAGCTCAGTGAACGCGGAATATTTATTCAAACCCTACACATTGGTGAGATGTTGCAAAACTTTAGATTTGCTCATTTATTGAAACAAGATTCATTCGGACCAGACATCATTCATCGAGTTTGACAGCTGAAGTCGCCCAGATTGGTACGCGCAACCAGACTTGCTCACACAATACGAGATACTTAAAGAACGACTGACAGAACAAAACTACAAGCATAGCTTGGAGAGGGCGAGTCTCCGACCAAATACTTTTTCCAGACAAGTCGACGTCGTATCGTTTCTTGTGAAGTTGACCGAATCGGGCCAGATCCTATACGAAGAGGAACTTGCGAATTATATTCGCAACTACTACACGCGGCGCTATGCTGCATCGACATTGCTAGCATTCTCGTTCAACGATGAATTCTTTCATCGTGCTCCTACTTTCTCTGATGAAAGTAGAGAATCCCTGGACAAAGCACTCACTCTCGATGATATGCTTACCGCAACGAAGGATCTTCGACGTCATACTTCTCCTGGTTATGATGATCTAACTCCAGAATTCTTTGTTCGTTTTCGGAAGTTTTTGATTCGTGACCTTTTCGATGTCTCTAATTCTGCAGTGGTTGGACATTCCGAATTTTCCTCAAGTTGGCGGAGATCAGCTATGCGTCTAATACCTAAGAAGGAAGATCTGTAGAGGACCGGAAACTGGAGGCCAGTTACTCTGTGTAATGTCGACTACAAGGTTGCTGGAGAATGGACGGACGAGTTGAAGCCTTCTAGGATACGGTGATCCTCATGTGGATATTCTCAAGTATTAGTTAGACCTCCAAGTGGTAGCAACCGGGCAATGCATCCTAGAATATGGCCAAGTAACTAATGCGGGAGGAGATAACCTCTTGAAAAATCCCCCTAACTCCAAGGGAGTCTGCAGTGTCGTCGTCCTCTCTGCAGGACACAGGGGTAATTGGGTCGCGAATGGCGTTTTCCTCGGGCGCTTCTGTGGTAGTGGTGGTGGATTGTATGGGAGACCCCAACAGGTTGGCTATACCCACGGTACCCACAACACAACAGTAGCAGCTTTGGGAGAATTACCTTTAACTAACGCATGGACCAAGTAGGAACACTGGAGACGGTAGGACAACATGGATTTATGCAGATAGGCTAGGATTTTAGCAGTGACCCAGGAAACCGGGGTTAGTGGCGACAGTGGGATAACTCAGTTGCCCCCACTAAGGGAGACTGGGAGGGGACGAAAAGGGACCCGGTTATGTGGTCTGTTTCGGCCAATCCCCAGAGAGGTGTTTTTAGTGAGTAAGAATCTCACACTACCGGAGGGCACGGGCTGTCTGGTGTCTTTTGGAAGATTTTCACCTCTCCCGCAAAAAATAAAAAAATAAAATTTCGGCTACAAAATAATTTGCAAAACACTGGGTACTCAACTTCGCTCAGTGATTGCCTCAGTTCGCAATGTGTTTGGGCTTCCGTCCAAGTGGATTGGGATCATCAGTGGTCTGTTTAGAGATTCAGTTTTTCTCATAAAGCATAATGGGGATATACAGTTCCTATTACGTTTACAGTTCACTTAACATACACTAATATAAGGCCACTTATATTAGCGTAAGCTGACGACCTGTCTATTTTCGTTAAGAAAGAGGATGCATCTCCAGTTTATTATAGAGTTTTCGAACAATACGAGCGACTGGTGGGCGCTAGGGTTAACCTTAGCAAAAGCCAACTCCTACGGTGGCGGAATCGAACAGATTCTCCCCTCGGTTTACAATAGACGCATACTTGCCTAAAATATTTAGGTGAATATGTGGGAAAGGACGTGAAGTCCTTTTCAATTATTTGATCACCTCGTTCATCGTGCACCTGTTAAAATCTGAGTGCTTAAAGAAGGCTTCGTGAAACTACTACACGCGAAGGTCGTTGACGCCTTCTGGGGGGTAAGACAATGTGTCGCTGAAGTTGCTTTGTGTCTTACATACATTATCGTGAAATTTCGATGTCTTTAGGTTCAGGCTTACCAGCAAGTATTCTATCAAAGAGATAACTTAATTTCGCAGTTATGGGTAAGTTATATATAAGGTAGAGTCGCAGGAGAGCACTACTATCTGCTCTCGGTCCGTCCACCATTTCTTCATGACTAGTCCCAGGATCTGATCTCCACGATTACGACCTGGGGCAGAATAAGACCAACATTCCATTTGCGATGAAATGAAATTGGATACGGGGAATTCTCAGAAATTCCAATCAGATTGTACCTTGAGTTAGTAGATTCGGTGTTCAGTAATGCTCGAGATGTGACGGCTGATACAAGACAACTTAAAGTTCTTGGAGATACCATTGATGCTTCTGGGAACACACTTATAAATTCCCACACTACAGAATTAAACAAATTATCGAATACAACACGAGACCGTTTTAGTCGTCTCTCTACTAGAGAACCCAGCACTGAAGCGATAAACGCTTTCGTACTGAACCTACCGCCGCTCACAACATTCAGTACACTTACTACACTTCGTCGTAAATTCTACGGATCACGGACCATAATTAGTAGAGTGATCTATAGTTATCCGTCCGGTTCGGGGTGGCGAAGGAACCCTGTTCCACATATATTTTATATGCTCGACCTTGTGGCGATATTAATAATTTTGTTTGCAATATGTGCCAGCTTAGCTGCCCAACATTCGGGCCAAGGGCATGTTACTAGGTGAATTGCTTGATAAGCCTTATACTAACACTTTCTAAATCGATAATTCATCTGTACTGTATGCGGATCGAAGCTGGGCAACAGCCTACAGTTTCAAACACCTGCACTTAAAAACCACTTCGTTGCCAGATTGAGGAGGGGATTACGTCTAGAGTTCCTGGCAACGGAGGCTTACATATTCCACCGCACTTGACAACCTTTATCGTCGGTGCGGAACGGAAGTCTCGTCTTTCACTGGGAATAATAGGCTGCAGACTTGCAGCAGCTTGTCCACGAAGCTTCTTTTTGCTTTGGTATTGCTGCAAGTGCTGCGGGAAAGACAAATCTCACGTTGGAATCGTAGAACTGGGAGGATGATGGGAGCAGTTTGCAGACGTCAATGACTCTGCAGATTGGTCCCGCGGGACTCTAAATGGTTCAACATTTTTGTGCGTTCGTTTAGAACATGTTTGAATGAGTGGTCCCGGAAGACTAGAAAAGTGGCGAACGGATCTACGGAGAGGGCTCGTGCTTGGGAGCAGTGAAAAGACGTGCAGTCGTTGTCAATTACTTGATTACCTCGTCCATCCTTCACCTGTTGAAATCGGAGTGCTTCAAAGAAGGTTTCGTGAAGCTTCTACAGGCGAAAGTCGTTGTCGCCTTCTGAGTGAAATTTCGTTGTCTTCAGGTTCGGGCTTACCAGCAAGTCAGAGAGATAACTTAATTTCGCAGTTATGGGTAAGTCCAATGTGGGGTAGCAGCACAGAGGAGCACTACTATCTGCTCTGAACTTCACCCGTTGCTGCATCTACTCTCTGGGAACACTCGGAAAGTCATGTTATAGTGAATATTTTCGGTTCACTTTATTCGTTCGTTTTAGGTTTAGTTTTGGAATTGTTTTTAAAAAATTTTTTTTTCTTACTGCTGGCACAAACTCACACTTTCTTTGTATTCTTTTTTTTGCAGGTTTTTGCCTTCAAGTTTTAGAATCTTTTTTATTAAACCTATTTACAGTAACATATTGAGTCATTTTTTGTTAGCTTTTTTTTTTGATCTTTATTACTGTGTCTTTTTAATGTTTGTGTAATTTTTAGGGTAGCTAGTTTATGTTAGATTATTACGCTTTATAACGACGCGCCAAATAAAGGGCACAGTTGACTTCATAATAATTACCATCAGTAATCTCCACAAGGTCGGTACGTTTCTACTCAAATAAATTAGTTTTTCAGAAAAACTTTTAAAATAAAAAAACAATTCTAAGCTCTGACTCTGACTGACCTCTGTGAATGTCGCAATAATTACGTCCATTTGTTCAAAAGCATTAACAACATTACACACACAAATATAAAACAGTTAACGTAAGATAGTTATATTCGACGTCAACAATAGTAAGAAGAACACCTATATGATGGCCGAGTATAGCCTCTATAGAATAAAAATAAGGATATGAAACGTTACCAAATAGCAAAGATTGTCGTAGTCGTAACCCACCATTTCTACCGCTGAGGCAAGACCCCCTAGGATCGAAAGCCCCTTTCATTTTGGTTAGGGCCGCCACTGACAAGGTTAGAGCCGCCACTGAAATCGTGCTGTTCACAAGGACAAGACGAATCGGAACCGGCTGCATCGTAATGGTAAAGACCTAAATGTAATATTTGGGTACCTTTATTCCAAATTGAACTGCAATTATGACTGCAGGAAAACCCTAAGGAAGAAATGATGAATTAGTCCCCGTTTAGTTCACTGGATGTATAGTGAGGCCAATCCTGACGTTCGGAATCTTGGTTTGGTGGGGTCCTCTTTAGAGGGACTGTAACCTTAAGAAGCTGACTTAAGTTCAAAGAGATGTCAGTACAACGCCAACTGCCGCGCTAGACACAATGCTCCATCTCCCCCCGCTGGAGATTCACGGTAAAAGTGTAGCTGCTTGACTGAAGCAATTCAAAAGTAGTATGCAGCAGTATACTAGTAACCTACCTGAGGGATCATCTGCAGGAGATCACGTACTATACCGTTCCTACAATAAGCTTCGAATAAGCTTTCTCTACTAGAATAACTAGCAGGTAGGAGTGGGAAAGTTGTCAGTGGCTGCCAATGCCAGGTATATCAATCTTCACGGATGGTTCAAAATTGGGGAATAGGGTTAGAGTGGCAGTTTTCTCCGACCGCTTCAGCATATGAAACTCGTATCGATTGCCGGACCACTACAGTGTGTTTCAAGCAGTGGTCTTGGCCATTGTAAGGGCGTGTAGAGTTTTTATCCTGCGATGTGTTTTCTTACCTCGTCAAATTCCTTGGTAGCTAAAGATTATTACAGGTCTTAATAAAACCTGACCTAGAGAAAAAGTTGTTTCTCTAGGAATCAGCAAGCTGTTTCTTTGCGGCTTCGAAAGCCTTAGTAGATTCTTCAGTCCAGGGAATCCGTTTAGCGCCGTCTTTTTTAGAACCTGTAAGATGCCTGTTCAGGTGTTGGTGACAGGACGCTGCTTTGTGGAGGAATCTTCGGAAAAAATTCAACATCCCCAGAAACCGACGAAGTTCCTTGACTGTTTTGGGCTTGCCAAAATTGGTAATTGTGTCCACACGATCAGGCAAAGGACGTATTCCTTGTGAAGAGACTAAATGACCTAAAAATTTGACTTCAGGTTGAGCGAATTTGCATTTATCGACGTTTAATATAAGACCGAATTTCTGAAAACGTTCGAAAATAATTTTCAAGTGCTCGTAATGCTCAAGTTGCGTTTTAGAAGCAACTAAAATATTGTCCAAATAAACGAAATTGAAAGAAAGATCCTGTAAGAATGTATGGATGAATCTTTGAAAAGACTTACGTAGATGGCTACGCCGCCACCCCGGCGTCGCAGTGAAGCCCTGCAATGATATAAAAGAAGTTGGGATTTCATCAGTTAGCCATGTCTCACTGACCAAAATTACATGTAAATTTGGATCAGAAAAAATATAGCGGAGCTCGTCAATCTTGTTTCGAATACTTCTTGCATTCAGCGTACAAACCCTTAGACCAGAAGACTGATTACATAATATCTTCATCAAAGTTCCCACCCTGTCCAAGCCAGGAAAATTATCCATACTCATAAGAGAGTGGGGCACGATCAGCATAGTACGGCAAGACAACTCGATTCGGTAAAGTACTAAGAAAACGATTAAAAACCCCAGATCCTCGTAGTGGAACCATCATGAACTAATTTACAAAATAATATCGTAAGAAGGTAAGAAAAAATTTAATGTTTAATAGAGATAAAAATAGAGAATAACGCAAAAATAGAATTAATATTAATGCAGGTATTAACATAGAAATTTATTAATTTAGCAAAATAGAACCGCAAAAATAAAATTTAAGAGTTACTGTTAGCAAAAGAGAGTTATTATCAAAGAAAAATTATTAATTTGAAAATTGTTGATTTGAAATATTTGATTTGAACCAAAAATACTCATCAGACTGTCACACTCTGCTCCTTCGGTAAATGGTAGTGGTGTGGTATCAGATTACGACCTTCTGTAATTCTACATGATTAGTAATTTTGATCTAGGAGTCATCCTTTTTCTTCTTAATATATAGTAATCCATACCTCGTTCTGGCTGAAGACAATTTCCCCTGATTACGAAATTTTATTGCCTCCTTGAGTAATGCACTATTATGCGGATTCAAGCTTTCTGAAATAAAGACTGGGCTTGCTGAACCAAAATCGCCCAGATCAGATAATTTAATGCCTTTTCGCCTCCGAAAAGCAGTCAAAAACGCCTTTTGAACCGAACCGCTGGAAAAGCGTACAACTATCGGCGAGTTTAATCCGGGAGATTTAGGCTTAATGCGGAAAGCATTAGGGTGCTGAATCACTGCAGCGATGGACTTTACCAGTGCAAGAGCATTTTCCTTTTCCCGATTTGGAATACCTCTAATTATTGCGTCACTCGAGCGCTGAATGCGTTGAATATCGTGCAGTTGCGACTGCAGTAAGTTATTGTTCTGCTGGATTTTGTTTAGAGCACTCTCACAAGTTGCAATTTTGTTGTTGAGGCAACTTATAGCATCATCAATTTTGGCAGCGATGCGGATCTCAAGTTGGTTAACGAGATCATTGATCTTACTCAGTAAGCGTGCCTCCAGAGATTCCATTATTTTGCTCAGTACGTCATCTGCTGGAACTGGGTCATCCGAGGCAACCTTGGCATGTCTGCGAGTCTGCACTTGATTGCTAATGTTTTCCTCTAGATTTGATGTTGAGGGAATTCTCTCTTTTTTCTGGCCTCTGCCTGCCATAGTGTGTGTGCTATTCGAAGAAAACAAAAATGTGTAATTTGATGAGTTCAGCACCAATTGCACAATAAACACCGAATTCGTACAAAACGATTATGATTAAGATATTTCCCGTCGATTATACAAGCAGCGAAAAAGCGAAAAGACTTTGATACCGTGTACAAGTATAAAAACTGGAACTGATGCGGTACACGTCTACTCGTTAGCGAACATCAATCAATACTCTAAAAATCAATACTCTTCTAACACGAATGAAATTTACTTCGCAAAAGCAAAATCAGAACTAATACGGTTTAATACGATATAAGTTCCTAAGCGGCTTATTAAATATTAGTTTTCTGTTTTTCCATTAAAATCATGTACAAAATCGTCATGAACGTGACGCTTTTTGAAAATCTTCCCCTTATCATTAAATGACAATTATTCATTCAAACGAATCAGGTACAAACCCCAACGATCGTGGCCCATGGTTCTTTTCTGCTGAACTGCAAATCCACCTTTGCTTGTAAGTCTACCTGCAAAGATAGTCACCGAATCGGGCGAAGTTCTTATCCTCCCGCTTTTTAACCACGTCTACAAGGAATCAGGGTAGCAATTTCATTAGAACAATGACCGCAAAAGCAGCGATAAAAAAATTAGAGGCAACCGCCATTCTGTCGACGCTTCAGATAGTCAATTCTTTATTTTAACACCGCCAATAAAGCTGATAGCCTTTCTGTAAACTTAATCTAACGCGCAAAGTGAGGTAGACTAGGCCTGATGTGGGACTTGTAGATCCCCGCCAAGTTAGATGGCCAATGGATGCTAAGGATAGGCCAGAGACATTGCTTGATAAAGGCTTGTAACTTAGATGTTATTTGACAGCTCAACGATGAGCAGCCGTACATTAGAAGAGGTTTAACGTTCGATTCGAAAACCTGAAGTTTTGCGTACCTGGAGATGTTGTTGTATGCAGAAACTCTCACGAAGCCTGTCTGCTTTAGAGCGCACTCGATTTTTTGCTTTCTTCGTAAATAGCCAGCAAGAAAAATTTCCAAAGAAAGATATATTTTTAAAATCTTATCGATATCTGAAGACAGTTTATCAAAGAAACACAAAGTATCAGGTCGACAAAGTGGTAGTAGACTAAGAAATGATTATTGTTTAAGACACGAAAATTACAAAAATCTAAACAAGTCCAATGCAAAGCTGCCTCAGCAGTTTTATCGTTCTCTCTCTCTCTCTTTACTTCCTGTAGCCATTTTGATTGGAGACAACGATTTCTAGTGGATTCCGAACCACCGACACTTTTTTTTATAAAGTCCAAGGCGTTTTTATCGTAATCTGTTGTCACCAGAAAACAAATATGTGACGTCGCCGGCGGAATTTACACTTGGGAGCTTTGGTTTGAAAGGCGGATACGTTATTTCTTACACCATCGACGACTAAATTTCAGTAACGACAAAAGTAGCTCTATGCTTAGCAGTTTAGACACGTTAAATGAATCCAAGGTGATCCGTGTGTACCACCCTGAATGCAGGATTTAAAGCAAAAGTGGTCAGACTCACCAAACTGTGCTTTCTAATAAGGCATAAACAGCAATTTGCCACTGCAATTTAATTTTAAGTTATGAAATTTTCTCTTGTGATCATGTTAGAAAGGCCTGCGGCTTCGGCTAGCTAGACGGCGTCTGTCCCCGCAAGCTGTCACAAATCAAGTAATCCGAGAATTTCGAATTATGAAAATCAAAATCCCGAAAACCAAAACCTCGAAATTTAATATCGCTGATATGAAAATCCCGACGAATAAAATCTTGAACTCAAAATTTCGAACATCTTGCATAAATCCTAGAAGACTATGTAAGCATACATACTTTCGAGATCTGATAACATTGTAATTTCAACAAGTTTTAGAAAAATGTTTAGCTGCACTAATATCCAAATCGGTCCTACCAACTTCATAATAATAAGAATTTGATTTACGCATAATACATACAAAATTGACAGTCAAAAAGGTGAGATGCTACATAATTTAAAGAGTAAGTGTGGTGAAACCTTTAACGATATAAATTTTATTTATATTTATAAGGTTTTTATTATATGGTTGCGTTCGTTATCGCTAACTACTTGTTGTAGATGCTAACCCAAGTAGACGGAACACTTTTGTTTTTAATATTTTTGTATATAAGTCAGATAAAATTGTTCCATAGAGTTAGTTCAAATTAGTCTTTTCAATGAACCTTAAAAATATGTGAATAAAAGTTTTATAAAATAAAGGCTGGTCTCTTCAGTAAGTTTTAAGAACCGCGTCAATTATTTTACTACATACGAGGGCTGTAAAAAAGGAATGGTAATAGTGGTCCGAAGGGTGTGCTGCGAAGGGGGGTAATACCTCATACCATTGTGTAGCCCATTATTTTAGCCATCTATGAAGATCAGGTTGAAGTCGAGCGCTGCAGTGAGTGGACGTGTGTGACGATTTGCATAAAGTTAGTTAGATATTGACCTACCGTGTCCAGCATAAATAAAAAGTTACGGCAACTTTATCATAATTACGGGATATCCTCAAAGTTCATAAGAATTCTAGAAGAGCTTTACACAAACACCAGGGCGCAAGTATGGAATGGAGTAAATTTGTCTGATAGTTTTCCTGTAAAGAATAGGGTTTAACAAGGGTGTATTCTAAGTCCTCTATTATTTGCCCTGTTTATAAATGATATAGCAGGATATCTTGAGGTGAATAAGACGTTAGCAAATGTAGAAATTAAGGTCTTGCTCCACGCCGATCACATTGTTATCCTATCTGATGATGCTATTAAATTACAACAGAATATTGAAAAGCTTGAGAATCTCGAAGTAAATCTTAACAAATCTAAGATAATGATTATTTAACGAGGAGGGGAGTAGAAAAGTGGGCTTATAGGAACGAAACTGTGAAAGCTGTTAGCAAATTCACATATTTAGGAATAGTATTAACGCCTAAACTTTCCTTTGCTGAAACTTTCATAGAGCGCTTACAAACAGCCAAAGTGAGTATTAACTGTACCTGGAAATATTTTCTTCGAGAGAAAGAGGTTAAGCAAAAGTTGAACTCTTTAATTCTGTCAGTCAGTCTACCCTATGGTACAGCGCCCAAGTATGGGGATTCACACAATCTGAACAGGTGGAGAAATTACAAACTGCTATCTCTTCCGCTTCGAACTCCTATTGCTAGAAACTGGGCTCCCAATTGTCTGCATATAAACTCTGAAGTGTCATTTAATATACATATATTTTGGAGGCGCTTTTTGAATACGAATCTGACAGATCACCTTCAAAGATCGCATGGATGGTTGTAGATAATTTTAATATAAATTTTCGGCATCATTTAAAGATCAAGCTTTTCCGAATAGTCGATGCTGAAGATGTTTGGCCTAAGAGTAAAGATAGTGAAAAGGCTAGATGCACTGTTGTCCTTAAAGAAAATACAGGTGCGGCCTGATTGACCTTATTAGTAGTCCTTATGAAAGAGAAGGCACCAGTACATGCTCCCAGTGCAGATGAAGATTTGTTACACTTTCTTGGAACTTGCCCTATTTTGACAGAGTTACGTAGGAACGCCTGGAAGAAAATATTTTTAACTGAAGCCATACTAAAAGTAAAAATTACTATAAAGATCTGGTTAGATTCGCAATAAAAGCCTGAAGGTGTAGCGAGTTCCTTGTACTTGAATATAACTGTTGAATTTTGACTTTGCGCTAGATTTGTAGTCACTGTTAGTTAAATATTATAATATAACTACATTAATATTTATCAGAAAGTAAACCTCCTATTATATATTTTACCAACCGCGACAGACGGCTTTGGTGGCCAATGACGCAGGTTATAGTTAATATTCATTTAATATTAGCTTATACTTTACATTTTCCTTTTATTATTTTAGTACAATTGTAGTTATGAAATGATATTGAGAATATAAAAATAGTGAAAGATATTAGAGGAAATTGTTAACATTGAATTAGACAATAAACAATTATTATTATTAGTGGGTTTTTTGAACAGTCGCGGCATCGCAACTGTACCGAACCCACTGTATAGTACAGATTTGGCCCCTTGCCTCTTCTGACTGTTCCTAGAAATCAAGTTTCCGCTCGGGGGACGGAAATTCAAGACCAATCAATAAGTCATCAAAGTTTAAAAAGTGTCAAGAACGGTGGGAAAAGTGAATTAGAACCGAGGGGGATGTATATTTAAAAGACTGAGTAAATATTTTTTTCTGTAGAGCGTTTTTATCATTACAGAACAGAACAGAAATAGAGGCATATTTTGAATCCCTCGAGATGGCGTACCTCGGCCATTTTAGGTTCATAATCTTGAATCTGAGCCCGATGGCCTGACGTTATGTAAATCCATCATAAACCAGACAACTGTTTATTAAGATCGATATTATGGTGTGGGTCACAATTATTTGTATAAGGTTATCATCATATTCACATTCGATAACCATATATTTATCCCCACGAAAGAGAGAAAAAAGAATTAAAAAAGCGAGGCAACGAGAAAAACTCGAAAAAAGTTAGTAAGAGTGCCTACGTCCTGAAT
Organism: Leptarthrus brevirostris; assembly: GCA_964036015.1. Taxonomy (NCBI): domain Eukaryota; kingdom Metazoa; phylum Arthropoda; class Insecta; order Diptera; family Asilidae; genus Leptarthrus; species Leptarthrus brevirostris. The sequence continues at coordinate 11,228,927 of OZ038376.1, read as the reverse complement.
GCTAGATATGAGATCATTTCATAAGCAAACAACTTGAACAAGGTAGGATCTTTCTTTCCTTAATTAATACATACAAGAGAATTCCTGTTGCGCTGAGATGTTTTGAACTGACACAAAACTCTAAAATACTCCATTTTATTTGAATGTAGTGGATCATATACAAATACTAGCGCTCCTAGTTTTAAATAAGAAGTCAAAGAGTAACGGATCAGGTAAAAAGAAGAAACATGGTCAAAGGTTCTATAGTAAGCCCAAATATAAACCTGAAGGCTAGCTCTATTTGACGTGTATATATTCTGTCCAATCAAGGAAAACCAAGCTTCTGAAAGTGAAATGTGGAAATAGTAGCGTTTTCATCAGCAATAAATAGATCTGAAAGCCATAGTCTTCGCAACCCAGCATAAATCTTACTCAGGTTCATTTCAATATTCTCAGAGTTACTTATATTGCAACCCAAGACAATCCCAAAAGAGGATACTTCTACAAATAGAAGGAATATCATTGACAACAAAGGTACTATTATAGAACGTTATATACTGAGAATTGCCAGGGTTCAATAATAATTGATTGTTCTTTGACCAGATATACTATATGTAGTCCTCTAGAACACCAGTTGGTGGTATATTTGCACATCATCTGCATAGAGATGAATATTCGCATTAGGTAGACCATTAATAAAAGACTGAACATTAGCGGGTCTAGTTAAGATCCCTAGCGGTCGACCACTAGATAAGATAGTATATCTTATATTTGAACTGTTTGATATCGATCACACAGAAAACTGCCGCAGCAGCAGAATAATTGAAATTAAATAAACGGTGAAGTCTCTCTCGAGAAGATAATGGTTAACACAGTTGAATGCCTTAGAAAAATCGAATATATAAGACGGGAGGGAGAACTTAAAAAAAGATGTTATAAGCAGTTACCACTTTAACGACATCAAGTGGTTGCAGCAAACTATAATAGAGAACAGAACGTTTTGCTTATTTGAAAAAATTGATGGTGGCTGTGAATTTAGTTATGAATGGCTATTAATATCATTTAAATAAATAACAGTACTGCACATTATAAGAAGTGTAAAAAAAGTACAAATTTCAATTGAAAGGATCGCGTTAGTATAGTAACTAATAATGCAGTGCATAAAATACACAAAGCACCAACTTCGCAAACTTCAAAATCCTCAAACGTACAATAAAGAAGTGCATCAGACGAATGCTTACACAAAAAACATCGCGTTAATGTCTTATCTTCCATCAAACAGAATTATTTTAGATGCAGAAATTCGAAGCAAAGCAATATTCAGGCTTATCTACCGATGTGCCAGCTCTTAACAATCCATGGAAGAATGGACGATTAAATAGTTCCATTATTGTTTTTGTAAATCCGTGGAAGCTTACAGTCCTTATAACTTCGTAAACTGTTACAACTCTTCTATGAAATATAACAAATTCTTCAAATCAAACAAATACTTGCAGGAACATTGGGAAACGAATAAGGTTTTAATTTATAAAAAACAAAATTTAATTGTTTACGTTAAATATTTTTTTGTTTTTCAGGGATTCAATTTAAATATGGATACTGAAATTTTTAACAATTTTTGGTTACGCAATTAGATATTATAAATATTAGAAAATCGCTCCAAGAAAATAATAGGCTGGTTCGAAAAGAATAACGTTAAGTATAAATTTTCGGTCACTGAATCCCCACAGCTCCGATCACCTTGAAATTTTATTTTTTATATTATTTATACAAACAAGTAGAACTAATAATGATGTCTACTTTTTTTGTAGCCTGTACAATACAATAAATTATTGTATTTTACGCTCTCCTGCACAATTTTCATTTTGTGGAATTAATACCCTTTTGCTCTGAGGTACGGATATGTATGTTGGGCGCGGACGTCATAACTTGGCATAGTTTTTTAACTTAGATAAAATAGTTTTTAAAACAAAGCGCTTCAAAATATTGAATAATATTTAATTTTATATATATTGCGACATTTTGCAGTCGGTGCAAATTAAACAAACGAAACAACAACAACAAAACGCCTTCTTTATGATCACCTGAGTTGATGTTTTTTTTAATAGATATAAAATTAAATATTATTTTAACTTTTTACCGCTTTTTTGCAGCCGCTTCAACCCTTTTTAAAAAACTTTATATTTTTCATTTTTTAGTTTATTCAAATATACCACTCGAAAAATGTTGCTCGTATAACAAGCAATTTCAATAGTTGCAAAGGTACTGCACACTGTAGAAGGGAAAAAAATAATCCAAATCCGGCAACACGTTACGAAAGTGATCCCAGCTACCCGTTCATATCCTAACCTTAGATCAGGCGTGGATCTAGGGGGAGGGATGGATGTTATCCCCCCCCACTGTTTAGCGTTTAAAAGAATCGTTATAAACTTATACCTAATTAAGCCGTTTATACAAAGAAAGACCCGCATAGAAAAGCTTACTATACATACAGGCTGTTTCAGATCCGGTATGCCAAATTGAAAGGGGTGATAGAACTCAGCTAGCCAAATAAAAAGTTGTGTTGCTGTGTGTGGGGGTGGGGGCATTATCAACCGTTTGGGATTTACAGGGTGATTAAATAGATAACATTGAAATGTTCATGGTATGCACATCACTCTTTTATTTTTATCTTTTAATCTCCTAAACGCAGCGACATCAAGCAAACAATAGAAAACTTTTATCCCAATGGCATTTCCAAAGTTCTCAACAATGTTGATCTAACACGCCATTGCAAGTACACTCCCCTCTAAAAGTGATAAATATGTTTTGAAAATACCAAAAATTCAGAATTTTCAAAAATTTGCTCCGAAATTCCTGTAATTAGTACACTTCGTTTTTTTTATTAGATTACCCATCTTATTACCTTTCCAGAAAGATACAACATGTTTATGTAGAAAAAGGATTAGAAAAACCGCATCCTTAAAAATCCATGCTGACTACCTAGTTATTTTATTGAACTTTATGTAGGAACTTCTTAAAATAAACAAAATTTTTAAAAGGAAGGGTCAAAAATGTTCGTTTAGGTTACACAGGTAATAAATATTAATAACTGCTGCAAGAAATGTGTAATTTTGTTTTATTGCCGAGTTAGCTGAGCAGTAAGGCCTTTGATAAACTCTCTCACTCCGTAATTATATTTAAACTCAAGAGGCTTGGTTTCCACCCTCTGCTTCTCGACTGGTTTTCTTCCCATCTAAGGAGGCAGACGATTTCAACGTCCACAAAACACAGTGGCTCAGGCATTCTTCTACCGCAAGCCCGTCTCGAAGACACGTCCAGTTATTAAGTGAGACCTTTAATCTACAATAACTGGTGGAGTGTCCGACTCGTGTTCCTGATATTATGGAGCAGAACACAGATCTTTTGGATCTATTTCTAACATCGTCTCCATATAAGTACTCGGTTTCGGTAACTACTCCCTTGGGTAATTCAGACCATTGTCTTATCTCCGTCCAATTCTCTGACAACCACTAACCTAAATTCCACCAAAAAAATAGTGCGGCATTATAAAAATGCTGATTGGGCGGGACTTAATAAAAGTCTCAGAGAGCTGGATTGGTCTGATTGCTTTTCTATGGGAGACGTTAACAAAAGCTTCGATTATATCTTGAACATCCAATGGTTTGGAATGCATCGTTTTATTCCTCATTGCTTCAAAAACATCAAACCAACTAACACCAATTATGGCTATTGTTCTAATGAAATTTCTAGCCTGATTCCTTGTAGACACATGACAACGCGCGATACAAGAGCTACAAATCGCTCCCACCCCTATACTCTTTAGGTCAAATTTGGACGTACCGTAAAATTTCGGGAATCTTTTCTAAGCAGAGCAACATTAATGTGAAACAGTTTACCATCTTCGGTTTCCCTCGTCATATGAACCCGAAATTTCACTCAACCCCCTAATCCATTTCGCTGTAGTTTAGTATCATAGGGCGTCCCCTGAGTTTTAGCAACATCATATATAAAAAAATGAGACATATAAAGTGTCACTCCGTGGTTATACCTCAAGAATTTTTAGGGCTCCATCTGGCGTGCAGCAAGGTAGCCATCTCGGTCCTCTACTATTCGTTTTTGCCATTGATGACATTGTCCATAAGATCTCGCACTCTAATGTTCTAATCTACGCTGACGACATGAAGATCTTTTCCTGCGTTAAGGGTAGTTATGTGAGGCTTTGGGCTTTTCCAGGATCTTCAATCCATAAGTTTTTAATTACAGATTTATGCGGAATGTCCTCCGTCGCATGCTGTCCGTAACTGACCTTGGCGTAAAACTAGATAGGAAACTTGATTTACCTCTGCACATTAATTATATTGTGTCTAGGCGCAGTTTATTCATAGGCTTTGTAAGGCCCTGACCTAGAGAGTTCTCGGATTTACCAACTTTAATTCATTTGTACTGCTCCTTTAGATCTATTCAGAATATGCATCTCAGGTCTGATCGCCCTTCTACGCTGTTCATTCGAAGCGTATCGAATCGGTGCAGCGGCATTTTGTTAGATTTTTGCTAAGGGGAGTTCCTTGGGACGATTTGCTTAGACTCTCGCCCTACATCGACCACCTCTTTTTGTTCGGTTTTCCCTCGTTTGAGAAAAGGCGTAAAGTTGCTGACTTAGTCTTTATTCACCAGCTCTCAAACTCAAATACTGACTTAGGTACTCTTGTAAGTAAGGTTTCCTTTAGGAAATCCCAACATAGTCTCCGAAGAATTCCTTTTTGTTGCATGTTATCTCCTTCAGATCAAATTATGGCATGAATCAATTAACCGTTTATATAGGGCTGTTAATGGTTGTCCGAATTTTGATTTAAATCTTAGTCACATAAGTAATATCTATTCTCTGTGCTCCCGTGACTCTCTGTTATGCATATTGTGACTTTCCTTTCATGTTTTCCTTTTCCTTTATTTAGCTCGTTTTTTTCCTATGCATGTTGCTGTGGGAGCCTCATTTAACTGGCTTGATGAAATAAATTAATTTTTTCTTGGCTTCTATCGAGAAGTGCGCCTATTTAACTTTTGTAATGCCGCATGTAATTTAATATTGTCTTACTTGGGAGGACGTAAAAGAAGGTTAATTTCAATGACAATTCATCCGATTATCTTAGTACCTTAAACGGGGTACTTCAGGGATCTATTCTCGGCCCTCTTTTATTTTCAATGTTGATTATACGGTACTGCAACTATAATATTTATGCGAATCATATGCAGTGGGATTTCTAAACCTATGGGAGGACGCGATTGCAGGATAATCTGATGAATGTATCCAAATGGAATTTTTTAAATCTTAATGCCTCCAAACCAAACGCTATTATAAGCTACAAATCTGATTTAGACATTTCTTCTATTCCAAGTGTTATTCTTGAAAATATAGTTATGCCCTATAGTAATTCAGTTGAAAACTTCGGCATTATTTTTAATAGGTCTCTAAGTTGGTCAAATCACTAAACTGTGTCATTGAAAAAGAATATGGGTCCCTATCAAAGCTGTCTGAATCAGCAGCTCATATGCACCAAGTTACTCGTATTCTACTTGTACGACCCTTGTTGATTCCGTTGATATCATGCGTTTTTAATAAATTGAATTCAGTGTGAGATGTTAAGCTGAATGTAGCTTTCAAATCCGCTGTGCCGTGCCTGCGGATTGCGCAAGGTATGGGGGAGGAGGTTGGATTTTTACATCAAAACTTATTATTCAGACAGTGTGTGTATCAACCCCCTCCCCCCCCCCCCCCCCTTCATTCTGAAGAAAACGCATTCTGTACAGAAGAATGCAAATCATCAAAATCGGTCTACGCATTACGAGCCAAGTACGACCGCTCCTCTCACACCCTTCGTAAGCCAACATTTTTGTCATGATACAGATGGAGCAGGATACTCTGTTCAACAATAAACGAATCATCGACATCGTTATGCTGTTTAGGATGATTTCTTTTCCTTATTTATTTTACGCTATAGGTTAATAAATTGAAGTAGCGCAAATTCAGTTAACTATGTTGTCACATTACTTTACATTTAGAAATCATTAGGATTAATCTGGTTAAACAATGTTCTGGAACAAAGTGCACCTAAGAAATGAGTAAATTTTCTAACTAAAGAGAGATAAATTAAAAAAACATTAGGAATTAAGGCATTGGAGTGATTAACAAATGAATGAACAACTTGAATTTTTTTTATAATTATCACAGACTTTATTAACAACAAATAACAACAATTGGAAATAAGATTATTAAAATTGACTAAATATTTATTCTGTTAATAACCAAATATATTTATATACGTCAGGATATAGAAAAAACAAAGCTGAATCAAACCGGAGATCTCAAGATATATTTCGTTTTGGATTTATACTTTTCTTTCCTGTATTATTCTTTTGTAATTATTGGGCTTTCTATGACAGCATCTATATTTCCAAAGTGAAAGAAAATTAAACAATAAATAATTTCTTTTGATCACATGTTTTGGTCTAATTAGAAAACACCTACCTTTTGAGAAAAACAAAATCTTATTACTCTTCTAGGATAATTTTGCTATACTGTTCTTATACTTAAAAAATTGTTTTAAACGATGGAACGGAACTGCTATTTCTCTAGATTGTGATTGCACAGATATTTTTGTATATAAAAGAGATTGTAAAATATTTTACAAAAAATTTCTAAATGGGATTTGTTTAACAATAAAATTTTTGAAATACGATCGAAACCTACCAATAGTTAAATATTGTTATAATGTGTGCAAAGATACATTTACACAAATACCTACTTTGTATGCTTTTAGTATTAAAAAGGTATAATAAATGACGAAAACAATTATTCTTCAATCTATTTTAAAATCGGTTCTTATGTAAACATCAATGATTTTCCTTCTCGTTTTGTTATGACAGTTTACAACTACACAAGCCATTGTTGAGTTTCATCTTTTTTCGCTGATATCAACATCTCCTGACGTTGTCGTCGTTCTTTAGATTTTTCAACGTGTCGTTTACGTTCATCTTTGGTCCAATAACGCCCAACTTTCACTTCAGATACAGTTTCATCTTCTGTCGTCATTGAATTTCGTTCTTCGTTAATCTTTCGAGCGCGATTTTGTAAAATTTGGTTTTTTACTGGACGGCGAACAATGTAACGTGACCCATCCGGTCTTTTTTTCACTTTCCAAACCATCTGCTCGGTTTTATGTTCCTGTTGGGAATGAAAACATATATGAATAAATAATGTATTAAAGTGCCTATATTAATGAGAATGGTATCATATAATATTTAAAGATTTAAATTTTAATATTTTCTTGCAGTGAACCCTGAAAATTAAAAATTCTGTATTCTGTATGCAGCGCGCATGATTGGTTGACTTCCCAAAAATAGCAAGGTTCTAAGTTCGGCATGTATTTTATTTTTTTTATGTATGTCCGGGCATAATTTCGTAACGCGTGGACCGATTTTGATGATTCTTTTTTCGTTGGATGGAGTATGTGCCCAATTGCTAATAATAAAAAAATGTGGCCCTAGGAGGGGGAGGCGGGGGGAGTGGGAGGGGGTAGGGTGGAGGGGGAGGGTGTAGTCTAACTTCGAGTAGAATATCCTCAATTGGTACCATGTAAAAAAAGTTGCCTTGAGGTGGGTATGAAACTAAACTTTGTAATGCGTGGACCGATTTGGATGACTCTTTTTTGTTGGGTAGAATATGTTCCCCAATTTGTACCACGTCAAAGTTTAGCAGGGTGTCATGCTTAGTGGGGTGGGGGTGAAGCCTAACTTCGTAATGCGTGGACCGTTTTAGATACATCTTTTTTGTTGTATAGAGTATGATCCCCAATTGCTAATAATAAAAAAAAAAGATTGGCCCTAGTTAGGGGGAGGGGGTTACTCTTCGTAGCGCGTGGACCGATTTGAATGATTCTTTCTTGGTCGGGTAGAGTATTTTCCCCGATTGGTACTATGTTAAAGAAATGTTTTGTAGGGTGGAGGTGAAACCTAACTTTGTAGTGCATGGACCAATTTGGATGGTTCTTATGTATGTGATGTGTAGAATATGTTGCCCCACTGGTACGACGACAAAATGTATGGGTTTTGATGATTTGCAGAGGGGGCGTTACCTAATTTCGTAATGCACACACCTATTTGGATTATTCTTTTTTGTTGTATACAGTGTGCTCCCCCATTGCTACTATATGGAAAAATGTTGACCTACGGTTGGGGAGGGGGTAGGGGTAGTCTAACTTTCTAACGCGTGAAGTGGATTGGTAAATGATAACAATTTTGTATCTAGAGTGACTACGATGAATCTGTGACTAGGATAACTCTCTTTTTCTGTATAGAGTACAGTGGCGTGTTAGTGCCATGGTAAGAATTTTAAGCGTTTTGGCTTATTTCGAAAAATGATGCTGGGGTTGTGGCATGTACAAATAATCTAAGCGACCGATATTAATGTCGAATCCATACTTTTCCGGGTCATTAAGATAAATAAAGAAACTCTTGATGTCTTTAAATGATTACACGCCCCTATGGAAGGGGTGGGAAGAGAATGACATATATAAATAATCGAGACCGACAGATATTATTGTAAGAATCCATAGTGTTTGGTGTCGCTTAAATGAATAACGACACCGCGCCGCTAAATACTGGGCGAATTCAGAGTTTTCGGGATCAATAAGATAAACAACCACACTCTCAATGTCCTTTTATACAATGGGGTTAAGACACATTAAGCACCCCTAGGAGTGGGTGTGGGAAGGGATTCATATGCAAATATAATCGAAAACGGTACTCGCTTACCAAATCAGCTCCGGGCACTCGTACCTAGTGATTAATAAAATAACTTTGTAGTAAAGTCACGTTTTCGTTTCCCGTATTCTATTTGACATTCTTCATAATTAATTTATGTCATTTTCTAGGAGCATCAATCAGCTCGTTTTTGATTATACCTTTGCGGAAACTACTATCCGTCGTGTGGAATCCGTTACTGACCTTGGAGTAAAGCTAGACAAAAAACTCGATTTCACTCTTCACATAAATCACATCGTGTCTCGGAGTAATTCAGTCGTGGGTTTTGATAAGCGGTGGTCAAGGGAGTTTTCTGATCGCCAGACCCTAATCCACTTATTTTGTTCTTTAGTTAGACCAATTCTCGAGTATGCATCTCAGGTTTGCTCTCCCTGCTATGCTGTTCATTCTAAACGCGTTGAGTCGGTGCAGCGGAACTTTGTTAGGTTCGCACTATGGGACCTCCCGTGGAATAATCCACTAAGGCTTCCTCCTTATGAGGATCGCCTCCGACTGCTTAATATGCACTCGCTGGAGGAACGACGTAGAATTGCTGACCTAGTATTTATTCACCAGCTTTTGAACTCGAATATAGACTCTGGCACTCTCGCAAGTTTGGTTACTTATAGGCATTCCCCGTATAGCTTAAGGAGATTGCCTTTACTACATGTTATCCACTCTCGATCTAACTATGGTATGCATGAGCCTATTAACCGCATGTGTAGGGCCGTGAATATGTGTCCTATTTTTGACCTGGCTCTTACTAAGGATGTGATTAAACGTTCTCTGTTATCTCTGCACCCCTGATTGTAGTGTTTGTTAGTGTTTTGGATTTTTACTAATATTTTATTGCATGGGTTATGGGAGCCTCATTCGCCTCAATATATGTTATATTCTGGTGAATAGGTCAATTGATTCCAGGCTTCTGCTTGTGAAGTGCGCCTTCTGAGTTAGAAGGGTTAATTCTATATATATAATAATTCCTTATCCCATTTCCCAGAAGCCAAATTCTTGGGAAACTTCCGTTCCCATAACATCTACTGAAATTGAACATGTGCAAATAATTGCTGAATTAAGCGTCTACCACCTTCATGTGAAAACCACGAGTGTCACCTGACCTCCTCAAATTCTAAAAACATAAAAACTTCACAGTCACTCTTCAGCTACTTAATTCATTCGTTGTCGTAATTTTCGGAAGCTTGATAGTTTTTCGTTTAAATAAATTAGTACATCGGACTTAATATTTAAAAGTAATTATCCGGGTTTTATTTACATTAACCTCTTTCCACCACAGTTTTTAAGTAAAAGTTGAACCATCTTCACAAAAAGCGCTAAAAATTATAAAGTATAAATAATATTTATTTTGTGTCTGTTCCGTACCAACACTTTGTGACCGAAATTGTCAACAAGAAATTAAAACGAAAGCAGATGTATCTACACAAACTTGCTCGGTAACACTAATTTGTTATTGTAAATAATTTGCTTTCATTATCTTTGTTTATACTTATCTTATCTATTCATTCACGTGAACATCGATTTTTTTAATTTCCGGCTTCGCGGATATTATGTACAATGCCTAATTCGACATTTTCAAATCGGCTCGAATAAAACAAACAAAACAACTTCCTACAATGGAAATATTCAGTCTATACAAAGATATACAGTGTGTTTCAGATCTGGTGTGCAAAATAAGTTGAGTGATATTTAGATCTCCCCTAGGCAAACAGAACATGGTATTGGGGTGGGGTAGGGGGAGGGTTTCAGTCTCAACCGTTTGGGAGTCATTGGGAGTTTCGAAAATCTGCAATTTTCTTGGTACGATCATCACTATTTAATTTTAACATTTGATCTACTTCAAAAACAGTCACCGTGGATAGTCGATGGACATTGTACCCTTATTTTTTCATTTCAAAAATTACAAGATGAAGGCAATTTTGTTTCACTCCAAGTGGTAATTATTTCTTGTTTAAAAAAAGTTAGTAATTAGTAAGCGTTTTAAATAGTTTGAAATTTATCTTGTTAGTATTTTGTTGTTAATGGGTCCGAAAATTAAAATCGTTGTTTTCAACACACGTCACAATAGCATTGCAGCATAATTTGGGAAAAAAGCCTGTGCGTGTGTGTTTGTATACGTCGTCGCGTAATATCATAAATATGAGTTGATTATATTATCATTAACTTTGGTGGAGCCGTTTTTTTGTTTGAACAAAAAGACTGAAAACAGGCTTGAACAACGCTTCTTGGCATATTTGCTTAATGTAATGTAATGTGCTTATTTTTTAGCTTTCGCTACTCTCTTTACGGTTTTACATAATTTTAAAATAAATAATTAAATAACAATTAAAATCTGATATAAACAATCAAATATTACACTTCACATATACTTCTAAAAAATAATTTAAAGTTACTGGACTGACCTTTAAACATATAAATCTGTTAAAATTTTTGCCTTTTAAGAATATCACTCGTTATCATACTGGGAAGTTGTTCGTGTGGACCTTAAGGGTCGTACCATTGACGCGACACCCAGAGTCTACACCCACCCCCACTACTAGTTTTATATATTTTGGTAAACTGGAATCAAAAATATATTTCTATATTTCCCAGTAGAAATTCGGTCACTCGGTAAATCGGTGGAAAATGTACACAAGTTCCACTTGAAGTTGATGTACTAATTCCCCGTAAACTAATATGCATAACGCCTAAGACATCGGTATACAAAATTCAACTTACTTTCGACATAGATTTTCGTACCAATGGAGAAACATACTCAACAAAAAAAATCACACAAACCGTTACGCCCGTTCTCCCCAGCACCCCAATACACAAAACTTGTTAGAAATGGTACCAATCAAAGATCATAATAATCGAAATCGGTCCACACGTAACGCAGTTGTCCCTGGTCATACCTGAACTTTGAACCTTCTCGTTTTTGGAAAGTCGGTTAGAAAACTGGCTAAGAGTATCTAGGTGACACATACATAATAAGGTTCCGTAGTAATTTCATAGTGATTTCAGAAAGTATTTTTGCTACAGCGTTCGTTATAATTTTCATTGAAACTACTAAAAGCTACATTCAGAATTTTCTTCAGATTTCGTATCGATAGCTCAGACAAATCGTGGGTCGTCTTTATATATACCAAGTATGTAAGGGTTGTGATATTTAGACAGACGGACGAACATACCGAAACTACAGTCATGGCAGTAGTTTTAATCCCACCAAGTAAAAAAGCTTTTTTTCGCTTTGATGATTTATGATAATTTCAAATAGCAGTGCAATCTAGTTTCAACTTTTTATAAGCATTTGAAATGAAAAACTACAGTATATGTTTAGTCACCCCAAATACCCTGGCGTATTATTGACGAGAGTTTGTAGCGTTTCCTTGCTAATTTAGTACCGATATCCTTTATTGCGGCAACTAATAGACATCTGATAATTACTTTGCATTAGCATACACCTGGCGCACAAGGATTCCCCAAATATTTTGAATGCAGTTAAGTTCGATGACCAGCCAGAACTGGTATATTTCTTTTACCTCGGCAGAATATAGTTTCGCGAGATTTCCGGATAGAGATTCTGCCAGAATGTTGTCCAGAAGGTATATGTAGTCCGATGATTTCAATTATAAGCTAATTGCACTCGACTTAATAAATATCTCACAGAACTGAACTGGTCTGATTGCTTCTCCATGAGTGACGTTAACCACAGCACCAAACATATATTTTGAACATCCTATGGTTTTGGATGCATCGCTTTATTCATCATAGCTCCAAAAACTTCAAACCAACTTACACTAATTGGTTTAACACTGAGCGTTCCACAGCCATTAAAAACAAAGAAGCAGCCTTCCAGGCATACAAATTATACCCATCAGAGGAAGTAAGACGTATCTATAGAAATACGCGAAAAATTTTAAAATCTGTGATTAGTCGGACAAAGTTCAACTTTGACTAGAATGTCAGGTGGAAGGTATTTGCTACTCAATAGGGTAGTAAGGGTTCTGGTCTCTAGTCAAAGCCGTCAAGAGCAATTTCACCTGTTCTTTAATACCACCACTCATTAATAGTAAGAATGTTTATACTGGATCATTGGACCAAGTCAATCTATTTGCTCTTAATTTTGCGGCTAATTCTCACTTGCCACCTACATCGCAGCCACTTCTTTGTCCATTGCAGTGCAGTAGCAGGCAAAAAGAGCTACACTCGGGAAGTTTTTAAGATACTCTCTAAACTCGACGTGATCAAAGCTACTGGCCTAGATGACTTCCCACCCGGTTTTAAAATGCCCACCACCTCTCCACCTGTCATACTCAACAGAAACTTTCCGTCTGCATGTAAACTTCCTCATGTTCTGTCAATGTCAAAAAAAGGAGAGGCATGCCAATCCTCGAACTCCAGACCAATTGCACTCTTGAATAACTTAGTTGATGAAATATCTAGACAGTTACCATCTTATCAACGATTAAAATTACAGTTTTCGCATCGGCCGCTCAAGCGGAGGCTTACTACCTTCTCTGACGGAGCGTTAAAATCATTTTCTCAATAATTTTGAAGAGTCAACAATCGTCGTTTTTAAGATTTCAAATGACTTTAGTAGAGTCTGGCATGCTGCCCTTCTAGCCAAACCTCAAGCATTCGGTCCGAATCCTCAGCTTTCTAAATGGACAGAACTTTTCTTATAAAAACATTCAAGCCGTATAATAATAGACGGAATCACATCTGATCCCTATGAAATAAATACTGGTGTCCTTCAGGGTTCAGTTCTTTCAACAATCTTATTTATTATTTTTATCAATGATCGTTTATCTCTCACTCACCATCTTATTCATAGCACCCTTCATTTCGCGAACTCTTTTGATTCGGTATTGAATTCTCATAGGAACTCTGCAGAAATCAACGAATAATAAAACGACGATATTTCTACGATCTTCACTTGTAGCAGAGCAAGTCGTCTTATGTTTATCGCATCCAAGACTCAATGCTCTTTAATGTCCCATACAAAAAAAACCCAGCCTACCCTCAAAGTATGTCAGCCGATGGAGTGAATATACCCAATCCGCCTTCTGTAAACATCTTGGGTGTTGAGATATCCAGCAATATTAGCTGGATCACTAAAAATGCGATGAAATGCTTAGGTTTTCTAAAGAGATGTAGGAAATAATTTACTTCATCTCATCATATTCGAATATAATTCCCATATTTGGGCTGGGGCTGAACACACCGCATTGTCCGAGTTAGACAAAATTCAAAAAAAGTTAATGGCGACTGCAAAACTTTTAAGAGCATTGACTCTCTGGAGCATCGACGGAATGTCGGATGTCTTTCAGGCTTCTTTTGCTATTTCCACGACCATTGTTCTAACGAAATCACTAATCTGATTCCTTCTAGACACATCACAACGCGCAATTTTAGAGTTTCATGTCACTCCCACCCTTATACTCTCCAGGTCAAATTCGGACGGACAGTAAAATTTCGGCAATCTTTTCTGAGCCAAGCAATACCATCTTCTCTTTTCCTTCGTCTTATGAGCCCGAAACTTTCAAACGAGGCGTACATCGACACTTCCTTTACTCAACCGATTTCCCTCTCCCTTTATTCCTTTCCTGCCAATGGATGTGCTTTAACATCGTAGGGCAACCCCTGAGATTTGATATGGGCTATTACTTTATAAATCTAAATGTAGATTTAGCCTACTCAGGGATCAAGTCAATGTGATCCTTTAGAAACAGGCAGGAATTGATGCAAAAAGGAAAACAGTACCTTGAATAGGGTAAAACATATAACAATAACTTCTTGTTCGGCAGAAAGGAATGGTCGTCTACGATAAAATACATCTGCAATTTCGTAGGTATAATAATACTTTATTGATGTAAATCGTAAAAAATAGAGGCTGCGGCTCCCTAGAAGAAGTCCCTAAACAAGTTTGTTTTGAAACGACTAGATACTTAAACAATTTCACTGCTTTCAAAACATAATTTGGTTTATTTCAACTGACAAAAATAAAAATATTTAAAATTGCTACTTACCTGTTGGCTGCTCACAAACTGGTATTGGGTAAGACTTGGAGCTACGAAACCACCACCACTACCACTGCCAGTAACACTGCTTGCACTGGCAGTATTGGCTGTTCGAGTTTGTGGAGCTGAATTTTGTCGCAATAATGCTTTACGAAACATTTTTTGTTGCAACTTTATTGTTTGATGTAAATTTTCAACATTAGTGTACATAGTACCGGATGGCAAAGACTGTACCATTTGATGACCACGAGCTGCTGTCGATGTAATTGTTGTTGTTGAAGTTGATATCACTATAAAGCAATTTACAAAATATACAACAAAAAGAAACTTAAAGACACGCTTGGCTTTGTTATGTTTAAAGTTACGCAATTAACACCATTTTAACCTACCTTCAGTACTTTTCGTTAAAAGTTTTTTGTTCTTAGGACTTAACTTATCTTTCCTGTAACGTTGACACTGTTTACAGTTGTCAACAGTATCCATCTGACGGCTATAGGGTCGAAAAACTAATGTCGAACTACTGTTGTTGTGTTAAGAAAACGGGAGAGGCAAAAATAATTTTAATGACAGTTTTCAGTAGTAGTGGTTCACTAACATACCTTTGGTTTTTATCATCCGATTTTAGTTCAAATGTAAGAGGATTGCTGTTGCATGATCCGCCGGTATTATAGGCACTTGAACTGTTCTCGTAATCGTCCCCACTAGAATTATTCTTACAGATCTTGTTCCATGTCATGTGGTTTAAGTACAAATCTTTAATATTTTTGGGAACAGTTTGTGAAACACCTACACCACCTCCAGCTCCTCCAGTTCCGCCACTTGCAGTCGGACAACACTGAGACTTAAGCCATTGTTCCACTCTACTTTGGTCCTTACTTTCGTACGGAGAACAATAGTACGAATCCGTCTCGGAATCCTCCGGAATTGTTTCATAAATATGTTCCACATCGTTGTTGGTGGGTGGAGGAATAAACGGTATTTTGGGTGGATCACGTTGATCACTTGTACATTTCTTAGTGATCTGTGATAAATTGTCAGTTTTCTTATTTTTTGCTGTTGATGCTGTTGTACTTTTTGAGCAAACAGTTGTAGGGGTAGAGTTTACTTTTTGTAATTTCATATTAGAGATTTGTGAGTTCAATAGTGAGATCTCCTTGTTTACTGACTCAAGTTGAGCCTTGATTTTGTCGTGACTAAGGTGATCGCAAACTGCGGTATCTATGGGTACGATAGGCTGAAGTTTATTTTTGGGTGTATCTGAATTCGATTTTGACGATTTTGACGAAAACGTATTCTGTTCGCATTCGCAAGACGATAGCCCAGGATTATGGTCTTTATCATCGCAATAAACAGCAGAATCGAGAAATTCGTCATCCTGTCAAAAAATACTATTACTCTCCAAAAACTTTAGCTACTTTTGAACGTACTGTATAAAGGCATCGGCTAACCAATAACGTCACTGCACTTTTATGTTCGGCAAAAAGTGATTCAGTTTCGTCTTTATTTGAAACATCTCGGCCGTTGATCTTAAGTATTTTATATAATTTTCTTACAAAATGCAATCAATATTTTACCTGTAAAATTTGATCACCTTGTCTCAATCGTCCATCTCGAGCAGCTAAACTATCTGGCAAGATGCCGCTTATATAAATGTCTGCGCATGTATCCTCCTCATCATCATCGGACCCGGATTCGGAAGCTGAACAATTTCCAGAACTGTAACTTACCGTAAAACCGAGCTTTTCATCACTGCGAGATCTGTGAAGAGTTATTTCCTGAAAATATCAAATAATCGCAGTGTAAATAAGCATTAACTAATTAATAGTTAATTGAAATTTTACAATCTTTTTAATGCTAAAACTTTTTAATTTTTTATTTAAGTAAGCCAAAGTGTAGGCGCACAAAGTGTTAGCAAAGAAACAAACAATAAATTGTCTAAAGAGGCAATGTTGGGAGTGAAAACAATATCTAGGAACTTTTTGGAAAAAAAAGTATTGAAGGTAGAATACTAAATTTAGCATATATTACACATATTTATCAAAAAGTACAAAATATCTATATAATAAAATAGTTTTTTAAAAAAAAATTTGAACCGACTTCACAGAAAGCGCTAAAAAGCATAAAATAATTTTTAATTTTATATCTATTACGACATTTTGAAGTCGGTGCAAATCAAACAAACCAAACAACTACAACAAAAGTATTTAATCGTCCTTCCTTTGGATCCCGTGAGCTGAAATGTTCAGGTAGGATTACGTAAATTTTCAATTGTGGTTCTGTAGTTGTTTTATTTGTTAAATTTGCACCGACTTCAAAATGTCGTAATAGATATAAAATTAAAAATTATTTTATTCTTTTTAGCGCTTTTTGTGAAGTCGGTTCAACTTTTTTTTTTTAAAACTATTTTATTTTTCACTTTTTAGTGTCTTCGACTCTATACAATGAAAAGAACCATCCAAATCGGTCCACGCGTTAAAAGTTAGTTATAACCCCCTACCCCACCCCCATTCCACTAAACTTTTTTTCTCATGGTATCAATCAAGGAGCATACTCTACTGAACAGAAAAGGAATCATCGAAATCGGTGCACGCATTACGAAGTTACTACCCCTCCAACTCCCCCACCACCTCCATAGGACCAAATTATTCTCCTATTAGCAATCTGGGATCACACTCTATACAACAGCAAAAGAACCATCCAAATCGGTCCACGCGTTACAAAGTTAGGTTCCACCCCCTTCTCCCACCCCAACCGCAACAAAAATTTTTTCTCGTGGTATCAACCAGCGAGCATACTCTACCCAAAAGTAAAAGAAATATCCAAATGGGTCCACCCGTTACGAAGTTAGACTACTCCTCCCCTCCCCCAACCCTCTACCTTGGGCAAATTTATTCTTCTATTAGCAGTGGGTGATCACACTCTATACAACAGCAAAGGAACCATCCAAATCGGTCCACGTGGTAAAATGTTAGGTTCCACCTCCCCCCCCCCCCTCCTCACCCCAGCAACATTTGTTTTCTCGTAGTATCAACCAAGCATCATATTCTACCCAATAGAAAAAGAATTATCCAAAACAGTCCACGCGTTACGAAGTTAAGCCCGGTCAGACATAAAAAAAAAATAAAAAAAAATACGCGTCGAACTTAGATCCTCTGTGTTTTTGGGAAGTCGGTTAAAAACACTTGTCTCGAGGGAAATTCACGAACAAATTTCAAAACAAACCGTTCTCGTTAATCTCGAGCTGAGCAAGAAATATATAAAATTTCTTGACGTGATTGGCGTTTCGAAAAAAGAAAAGCTAAATTTTTTTGGCTCGTCATCAACAGCAGCACCAAAGGGTTAGCTTTTCTTTGGCTGCTGGACGCCTTCGAAACAAACAGAAAACTAGATCTAACTCCAGCTAAATTAAATACCGAACTTGACAGTAGTATCATTAGATCACTAACACTATCACACTAAACTTTCGGTAAAATATTTTTCACATATTTATCGAAATGTACATAAAAACGCACAGGTGAGTGGGATATATGTACGCTATACACACACATATTTCAATCACAAAAATTCACAGTCTTTATTCTACTATTCAATTCATTTCACAATATTCCTTTTAAGTTTACTTATTAGCACGTTCACTGGTTAAATCAAAACGACCTCTTCGCAGTCTAAATCGCGACTAAACTAACTAAGCTGCTGCTCAGCTCTATTTAAAGTCTCTATCTCTGGTTCCTTGTAGAGCACAGAGCGTCTACTACACCGACTCTCTACCTGGTGCAGCTCTGTGCGAATGCCATAAACCGTTGCCACAATTTGTTGATCTGGCTACCTTCCATCTCTATGCAGAGTTCTGTTGCAGGTGACCGTTTATTTCTGGCGTTACTTGTGGGAATTTTTATGGGCAAGCAACAAAAAGAACAATAAAATAGTTTTTAAAAACAAGTTGAACCGACTTCACAAAAGAATAAAGTAATTTTTAATTTTATATCTATTACGACATTTTGAAGTCGGTGCAAATCAAACAAAGCAAACAACTTCAACACTGTACTTTTGTCAGGCCATTTCTGGAATACGCCAGCCCTGTGTGGTCCCCCTACTTTGCCGTTCACGTCAACCGCGTCGAGGCAGTGCAGCGAAGATTCCTTAGGTTTGCTCTCCGCGGACTTCCCTGGATAAATCCTTTGCTTCTTCCCTCTTACCCCGATCGTTTGTGTCTGATTTCTCTCGACTCCCTCGAAAAGAGGCGCAATATTGCCAAAATTGTGTTCTTGTTCGATTTATTGCAGGGAACGATAAACTCGCCCGAACTGTTGGAGGCCGTCAACATTGCGATCCCGCAGCGCTCCTTAAGAAATCGAGACTTCCTCTTCGTCCTAGGTCATCGTACTCTATATGGGATGCACGAGCCCATTACGTCGATGTCTCGCCTCTTCAATCAACATTTCGCCGACTTCGAAATGGACTTCTCCAGGCTGCGACTGAAGGGCTTACTCAGGCAGCGCCTAGGTTGATGCGGGCGATATGAATTGGCTGCTGTTTTGTTTAATAATTTGATTAGTTTTATTTAATAATTTTATATACTTCTGTATTAGTCCTTTGTGACGAACCTGTTTTGAACAAAATACAAAATACAAAAAAAAAACAAAAGTATTTAATCGTGCTTTCTTATGATCCCATGAGCTGAAACGTTCTGGTAGTATTATGCATTATCTTCAATTAGGGTTCAGTAGTTGTTTTATTTGTTTAATTTGCACCGACTTAAAAATTTCGTAATAGATATAAAATTAAAAATTATTTTCTGCTTTTAAGCGCTTTTTATGAAGTTGGTTCAGCATTTTTTTTTAACTATTTTATATTTCACTTTTTAGTGTCTTCTGCTCTATACAACGAAAACAGAACCATCAAAATCGGTCCACGCGTTACGAAGTTAGACTGTCCCTCCCCTTCCCCCACCCCCACAATAGGAGCAAATTATTCTTCTGTTAGCAATTGGGGATGACACTCTATACAACGCAAAAGAACCATCCAAATCGGTTCACGCGTTACAAAGTTAGGTTCCACCCCCACCCCCACCCCACAAATATTTTTTTTCTCGTGGTATAAACCAGGGAATATACTCTACCCAACAGAAAAAGAATTATACAAATCGGTCCACGCGTTAAAAAGTTAGGTTTCACCCCCGCTCCCCACCCTGACCAAAAAATCTTTTGACATGGTACCAATCGGTGAACATACCGTACCCAACAAAAAAGAATCATCAAAATCGGTCAACGCGTTACGAAGTACTTATGCCAGGTCAGACGTAAAAAAAAATACACTTCGAACTTAGGACCTCTTTGTTTTTGGGAAGTCGGTTAAAAATGGGTGGTGTTTCGTCTAAAAGCCCATATCAAGTGATAACTGAAGTCACTTCACTCGTATTATCGCGAATGAAGGACTGGCTGGAGGTTCATATGAGGTCCTTCAGGGTATGATAGAGGTCCCGTTAAAAAATCTGTCAGGAAGTAAATGACAGAAAGCTCACGTCAAGTATGTATGTTTGATACGGCAAAGTACATGCTCGGCATTCCCTCCTCTAAGCAGCCCGAACCTCTTACTGATAAATTGTAATAGTTTGGCATGGGTAAGGGAAGTCATAGCCAAAGACGCATGCACACGACCCGAAAAGAAGGAGCCTTGTCGCTGAAGTGACCCCGCTAAGGCGGCTTCCAAGGATAAGCGGCCTTCGCTAACGGGGTGCGAAATCTTCCACTTAAGTTCCGAGGACGTTCAATGGCTCCGCTGCTGGATCGAGCTGGTGTGCGACGAGTAAACGGAAGGAGTTTAAGAAGAAGAGGTGGAGGTCGACTGAGGAGCCGGGCATCGAACTTAAGAGGTTAAATACAGGCCCTAGTAAACCAGTGGATAACAAACCGGGTCTCAGTAAATCAAGCTTAAGGGATAAGAGGGAGTCTGGTCCTCGTTCCAGAAGGAAACAGGTCAGAGGCCTTTCAATGAGGTGGCAGTGGATTGCCTTAAGCTAGCATTGATTGACGAAAAAAATCATCAAGCGCTATTCAGAAGAACAGTGGGAAATTGCGAAGAAGCTATTATAGAGCTTAGTTATTACCCACGTCCTCAAAAATCCGTCATTGACTGCGTAAGTGCTTAATAGATCGAGGTGGAACCATGGTGTGAGAGTCCTGGACTCCACACGTCATTGCTCTCTAGGCGATCTCGCGGATAAAGGAACCAAGGGAAGGAACTATGTAAATTGAAGCTGGGCCAGTAAGATTTCTAGTTAGCGGCTGGTAGTCAACGTCTGGCAACCATTCCTATTCAAATGATGAACCGATTATAAAACCACTCTTGGGTTGCGGAATATTTTGCAGGCAGAATGAATCCAAATTTCACCACAAACTTTAATAAAATTGCTTAACAGGATGACGAAAAACAAAATTTGTAAGCAGAAGTGCAAGTACTTAAAGTGAACTAAATAAGAATTTTTGCGACAAGTGGAACCCATGCAAACACATTATTGCGCACATGAATTTATTTGAAGGTATGTGATGATAACATTTAAGAGTGTAATGATAATTTAATAATGAATTAATTAAAACAGAAAAGAACAAAATAAAATTTAGAACCCGGAACTAAAAGTTAGGGGCATAAAATTAGAAGTGACCGCAAGTAAGACACGTGCAAATTTTAAAAACTTTATACCGTTTGAGGAAATTCCAATTACGTATAGGTGAGTTAGTCAAATATTCTTATTCTCCAAGTCCACGTAAATATACGTCTTCCTTATTTAGACAGGCCGTAGACAAAGTCCAAAATTCTGTGTGCTAACAGAATTGATTTGTTGGACTTGAGAAATTGTTCACCTTGCTGACTGGTTTTAAGGGAAACCCAGAGAAATAATTGATACTATAGTTTTACGTCGTGAAAGTAACATGGACAAGGACAAGGACTTTCCGCGAATTGCAACGATGGAGATCTTACCAACTACCGACATAGTTTTGTTATGAATATTTTGTATTTATCTAAAAGAAATTTTAAAACTCAGTTAGTTTAGCCAGGAAGAAATTCTCTCTCCTAAATAATCGCAACCAATACCTCTTAATTCCAGCAAGTAGTAAATTTAATTAACAGGCGGCCAACCCCAAATGAACTTGGACTCCAGCCGGTAAGTGAAATGTTGTTACCTTTTATAACAAGATGCCACAAGTTATCAAAAAAAAAATACTTAGACGAATTAAAACAATTTTATTAAATAAATAACGTTCTTAACATTTTCTTTTTAACAAAATTATCAAACTATACATATCAAACTATTAATGAAAAATTTTATTTAATTGGATATTAAGAATTAATTTTTTTGAAATCATAATCCCGTTTAGAGTAACAGGTGAAATTATTAATCAAAACACAAAATTCGGTTTTAGTAGTCCAGTTGAATTAATTATTAGTAGTAGTTAAAAAGTTAATTAACTGAAAGTAATTAAGAAGCCTTGTAGGAAATTTATTATTATTAATGACAATTATCGACAATGACCGGTTCTCTGAATTGCGAAAAAAATGTAATTTTGAAGATCAACTAATTTAAAGACATTTAAAGGAGCTTGAAGGCTTGACCTCCACACTTGATCGGGTAGGGTAACTAGTGGATCAGGAATGGCGGTTAAATTCTTGAATAGATTGAGGCAGCGGAATTCATGCATTGATTGGGGATTTGAATTCGCAGTTGCAGGTTTGTGCAGAAATAAGCTGAAAAAAAATCTGTACTTGCATTCGGTGCGAATATAATAGCATTGTTGATTGTGGTGCTATTGCGATTCTCCTGATGAAATCCCTCCTAGGCCTGCACGCGGCTTTTAATTCTACCTGCACCTGCCGCTACCATTAATTTAACCGAGTGCTTCTGAGGAATTTCGTTGTTGCGTTTGTTCGTCAGCGCACGACCCAGCCGACGAGTATAGCCGTACCTTTATAAGAAGGTTCTGATGGACAGATGGCGTTGGGAACTTTTCATCTTGTTGACACTGGTAGTTCCTCTCATTCATAAAAGTTCATTTTTTTATGTCGTAGTATTGATTTGGAGTGATCGATAAATTCGGTAGTGATATCTGTGGAATAATGATTCCCAAGGAACCTGGTGCCCGGTGCATCTGGGATAAGTGGTTATAATGATTTGATTTTTTTCCAGCGTATTGAACCTCCCACAAGTAACCTCAGGCATTGCGACACTGGCACATTGCTACCCTGTTGTCTCAATAACCCTGAGCGTTACATGTTGCTCTATTACTATGTTCAAAAAGGAACTCAGAATAAAAGACAAGTTTCTTTTTCATATCTAGAATATGTGGAGGTAAAAATACCTTGTTTCTGCGAACCGTTCTAACTATTGTAATTTTTCTCTTGAAAAGTTCAGCAGCAAGATGATATGATGTGAAAAAGTTATCACAAGCTAAATTTCGTCCTTTCAGTCCTTCTTCTGCTAGATCCAATACCACTCGCATGCCCTGATTTTTTTCCGGTGCGCAATTACGGTCTCTTCCTGTATATACTTGTATAGACCAGGCGTAGTTAGTATTAGAATCACATAGTGCCCACATTTTTATGCCGTACTTTGCAGATTTCGAAGGAATGTACTGTTTGAACGGACATTTTCAGCGAAAAGCCACTAACTGCTCATTTACTGTCACACATTCGTTTGGATTGTACATTAATTTCAAGTTCTTGGACCATTAATCCCACAAAGCTCTGCTAGGAGCTAGCTTGTCGCGAGCACGTCAATCTACCCTGTCAGATTTATCATCGAAGCGCAAAACCCGGCTTATATTTTGAAATTTACGCAGCGGCATAGTTGATTTGAAAATGAGCCTTCCTTTTACATCGTCCCATTAACTCTCCAACGCTTCACCAGAGGAGCGATATACGCCAGCTAATAATAGCAATCCAAAATTTGCTTTCAGTGATGCGTGATGGATATTCTTCCAAGCTTCTCCAAAAACTTTAGTTCCTGAAGCAAAAACTATATACATACATACACTTTTACTATTCAGCCAAATAAAATGAAAATAAATAACATACAAATAAATATGTAAAGATGTAAAAGATGCATATAAGAGTCGGTATTATCCCGGATTCCGCATAGTACGGATATAATTATATTATCTGAATAACCGAAGTCTGATTTTTTTATAAAAGTCTATTTGGATACGGAGAAAATCCATATATGTAGTTTTTTGTACAAAAAATTTCACTTACCTTCAATGTTGGTCACATTTATGATAAGGTTTTGTATCTCCTTTGTCATGAACAACTCGAATGAAGACTTAATGTCAGTAATGCAGCAATGGCGTAAAGAGTTGGACCTGGAATATTAGAAATCACATTTTCCGCATTTTTCCGGCCCATCAATGCATGATTGGATTTGTCGTACCAGGCAAGTGTTTTATCTTTAGAAATAAAACCGGAGCATGGTATTTCCTGTTCTTTAGAAACGACAAATTGCTCCTGATCAGAGCATATGCTTTCGCCATCAGATATGTTTATATTTATTGCTGATCCACCAACTGATAAAGTTTCAAATTCATCACCGGAACTTGCATCGTCCATTGCGTTGTCTTCGTTTTCATCGTCTGACTCGTTCAGAAGTTCCACCATTTGACGACGATTGAGTACTTTCAACTAATGAATTATTTTTTATATATTGTTATTTGCCATCCGCTATATTTATGTTCATACATTATTTTCGTTTTTCATACAAACTGCTCAAAGAACTTTCAGACTTTCTAAAATCTAAACTGTTACACTTCTCAATACACGATTGCGACAAGAGCGATCAGGTCAGAAAAACAAAAGTGCGTTGCCGTTACACGAATGCGACCAATAGTTCCTGCAGTAACTATGCACACACATTATCACAGTATTAGCATCACACTGCCTCTGTTGGATATGGCGTATTTAGCCTCTTCACGTGAAAAACTTCAAGGTGCATATCGAACGGTATATCCCATAAACGAAAAGTGTATCTGATTTGTATTTCTTGCTTTTGGTTTAGTCATAAAATGTTAGCGGGGAAAAATATTTTCACAAATGATTGTAATTACTGACTTTATTGGTATAAAATTAGTTTGAAATCTCTAGAAAATACCTTGGGCAAAATTTGACAGGATTCGTTACTTTTTCTGCAGGAGCTTCCCGAATGCAATCATAAAATTTATTTTCTTCATATCGCTAAATATATGTGAAAGGATAATTGTTGACAAGTTTCCACTTAAAACTATGTAAAACACGCAATTTATTTGAAGTTAAACAGACGTTTGGGCAAAATTGGCCCAAAATACAGGATAAGGGTTAGGTGAAATAAAGTTAGTCAGTTTTGTTCAGTTGAAGTATAGAGTTTCACACTAAGCTAAAGTACAAGTACTTTAACTTGTTGATCCTTATTTTAGAAAATTTTAGGCTCAGTAATTTAGGAGATATAGGGGGATGGCCATTTTTCATCTATTTTCTTAAATAATTTTAAAAGAGTTTATTTTAAAATTCTAAAAAACATATATTTGAAACCCTCACAACAAGCCCTTTTATTTGATATGTCATACGGTACAGTTCGCAATTTTTTTCGATTTGCTAATCCCCCTCCCCCCTAAGGGACCCTAATATTCGAAATTAATTTATCTACGTTACACGACCGTGTTTGGGTAACAGAAATTCATACGTGTACAAAATATCAACTTAATCGGTTGAGTAGATTCGGCTTTTTTATTCGGACGTACGGAACCCTTACAAGCAAAAGGAAAGAGCAGGAAGAAAACAAGTAAGAAAACGCAGCACACAACGGAAGCACATAGAATAGGTAGTACTTAAGTCTCTCTTTTCTAAGAGTTTAATCGAAATTACGACATGAATTAACAGCCCTTCATAAACGGTTAATTGGTTCACGCATGCCATAATTTGAGCCCTCTTTGCGATACTCTGACGAAATTACGTTGCATCGGTTCCACCCGCGTGGAATGAAGTAGTAGTAGAGCGACCAGACCTGAGATGCATATTCTAGAATAGATCTGACTAAGAAGCAGTACAAATGAATCAAACTTGGTAAATCCGAGAACTCTCTAGACCAACGCCTTACAAAGCCTACGATTAAACTGCCTCTAGACACAATATAATTAATAGGCAGAGAAAAGTCAAGTCTCCTATCAAGTCTTACCCCAAGGTCACTTACGGACAGCATGCGAACAAAGCCATTTTCTGAAAAGTTGTAATCACAACTGGAGGGGGCTCCTGGAGAAGAACATAGCCTTACATTTCTCAAAGTTGAGATGTAAGTCATTGTGCTCGCACCACTCCAGTAACGTGTCTAAGTCCTTTTGAATGAAGGTGGCGTCATCACCGCCCTTACCATAGGCGAAAATATTCATGTCATCAGCGTATAACATAATATTAAAGTGCGAGATCAGATGGACAAAGTCATCAATGGCAAGAACGAATAGTAGAGGGCCGATATGACTACCTTGTGGTACACCGGCTTAAGCTCTGAAAATTCTTGAGATAGAGCCACGAAGCGACACACGATTTCCTGTCTCTCAGATAGGAAGAAATCCAATCGAAAAGAACAGGGGAGGGGGAACTCAGAATTTTGAGTTTAAATACAATCAGGAAGTGAGAGAGTATATCAAAAGTTTTACTGAAAAGCCGTATATATATATTATATATATATATATATATATATATATATATATATATATATATATATATATATATATATATATATATATATATATATATATATATATATATATATATATATATATATATATATATATATATATATATATATGTATATATAATAATAATAATAATAATAATGTTTTTATTTAAATTACATCTGTGCATATTTTAAGCCCAACAATAGTGAAACATATGCCTAACTCTTAAAGTAAAAAGAAAAAAAAGAAAAAAAAACTAAACTAAATTCATTTCACAATTATTTGAGTCCATTTAAATTTATGAAAGCTATAGTTAAATTCATCAATATCAATTATATCCTACGTATAAAAAATTAAAAAATTTTACTTTTGTGTGAATAACCAAAAAAAATAAAAATAAACAAATATATAACAAAGACAAAAAAAACTACTTCGACAATGACCGTAGTCGTCTGTCTAGATTGGCAATCTCATTTCATCTTAAGAATGAGTATAATATAATTAGCGATTTACCAAAAGTGCAATCAAGCAAAACATATATTGACAATACGTCAACATCTGAAGAATCCTACAAAGATTAAGAATTTTATTCCTCTACCAGCATTTTCCGAAGCTTAAATGCCCCACTACAATAGTTATATAAGGCATTCCAATCCTTACCATTCAGCAAATCAATAACCGCATCGCGTGTGAGTAACTTGATTCCTAGCGATTGGGCCCTGTGATGTCCAAATAGAGGACAAACTCCAATGAAATGAACTATGTCCTCCCCTTTCCCCAAATTGCAAATAGAACATTCCGTTGTTCCTTCCGTTCTAAAAGAGTTTGCGTTCAGCCACAGCAGCCCACCCCTACACATAAAAATACATTTTATAAATTTGATGTTATATATATATATATATATATATATATATATATATATATATATATATATATATATATATATATATATATATATATATATATTCAATAAAGCCAAGCGCTCAGAAGCCTGGGACGATTACAAGCACTCCCTGACTGAGTACAACAAAGAATTAACGAGGTCCAAGAAGAAAACCTGGAGGAAGTTCTGTGAGGAGATTGACAATCTACCTGTAACAGCACGCCTCCAAAGAGTACTCTTAAAAGATCACTCCAACGGCATAGCCCTCCTCCAGAGGACTGATGGATCTTACACCACTGACTCTGAGGAAACACTGAAATTACTCTTGGAAACCCGCTTCGCTGAGTATTCAATGCCAGAAGAAAACAGAGGAACTCAATCACTCAATGTGCGCGGTGGGTCAACACAGCCGGGACAGTAAGGTGGGCCATTAACTCCTTTAAAGCCTACAAATCTCCCGGTGGTGACGACATCTTCTCAGCTCTTCTGCAGCAGGGCTTAGATGATCTGTTGCCAATACTCACAAAACTAGTTAGGGCTAGCTATCAGCTCAGCTACATCCCCAATCCATGGAAGGTGGTAAGGGTAGCTTTTATACCCTAGAGTGGGGTGCGACCAGTGGCTCAACCCAGGGCATATCGGCCGATAAGCCTATCCTACTTCCTTCTCAAGTCAATGGAAAAAATCATTGACCAACATATTAGGTACGGTTGTCTGAGGGACACGCCGCTACATGCTAACCAGCACGCTTATCAGGCAAGCAAATCAACTATAACAGCACTACATAGTCTGGTTGGAAAACTAGAAGATGCTGTCAATGGTAGGGGCGTTGCCCTCTGTGCTTTCCTTGATATTGAAGGTGCTTTTGACAATACGTCTTTCTCGTCCATTGAAGAAGCGGCCACCGACAGAGGTATTGATCTGCTAACGGTCCGATGGATTGGGGCAATGCTGAGTAACCGGA